>CM068542.1:13759602-14359602 GCA_035048495.1 Euptelea pleiosperma
ATTCTAAAGAACTCATTGCAGAGGATGGTTCAAACTATTCCCTAAAGGAGAATTATGGAGAGAGTATTGGCTGTAAAAGTACCTCAGAAGACCGAATTGTTTTGAATAGATTCTCCACAGTTTTGACTGGCATAGACAGTGAAAAAGTGCGGTACAGTATGTCTCTAAGTGCAGAACCATCCTCTATTCTCGAGGTAAATTCACATGGCATTTTCTTTAGAGGAATCGACAAACAAAGTCAGTTCAATGCAAAGAGCACATCTGTGGACCATCTGATGTCATGTCATAGAAACTCCTCATTTGCCAACATTTCAGATCAAGACCCAATGATGCGCCAAGCAGAGCTTGATGTGCTGAAGGACAAACATGTCCCACCCATGAGTGGTAATGTTCTAAATGCAGAATCAGGCAGCTTGGCACCTAATCTCATAGGTCAATGTAAGAGTCACAAGTTGGGGATTGGAGGGATGAGTTATCCTGTTGATTTTCTAAGCAGTCTAGAAAGTTCTGATGTTAGCGACCATGATATACAGGCACAAAACATGGTTGCTGTGGATGACCCTGCTGACGATCATAATGGTGATGCTTCAGTGTCCCAATGTGTACCAACACCAGAAAATAACCCCGGCGTAATACCTGCATGTTCAGAAAATGTTAGCGAAGAAGATTACGGTGATCAGCATCTTGCAGATGAGAATAACTTCCAAGTAGCTTGTCAGGCATGTATGAATCACGAGGATGATGTTGCTTATTGCTCCAAACATACGGATAAGGTGAATTGCCATGGAATTTATAATTTTGTTTTTCTCTTTTATTTTTTGGGCACATAAGCTGGTTAGTGATTAGTGGTCAGTGGCTGAAGGTGGGTTTTGAACCCAGGTCTATGGTATCATATCTCACAGACTTCACTAATTGTAGAGAGTTGGCACCTCATTTTATTTTTTATTAAGTATAGCCTGAACACTTATGTATCTTTTGCTTCATTGTTATGCTTTGATGTGATTCCAATCTATCTAACTGGGCAACATAGGACAAAGAAAAACATGAAAAAGTGGACAGAGGTATCGGAGAATCAGAGTGCAAGCTGCGCAAAACAGTACTGCTGAAATCAGTTGCTGGGGGAGTGACACTCTTTGGTGCATTGTTCTTCTTACTTCACCTCAGGTATGTCTGTGGTCATCCTGTTCTTTCAGATATTATCTGTTATTTTGCAAAGCTTAATTTATGTAAAAACAGATCTTTATGCTTTCATCTTTTGTCATGTTACAGGAGGAAAATTGGTAGAGAGAAAATTAATGAAAAGATTGTACCATCAGTGCAAATTAGGAAGGCAAGTTGTGGGGAGGTTCCCACACGAACGAGACAACAGAGGGATAGGGTAGAAGGGGTTTATCCTGGGGAAAAGCTGAGGTTCCAGGACCAGAGAAACATAATATAAAGGGTACAGACATATAAAGGTGCAGATACAGATATATTATCTTCATTTTTGTGGTCAGAAGAAGTTTGAAACATATTCAGTTAATTATGGGAGCTATCAAACTAAACGTTTCGGCACTGCATGCAGCTTTGGAATCAATTAGGAACAGGAGCCAGTTGAGCTACTAATACTACAAGCTACCATTTACAGCAAATGGCTCGCCTCATTGTTTCTCTTTTGGTGGGGGAACTCTGCTTTGCGGTCTAAGAGGCTCTATTTCAGAGAGGTTTTGGTTTTTTCCTGTTTTTCTGATGGATTCATTAATTTTTGAAGTAGGAAAAGAAGAGGAAGAAGAAATGAGATTTAATTCAACCTAATGTAGCATAGCTTTTCGGTATTAAATTTACATTTGGGTGTGTAGATAGAGTTCTGAAAACAGCCACACATAAGAATTTTAAACAGCCAATTCAAATTAAAACATTTGTCACATTTCTTCTTGTCGCTTTTTCTTTGAAAGAAACTTTGGCTAATGATATACAGATCTGTGAACGAAAACCAGTCACACTGAGACTGTTAAATTCATCTACAATAAGCAAAAGATCTCTGGATGTATTTATTCTAGGAAACTCTTTGTCCCACAGTTTCTTGTTTTACTTTTCTGGTTTTATATCGTCTTTGTTTCTCTGTTTTGTTTTGAATAGATTGTGGCCAAGTTATGGGGTTAAGACATTATTGATTTGCTATCTTTTATGTGAATGCTGATAGGAGGAAACACGCTCAAGAATGAAGATCAGATGGTAGATGTAGAACAAGACGATTGTAATAAAGATCATATCTTGTGAATCTGATTTCTTCCTTGCAAAAAAGCATGAGAAATATTATTTACAGAAGAACTATGCTATGGTTTCTCCTCAGTGGTCCTCAGAACAACGAAATTGATTTTGCTTTTCCTTTCTTTTCTTTTCTTTTCTGGAACTGAAGATAAAACAACAATTTAAAGTTATCAAACCACATGGACATGGAGACTGCAGATCTCTCAAATCTGACGATCACCGGATCAACCGCACAATTCTCTCTCCAAGCCTGAGGTCTGACATGACAATCTCTGGCATGCCTAAGAAAGTGAATGATGCCATTACAATCATTGTCTAGAGAATGAAGCGATGAGAGGTAACTGTAATTTACAAATTCCCGCCACCTAGTTGCATGTCAAACATAATAGGCAATGCAGCACGCCTGCCTTCATCCAAGTAAGAGATCGATCACCTGTCTACAATATGGTAACATTCCTCTTAGGTGAGGTTCGAATTCTATCATTTACTGTTCTCATCTACTTCCTACTGCAAGTTAAATCCACTGATACGAGTGTCAGATGGGCTTATTTGGTCTTTGTTTTTCAATCTAATCTGATAGCATGAATTAAGGTGTGGTAAGAGGAGCAATCTAATCTGACAGCATCATCAGATTCTCTGCTGCACACTCTTTGGTGAGGTAAACATAGTAGAGAGAGTTTTATTGCAGCAAAAAAGGAAATTATTCATGGTGATGGTGGTTATACCATCTAACTTGACCCATATGCAATGGTTACAAGATCCCTGACTAATAATATGCCATGTTTGTGTATTTATGTTGTTTTAATCATACACTATGCTCTCTACGCAGGGGAACCTACAGTATTCTAATGCTAACTATGGAAGGAACCAAATTTGTTTTTAAATGAGAAAGATGAAGTTGAATAGGGTATAGGCTCTTAAGTTGACTTACATGTTCTCTGTGTTCATTGATTTGGACCATTCAGTTGAATGACCCCATCTAGTAGGTTTTCTTAGTCTAAAAATCAACCTGATCAGAGGATGCTAACTATCTCCTTGGGCGACTACACTCCAAGGAAGAGGTCAATCTATGCAATTGTCTGATTCGTATTCCTTAGGAGCCAATCTAGCAGTGTCATTGCATGAATATTTGGTGGAATTGATCGATTAATTCCTCAACTCACGTTTACCGTCTCCTCTTAAAGTGCTGCGATTGTAAATGCGTGTCTTAGCAAGCTGGCTTGAAGAATGTGTATGCCAAAATAGATTACTTCGAGCTAATCAAAACTCCTTTTTTATACAAATTCTTCAGGTTCGTATAATACTTAAAACTACAAATTTACATTTCAAAACCTCCTACAAATTCTCTACCTAACAACAAGAACTCTTAACTAACTCAAACAATTATCCAAATCCCGTTGTATCATCCTAACCGACTATTCGGAGTGGAGTAAATCAAAGAGATCTCCTGCCAAGAACTTAGGATAATCAAGAGAAAAAATTAAAATTAAAAAAGTTCGATGTTGGCCTAGGTCACTCTTGGGCCCTATCAAATCAATCTGATCTACGTTTTAGTGTTCAGTGAATAACTAGGCAAAACTTGGTCTAGTGGAATTTGACCAGCGTGAGTTCCGCCACTTTTTTATTCAACTATAATGCAAAATATAAGAAAAGAAAAACTTCATATTGACTTTTTTTATTATAAAAATTTCTCTATCAAAAATTATTATTATTATTATTATTAATAAGGCAAATTTTGGTTGCCCCTAGATTTCACTTGTTATCCCCCCTAAAACTATAAATAAAAGGACATTTATATCCCCTGTGTTTTTTCTTATCCTCCCCACCCCCACCCCCCTAGAAATTTAAAGGGTGTTCAGTCATGCTAGGACCGAACAATACTTCACCGTTCAGCTGGTTAAGCTCGAACAATGCTTCTCAAACAATGAAGCATTATTCGGACTTAGCAGGCTGAACAATACTTATAAGTGATTGGCCCCACTTTGTTGTTGTTACTGGACAAAATATTATCCACTTTGTACAACACTGGCATAGATCATATTCAGATACCCAAAGCTACAATAAGGCCAGACAATTGAAAATGAAGAATGTTGCCATATGCTTCTCAATGAAATCAATTGACGTCTATACATCATGTATTGGTTTCAACTTCTCATTTACCCATTTGGATCATCCATACATATCAGAAACTGCAAGCCGGAGTTGCTTTAATTTAGTTCTTGTTGCTTGTAAATATGTTCTACAGAATTCTTGCTTATCAATAAGATATTTTTTCTACTTGCTCAACAATGATTGTTGAAAATAGAAAGGTCCCGAAGGCCATAACATTACAGACTTGATAGGCAACCGAAAACATAACATAAAAGTCCATCTGACGCCAACATAAACGAATTCCTCCCTGCACACTCCTCTGAAGAATAGTTTGAACAGGAGTCATCGATATCTGGTATGACCTCAATCCTCCAGAAGACCATCCATTCGCCTGTGCATGGTGATCCACCATGAAGCTTCAATGGTGAAATTGGAAGGCCCCTATCTCTTTCTCTTCCCCCTGTATTCATTTCTCTTCCCTTAGCGGTGAAAATACGTAGGGTTTTCACTCCATGCCTTTCACGCCCAGGGTGAAGAGGGTAAAAGTTACTTTTGTCTCCCCCTACCTAGGGCATGTTGTATGATATCGTCTTGATTTTCTTAGTCCTCTCTCTTTTATTAGTGAGGGATGGGGATAGTATGTCCAGTGAAGCCCTTTTAGTGTCTAACTAGCCATGGATGCATGAGGTCCATGGTATGGGGGGTAAAGGAGAATGGTGTGTCTCTCATCCATCATTCATTCATTCTTGAGATCCTGATACTCTAATCAAGATTTTTCATTGTTTTCCTACTTAAGATGAAATTTGAAGTTACCCACTTATGGCAGGCCTGTTGGTGTATGTATCCTATGAAGTATAGGCTGTGGCTGGGGGTGGGCCCACATATCTCATAATCTGATCATTCAAAATCCAATCCAACCGCATACGATTATGTATTTTGATCATTTTACATAATTATATGGCCTTAAATTCTCAAAATTTATGCCAAAAATGCACTTGGTAACTTAGAACTGATTGTAAGGTCTTAAGAAAATTCCTTGTGCTTCCCCACCAATAAATATGTGATTGGTTTGTTGAATTGACGCCTGATCAAATAGGTCCTAATTAACCTTTGATTTTTACTTTTTTACATTTAAGTAAATTCCTCGAGATCTGCACCATCAAAACCATATATGAAGTAATTCGATTGTGTATTTTGACATTTTCCACATTCGAATTCCCTTGGATTCTCTATAATCAAGCTTGATTGATCTGATCAGCCATAACACATTTTTCACTCTTAATTTGATTTCTCTAGATTCATGCAATAAAAATGTGTTCAAACTAACTCCTATTCGCTCTCCACTTGGGGCTTTGTTGTACTACCTTTTTGGACCATTTTCGACACTTAGGGCCTGTTTGGTACGTGAGAAAAAGAGTTCCGATGGTGAATATTTAGCGAGGCAAATATTATCTTGGCTAAATATTTGTTCATATCAATATTTAACAACGTTCAGCTTACTTCATTTTCTTTCAAATTGAGTCGGTCCCGCATATCAAAGTAAGTAAAAAATGGGTTAGGCGAGTGTGGGAACCACATGTTATGTCAGGATAAAAAAAACCATTTTTGTCTTTTTTATATATTAAAAAACTTATTTTTATTGAAAATAGTAATTTTCCTGCGATCAAATGTTTTCCTGCTGTGGCCGGCAAATTTGTGGGCCAGGCTAAATATTCGCCATGGGCAAGTGGCTGCCAAACGTGCCCGGGCGAATATTAGCGTGCGCAAATATTTTATTTTCCCGCCGCGGTGCATTAACAAACAGGCCCTTTGAAATTTATTCGAATCCTAAAACGCAAGATGAAGATTACTAAAACACAGTTGGAGGGATTTCTTCACAATTTCCTCTTAGCCGTGTTAGATTACCAAGTGGGATAATTGCATTTTCCTTAGGAAAACACAACTGTCATTATTAGATAGCTATTATAAATCTGTATAATTTTCCCTAACAAGCCATTTAAATCTGGATAATTTTTCCTACTAAGCCCGGAATTCATTTCCCATCCCATCCAGATAGGTGAGAATTTATTTCCGCCTGAAAACACACCTTTATTTTCTCACATGATTGAAATATGTGTTCTCAGTTGTAATCGATCAACCATTTAAGGAATATCCTAGATGTATTTTCTCGAGAAAATTTTCCACGCAATCAAACACGGCCTTAGGGTTTCAAACTTCTATGAACTGACAGTTTTTGGGACTTTCAAGCTCTAAATATGAAAATGAGAGATAAAATGGTAAGTGTTGCCTATATACTATTCTCTATTTGTCTTGGACTAAAATGCCCCAAGTTACCAAAAAGCCTATCTTTTGAATCAGGCAGTCCAATTTCCTTTCCAATGGCATTTTTTTTTAGGAAAAAGAAGGTTATTCTTTCATGATTACATGAAGTTATGTGGGTCCCACAGGTCCTACCCACTAGGTATCAGAAGAATTTTTAGTTTTTTTTTCAGATACATTCCCATGCTTTCCTCCAAGAGCAAGACTTGCCTGACCACTCGTGGTCAGGTTACCTGACCACTCACAATATAAGCCACGTGGAAATTTATTAGAGGACACTTACTGTATAGATGTTTGGCCAATCCCTAGGTGGACCTACAAACCCAAAATCAACCTGATCAGTGATTTCTAAGCGTTAGTTGAAGTCATTTTCGTTGGTTGATCTTAGCCGTAGGAATTTGAGCATTATTTACCATTATTTCTGTATAAAGATCCAACGGTTTTGAAATCACTAATCAGGCTGATTTTTGGTTTGTAGGTCCACTTACAGATTGGTCAAACATCTATACGGTCAGTGTCCTCTAATAAATTTCCACCTGGCTTATATTGTAGGTGGTCAGGTAGCTTACCTGACTACGGTGGTCGGGCAAGTCTTGCTCAAGGTTGAATCATAACTCTACAACCAGTGGAAATTGTCGATCCAAGGTGTCGCATAAGAACAAATAACACCATCTCATGTCAATTTAAGCCATCACAAGATTCATAAGTCAACCCCGGAATATAGGGTCTAAATTTGGCCCCAGGTCCGAAGCCCGGCTTGAAGAACAGAACCGAAGGGCCGAATGGGGCCAATATTTTGGGCCATGGGCTCCCTCTAAGCCCGAGCCCAAGCCCGTGCTCAAAGTCCATCCCCACCTCCTCCCTCCTCCCTTTATCCTCCCGTCCCACGTATACAGATTACAGACCCCACTCCCCCCTTCTGTCGCAACGGATTGCCAATCACAAGCCAATGAATTCTGCGCACGTACCCAAGTGCTTTTGTAATGTATCCACTGCTTTTGCTCTGAGGTGTACGTGCCCGAGAACTCGTTGGCTTGTGATTGTGTGATTTGCAATCCGTTGTGACAGAAGTTTTACTCCACCCACCCCCTTTTTCACCTACCCCACCCGCCCATGTATCGCCCTTTCACCTACCTCACTGTCCTCACCCCCACGTACCACCTACCCCCCATCCCTCGTATAAAGGCCGACGGAGGAACTCTTTACGCGAGTAAAACTTTGATGACCGGGCCTGTCATCGAGGCTGATGACAGGGCACAATATGAGCCACGTGGCATAATATTAGAGAACAATAACCGTATGGACGTTTGGCCAATCCATAGGTGGACCCACAAACCAAAAATCAGCCCAATTAGTGATTTCTAGGCGTTTGATTGGCATTCTTTTCATGGGCTGATTTTAACGGTTGGAATTTGAGCAATATTTACCATACAAAGATCCAAAGGTTTGAAATCACTACTCAAGCTGATTTTGGGTTTGTAGGTCCACCGAAGGATTGGAAAAACATCCATACGCTCATAGTCCTCTAAGACTATGCCACGTGGCTCATATTGCGCCTTGTCATCGGCCTCGATGATAGGACTCTGTCATCAAATTTTTACTCCTCCAAAGCGGACCACAATATGAGCCACACGTGACAGACTTTTAGATACCAACTTTTTTCTTTTTTTGTAAGCGACTTTTATACCATTGAAATCACTAATCAGGCTGATTTTTTATCTATAGTACACGTAGGGTTGGGCCAAACATCTATACAGTCAGCCATCACAAAGAGTGAACCACGTGGCTCATAAGTGGTACATCATCAAGGACGTCAGTCAACAAAGTTCTACACCCGAAGTCCCAAGGCCAGGTCCGAAGGGCTTCGGGCCCGACTGACCTGTCCCGGCCTGATTAACATCCCTACCAGAATACTTATGCCACACATATAATGAAGTGCATAGAGCATGGGCAACTCGATATCAAAACTATGAGAAATACAAAAAGCAAATAGAGGGATACGGAGTCCTGGATACCATGCGAATTTGACTCTGGAATTACACTGAGAGCCAGCCTCTCTTGATGGCCATTTCTAAATTATGGAACCCTAAAATGATTACTATAAATACTTGGTGGTTAAAAGAACACCAGGGCAAGATTTACTCACAGTTGGTCCACGTGCTCTCATGGGTTGGGTCAGGTTGCCCAAAGCCTCAGCTTGAGCCCAACCCGATTTTGATCGGATTGTCAAAATTCAAGCCCAAACCCAACTCGAGTACTGAAGGAGCCAACCCAACCCGATCCCAATGCAGGGCCGGCTCTACCTTAAGGCCATTAAGGCAGTCGCCAAAGGCCCATTCTCACACTGTTTGCTGCACAAGTACAGTACTAGTACATCTTTAGTGAGAGGTGTATGTATATGATTTTCGTGTATCTGACATTTATGGCATTTCTTAACATAGTTAAAGTAATTGTATTCCATGAGATCCCAATAAATCCAAAGCCGTAGGATCTTTCTAGTGAAGTAACCAGACTTTGCATTATAAGCTTTAAATGTCACCTAGTCAATTGGATATCTACATTGATTAGGTCTACGGCCATGAGCCAGTTTAAGGCTGGTCCAATAGGACTTATTTAGAACAACTAGGTAAACAACTCGGGGTCAATTCTCAAAAGTTGTAAGTATCTAACATGGGCTTTAGGAGACCAATTTGTAAAGAATATTTTTATATTCTAGTTTGGCAAATATTCCGTGTGAGATAAAGCATTCATTTAACCTTACCTACGAACACCAGTGTAGTGTGAAGATGTCGTGGTACGCATACTTCGCCAACTACGTGAAGACTAGAAGACAAAAACAGCAAGGATCAGTAGATTGACGACATGAGTCATCTGAGTAATTGCCCATCTGTCGGTTATAGATCGTGTACGCTCGCTTAGGAAGGTAAGTGACTTAGTGGCCATAGGATTTGTTTAAAATGAATTTAATATAATGGTCAAACCTAGTCAATGGACAAACTTGAGTCTAAGTCAATTTTATTGACTTCTGGGAAAGTCTGATTGATTTGACTATTTAGGCCAATTGATTGGACAAAGCCTAATCGATTGAAGACCTCTGTGAAATCGATTGGACTCTACAAGACAGAACTTAATTGAAGCCCAATCGACTGGATACCTCTGTGAAATCGATTAGAGCTTACGGGACAGAAACTTATTTCAGTCCAATCGATTGGACTATTTACAATCGATTGGATTTACAAAGGAAAAACCCATCTGTAAAGACCAATCAATTGGACCCAAAATACAATCGATTGGACTTAGCCCAATCGATTGGACCCAAAGTATAATCAATTGGACTTCACATGGATTGAGTCTTTCTCAGATCCAAAAATCTTGTCTCCACTCATCCCACCTTCTAAATAGACTGGGCTACGAATTCTATAAATATAACTCCTCTCTGGCTTTACAAAATTCACTTTAGAATACAAAGAAGAAAGTTTTATTTATCAAGAGTGTCCATTCGAAAAGCGAAAAGTTTTTAGTTCTCATAAATATTTTGTGAGCTTTTCTCTTCTAGATCAAAGCTAAAAGCTTGATTTTTTACTCAGCTTAGGTCTTCCACATAGAAATTTGACCTAGTAGTCTGAGAGTACTAGTGTGTCTCAACACTATTTGAGCGACTTAGGGTTCAGGGTATACTGAATCCTTCACGTTCAGCAGAGGCCGAAGAGTTGAGAATTAAGATCGGAGTGGCTGATCGAAGGTAGGTTTGGGGTGTACCAAATTGAACAAGCGGACAAGGCTTCTTGGCTGAGAGGGCGCGCGTGGATTCGTAGCGTTGATTCAGAGGACGTGGACGCATCGACAATAGGCCATGGCTAAAGTTGGAAGCTGTATTTGCAACGGTGCTGCGTAGGTAATCTTTGTTTCGTTTAACTTTTCAGTTAGTGATACTTTCCGTCTAGACGTGGTCCCGTAGTTTTTCTTGGCTAAGGTTTCCACGCTAAAACTCTTTGTCTTGTGGATGTTTGATTGTTGTTCCGCTAAATCTATTGATTAGACCAAACGACTAAAAGACAATATACCATGGAGGTATATTTGATTTGAATCAATTGTGATAATTCTTTTTCTCAATCAACTGAGGCATGTGAGTTTATCACCTTACCTTGACCAGTACACCTGTGATAAGTTAGATTAATTTTTGAATAACCTAATCACCCATCCCTTTTAAGTATTTCTGATTAAAGAGAACGGACTGGTTATTTTTTTCAATTGGTATTAGAGCGGGTTATTCAATAAAAGGTTAATCACCTGAATTTAGATTCCTGCTAGACCGGTTCATTCTTTTCACTATAAAGATGCCGAAAGAAGGGTTCACTATGAATAGTCGTAGTGACTTAAAAAATGAAGATCAAGGTGATCTTTATATTGCTTATCAAGAGCTATATAAAGAAAGCCTTAAACTGACCAAAGCAAATAAGAAATTGACTAATAGAGTTAAATTCTAATAAAGTTAAATTTTTTGACTCTGAAAATTTTGCTTGTAAACTAGACAATAATGAATTATCTGTGCTAGTTGGTTAGCTCATGGAAGAGAAGAAATCTCTTCAAGAGAGAAACAAGTTCATGGAATGCAAGTTCTAAATTTGTACGGATGCTAAAATATCTTTTGAAAGTGAGCATGAAAAATATGAAACTATTTTTAGGCAGCTTGAAGAAGAGAAAGTTAGCCTCCAAGACAAAGTTAAATTTTTTGAATCTAATTATCAGGAATGTCTGGAGAAGAGGAAGTCACTTGAACTTGATCTAGTTCAAATGAAAAAGGACTTGCCTTATATTTCTTAAAGCACTGAGAAATTAAATGAGATTCTAAGTGTGGGACAAAGATATAGAGACAAACGGGGAATTGGATATGTTGATAATGTTCATACCTCATCGTCTTCAGGAACTAAAGTTGTAAAAACCAAAGTTCCTTCCACACCACAGGTTGATCAACCTAGACCCAGACTAGTTATGCATGCACCTGTTTGTAATTACTGTAGGTGTAAAGGTCACCTAAGTAAAAATTACTTCCAAAAGAGGAGAGATACCATAGTTCCTCCCAAGAGAAAATCATATGAGAACCAAGGAGATCTACTCCATAAAATAACAACCTTGCATCAAAAGTCGGATGCCTTAAGTAGAGAGATTGTAAACCTTATGAAACTCAAGGGCACTCAAACTTAAAGGTCTCAGAATAAGATGACAAATAAAAAGAGAAATGTCGATCTTCTTTCACCGCCTAAACAAATGGCGAAGAAAAAGAACTCACCTACAAGGTATAAGACCATATGGGTGAGAAAGGAATGACCGAAAAATCTAGATTCAATTTGGAGTAAATTCTTTATAAAGTCTAGTGGCACTTGTCCCATTGATTGAATAAATGTGGTTATTTACACTCTTCTCTATTTTATAATTTTATATCTTTTGTGAGTTGGGTGTGTAGTTTTGTTTAGGATTTTGTTTTCTTTATAATTTTTTTTTACCTTCGCTTAATCGTATTGTTTTGAGTTTATATATTCAAAAACAAAAATAGAAAATTTGAAAATCACAAATTATTTTGTGTCTTGTTAGGATTTTGTTTTAGAGTTGTGCATTGCATAATTGATTTTAATATGATGGACATTAATTTTAGAAAATTCTAAAAAAGTAAGATTGCTAGATCATTGTAGAAAACTCTAGAATATTTAGAAGATTAGTCTATTTTACTAATTCTCTGTTAATAGGTGTTCATAAGTTTTAACTTGTTATTCACATACACACTGACTGACATTGGTTGGGACTAGATTTGATAGAAGTAACAAATCTAGTATTCTATGGAAAACAGGAATAAACTTTTACTTTTCATGACTTCAAATTAGTTGTGTTCCTACTTTCAGTTGATTTCGAAATTGCAATATAATCGACTATTAGCCTCCTTGTGTGATAGTTCTCCGTGGAAAGAGTTACCTCAAGTGAATGTGGTAAAATCTGTATGGCCCCGATATATATAAAAATATAATTGCATAATGCTGCAGAGGATACGATATTGACCGAGTGTGAAAGCTACCATACCGACCAAGTATCAAAAGATGAGAACTTACAAATTAAAATTCTGGTAAAATAAGTGAGTAATAAATAACCATGTTTGCTACAAAAGTAATGTGAAATCAGATTGACAAATACACTTGAAAATAGAGAGTTAAGTGAGAACCAATTAGCTCTAATGAGGATTTCATGATTGGATACAGGATACCTCCAAATTTTGAGTAAAGTATTTAGATTTTTACTAACATCTATCTTGTACCCTAGGATGTGGAAAGTCAGATCACAGTACACCTAAGTGAAAGAAATTAAAAATTAAACTAAAGTAAACTAGTTTGACTGACTGGCTCTGATGAATGGCCTAGATTGACTGCATTTGAACTATTCAAGATTAAACTGAGTAATTAAGTCTAAAATTCTAGGTTTGATATTTGTTAATGCATATCACATTAAAACTCATTATGCATTGCATTTAACTTGACTTTTCATGTATTTTAGCATATTTCAGATTTGACCTTTTTATTCGAATTAATCTGGATTGATCTGATTTGAGTTCTGTGAGTTGTAAATCTTTTCAAAGATGATTTAAAATTTTAAAATTCATTTGAAAAAGATTTGTATTTGGTTAGATGATTTCCTCGAATTTAAACCATTGATGTATTTAGACTATGTGTCATGCTTATCTTTTAGTCTTTATACTTGTTATCATGTTGCACTGATACACTTGTGATTCATGATAATATATTATGCATACTATTTATCTGTTTATCTTTTGTACCTTTGTCATTCTGTGACAAAAGGGAGAGAAAAATCATATGAGGTAAATTAGTAGTTGCATGAGATAGGGGAGAGAAATTTATGGGGAGTAAAATTATACATTATTTTACCTATTTCTCTACCTGTGATGTGCATAATTAACTCACTGCAATGCTTAATTATTTTATATATATATATATCTGCCGATGACATTACATGGTATATTTTGATGGCAGAATGTGCAGGGAACAGATCAAAGCGTTTATTTTATTATCTATTTGTTATCTCCGAGAGATTGTGAGATAGTGAGTGAATTATGTAAAATAGTGAGATTGTATTCCTGTATTCTTTGTTTACCTTCTATATTATTAAATATTTTTTTATCACGGAATTGTCAAATGAGGAGATTGTAAAGAATATTTTCATATTCTAGTTTGGCAAAGATTTTGTGTGACATAAACATTCATGTAACCTTACCTACAAGCACCAGTGTAGTGTGAAGATGTCGTAGTATGCATACTTCGCCAACTATGTGAAGACTAGAAGACAGAAATAGCAAGGATTAGATGGTTGATGACAGGAGTCATCTAAGTAACTGCCCATCTGTCGGTTATAGATTGTGTACGCTCGCTTAGGAAGGTAAGTGACTTAGTGCCCATAGGATCTGTTTAAAATGAATTTAATATAATGGTCAAACCTAGTCAATGGAAAGACCTGAGTCTAAGTCAATTTTATTGACTTCTGGGAAAGTCTGATCGATTGGTCTATTTAGGCCAATCGATTGGACTAGGCTAATTGATTAGACAAAGCCCAATCGATTGGAGACCTCTATGAAATCGATTGGACTCTACGAGATAGAACTTAATTGAAACCCAATCGATTGGAGACCTCTATGAAATCGATTGGAGCTTACGAGATAGAAACTTATGTAAGTCCGATCGATTGGACTATATATACTCGATTAGATTTACGAAGGAAAAACTCAT
Organism: Euptelea pleiosperma; assembly: GCA_035048495.1. NCBI lineage: Eukaryota > Viridiplantae > Streptophyta > Magnoliopsida > Ranunculales > Eupteleaceae > Euptelea > Euptelea pleiosperma. The sequence continues at coordinate 13,774,047 of CM068542.1, forward strand.
CCATACAAGACCAATCAATTGGACCCAAAATACAATCGATTAGACTTAGCCCAATCGATTGTTCCCAGAGTACAATCGATTGGACTTCACACGGATTGAGTCTTTCTCAGATCCGAAATTCTAGTCTCCACTTATCCCACCTTCTAAATAGGCTGGGCTACGAATTCTATAAATATAATTCCTCTCTGGCTTTACAAAATACACTTCTACACTTTAGAATATAGAGAAGAAAGTTTTCTTTATCAAGAGTGTCCATTCGAAGAGCAAAAAGCTTTTAGTTCTCATAAATATCTTGTGAGCTTTTCTCTTCTAGATCAAAGCTAAAAGCTTGATCTCTTACTTAGCTTAGGTCTTCTACATAGAAATTTGACCTAGTAGTCTGAGAGTACCAGTGTGTCTCAACACTATTTGAGCGACTTAGGGTTCAGTACTAAATCCTTCACCTTCAGCAAAGGCTGAAGAGTTAAAAATTAAGATTGGAGTAGCTGATCGAAGGTAGGTTTGGGGTGTACCAAACTGAACAAGCAGATAAGGCTTCTTGGCTGAGAGGGCATGCGTGGATTCGTAGCGTTGATTCAGAGGACGTGGACGCATCGGCAGTAGGCCTTGGCTAAGGTTGGAAGCTACATTTGCAATGGTGCTGCGTAGGTAACCTTTGTTTAGTTTAACTTTTCAGTTAGTGATACTTTCCGTTTGGACGTGGTCCCGTGGTTTTTCTTGGCTAAGGTTTCCACGCTAAAACTCTTTGACTTGTGGATATTTGATTGTTGTTCCGCTAAGTCTTTTGATTAGACCAAACGACGAAAAGACAATATACCACGGATGTATATTTGAATTGAGTTGGTTGTTATAATCATATTTATCAATCAACTAAGGCATGCGAGTTTATCAGCTTACCTTGACTAGTAAACTTTGATAGGTTAGATTAATTTTTGAATAACCTAATCACCCCTCCCTTCTAAGTATTTTTGATTAAAGAGAACGGACTGGTTATTTTTTTCACAATCCATTATACAAATCCATATCAGGGAACTTAGCATCGTAAGGAACCGTAGCCTCGGGATATGGTTGGATAGTATCCAGATTGAAGGTATTTTCCTAAATTTTCCTAATGGCAACTTCTAACTCTTGGATTCTATGGGTAATAGGATCTACAAGTTATTGGTAGGGAACCACGTCTTGATGAACATGTAGTGGAGTTGCCACATGGATTTTGGATGCTGTTTGTTGAGAAGAATGGGTCATATGGAATGGATGGGTTAGATCCAGTGCAAGTGAGTGGAGCTTGATCGACACTCTTAGATCTAGACAGATCATGAGGTATGCTAACCATGGATAAAGAACTAGATGAGACTAGCTACAATACTAGGTGGGAGCATCTGGGCCATTTTCCAAGCAACGATTAGCTCAATCTAACGATTCATCTCTTAAGATGTGATAACCAAGTTTGATGATGATGAAACACCCTTTCATGTGGAGTTGCCTCTTGAGTCATACTGTTTGACTCTGATATACAAATCAACCAGACCACTCCTATTCGATCCCACTTTCTAGTTGTGGATTTACACTTTTCCCTTGTTCTAGGCTCTTTTGAAGTTCTTATATGTACTTCCTAAAAAGGTATGTCGGGGTCTATGTGATCTCGGAAAGATTCGACTCAAATGACTACTGCTTTAAACCACTTATAGTGAGTGAGAAGTGGTTTGATGGCTATGATGGGATTGTGCTATGATGAAGAGTTGAGAGTCTTCGAGAGCTTAGTGTATGGTGTATGTGCAATTATGGGACATTCTAAAGGCTAAAAATCCTAGGTTCAATTAATACATGCGTGCAATTCCTCTAAGATAAGGGGCCGGAAAGGTTAAAGGTTACCTCAACAACTCTTAAATAGTCAATGACTCATTAGTCCAAGGCCTATCAATGGTACATGTTGAGGGATGAGATGAGGGGTTTCATGCTGGGTATCCATTCGGTTATGTTTCAACTTGGCCCAATTACTATTAGCCTCGTGACTCCTAGAGAATGTACGTACCTTTAGTAATGCCAATGCAAGATGGAAATGAGTGCTCTGTAAAGTGGTCCAAACCATGGTTTTAAAGCCGATCGTTTAAACAGTTTTAACGGCCGTTTAAACAGTAACGCCCCAAGCCCATTTTCGTTAAAACCGTTTAAACACATTTTAACGTTTTTGAATTTAATGGCCATTTTTTTTTGTTTTAACGGTCGTTAAAATCGTTTAACAACCGTTAAATTCTAAAAAAAATTGTGAAAAAAATGGCCGTTAAATCCGTTTAATTTCCGTTAAATTCGGTTTTTTTTATTTTTATTTTCAAATTTCAAAATTTGAATTTCAGTGCCATTTTTCCATTTTTTCCCTTTAAAATCCGTTAAATTCCATTTTTTTTTCATTCTCCCCATTTTTGCCCCTGACCGTTTTAGTCTGTTTTAACGGCCATTTAAACGGTAATGCTCCCAGTCCGTTTAACCATTAAAACGGCCTCCTTTAAACCTTGGTGCAAACTTCTCATTTTTTTTTTTACCTATAAAAAGCAAGTTAAAATATTTTATTCATATATTCCCCTCTTTTTAATTCAACCTAGATCCTCTTAGAACTTATCTACAATAGAGTCACCACTGTGAGAATATATATATATATATAGTGAACCATAGTACGTTCAATTTGGAATTCTCTTAATGATTACCTCCTTAGGATTTTCAGGTTTTTTTGAATTGCCACATGGATTTTTGAATTAAGAACCCGAGAACCTTATCAATTATTACTTTTTAAAATCTAATTAATCATTTATTTTTTTTATGACTCATCAATTTGGAAAAGGTTTTTGTCTACAAATCTAGGTTTGGGGATTTGGTTATGGTGTAAGAAGGTGTTTAGGTACCTACAACCACCCAAGTAAATCAATCTCTACTAAAGGAATATTGATCAGGGACTAGGATACTCAACTCTATGGTTTATATACTGTGATTCTGATATGGTCTATCAATTATCTATTATTATCTATGATTACAATAAAGAAACTATTCTACTATATCATATGCTAAACTACAATCTAAATTAGGAATTGAAAAAGAAGGAAAAGAACCTTACCTTATGTAGTTGATGACAACATCCGTGCCGCACTGTATTCCATCGAAACACCAAACTATAACTCAGCACCTCTTATTCTTCTCAAAAAATGCTTTGAAATTTTTTGATGCTCTTAGAATAAATGATGTGACCTATATTTATAATTTTTTTAGAGGTAGCTCAAGGACGTACTAGTATTTATTTAGGTTGGATTAGAATTGATTTTAGATTCAAATGAGAGGTTTAGCAATTTAGAATAGCCTCTAGGGTTGAGATTTACCTTTCTTTAGTGGTTTAAACTTTGAGCATTGGATTATATCTGAGATTCGCGAGTAGATAAGGATTTTGGCCTATAGGTGACAATCTCAATATTACGCGGCACTTGCAACACTACCTCTAGGCTAGGCCAAATAATAGTGAATTAAAGGGATCTTTCCAAATTTGATAGAAATCGCAAGTCTTATCACTTATCTGTGTTTTAGAATTACAATAGAAAATATCTTTGAAGTCTTAAAAGATTTAGAAAATGCCTGAAAGCTCTCGAAAACTTTTTGAAAACTTCTTGAAAGTTGATTAAGAGTGAAATTTTGTTATAGGGCCCATGACTAAGATAAATTTTAGGCCTTTTTCAATTTTGACTAAATGCTGACATATGAGCACTCATTTCGAAATCTTCTTTTATAAGCAATTTAGATATGAAGTCAAAAATCTCTTTTATTGCATAAAACTCAAGGCCAGGTCTCACTCGGGGGCATTTTGGTCTTTTTACTTGAAAATAATTTTGATATCAAAATCCGATAAAATTGATTTCATTGGAAAGGTCTAGACAAAGTATTTTGAATAAATTAGGTGTAATAATTATTAGATAAAGAAAAACTATCATTTTTTTTTTTTGTGAAATACTTGAAATTAAAACTTCTTAGAACAATGAGCGGAAGACCTTTCGTTCTCAAAATCCAGAAATTCAATCGTGGTGAAACTAATTACATTTGAAAGATACTTGAGTTATAAAACTGATTGATTTATAAAACTTGCAGATCCACCGTCTCCTCCTCTCCTCTTCTTTCTTCCTCTTCTTTGTTGTTGTTCTTCTTCTTCACCGGAGTTGCAGGTCTGCAACTCCGGTCGGTTTTTCCAGATCTCACTTGTACCATCTCTCTCAAGGTCGCCAGTTCTTCCAACACTGATGTGCTCAACACTGATCGGATTACCTACATCAAGCCTGCAACTGTGATCCACACCTCCACTAGATTCATCACCACCACGTCTCCTCCTTTTTCTTCATCTTATTTCCTCACCGGAGTTGCAGGTGTCTAACTCCGGCCGACTCCTCCCTTGATGGCTGCTCACAGCCAGACAAACCTACAACCTTGGTGCTCTTATCCTTCATGGGTTGGACCTCACCGTGTACCTACCTGTGCACGATCTGCATCCTCCTATGTGTAACTTGCAGACCAGTAAGTGCCACCTCTTGCTCCACCATTTCCGTCCAGATCTCCTCATGGCAACCACCGTCACGCACCTATTACACCGTCCCTACGAGATCCCTCATTTGCCACGTCTTTCACCATTACGCCTGCTTCCTTTTTCACCATTGTTGGAACTTGAAAACCTGCAAGTTGCATCGTCTGCAACTCCATCGGCTTTTCACCGTCGTTACTCCAAGCCACCAGAGTGCTCCACTGCACGGTAAGCCTTCTTCTCTTAGGCGATCTACCATTCCACCTATCAATGAGGTCAGCAACACCACCGGCCATTCTCCCATTCGCATTGTTTCCTTGCTTCCACTAATCAAGGTAGTTGCACTTCTTCTCAACGAGATCAGCAACCACTCTTTCCGACGAGGATCTATCCTCCACCAGCAAAGTGTTACTCACCCTGCAACTCGACCTCTTTGTTGTTGCCCTATTCCCTTGGTAAGTTTAATGGTAAGTCTAAGTGTCTACTTTCTCTATCTATCTCTTCTTCCCTTCCTTTTCTCTCTCTAAGTTACTTTCTTTCTCATCTGTTTCTCTCTCTAGATCTATTTCTTTCTTACTTTCTTTTTCTAGATCTCTATCTTCTCTTTCATTTTCTCTCTCTAAAGTTCTATGCCCTTCACTTTCCCTCTCTTAATTCTCTCTCTACTTGTTTCTCTCTAGGTTCTCTCCCTAGAACCATCCTTCCATTGCTTTCTTTCTCTAACACCTATTCTCTCTCTAAAATTGTTTTCATTTTCTCTCTCTACTTTTCCCAGCTTTCTTGTTGGCCTATCAATGGATAGTTGAAAGTAAGGTTTTTCCGCGTCGTTGGTTACGAAAACCCTAAAGTTCAACAATATTTGTAATTTCTCCGAATTGGTTCACTTAATCTGCAAATAAGCAGACTTGCACAGTGGCTCGTGTCGGATATCGTCGGCACTCGGGATTAGTTAGCACAATAAGAAACAAGAATAATCAGAAAATGCTCGGAATAAATGGAAGGGTGAGAATGGTGAAGGTTGATTTAAAATATGTTTGAGATTGTTGTTAAAACTATTAGAATGAAAAAAAATATAAGAGAAACGAGAATGAAAAACACAATAAATGAAAACAACTTAAACTTGAATTTAAAACTTGTTCATTAAACTAAAAACAAATGCTTATAATGCTTGTTCAAATGCTTTACAATGCAAATAACATTAAACCAAATTAATCTAGAAAGCCATTAAAATATTCCTCTAGAAAGCATGTAAAGGTAGAGAGGGAAAGAAGAGAGTGAAAGAAGGTAAGAAGGTTAGAGAGATGAATTAGAGAGAAGCTTACCATTGAAGAGGTAGATGGTACAACTTCTATTGGATAGAACTCAATAGGATTGAGGATTGTAGCCTTTGATTGTGGCGAATGGAGTGGACAGCAAGGAGACGTTGCTGTTTGACGTTTTGCACTTTGAGGTGGAGGCGTTAATGGTGAGCTCGCCAGAGTTGCTCGTTAATGGTGAGCTCGCCGGAGAAGAAGGGTGAAGAAGAAGAGAAAGAAAGAAGAAAGAGAGGAAGAGAAGGGGGAGGGAACCAACCCAAGAAGGAGAGATCGTAGATCTCTTATAGACTTTTCTTTTTTTTTTTCTTTTTGCTTGTTGTAAAAATGATGACCGTTGGATCTAGAGAGATCCAACGGTTGGGAATGAGTTAGTTAGATGAGAGAGAAAGTGACTAGGATAGAGAGATATGGGGGAGAGAAGAATCGGTCAAGTGAGACCAATTCTCTTTTGTTGTTGCAAATGGGCATGAGCATGGGTAATGGGCATGGGTCATGGGCATGGTTCATGGGTCATGGGTCATGGGCCTATGTCATGGGCCAAGAAAGAGATAAATAGGAGAGAGGTGAGAGAAAAATACAAAAATAAAAGCATTGGAAGGTCTTGAACCCTGGTCTTCTTTATTCTCTCTCGTCCGCTCTACCAATAAGTCAAACATATCCTTTTATGTCAATTGGTGTGGCCTTTAACACCTAAGTCCTTTTCTTGGTCTCCAATTATTCTCTCTCTTAGTTCTTGTTTCGGCTTTACGATCCTTTAGCTTTGCCCGTATATGTCTTCTATCTTTTTATCCTAGCCTGTTGGCTCTTTAAGCTTTGATAGAAGTCTTCTGTGGATGATCGTGGGCCTGCCAGTCCTCGAGAATCGCCCGATAGGGTCTCCTACAAGTGAAAAAGTGCGTAATGAGATTCAACTAAAACAGCTTGATACTGGACTATCCGAAATGCGTATATTTCATGTAAATAGTCGATTTTCGTCTAAAGAATGCATTCTACGCAATGGAAGAAACTCTTATATGGAAAAGTCGATAAAAAGACAAGTTTTATGTAGGAGAATGCGACATCGCTATAAGGATAATGGCTTAAAATAAGCACTTTTGAGCGAATATCACAACCCCCAACTAGCATATTGCCAATCCTTGACAATTATTGCGAAATAAGTGAGCGAAAGAGGGCTAGGCATAACATGCTTGAAAACTTATTTGTATTACTCAGAAAAAACTCTATTTTGTCAGATTATTTTAAGGATGCAAGAAATCATTAACAAATTAGAACTAATCAGTAAAACGCAACACTTCTACAAATGGACCTTCAAACAAAAGATTACTCAGACTCAGTGTGTGTGTGTGTTCAACATCATCCTTATTTGGCAGTAGAGATATCTGGATCTCCTTAGAGACTCTATGCCTCGACCTCAATCCTCACTTGTATACCACTCAGAAGTAAATCACTCAGAAATTGTTTTATATTTTTCTCTCAAATTATATGTGAGGAGATGAATATAAAAATTGGCAAACGTCTCACATATATAGTTCTTGAATCGAGGGTATAAGAAGATTTAAGAAGATCTCATGATTGGAATGTCATATCACTTAAGAACGTCGGATCAAACTCTATAATTTCTCTTTTCTCCATTCTCCACACTTGAGGATTGTACAAATCTAGAATCAAATAGGACTTGCATAGGTTGTATTGAGGCTTATGATAGGTTCAGAAAAGAAGGATATTCTGGTATTCAAAAATTCTGAGAGGGTATCTCATTATTCTTTGCAACTTTTCCCAAGGGTAATATTTTCTTGACTTTTCTTCTTTTTCTTTTTCCAATTTTTGTCTTTTTGGCTATTCTTCAACCTTTCCTTCTTCTTTTTCTGATCATGTTTCTTTTCAACTCGAACCATTTCTTTTCTTTTTTTTTTTTATTGGTTTCTATCTTTCCATGATCATACCAAATACTCTTTATAATTTGATCCCTCTCAGAAGTAGGTTATCGTATTGAACTCTTTTTTGGGATTGGGTTTTTAGTTGATGGGTTAACAAGAAAAGGTTTTCATCAACATGCTCAAATGGTTTCTAACGATATAGATGTTAGGGAAGCTAAAAAGTCTGATTGGCTAAAAAGATGGCCTATATCATTTTCTAGGGTTTGTACTTTCATCTTCGATGTCTCGAATGGATATAGAGAAGGTTCTTTATGTAATAATCCGAATTTGATGTCGTTCTGAGTTCCATGACCAAAGCAAAGGTTAATGAGACTACTCAATGGAAATATTAGGGGACTTGAAGAATTGTGAGTCATCTTGTGACTCAGAATAATTTACCTCGGAAATAATGAAAAGCTCAAAAGCTCATTGGGTTAGGTCTCCACACTTGTTCTTCTTGGATCTCTGGATAATCTAAACTTCAAATAATTCTGACGTTGATTATGTGAACATTTTTTTTTTTTGCTGAATCTGAGTTTTCAAAGATTTTTCAATCCACTGTAGTAATGTTTGCTTTCAAACTGAATGAAGAGCTAATAAGTATTTTTTTTTTTTCAAAACAGACATCATTTTCAATAAATAGACTTTATGGAAACTTTTTACTCATCAAGTCAGGGCATTTTCGAAAATCACATTAAATCACACCCAAAAATACAAGGTTTCTCTCTCTTTTTTTTATTTTTTTATTTTATTTATTATTTTTTTTATCAAAATGAAAACATGAGTTTTGGTAAAAACCCACCCCCAACCAAAATATAGCACCGTCTTCGGTGCTCATGACCGGGACAAAAGATGATGAAAAATTAGTAATGATGATGCAAAGGTTCAAGGAGGATATTACCAAGTCGGCATAAACTCGACAGTGTGTGGTACCTGATGATCTGAAGAATAAATGTACCTGCATGTTCAGAAATATCACAGTAATAACAAATATAGAGACTCATGTACTCTAGGAATACCAGAATTGCCTTTCGAAAGCGCTAAGTTTTATGTCTTCAGCTAGACATGACGGGGGTATATCAAGTACCCCCAGCCAGGTTAAAACTCAAGGAGACTGAGTGAATCTACAGTCTTTTAAGGTGGAACAACGACTATTATCCTATCCCTTGTCTAGGTATACCTGTGTAGAACAGGTCTCTCTCAGTGTAGACTACGAGAAGGACAGTAAGTGCTCTAAGCAGCCCTGCAAAAGCATGCAGTTCAGTAGGGAGGAATTGAAGCTTCTCAGTAAAAACTGAGAGGATAGGAGTAGTGGGTTCTCTGACCATGGTTAGCAGAGCCGTAAACTCATTGAGTTTAGCGAGAATGTATCTGAATAGAGCAGACTCCTGCAGAATAGTAATATCATAATTGTTTGACTCCGAGATGAAGTCAGGCGCAAAGTGTTCTTGACACTTTGAGAGTTTTTCCTCGGGAGAGTCCTGAACAAGACTCTCTACGGCATATGATGTATCGACAATATCGACGTATGTTGGCTGTTCAAAAATGGTAACCTCTGCTTTGAGGTTGTAAAATGCCGTCGACATGTTATCATCCCCACTCCCGATGTGTGCATCAAGGATGGTGAGGAACGGTGGGGCCATAACAACCGGGACCACACTATCTAGACAGTGCTCAGTGTCTGGAATGTCTGCTTCAAGTACAAACAATGAAGCATCAGAAGTAGATGATTCCTCTAAGTTAAGTTCAGAAGTCAGTGCTTCGAAGGTCATCGAAGATGGAGACTCTGGCTCATCAATATTGTAGTCCGATCCTTTATTTGTAGCATCCTCAATTTCCTCTTGTAAAGTCTGGTACTTGGTCCAGTTGTGCGACTCCTCATTATAGACTGTGTCCATGGTATTATCCTCTAGATAAGCCATAGGTTGGCTATTGAAGTTGACTTCCTCTCTTTCAGATTCTAACTCACCTAGACAGTGTTCCAAGCTCTCCATGGAGTGCTGTTGTTGGATAATGTATTGCGAGAGGAGTTCTTCTAGACTAGGTTTAGTAGCAGATTGTGGCGGTTCAGCTAAAAGAAGCTGAGGTGCCAACTCTTGAATGTAGTACGACTGAGTATGAAAGTTATATGATGGATGTGAGTCTGGGACTATCTGCTGACTTTGAAAATCCTGCGGGGTCCATTGTTGACCAAAATATTCAGTCTGTGGATTTGGCTGGTACTGGTACTGCGACTGCGAGTACTGGCCATCATATTGTCCACAGGGTTGGTGAAACCCGGAATGATACATATCCTGTTGTAGATTCTGCTGGGGAAAAGACTGTTGTTCCCATCCAAAGTTATCGTGACTTCCATTGTCCGGATAATACGTGTTATTATAGGAGGTCTGCAGCGGAGGTTTAAATTTACTAAAATTACAGACCTCTTCTTGGACATGAGGGAAATATCCCACAGATGTGAAGTGATAAACATGCTTTTGGACCACAACATCAAGGGCGGAAACTGATTTTGTCAAATCTATAAGTAGGGATTTTAGCACTGGATCGCCCTGTGCTTCATGTCCTATTGAACTCTGTGAGACTGGAGTGTCATGACGACACTCAGGATTGGTATACCATTGCTCGGAGTTATCACCTAGATCTTCAAAGAAATTGTTGTAGGTCTCGAATAGAGGCCGTTCAGCAGCCATCAGAGAGATTTGAGTCTCTCAGAGGAGGGAGATAGATTAGGTGAAAGAGATCAGTGTGGTAGATTGACTCTCAAATCGAATCAGTCTCGGATTGGATCAAATCCAAACGGACATATGCTTGTAAAAGCAAGCCCTAGAGTTAGTAAAAAATATGAGGACTACGAAATCGAATGAGCCTAGATGATGCACACAGAGCAACAGATAATCCTATTTCTAAATAATCAGGATAGTATTATGAATTATCTTATTTAGTATAGGGATAGTAGTGTAGATTATGACAGTGGGCGGACCACTAGTTTATCTTCTATTACCCGTCGGACTAACTTTTCACTCTGTAGGTTCTCACAAGGATACACTCTTCAAAGCAAATCCGCTAGTACGAACTCAAGTTGACTGCAAGATAATCCGAAGCCTAGACAGACGTGCGGCACATCGGCTGACTTAAGTACGCCCCAGACTAACCGGATTTGTCAAGCGTGAAGATGAGTTTTCCCAGAAGAGGAGCTAGGGTTGATTCGTGTTCCTAATCCGACACTAAGCTAATCCGACAGACAATCAAGGAGGCCACTTACGAGCTCGGTATTCTTGAGTAGTAGGGACCTATGGGTGTGTTAGATAACAGGGACCCGCGCTCATGGACTTAATCGACTTGATCTTTGAAGGGGTCGCTTTATGTGGAGTTTTCCTCGAACACCGATCTAAGTGGGCTCTACTTTTTGATTGATTTTAATTCTTGGCTGTGGTTGCACAAAAGCTGGAATGACGAGGTGAGTGATGAAATCCCACTAGTTTCAAGTTTGGGTTTGCTCTTTATGTATTTTATTACGGCCAAACCAAGTAATTCTGATAAGTGTTGCAAAAGCAAATGAACAATCGGCACAGTGTTTGCACAACGATCACGATCGCACTCAAGGCGAGGTGTAGAAACTTACCTGTCCGTTGGCTATGCACGGGGTCTCCTCTGTGAGATAGGGAGGGGTATCCAAATGGGCTTGGGCCCGACTCCACCTCTTTGAGCTTTCGCTCCCTACTCACTTGGTAAACGCAATCCGCAATCACGTTAGTCTACAATGGTCTATGGTATGGAATTGGAAAGTATACCGCCTTTGGGGTTTCAAGAAACACACAATGATTTAGGGTAGGTATTGTGAACTAGTTCCAATTAGGGTTTGAAATTCAACTTTAGCTATTCCCGAATTAGGATTTGAAAATATCTACTTTTGAATTACCTAGAGCTGGAAATCTTCCAATTTGAATCAAATAACCAATGGTGATCTAACTAGAAATAGCAGAATTAAAATCTGACCCTAATATTTTTGGTATTTTTTTAATTAGTTAATTATCTAGCGGTCATTCTAAAAGGAGAGAAAATAAAGTCCTAAGTTATTACAACTTTGCACTCGGCCGTCCGAGGCATTAAAATAGTAAGTGAAAAATGTGAAAAATAAAATGGAAAGTTTCCAATTTTTTATCGGATCTTCAATATTAAGCAGCTTTCCAAATTCTTGTTCGTCTTTTTGCAATCCCGTCAACCGAGCGGCAACGGCGCCATTTGAAAGTAAGGTTTTTCCGCGTCGTTGGTTACGGAAACCCTAAAGTTCAACAATATTTGTAATTTCTCTGAATTGGTTCACTTAATCTGCAAATAAGAAGACTTGCACAGTGGCTCGTGTCGGATATCGTCGACACTCAGGATTAGTTAGCACAATAAGAAACAAGAATAATCAGAAAATGCTCAGAATAAATGGAAGGGTGAGAATGGTGGAGGTTGATTTAAAATATATTTGAGATTGTTGTTAAAACTATTAGAATGAAAGAAAAACATAAGAGAAACGAGAATGAAAAATACAATAAATGAAAACAACTTAAACTTGAATTTAAAACTTGTTCATTAAACTAAAAACAAATGCTTACAATGCTTGTTCAAATGCTTTACAACGAAAATAACATTAAACCAAATTAATCTAGAAAGCCATTAAAATATTACCCTAGAAAGCATGTAAAGGTAGAGAGGGAAAGAAGAGAGTGAAAGAAGGTAGGAAGGTTAGAGAGATGAATTAGAGAGGAGCTTGTCATTGAAGAGGTAGATGGTGCAACTTCTATTGGATAGAACTCAATAGGATTGAGAATTGTAGCCTTTGATTGTGGCGAATGGAATGGGCAGCAAGGAGACGTTGCTGTTTGACGCTTTGTACTTTGAGGTGGAGGCGTTAATGGTGAGCTCGCCGGAGTTGCTCACCAGAGAAGAAGGGTAAAGAAGAAGAGAAAGAAAGAAGAAAGAGAGGAAGAGAAGGGGGAGGGAACCAACCCAAGAAGGAGAGATCGTAGATCTCTTATAGACTTTTTTTTTTTTTTTTGCTTATTGTAAAAATGATGACCATTGGATCTAGAGAGATCCAACGATTGGGAATGGGTTAGTTAGATGAGAGAGAGAGTGCTAGGATAGAGAGATATGGGGGAGAGAAGAATCGGTCAAATGAGACCAATTCTCTCTTATTGTTGCAAATGGGCATGAGCATGGGTAATGGGCATGGGTCATGGGCCAAGATAGATAGATAAAGAGATAAATAGGAGAGAGGTGAGAGGTGAGAGAAAAATACAAAAATAAAAGCATTGGAGGGTCTTGAACCCTGGTCTTCTTTATTCTCTCTCTTCCGCTCTACTAATAAGTCAAACATATCCTTTTATGTCAATTGGTGTGGCCTTTAACACCTAAGTCCTTCTCTTGGTCTCCAGCTATTCTCTCTCTTAGTCCTTGTTCCGACTCTACGATCCTTTAGCTTTGCCCGTATATGTCTTCTATCTTTTTATCCTAGCCTGTTGGCTCTTTAAGCTTTGATAGAAGTTTTCTGTGGTTGATTGTGGGCCCGCCAGTCCTCGAGAATTGTCCGATAGGGTCTCCTACAAGTGAAAAAGCGCGTAATGAGATTCAACTAAAACAGCTTGATACTGGACTATCCAAAATGTGTATATTTCATACAAATAGTCGATTTTCGTCTAAAGAATGCATTCTACGCAATGGAAGAAACTCTTATATGAAAAAGTCGACAAAAAGACAAGTTTTACATAGGAGAATGCGACATCGCTATAAGGATAATGGCTTAAAATAAGCACTTTTGAGCGAATATCAATAGTTGAAAATTCGAATCCGTATCTAAAATTTGCGGATATCGAATTCGAATTCGGATATGTTTATGATATTCAATATGAGTTCGGATACGGATACGGATTTGGGCATATCCACTTCTTTAATATCTGATCCGAAATGCTTTTAAGGACTTTTATGTCTTTTTACCTCCCAAATTCTTTTGTTGCCCTAACTCTTCATTCTTTTGTGCTTTCTCATCCCTCGACTCACTCACGAGTGGCGGCTCTTTGTTGATCTTTGTTGTCTTTCTCTCCCTCTCTTCATTGATGTCTTCTCTCCTATCATATCTCACCAGGAAAATGAAAATCTAGTTGGAGACGTTACGTTAATGGAGGTGGAGGCGGTTGATCACTTCAACAATGTCGGAGAGTGAAAGTCTTGGGCTGTTGCTGCGTCGTTTCCATTGCCTCATTCCTCAGGTCGATAACGTCGTCATCAAGGTCGATTGTATCATCTCCAACGATAATGCCTCCTCATATGTTGCCTCCTTTGATAAGACCCGTGGCAAGAAGAAATATACATTTCTAAAGAACAAATTAGGGCTTTTTTCTTTCTTTTGTTTATGATAAATAAGATTTGAGTCTCAATTTTATTTTTTAATCAACTTTCAATATTTTTTCTTGATTATCTATTGACATTGAAGGCTTATTGAAGCTTGGTGTTCTTTAATTGGGGATTTGTAATATTTATTATCATATTATTTTCTTTGTAGATTTTTTTTCTTAGTTATGGTGCCATGTAACGATTTTTGTACTCATCGTTGCACTGAAGGAAGATGAAGCCAGATGGGCTGAGAAAGAGATATGAGATAGAGGAGGTTCATTCCTATGTGTGCATTTTTTTTACACCTAAATCCGTGAATCCGGACGATTCGGATATTCGAATAATATCCGATAAAGTTATCGAATTTGAATTCAAATGTTGATTCCAAATATCTGAGGGATTTCGAATCGGATTCGGATATCAACCTTTTTTTATCCGATTTGAATAGTATCCGTTGACAGCCCTACTTTCTTGTTAGGTTTATTGTTTTAGTTTGCTTATAAGAATTGTAGTTTTCTTTTATGATTTTTAACGAAAATAGTTTGTTTGTTTTGTTGTCATTTCTTGCTTATTAGTTACATGCTTAATTCTCTGTTATGTTATTAGCTTCGTAGATCTCTATAAAATCAACCAAGAATGTTTTAAAAATCAATCACATCACCATTCTCATCCTTCCATATTTTTAAGCACTTTCTATTGTTCTAAGGTTCCGATAAATTGTATTCCCTAACCTCGAGTGTGGACTCGACATCCGACATACTACTATGCAAGTCTGCATTTTTGTAGGATTTAAAGTGAATCGAAATTACAAATATTGTTGAATTAGGATTTCCGATCCGACAACATGGAAAAACCTAATATTATTATGCAGGTTCGTGAGAAGCACAGACCAACAGCAATGGTGGTTGCACCTCTGTTTTGGTGCAAAGGTGAGCAGAATAGCAAAGGAGCGGGGTGAGGATGGCTCATGAGAGAGAGATTGAGAGAGAGGGTGTGAATGGGAGAGATGAGTGCGTGGGGGTGAGAGAAGAAAATGATGGATAGGGTTGGAAGTCGTCTCACTCTCCTTTTCTATTTTATACTCAAGGTTTTAGGGTTTTGGGGGGGGGGGTGGAGTGGAGACGTGGGTTATGGGAACATGTAAGTGAGGCTATGGGCTTGGGCCTTTAGTTGAGAGATTTGTGGGCTTTGAAGTGGGCAAGGGTTAGATTTGAGAGAAGTGTGGAGAGGTTTGTTGTTATGGGCTTCACTTTCAATGAGAATATTTCTTGGGCACCCATTAATGGATGCTCCTATGTATGCGTCCGTCATCCATTCTCCAATCGTACGACTATATTAATCCATGTGGATAACTCCAACTAACGATTGAATTGCCAACCCAATGTTGATCCAAAATTTATCGGTGGACATCAATATGTGGGTAAATCAAGTCCAGCAACTATGTAACTTTATGTGGACCTTCACTTTGCATAACTGTTGTATGATTTTCAATGCGGTCATAGATACCGATACCTTGTCAACAACAGATCATAGCTATCCATTTTATGCTGGGTCCCACCTTCGTGCCTCCCATTATTGCTTCGATGCCTTGGTTCACAGGCCCTAAACATTGTGGCCTAACTTTTCTTTATTCGGAAACAAGTAAATTTCTCCCATTGTTAATGGTGTGACCGATCTTCTCGTGTAGCCATTCACAAATGATTATCACGTGATGAACCATGTTCCAATTGTTCCTCGTTCTTTGTATTCATCTTATAGCTCAACAGGCTGGATTTTATAATGCTCGATCCCAAATATCTTAGTTGCCAGTTTACTAGCTTGGTCCCTGCGTTGGTTAGCTATTCTTCACCGAAGAGTATCCACTATCTGATGATGTTTCTGATTTGTAAACATGGGTCTCTCTCATTCTTTATGACACATCATCCATCATCAATTGTTGATCCATGAAGTTGCTATTGTCCTCTTTGTCAATAATCATTGGTCCAACAGATTTGACAACTTGGTCTATTCTCTAGGTTTTCTGTTCTTTCTCTCTCTCGATTCTCGGTTCGATTTTGTGATCCTCTGACTCAGCTTGTACTTGGCCCATATCTTCTTGTCATAACCTGCTAGCTCTTTAAGCTTGGATATTAGGCTTCCGTGGTTGATTGTGGGCTCGCAAGTCTCGAGAATTATCCGATCGAGTCTTTACAATAGAAAAAAACATTTAATGAGACTTAATCAAAACGGCTTTATATCTTGACTTCCTGAAATGTATTTAATTCATGCGAATGATCGATTTTCGTCTAAAAAATGTATTCTACGTAATGGTAGAAACTCTTACGTGGAAAAGTCAATGAAAATAGAAGTTTTACGTAGGAGAATGTGACATCGCTAAAAGGATAATTGCATAAAATAAACACCTTTGAGCGAATATCACTAGGGTTTCGATCTTCACAAAGGGGAGGGTGTGATCTTTCATTAGCTGTTAGATTTGTTCCTCAAAAGGGAGGTCATTGGATCTTAATGTGGAGATCTTTTTGGCATGGCATAAGTGATTTGTCACGCTCTGAATTCGGATACCTAGGTACGACCCAAAAATCCGTGCATTGACCCATACCTGAACCCATAGGTGATCCATGAATGTCCCCTAGTGGTCCAATTAGGTCTATTAGACTACTAAGGTTCATTCGAAAACCCACTAAATAAAAAAAAAGTCTAGATGTAGAAAACAAATAATTAAAATAATTTATAATTCAAATAATTCAATCAATCAACTAAATGTGGAGAGAAGGAGGTGGGAACATGCTCTCAATCAAAGGCCTACATGCCCGTGAAAATAAATAAATAATGTTATAAAATAATTAAATACAGCTTTCTAAAGTGTGGGATCGACTCCCAAATCTTCGTCGATCTCATCGAGTACAACGGAGTCTTTCATCTCAAAATCATCCCACGTACCCAGCTCCTCAAAATCTGAAAACGGTATCGGTAGCATCGTGAGCCGAGGCCCAGTAATATAACAATGTGCATGGTATGATATCATACTATACAAGTTTTTAACCAAGGTATGCATCTCAATCATATAATAAGGATGACATGAATATGAGGGTGAATGCAAGTGAGTACGGGATGCAAATGCAACTAGTACCCATAACCACCTAGGGTCTCCATCTCCTTCCCTCTCATCGACCCATCTGCAGGATATAATAACGTCTGGGGCCTTTCACCCTAGGGTACTGAACCCTGATTTATTGATAAAACCTATATAAACGTATATAATATACTTCAACCCCTTTCCCTTATGCACCCCTTATATGAAATGACGTGATGATCGATCATGGTATAACAACAAGATGGTACTAGGGTTACATGGCATAAGCACATGTATTTAACATTTAAATAAGAATATAAAATGAACATATGATCATCAAAAGTAATAACATAGAAACAAATTAGGGTTAAACATGAATAACATGTAACAATCGCCGAAGGTCATGATCAATACGGATGAACAATATAAGTAGAAATCACAAGAGAATCCAACACACCATGGCTGAACCCTATGAGGGTTCCATGACACAAGGTTGAACCCTAAAGAGGGATCCAAGACACTTGGCCGATCCCTATGAGGGATCCAAGACACATGGGTGGGATCCCCATGTATACAAGTATAGGTCAAGCCATCTAGGGTTTAGTCAAACAACAAGGGCTAAACCTCTTAATACTCAATAAGTCATGACCAAACCACTAAGGGTTCCCAAGGCCATTAATCGTCCAAAATCCAAGAAATAGGTTTTTTGTAGAAAATGTGTTTCCTTGTACAAATCATAATTAAATAAATATAAATTAGAAAAGATACAACTCAATGGATTTAAAAACTATATTCACTGAGGTTTCTATGAAAAATAAATGCAAAAATATTTATTTCTAAAATCTAAGTCGAAATTCTTAAAGAAGTGGACTGCACAGAATCTGAAATTCTGGGTTTTGCAGAAAAGGTCAACA
This sequence comes from Euptelea pleiosperma, assembly GCA_035048495.1. Lineage (NCBI taxonomy): Eukaryota > Viridiplantae > Streptophyta > Magnoliopsida > Ranunculales > Eupteleaceae > Euptelea > Euptelea pleiosperma. The sequence goes on from CM068542.1 coordinate 13,792,193, forward strand.
CCTTAGAAAAATTACAACTAAATAAATACAGGTCCTAAAAATACAAAATCAACAGATCTGGAAAATAGATTCACATAGATTTGTAGGACAAATAAATAGAAAAATATTTAGCTTCAAAATATATGTGTAAATCCTTAATCAAGTGGACCATACAGAATCTAGAATTTTGGGTTTTGTAGAAACGTCCAGCATATTAGAAAAGCATAACTAAATAAATACAACTCAGAAAAATACAAATTCAACGGCTGTGGAAAATATATTCACAGAGTTTTCTAAAAAAAATAATTAAAAAAATATTTAAGTCTTAAACTTTATACAAAAATTATAAAGAACATGATCATCTATTGTGGGTGCCAAATAAGTCATGGCCAAACTCATTATAGTGGCACAAAACAATTATCAACTCAATAAAAATAAACTAAATCATGCCCAAATTAATGTATAGTGAAGATGTACCATTATATAATAAAAAAAAGCAATAATTTGAAAAAAAATAAGCATAGGATGGATCAAGCACACTTACCTTAAGATTTTTTGAACTTTAATAAAAATTGAAAGTTTCTTCAAATTTGAAAGTCTTCGCACTACCAAAAATTTGACCAAAGGTGACGGACCACTATACTTTTCCCCGACGGCTCTAGACTGTGGTAAGTTGTGACGGTTTACCACCGTCAAGGAATACCAAAAAGCCGTAGCAAATAATTTTTTTATTTTTTTCCGCATAAGGAATCCTCGACGGTTTTAAACTGTGGTTGAACGCCTTTATCCCACGGTTTATAACAATCTAAGATTTTTTTGCTAACAAAAAAAATAAAAATAAAAGGGCGCGAGTGTATTCGCGCCCAACCCAAAGCTTTTTTTTTTTCGCGCCCAACCCGAAGCTTTTTTTCTCTCTTTCTCTCAGTTTATCTTAAACAAAACCCTAGCTCTTTTCACTGTACTCAAACCCTCTCTCAGTTTATCTGAAACCCTAACTCTCTATACTTTACTTAAACAATCAAACCCCCCAACAAAATCATTTTTTCTCTTTGTTTTAAAACCCTAATCCCTCATTTTCCCCTCATCACTACCACCAGAGGCTGCGATCTCCTTCTACACCTCCTCAACCGTCTTGTAACCGACACTTTTGGTAGCAAAAAGCTCACTTGCCAAGACAATGACATCCTTCATCTACCGTTCGATTCCCCATCATCACCACTGTTGGCGCCATCTACATTCGGAACAATCACTGTTGTCGAATTATTGCCATATTGTTCCTGAGAAGATCGTCTCATAAAGCCTTCCTTTGATCACTCTGAAGCTCTACGATCATTAGCAAATATATAAAAGACTAGCGTGCCAGATCTAAATTTGTCGTGGTCGAAGGGGCCATCACCTTCGACGATGCCATCTCTATTGATTTCTTGGGTTTCTGAGATTCTTTCTCTCTCTTTAGGGTTTCTCTTTTGAAATTTTTTTGATAACCTACAATCTTACTCACTTGCATCGGTTCTCCCGTGAAGCTTTCAACTGGATCCAAATGTAGCATATTTGATCAAGTAGCGCCAATGACAGTTCCCGCTCATAATCAAGGTATATTGGCCACTTTTCTTCTAGAACCCTAACTATCCATTTCATCTTTGTTGTTTTCCTTAAAATGTTCTTTTTTCTTCTTGATTTATTTCGTAGGATCATGCATTTTTAATTTAATCTGCATTTTTACTACTACTCTAGGGTTTATTGAAGTTATCCACTCATCTACTGGCTGGACTACAGTCTTCAACAAATTTCTGGCGTTATTCGTGATCTTTAATTCTAAAATCCACATCGGTTTGATTTCTTTTTTTTGTTTCTATTTTTCTCTTTCTTCTCTCTGTGATCAGGGAGTAACACTTGAGAGGAGGAATGCTATATAGTATATACCGTGTAACTGCCAAAACTTTAGCTTCTTTACATAGTGTGTAAAGTGGATTATGTTGGCTAGGAAAGTATGGATGATGGGAAAACTGTTGCAAACGATAGGTGAGTCGAATTTTCTAGCAATTTAGCTAAGGGTCAGGTTCGGGGGACAACCATTTGGCAGGCACACATAGAAGATGAATCAATGGCTTATTTTTGGTGAGGATGATCTCTATGGTGAGGAGATCATCCTCACAAAAATTCAAATCATTCTGATATTCATAGACTGGTTTAGAAGTTGAAGAATCATTGACAGTTGATTTTTACTGTGTAACTTGAAAACCAAATTTGATGGGGTTAGAAATTTCAGAATGGGATGATTTTTTGTTGGGGTGATCTATATGGTGCGGAGATCATTCTCACCAAAAATCAGCCATTGATTCATCTTCTATGTGGGTCCGCCAAAATGGTTGTCAAAAATCATTGTCCCCTGAACCAGACCCTTTAGCTAATTTGAAGTTGTATTTTTGTTAGGATGATAAACAGAAAATGACTATATAAAGTGGCATAAAATCTTATTATCTAGTATGGATTAGTTCATAGCCAAGAATTTCAGCTTAATTGGGTCAATTTTTTATTTTATTTTTCACTCAATTGCTTATCTCGAATGGGGAGAACATGTAAGATACCGCTCTATAGCTGTAAGCACCAACTTGATGGTTTTGATTGGATATTTGTTCTTATACATTTAGTATGATTCTTTAAATTTATTGATTTAGTTATGAGGAAATTAAGGTGCATGTCAGGTAGACCATGAGGATGGCTAACAAAGGTGAACAATAGATATGGGGCACATGCAAGGTAGTGGGATCTATCATTTGATGGGTTTCACATAGGAGATCTCCTATCCCAAACATTCTCCTAACTATATAATCATAACTATCTGATTTATTGTACTCTTTCGAGTAGTTAGGGAGAGAAAAATCGCAGCCAGATTGTAACAGAACCCATTGAATGAATGGTTATGATCATTGGAGGTAGCCAATTTTTGGCATAGATCTCGTAGGAGGGACTCATTGAATGACTGCTTCTACTCGTTGTATGTGTGAAATGTATATTGTATGCCATCGGTAGTTGTCCTTACTGTTCATGCAACACCCTAGATTTTCTCATTTATTATTGGTTGCTAAATTTCTAAAGGGACTTACCTTTCGCTGGACACATTGAAATTTAGGGAAAGCCATGGTCAATTGTGGACTGGAAGTTTTATGTTGCCTTTTCCTTGTTCAGTGGGGCATAAATTTCTATGCAGGGGTGTACCCCCACAGATGGATTCTGGTATGTCTATCCGATGGAATTTTTGTGAGGAAAATGCAAAGAGTGGGAATGCATTATATATTTTGCATGAATGTTTTAATATGCAAAGGTCTAGATGTACATGTTAATACAATATTTGTTGCACCAAATTGTAGGGTAATGCTTTAGGTGGTGAGCGTGCCTAGAATGCACGGAAATTAGGTAATATTTTGATAGATGTTGCATGGGCATTTATCAACTGTAAATTTGTGCTTCCTGATCAGCCTCCATCTAGTGTTTGATTGGAGTAGTGCTCTGATATTTACTATAAGATTGGTATCTTTGGATCGAGTTCTTTAGAGATTCAGCTAGAATAACTTATAGATGCTTTCTCTGTTCCAAGTTCAGTTCACCATTGTTAAAGTAATTGCGGGTCATCCTTTCAATTTCTTTGTGTATATCTACTGAAGTCCTTGTTCTTTCATTTTAAAATAGAGCAGTAAGATGATCAACACTGATTACCCTACTTGGAGAGAGTGACAGATATCAACTTTGGATGATGGACACTGATTGTACGTTGACTCTTAGGGCTCAATATGTAATAACCTACGAGAGGTCACATTGGGGTTATGAAAGTCGGCGTTGTTCCGTAAAAATTGTTGGAAACATGTCCCAAAAATGTTATTTGTGGAAGATTAATTGAAAGTAGGTTTTTTTCCGCGACGTTGGTTACGAAAACCCTAACTTCAACAATATTTGTAATTATCCGAGACTTTTAACCTGTAAAATATGAACTTTTGTATAGGGATTCGTGTCGGATGTCGATCCACACTCGGGGTTAGTTTGCGCAATTCAAGGACATAAAATGATGGAATTTGCTAGAGACTATGAAAAGGTGAGAATGGTGGGTAATCGGGGTTTTAAAACATCTTTTGTGATTGAGAAATCCATTATAACTTATTCAAAAATAAAGAACACTTAAGCAATAAAATCATGAAACAATTATGCTAAAACATCCTTCATTCATTAGATTAAAAATGTCAAATTATAATAAAAGGAATTACATTGTAATGAACTAACTAGAAAGCCATCTTTAGAGAAAGAACTGGTAGAGAGAGAAACAAACTAGAGGGAACTAGAAAAAAAAATGTTAGACTATTTTAGAGAGAGAATGTACTAGATCTAAAGAGAGAAAGGGAGAGAGCGAAATTACTTCGTGTACTTACCTTGGGCAAGATCGGCCAATGGATGAGTGGTTACCCACGAGCTCGCCCATATGATTGTGCATGGAGTTTCAAGAGGGAAGTCTCCGGAGTTGGTGGAGATCACGGCCCAGCCATGGAGAGTCACGCACCGGGGAGCTTTGAGTGGTGGTTAGTGACACCTTGGAGATATTCCCGGTTCACGACATGCAGAGGAGTGGGCGGCAGAGACGCTTGCTGGTCTTCTTCTTGTTCTTTTTTTTTTTTTTTTTTTTTCTGGTTTTCGTTTCTTTGAAAAATGAGAAGGAGAAGGGGGTAATAACGGTTGGGATTCGAGAGGGTTAGAGAGGAGATGGTGGCCGTGAGATGAGCGGCATCTTCCTCCAAATGCTGCTGACGGTGAAGAAGTTGCAGGCACGCCCGCAACTCGCGATGGAAACCACCAGAAACGGCAATGGAGATCGCCGGTTGAGAGAGGGTGATGGAGAACGTTATAACCGCCCTTTAGCTTGCTGGTTTTGCCTTTTGTGAGGTCAAAACAGCGAAAGAAAAAATATTAATCGAGAAGAGGTGATGAGCCATCGGTTGTGGAGGGTTTGGGGGTGAAGTAGCAGGTAGGAGGCGGTGGACGGTGCTGCGAGCCGGAGTTGCAGGCTGCAACTCCGGTAGAAGGCGTGACAAAGATGATGAAGAAGATGAAGGAAAGAAGAGAGAAAATGGGGCCAAAGAAGAGGGAATGATCCGCCAAGGTTTTGGGGAAGGAGAGGTGAAATATGGAGGGGGATTAGGGTTTGAAAATTAGGGTTCGTCCCCCTCCTTCCCCCTTTTTAAAGCTTCCCTATTTCCTTTAATGGAAATAGGGGGTTTTTAAAGCTTCCCTACTTTTTTATAGGGAATCTCCCCAATTAGTGGACCCCCCATTTAATTAAAATTATTTTGAAATTCGCGGGGTCCACTAACTGGTCGGACAGCGGGTCGATGAAGATGGGCCCAGCTACTGGCCCACATGGATTGATGATGTCTATCGTCTCACAAGATGATGTGACAGACAGTCTGATGGCGATCGGATGGATGGTGACTTGCTTGGGACCCAGATTAGTAGATCGATGGATTTAGAGAGATCCAACGGTCCGATTGAAGATCCAACGGTCCGATGGAAGATCCAACGGTCAGAAAGCTAAGGGAGATGAGATAGAGCTGATGGGCAGGAGTTCTGGGGTTAGGTCAGTAGATTCGAGGATCGAGAGATGAAGAGAGAGAGAGAATAAGAAGAGATGAGAGAAAAAGTATCAAAAAAAATGGAAAAAAAGCACTGGCGGAGGGTCTGGAACCCTGGTCTTCACTGTGACCATCCTCACGCTTCTCCAGTAGAGTCGACCATCATTCTTTGCTGACTCATGTGGCTTTAAACGCTTTGGTCCGTCTCTTGGTCATTGGCTCTCCTACTCTCTTCGTTCTTTGGGCCAGCTTTTTGGTCCTCTTATTCAGCCCATATTTGGCCCATATCTTCTAGTCATAGCATGTGGGCTCTTTAAGCTTTGATAATGGGCTTTCACGATCGATTTGGGCCCACAAGTCTCGAGAATCGTCCCATCGGGGTTTCCTGCGACAGAAGAAGCGCGTAATGAGACTCTATCAGAATGACTTCATATCTAGACTTCCGAAAATGTGTTTAATGCATGCAAATATACCATTTCGTCCAGAAAAGTGTGTTCTATGCAACAGAAGAGACTCTTACATAGAAAAGTAGGTAAATAGAGTATTTTACGTAGGAGAATGCAATAACGCTAAAAGGATAATTGCTTAAAATAAGCACTTTTGAGCGAATATCATTAATGGTTACAACTTACATCCTGGTTGTTATTTTGGTTGTGTTAAGAGTAACTTTTTTCTTTCAAAAAGAGGAGAAGATGTCTTCTCAATATTCTGTATGTCCTAAATCTATTAATATCTTTTGAATCTCTCTAGTATAAAGAGGATAAAGGAAACTCATATTGAGCATATATACAAATGCAGGTAAGGATGTCCACTTTTATTAAGCCTAATCAAATCTTCTCTAAAATTTTGAATTCTTTCACCCCCACCCCTAGTATGGCAGACCTTATATTATCAAGGAAGAGAGAATTTAGAAGTTAGTCACTGAAAAGAAGGGACATAAAAAGTTCTGATTCATGCTTCCAACGTTAATAACATATGAACTTAAGGTTGCTTTCATATTGTGATTTCTTGGCGTTGTAGTGCTTATTGTGGCCATGTTAACCCATATGACTTGAAGACTGCTTGTGTATCAATGTGAATTGCAATCAGTGTTTAAAATCATTTTCCTAATTACTACAATCTCTTTTAGTTGGTACTCGTATTTCTATTGGTCTGTGATTTTACCATCACTTTGTTTAACTAACTTGTTTAATTGTTGTGTCTCTGAGTTCTATTTGGAAGAAATTCAGTGGACCTTTAAAATATTTAGCCCGAAATAGCTCGGATTGTTTATTTCCATGATTAGTTACTATCATCCTTGAACTCATGATCCGTCAATTGATGCCTGAGAAAACTTGTTCTGATCCTAGGTACATCCAGAGCACCCATGCTACATCAGGTGGGGGATTGTACAAAGGGCTGGATTGGCTCTCCAGCAACATATCCAACAAGGTAAAAAATAAAAATAAAAACCAAAAGAAGAGAAATGAAGCCCAGCAGTGGAAATGCTCACACTGAACTTACGAATGATATTATTCTCTTCTAGGTGACATGAAAAACTTTAGAAAGTAAAATCATGGTATCGAGCATTTTCTATGATTTGTGGTATTCGTTGGTATTTAACTACCTCCAACTTGATATTTTTTGTTTGGAGGTGGTTAAGCCAACGTGAAGCAAAATATCTTTTTGGTATCCGTTGGCATAAGCCAACATGAAGCAAAATAACTAGAACAGCTATTAAGTAAAAGGAATATTCTTCTTGCTAAGACACAGTTGGTTGGCTAGTTGACCCGAGATGGATTGAAGTGGGAGTGGATTGAGTTCCTTGTTTAGGTCACTTGTGGAAGTTCCTCTTTCTCTTTTTTTACTCAATCTCTCATCTTTTGGCCCTCATCCTCGCCCCGCAGACTATCATCCTTATTGCCACCCTGCACACTATTGTTGTAGATGCAATATTGTTTTAACAATTGACCCATTTGTTTCTAGCGCGTGTGCCTTGTCATAATGGACAACTGCAATCTGCGGGTAGCTGATTTTGCTCAGTTTTGGGCAACTGCAAAGGTGACTATTTGTGAGTATTTCTGTTATCTTTTTCCTTGTGTCTGGAAAATGTTCTAAAACGTTCTAAGACTCCTCAATTCATGTATAAATCCCTTTTAATTGGACACACATTATGTTTATGTGTTGCATTGCTAGTGTACAGTGTACTATCATTTGCACTTTTCTTGTGCACTCAATGTTTGCCTCCAAGTTATTGTATGCTTTTTATATATTGAAATGGTGTGTTTGGTGTTTTGGAAAATTGGGAAAGGGGAATTCTCTTTTTGGGAAAATTATGTTTTTATATTGAATCTTTTGGTTTTGTAGGGGTTTTGAACGGGTTTCTTGTAGAAACTATTGTTTTTGGAGATTTTGGGTCTAGAGCTTCAAGATTTTATTTTTGCATGGAGAGTTCTCTTCTCCCCCATGTTCATCCTCTTTGCATGGCAAGAGTAAGCTTGCCCCTTCACCTTTCCTTTTAGTCTCAACAGATTTTGGGATTAATGTTGCGTTTATTTGTTGTAAAGTTTATTTCTTTGAGTGTTTTGTTGCTGAGTTTGAATTGTTATAACACCGTATCTTATGGATCTGGTCTACTTGTTAGAATTTTAGTATTTAATGAGTTTTTGATTTGGGATCTGCTAGAGCTAACTTTTATGGTTTCTTTAATTAAGTATTTTTAATATTGTCGTGAGTTGAAATTTTGTGTGGTGTTTGAGGAGCCTGTAATTGGACCAGATCGGGTTCCTAGGTGTTCATATGACAAACTTGGTGTTGGCTTTAGTGAAAGTTAAGTGGTGAAATGGACTAAATGTTTCTTATTTTATGCAATGAGATAGACAATGGCTTGAACATTGCTATTGAGTAGTATGTTCAAAGCAGTATTATATCATCTCTACTTCTTAGCGTCACTTCCTTCATCGAACTCGAATCTGAGAAATTGAAATTAGATCTTGAGATCAAATCTTCCATTTCAAAATTCTCCACAAATTATCTTTTCTCTAATTTCAGAATTGTTGGCATGCTCGTGTATTGCTTTCTTTGGGCAGAGTGGTACATGTTAAAGTTTTCTGTCCTATCTAGTTGTAGCTCCATGAAAACGTTTTCCAATTTCTCACAAAACATTTTAACATCTACTTGGTAAATCTCACACGCCTTCGTGCAATCCTAAACAGTCCTTGATTGTTGTCATCTCATCGTGGTAAGCTATGTTCATCCCAGAAATGTTGTGGTTTAAATGTTTATGACCACAATCAAGGGATTGTGTTTGAGGCAGCTTTCAAATCACTTTCTACCAAAGGTAGAGGCCAATAGTCATGGCCTAAGTTGTCTGCAAGACTAAAATAGGAATAAAGATAGAAACCTGTAACATGGATGTAGATATCGAAGCATCGTGATCAGATGCTGTTATACTCTCACACATTCCTCATGACCCATTTGATCAAAATGACTAATTCAAGAAGCAAAAGAGAGAATATGATTACGATATTTCCTTAGAGATCATAGAAGAATTCAAATAAAAAATCCATTTTTGTTGCAAAGAACAAATTTCAGTAAAGAAGTAAAAAAAAGCAAGGAGATATGTATAAATGGAATTTAATTTCCAACCTTTTCATTGATGAAGATGTATGAATGGTGGGTCTGCAATGTCCGACTTGCATTATCTTTTTTTTTTTGTCCTTTTCTTTTGATAGATTTTGATATTTTGTGAGAGGAGAGGTGCATTATGGAAACTCAATGCCCCCTCACATCTGATCGGTGGACCTTTTTAATGTTCAAGAACCATCTAATCAATGGACCCAAATCAGTCATGACCTCACAAAGCTAGTGGATGATCATTACTATCTGATATATCATATTATTTTGGACTGTTTAACAATGGCTATCCAAGAAAATGGGATTCTACGGAGAGATTGCATTGTATGATTATTATGATTCTCTTTGCTATGACCAGTCCAATAGCTCTCATTTTTTTCTAGTTTTTTTTTGTTTTATTTTGTTTCGGACTTTAGATGGGTGGATAAGGTCATGGAACATGTGAATGATAAAGTTCAGTACTTCAATTAGGTGGGTAAGTCATGGAACCTGTGATGGCAGCATTGTGAGTTACCTACACCACATTTTCTTTATTGATAGGCGTTATGAGCAAGGTTTTAAATGACCTGCTATGATGTTGTATGGAACTCTAAATGCTACACTTTCACTGTTCTATTTTTTTATTTGCCTGAACTAATAATGGGTGTGAACTATATGCAGGCATACTATAGTATAGCTCAAATTCATGTTTGCAGTAGCTCAGTACCTAATGAATCTAAAAGTGGGAGGATACATGCAAAGAGGAAGCTAAAAGCAAACTTTTTTACTACCTCAATACCTAGCTAGTCAAAACTAGTTTTTGAGTAATGGGTCTAAAGCAAAGCTGAACTAAGGTTTTAATAGTTAAGGTATAAGCTTATAATTCTGGAGATTTTCTAGAATTTAAAACTTGATTATTTTGTTCTCTTATTTAGGAATTGAGGTTTATACAAATGGATCCCAGTGATGGGTATGATGCAAAATAGATCAACTTGAACTTTTCTGTCATTTTTTTATTTTGTGTTTTGTTATTCAACGTTATCATGCTTTGACTAGGCTATCCACTACATGTATGTCCATTACTTTTCTCATATGTTGTGATCATTAATATATATGCTATGATTTGGGAATTATATAGTTGTTTCATTTGCTTCCATTTAAGATTTTGATATGTTTAGGAGAAAAGTTATTACCACATTTCACAATCAATCAAGTTTTTTTTGTTGTTTCGATACAAACTGAGTAAGATTAATTATTTATTAGTTGCGGATTCCTTGTTTCTTAATCGTGCATGTCCTCCCGCCCCCCACATGGGGGAAAGTCTATTTTTTACACTTCATGTACTAAGTAATATGTTACTGTCGAGGCACCCTATACAGATAGCAACTAACCTGTAACCCATGTTTTTCAATGAGTAGGTTCACCAAAGGATGGGCCAAACATTTGTGGGTCAGTGGGCCCAAAAGAGTCTGGAAGGTGGTCTATTCTCAAGAGACCCACAAGGCTGCTAGATGATCTTTATAGTTGTGACCTTTTTTGTTATATTCTTGAACGGTTGTTTTATTCTTTATAGTTGTGACCCCATTTTGCTTTTATATAGTTGTACCACAAACTCAAACATTTGTGGGTCAGTGGGCCAAAAAGAGTCTGGAAGGTGATCTATTCTCAAGAGACCCGCAAGGTTGCTAGACGATCTTTATAGCTGTGACCTTTTTTATGATATTCTTGAACAGTTGTTTTTCATGAAGTGCATACATCTCAGGGTTGAGGAATACTTATGAGAAGCACATGGGATTGAAAGCTCACAAAATAGTTTCCTAACTCACCTACCCATGGCTAATATGTCTAGTGCATCATACATGAATGGGGGCCTACAGAGTCCTCTACTGCTGGCATGCCAAAGCAAAGGCCTTTCGCTTATGTCACATCTGTCATCCATTTTTGTGTAAACAATGGCCATATTATGATGTTATTTGGTTAATAGTTTCATTTCCTATCAGGAAATCGAAGCCCCTTTAATAGTTTAGCATTTTTTGATTGAGGAAGTTATTTTTGACCATTTGCATGCAACTGCATTCCAATACACTCCTTTGGGTAGAACCATACTGGGACCTGTACAAAATATAAGGACAATCGCCAAGCTCAGCTTTATAACTACATTTCAACTCACTACACACCGCCTAGAATGGTATATAACTACAATAAATGAGACCTTTCTTTCTAGTTATGTTATAGATGTAGGATCAGTTCTGCAGAACTTTTATTTACAATGCATTCTTTATTACGCTGGTTGCATGTCACAGCTTTGGAGGTCTTCTTGATATATGTACCTATATGGACCTTTATTTTCAGGTAATTGCAGCTGCTAGAGCTATTAAGCATGAGGATATTGTTGAGCAAGTAAAGAAGCTTTTTACAAAGCTACTGACTGATCCTACCACAGCCTCATAGTTGGTTGCAAAAGAGCCAGCAATTTTTACTGGTTCTAAGGTGGACTTTTATTTGGATGTCTATTAATCTTTCTATTTCGTGGCAAGAGATATTCTTAATTCCTTTTATCATTTTTTATCGTTCTGATACTTGCTTCATGACTTATCAGGTTTGAATAATTGACGATGATGTTCCTCTTGCACAATTTGCAATTGCATTTAGTGTAGCATCTTGGATAGACCTAGATTCCATTGCTTTGATGGTTTCAGTAGATGCTGGGTTCTTGGAATAAGAACGTTGGAGGGGGAAAGCACATGGGGTGAGTTTCAATCATGCCTACATTTTTTGGGAGTTTAGATTTGTAATTTGGCTTCCTGACCTAGTGATTGATTTGTGGTAAATACATGATTTACTAACTTATTGATAATCTATAAATTGTTAAGATCATAGAGGGTTGGCATTAATGAAATAGATGTGAGCATGATGGCCTTTAATACCAACTATAAAGACACCAGTCTGTTTGGTGTTTATGCGACTGCCAAGGTAAGGTTACTATCATTTTTTAAAGATGAGAGACAAGACACTCATTTGTTGCCAAATTTAAAACAGATATTCATATGTTTTTTTCTAAAAAACCTTCCCTTCAATTCCATATAGATAAAGTTGTAAATCGTAAAAAATGATCTAGGATTGGTACACAGATTGCACTGGTTATAAAAGGGATATGTCAAACTAATCCCAATCTTAATTGGGAGCACCCAAAATAGAAAGCTATGCAAATGCAGATCGAAACATAAAGCACCTCCTTTACTAGGTTATAACAAAACCAATAGCATAGAAGAAAAGTTCATTTAGACATTATATAATGCACTAGACCCCACACAACGTACCCTTGAGTTTTAAAAAAAAAACACTATTATGGAGCCTCGGTAATGAAAACAAAAGGTAAAGCAACGAAATGCTCATTGTCATCCTCCTCTCATTAATATTGAAGCTCTCAGAATCCTACATCTTAGTAAATCCATAAAATATAAAATAAAGAAAAGCTAAAAATGCATGAAAGTAAAATCATAAGTCTAATTTGCTAAGATACCAAACAATGTGAGAATCTGAAATTGGAGAAATTTAAAGGAAAGAAACCATACCACTTCCTCCTCTGTTTTTAGTTTCCTTCTTCATAAGTCTATGAATGAAAAGCATCTGCAACCAAAAGATGAACATGAGGATTCTTAATGTCAATTTGGTTGAACTTTTAAGTACCATTTAAATTTTGTTTTCACTTCCTATTGATTTTTTATGTTGAATAGGTAAACCTGCATGTTAATATATTACTAGTAACTTATTTGGGCCAAGGTTAGTCATACTTTCAACATTCCTGATGACTTGCACAACACTGATGCATGAACATTTAGTCGGGTCATCTCCCATGAGTATGGATTTTCATCCTATTCAACAGACTCAACTTCTAGGTTAGCTTTTTTGAACTTACATTTTCCTTTATTTTACTTTAGATTTTACTATGATAATTCGTATAAACTAGCACTCTATGGTCTTTTAAGTAGGTAATTCTCTTATGACTGTTATTACTATGATGTTTCAGTTGGTACCAATGTGGGGGACATAGCACTGTGGGAAGTTGGCTATAGGGAGAGATTGGTTCTAAAAAATTTCAAGGTTTGGGATCTTGGAGCATGATCATTGCCCCCTCAGGTATGTTGTGCGGGTTCAATTATTTACATACTAAAGAAAGGCGATTGAGATGGTTCATATAGACTTTAGGAATACTCAACCCAGAAATTTAGCTTATACATAGAAGATACGCAATTTAACCTTAGTTGGTCCATAAGTCTGCGAAGAAACTTGTTTGCCGTTGGCCATATACAAGTGGAATGTGATAAGCAACATGAGTGCCAAATCTGGTGCCCTATTGTCCTTATGGAGTGGGCTGGCAGTAGCAGCATTGTTTGGAAATTTTCCTTAAGGAAGTTTTACTGTAAGTAAATGTGTTAATACTGATTTTCTTTATTAACAGTACTTTTTTTGGTATGTAAAAGATCATTTAGTTACCATGTTTTGGATGTAATTGTCCATGATATATCTGCCTAGACAAGAACTAGTGCATAGGACACTTCTTAGAGTTAAAACCTAGGGTCATTTTTTCCACTTCTATGTATGGGATGTTTAACTTAACGACATGCAAAGGATATAGCATTTCTTTTTCTCTATTGTATCGATCTCCTTATGTTTCTTCCTTCTTTCTTTTAGATAAATGAAAAGTTCATTATGGGCCCTTCTTAATTATGGGTTCAAATAGCTTATCTACAACCTACATAGAGTGCTACTTTTTTGCCATGACATTAAACTTCAAATTATATTGATTTCACAGTGGACATGAAGTAGAAACTCAAGTCTTTTACTTCTTTTTCTGCCAACTTGTGGCCAACCATGCTATTTCTTTGGTTAGTTTATTAGGTTGTGGTTGATGGCACTCATCAATCCTTCTTTTTTTTTAAGAAACAATGAACTGGGTGTGCTATATTTTTTTTTGCCATGATGGCTTGTTTTCCCGACGGTCTAAGACCGTGGCCAAATACTTTTTACCGTCCGTTCAATCCGCCGCCGTACGTTTAACGCGACGATTATTAATCGTCGGCGTTGGTCGTGTACTTGTATAGCCCTTATTTGTCGATGGTCCATAACCGACGATGTTTCGCTTTTACCGTCGGTCACTAACGGTCACAATAATATTTTCCGTGACGAATTGTAACTGTCGGCATAGGATCTATCTCGACGGTTTGTAATCGCCGACATTGGTCGCAGATCAATACTGACCCCCTCAACAACGACGGTTCATGCAACAGATAATAACCGTCGGCTAAAGATATAACGGCAGTTTAGAGCCGTCGCTGAATATCAAAATTCTTGTTGTGTCGGATCGTCCTCTCTTTTGATTATGTTCTTCTATTCGGAGTCTCCGTCAATTCTCCCTTCTCGCTCGAGTGCGATCGATGTCCGAATGAAGGTTTAATGGAGATTTCTCTATTCTTTAATGGAGTTTGGTTTGTGAAATCCTCCAAAGCTTTAAGGTTTTCATAAATAGGTTTAGGGAAGGATTAGGGTTTTTATTTTAGTGGAATTCGTAACTATCAAAGGGATGACTTTTTTAACCCTCAAAAACTCATATTTTGGATTGCTTATGGTTTAAAAATGGGCCTAAGGCCTATATATATCAACTAAGCTTCATTTAAGATTATTATTAAACCCAAAAGGCCTCTAGATTGGCTATACGGGCTCACCCAACAAGCATAACACAAATAATTATTAATTAATTCAGTTAAACTATATTATATAATTTAAAAGTTGATACATCAAGGTATTCATGATATATGTTACACACACATAAATCACATAAAATAATTTAAATACACGAAAATCACAAAAAAGTTCAAATCCCCGAAAAAGTGTTAAGATGATCTCGGAATGACCTGAAAAGTTATTCACAGGTCCCATACTCTTATTAAATAAATAAAATATAATTAAATATTATTTTTGAAAAATATAAGAATGGTAGGAAAGTTCAAAAATTATGAAAATATTATTTTTGTCAAAATGTCCCGAAATCTCCCGCGAAGATTTTTATCTCTCAAGAAAGGTTCTAAATTTCTCGGGTAAGTTGGGAAGGGTAAAATAGGAATATTTTTTGTGTCTCGGGCCCACAAAATAATTTTTTTTATAAAAGTTCTGAAATGTTAGCTAGGGCAAGAAAAAGTACCCTACAACATCTAGGTGTCTCTCGAAAAGCTGAAATAAGGGTTTTCATAAAAATAAGGATTTTTCAAAGTTGTCAAATCGAAACCAAATTAAATACACATACTCATACATGAAATTTAATCATAAAAATAATAATAGAAGTGAAAAAGGGTTCAAGTTTTCATTCTTAGATGAATTTACCATAATACCTTAGAACGAAAGTTCAGGGTATTACATGATTGTTCTCTACGATTTAAATGTGGAGACTTTCTAATTGTGGAGAGATAAGGCATGGTAGCATGTATGAGATTTGGGAGAAAAGGAAACCTTCCCCAAAAGGGGGGCGTGGAGAATAATAAGAGAGAGAAGCTTTCATCTTTGAGGAGATATTTTCTATGAAGAATGTAGGGTCCATGGTATTCGCTCGAAAGTACTTATTTTAAGCAATTATCCTTTTAGCATTATCATACTCTCCTATGTAAAACTGTTATTTTTATCAATAGTTCTACGTAAGAGTTTCTCTCATTACGTAGAACAAACTTTTCTGCACAAAATGGTATATTCGCATGCACTCGTATGCATTTACTTGACCCACATGCGAAGCCATTTTGCAGAAGTCTCATTACGCGATTTTTCTATCGCATGAGCACTAATCGAACAATTTTGATGGAATGCGGCCCATAATCAACCTCTAAAACTTATGATCAAAGGTCACGAGCCAACAGGTTGAGGATAAGAAGATATAGGCCAAGAGCAGGAAGAGCTAGAGAGTCGAAAAAGCCTAAGAGACGACCAAGAGAGAAGGAGAGACAAGCCCTCAAAGAGAAGACTAAGGAGATTAAAGCTTATCAACTAACACAAGATGAGGACTTGCTCAGTTGGTAAAGCATGCAGAAGACCAAGTCAAAGACTAAGGTTCAAGACCCTCTGCTAGCATTTTCTCTTTATTTTGTAATATTTTCTCTCTCCTCTCTTTAAAACCTCATTCTCTCTCTACTCTCAAATCTCAGTCGTCCGACCCTCTCTCCTTCTGAGATCGCTACCCTACGGCCTACTTTGGCCAATCTCCATCGTCCGATGATCGTTTCGATCATCCATCCGATGATCATTCAATCATCACCATCAACAATCATCTGTCTGATCATCCGCCTTATCACCGCTCACTCTTCGCCCGCTCTCCCATGTGACCCATGGCCTCATGGCCCCCAATCCACTAACCGTATTATCTCTTCCCCATCTTTTCAAAATAAAATAATATAAAAAAAATAATGTGGGATGGTTTTGACTTTCCAAATACAAAAGAGGGTTGCCCAAATAGGAATGTGAAAAGGATTTCTGTTTTTTTTTGAAAATGAAGGTTTCGATAAAGAAGAAAATTATTTTTTGAAAGCACCATGTGGAGAAGTTGCTAAAATGGGTTAGTATGAAAGAAAAGAAAGTTGCTGAAATGTTTAAAGAAGAGAGAGAATTTCTTTAAAAGAAGAAGATTTAATTCTTAATAGAGAAACTTTTATCTTGATAAATCTTCTTGGGAGCAATGGACTGTTAGATGAGGGAGAACATTTTGGAAAAAAAATTCTAGAGAACTTGCTGATTTGGGTGGTGGATATTCTTTTTCACCCCCAAAACCCTAGCACGCCTCCAACCTTCCTCTCCATTTCAAAAACCCTAAAGAGGGCACCACGTTTTAAGGAGAGGAACTGAAGCCGCCCTCATCTTCTCTTCCACATCATCTCTCCTTTCCATCCATCATCTTTCTACTCACCACGTTTTGGAAACCCTAAGCCGTCTTTCTCTCCAATGCCAGCCATCTTCACCATTCTCTATCTCAACTAAAAAAACCCTAGCCGTCCTCTAACTAAAGCTCCTCTAAACTCAAAACCGTTCTCACCTTCTCTTCTTCTCTAACTTATCCCATCTTCTTCCATTAGAAAAGAAAAAGCAAAAGAAAAAAATGAAGAAATGGGCAAAAGGGAAGGGAAGAAGAGGCCATTGGCTTCTTGGAATAGAGCACGTCTACAACCACTCCAATATCCACACCACCTACAGCTCTCTTCTATCCCAACCATCACCCTCTTAAGGATCGTGTGCGCCTTCATCTTCATCCTCACGGATCTGCAGCTCCTCCACCACCAATTTCATCCACCATTAAAACTGGCAAGAGCTCCATCTCTCTATCTCTTTGAAGGGCTATCATCGCTTGCTGCCATCGCACCATCTCGCCATTGTTGCATGATATTCGCTCAAAAGTTCTTATTTTAAGCCAATATCCTTTCTGCGGTATAACATTCTCCTACTTAAAACTTCTCTTTTTGTCGACTTTTCAACGTAACAGTTTTTCCATTGCGTAGAATACATTCTTTAGACGAAAATTGATTATTCACATAAATTAAACACATTTCAGGAAGTCAAGATGTAAAACCGTTTTGATTAAGTCTCATTAAGTACATTTTCTATCGCAGAGACACCAATCGGACGATATTGATGGAACGCGGGCCCACAACTGACTGCCATAGTCTAGGACCAAAGCTCAAGAGCCAACAAGATGAGGATAAGAAGATACATGCCAAATGCTGGGAGAGCCAGAGAGTCAAAAAAGTCTGAGAGAGGATCAAAAAAGAAGGAGAGCCAAGCGTCCCAAGAAGAGACTAAGAAGATTAAAGCTTAATCAACTAACACAAGACAAAGGCTTGCTTAGTTGGAAAAGCTTGCAGAATACCAAATCAAAGACCAGGGTTCAAGACCCTCTGCTTGCTTTTTTCTCATAATTATCTTATTTTCTCTCTCCTCTCACCATCATTCTATCCTACGGCCAGTATTATCCCATACTTTTGCTCATCATCACTCTCCATTCCCTCTATCTAGAATCCTTGGCCAATCATCACCACCCATCGCTCACCAACATCTTCACCATCCGATCATCCATTCGCTCATCCATCCGATCAACCACTAAATTTCCATCATCAAACTCATTCACCATGTGATCACCACACGATCTACAAGATAAACGGTTGTCTAAAAGAAGGTGATTTTAGCATGCATGGGTGGTGTATCCATCAAGGCCCCACCAAAATGGATGGTCTAGATCACAAATGCATTAGAAATGATGATTTTTCAAAACATAAAGATTTTCTTTCGGATTTAAAAAGATTTTGGAAAGATATAATTGGTTTTGATTTTTAAAAGAAATTTTCTTTCATAAAAGAATGTTTACTTTTACATAAGAGAGTTGACATATGGTTTTGAAAACTCACAAGCTTGAAACACGTTAAAAATATTTCATTTACAAGAAAAGTCCAAAATTTTGAAGAAAAAGGAAATTTCTTACAAAAAATAAATTTTGTCTCTAAAGAAACTTTCCAAAAAACAATAAAAGGTGATATTAAAATTACAAAGATAGTTTTTGGAATAAAAATATTTCTAAAAAAAGATGGATGGGCATTAACCCACAAATGGCACTCTCTCCCTATAAAAGACCACTCATGGCTCATTCCCTTTACGTTTTCTCCCTCTAATTCCCATCTCTT
The DNA here is from genome assembly GCA_035048495.1 of Euptelea pleiosperma. Taxonomy (NCBI): domain Eukaryota; kingdom Viridiplantae; phylum Streptophyta; class Magnoliopsida; order Ranunculales; family Eupteleaceae; genus Euptelea; species Euptelea pleiosperma. The sequence continues at coordinate 13,811,088 of CM068542.1, forward strand.
TCTTACTTTCTCCCCTAACACAAAAGAAAAAATAAAGATAAAATAAAAATAAAAATAAAAAAATCGGCGTCTCTGTCGTTCCTTCTCCATCGAATGGCTCCATCATCTTCTTCTCAATACAGGTCCAAGAACAATGGTTTGCTCTCCTCTTCTCCTTCTCTATCTCTTTCTCTCTCTAATCTCTTTTTTTATTGCTTTCTAGTTAAGTTTTTATTTGCTTTATTTATTTAAGCATTTTTAATTCAAGCATTGTAATTTATAATTTTTTTTAATAAATGAAGTTTACTTTGGCATTTTATTTTGTCATTATATATTTATTTTCTTTTATTAATGTTGTAGATAATTCCCCTCTTATAAAGAAAATATTTTAAAAATCAGTTTCTACCATTCACATCTCTCCATCATTTCCTTGCTTGCTTTCTTTAACGTTACTTCTCTAACCCGAGCGCGGATTCGACATCCGACATGCCACTGTACGAGTCTGCATTTTTGTAGATTTTTAAGTGAACCGGATCATTAAAAATGTGTTGAGCCAAGGGTCTTCGTCCAAGGGTTTTTTATCCTTTGACCTAATATGTGGGTCCCACACTCGCTTAACCCATATTTGACTTACTTTAATATGTGGAACCCACACAAATTGAAAGAAAATGAAGTAAGCTAGCTAATACACATACCGAACATTGTTAAATATTGATATGCTCAAATATTTAGCCAAGATAATATTCGCCATTGGAACTCTTTTTCTCACGTACCAAACATTCCCTCAATGGTTTATAACATCTTGAATAGTGATGTGTTTTCTAAAATATTTAAAAAAAAAAAAAAAAAAAAAAGAAACCTGAACCACCTGCTAAATGGGTAATTTAAGTGTTAAATTTCTTGAATAAGAAACATGAAAATTTAGGATATGGTAGGGCCTTGCCTCTCAACCATTATGGAGTCCATCACGCACCCTTCAAAATGGAATTGCTTAAGTGTAGAAGCTCTCAATTTAACCCATTTCTGTTTTAGTAGAATTGCTTAAAGGCAGGTTGAATCGAAACTCCTAAATGCCTTAATTTCTTTCTCCAAATTGGATTTGAACATAACTTTTTAAATAATGTAACGAGATTGGGGCATTATCATTGCAACGGCCAATATTTTTGTTATAACAGTTGATTTTTAAACCATGATGGAAAACTCTTAACAAACTTTGGCACATTTTATTTGGTTTCGGATCAGCCTACAAGATCATACCCTATGGTAGTGTTTGTTTTCCAAAACAAGAAACATCTATCCATCTGCATCCCTCACTATTTCTAATCAGAAACACCCTTGATTCATATGTTGAAGGTCTCGACAACTTGCACAAGCGAGATCGAAATGGAGAGGGGGTTCTGACTGGTGAATGCCTGAAATATTAGATACTGAAAGTAGAACGCAGGACTCTGAGATCAAGGTTTGACGATTATTTTTTAATGGGTAGCTATTTTTATTGAAGATTGTCGTTGTGTTTTTTTTTTTTTGTTGGCTAAATCTAGATGCAAGGATATTTTTTGCAGGGAAGAAAGACTGTTTTGTTTTCGAATTCTTTATTTGGTGGGTTTTTTGAGTGTCTCTTTTAAATTGGTAGGGTAATATTTCTCCAATTTTTACAATTATAAGAGTTTCACATTTTGCTACCAAAAGCTTTTAGTGTACTGTTTGAACTTTGAATTGATAGGTTATTCATACATATGGAGAACCAAAGGCCCATTCGGGCCGACACCTAATAAGAGTTGTTCGCAAATTATACATTGACACTCGAAACGGCGAAGATCTACAGCCATGTAAGGATATGGGAATCACGACGGGGATAATGGAGAGGCTGAGGACGACGACTTTTATTTCTTTATTCTTTTTTTAATATAAAACTTTTCTTTTTTCCTTTTTTATTTGTTTATTTTTATATTTTTAAAGTTGGTTGTAGTATTACTGACACCACTTGGTAATTATGGTGTCAAAAATATACATTGTTGGTGTATATGTCGTAGTAATATTCATGTATGCATCTTTAATTGTATTAGTTTAATCTATGCTGGTACCTTTTGAAATAACCACCGGTCTGTTCTCGTTAATCCAATATACCTAAAAGGGGGGTTGATTAAGTATTTAAAAATTAATTAAACCTAAATAGTTTTACTGGTCTTTGGTAGGTAAGAAAATAGCATGCATTAGTTGTTTGATGAAGGATTATCACAACCGACTCAAATCGAATATACCTCTGTGGTATATCTTCTTTTCGTCGTTTGGTCTAATCAATAAATATAGCAAAATACAAATAATCACATAAGACAAGAGATTTTTACGTGAAAATTTTAGCCAAGAAAAAACCATAGGACCACGTCTAGACGGAAAGTATCACTAACTGAAAAGTTAGATGAAACAAAGGTTACCTACGCAGCACCATTGCAAATACAGCTTCCAACCCTAGCCAAGGCCTACTGTCGATGCGTCCACGTCCTCTGAATCAACGCTACAAATCCACGCATGCCCTTCTAGCCAAAAAGCATTGTCCGCTTGTTCAGTTTGATACACCCCAAACCTACCGTCAATCGGCCACTCCGATCTTAATTCTCAATACTCCAGCCTTTATCGAAGGTGAATGATTCAGTACACCCTGAACCCTAGGTTGCTCAAAGGTGTTGAGTCACACTGGTACACTCAGGCTACTAGGTCGGATATCTATGTAGAAGACCTAAGCTGAGTAATGGATCAAGTACTTGGCTTTGATCAAGAAGAGTAACAAGCTCACAAGATGTGTATGGAATAAATAGCTTCTTGCTCTTCGAATGGACACTCTAATAAATAAACCTTTTCTTCACTCTATGAAGTGTAAAAGTGTCTCTTTGTGTGTATAGAGAAAGTATAGAAGGGTTGTATTTATAGAATTCGTAACCCTGAGCCTTATAGAACGTGAGATCATGGGAACTAGAATTTCGGATCTGAAATAGACTCAATCCGGGTCAGGTCCAATAGATTGTACTTTGGGTCCAATCGATTGGGATTGAGTCCAATTGATTGGCCTTGTATGGATGGCAATTTCCTTCGTAAATCTAATCGATTGTACATAGTCCAATCGATCGAACTTAAATAAGTTTCTGTCTCGTAGGCTCCAATCGATTTTACAGAGGTCTCCAATCGATTGGGATATGATCATGTTCTGCCTTGTAGACTCCAATCAATTTTACAGATGTGTCCAATCGATTGGGCTTTGATCATGTTCTGTCTCGTAGACTCCAATCAATTTTACAGAGTCCTTCAATCGATTGGAGCTTGTCCAATCGATCGGACTCTCCCAAAAGTCAATAACTTTGATTAAGACTTGGGTCTATCCAATGACTAAGTTTGACCATTATATTTTATTTATTTTAAACCTATTCATATGGCCACTAAGTCACTTACCTTCCTAAGTGAGAGTACACGATCTATAACCGACAAATGCACAGTTCCTCAGATGACTCTTGTCGTCAACCGTCTGATTCTTGCTGTCTCTGTCTTCAAGTCTTCACGTAATCGGCGAAGTATGCATACCACGACATCTTCACACTACACTTGTGCTTGTAAGAACGGTTACATGAATGTTTTATATTACACGGAATCTTTGCCAAATTGAATATGAAAATATTCCTTACACCTTTTCTCTATAAAACCCCTTCGTCTCACTGTATACCTCTAAGAGTAAATCAACGTCTTCTACTAACAAGTACCTTACTTATTGCATGTGGACAAGCAGTTTAAAGCTCACTGAGAGAACCGTTTCAAAGGTCAATGAGAGAACCAATGGTTCTATTATATTTGACGATTTGTATAGATTTTATCTTCTTTTTTTCTTTTTTTTGTCCCTTTGGTAGACTGCCCTAAATCTAGACCGTTGGTTGTCCTCGAGCTCCATTTGTCCGCATTGACTACAATGATAAAATTAATCATAACCATAGAAGTAATGATCTGTGATGCCATTCTAGTGTTTGTACGGATAGCAACACCACCATTTGAGGAAAATATTTTATATTACACGAATGTTTTATACATGAATGTTTTATATTACACGGAATCTTTGCCAAATTGAATATGAAAATATTCCTTACACCTTTTCTCTATAAAACCCCTTCGTCTCACTGTATACCTCTAAGAGTAAATCAACGTCTTCTACTAACAAGTACCTTACTTATTGCATGTGGACAAGCAGTTTAAAGCTCACTGAGAGAACCGTTTCAAAGGTCAATGAGAGAACCAATGGTTCTATTATATTTGACGATTTGTATAGATTTTATCTTCTTTTTTTCTTTTTTTTGTCCCTTTGGTAGACTGCCCTAAATCTAGACCGTTGGTTGTCCTCGAGCTCCATTTGTCCGCATTGACTACAATGATAAAATTAATCATAACCATAGAAGTAATGATCTGTGATGCCATTCTAGTGTTTGTACGGATAGCAACACCACCATTTGAGGAACATAACACATCGTGATTGTGTGTACATCCCACTCAATCTCTGCTACTAGACTCACGTAGCAGGCTAAATCAAAAGGTCATATTTTCTACCTACCTTAATCATTCAATTGGTACCACCTAGGGCCTCTCCAGCGTTAAAACTGACTTGATTGAATTATCAAAACCGTCCAATCTAAACTTTACAGGTTAGATCATTATGGTGACTCAATTGGGTCTTTATAGGGGTAGGTGTACTTGAATATGGGAAATAATCATCCAATGGGATCCAATCTGGCCAAATTGACGGACTAGATCAGTGTCCCTGCATAGCATTTTCCTATTGCTTATAAAAAAATGAGAGTAAGAAGTAAAAGTTCGTCTAGACCTTCAATTATACATTTTTTTTCAAGTTTATTTTCGGTTCATCCCTAATCACCATTATACTTCCTCGACATAAAATTGGTCTCACTGAATCTTGGCCATTAATTCGGTGGACCAACAAAGTGGGGCATAATTGAAAATCACAATGTCAAAAAAAATAGACGTAGTATTTTTTTAAAAACCCCAATTTGGGATGTTTTAGAGTGCAAACATGGTGATTTTTACGAAAGTCTTTCATTGAGAAAATAGACAAAATAGGACATCAAGCGTATGAGTTTTACAGAAAAACGAGGTTCAGATTGAGGAAGATATGAGAGCTATTTCGGTGGGACCATTGTGATAAAAGAGAGCACATACATGGTCGTGTTTAGTGGTGGAGAATGGCTCCTCTGTTTTGTTTCTAACATGAAACAAATAGTCCATAATAGTGTCCCAAGCTTAAAGTAGTCTTTTTCATGGCTTGATTTTCAACAATTGGATTCTAGCATTATTTTGGGTACTCAAATCCAACAACTAAAAATGACCAATAGGCTGATTTTTAATGTGTATAATTGTTAGTGCTTAGCATCCTCATTGTTTAATTTGATCATATGTCATTGTACTGCAATATAGTCTGCCAATTTGTCCTGTGAAGAACATAGTAGTCTTTCTGTTTGCGATGTGGATTTTGTCCACATAACTGCGTTTCCAAATGTTATACCATACATGTCGTTGGAACAACATGAAATCTTTCAAGAGGTATCCTAATTTTGGATGCTCTAGATCGATTATATATGACCAAAGTTACTACATTAGCATCATTAGTGAATCATTTCATGTCCCCTCTAAAGGAAGTCTCTTTATCAGATGGTGAGGATTCCTACAAATGACAAGATCTACACTGTGGACACTACCAAAGGCGGTCTTTGAATTTTGCCAATCCAGATTGGTGATCATGTCATTTATGTCACGGCCATAGGGACTATTATTTGTGAACAGAGTACCCCTACCAACATGAATAATCCAAGCCTATTTCAATTTTAGATTCAATCTAATTTTTAGAACATTGGTGTCAATAGATTCGTGCCAAAGTGGATAACTTATCCATTATCATGTTGTCCTCATCGCTCTTTCCTAATTCACCTCATACTCATGGACTAATGTCTACATTTTTTTTATTTTTCTTAATCTATTGATCGCTTAATAAACACTAAATCTCTTATTCCAATGATTCTTCTTTATTTTATCTTTCTTTTGTTTTATAATTACAGCAAAAAGTTTTAGACTATTTGTCCCAAAATGCCTTTCATTTCCATATTTTTTTCCTAAAAGTAATTTACACAATTTAATAGTTATTTCTATATTTCTCTGTTTTTTTACATAATACTTAAAGTTTTTAACAATAGTAATTCATATTTTTTATTTTTTACTTCTTCGCCCCTCAGTCCAACTCTAACTCTCCACGTGCAACGCACGTGTGCACCTACTAGTCCCCACTAAAACTATAAACAGAAAATTGTGAAAAAAAATACAAAATTAAATCTATTTGTAGAAAACAATACTTGTTTTTAAAAATTGCAAAAACGAATACACTTAGCCGTTCTAATCGGCGTCAACTTTTTCAAAATGTAATACCCAAAATGCCCTTTTAGTAGCCGATTGAATCGGCGTCAGATCTAATCTGGCGCTGATTCAATCGACGCAAAATTGATTTGGCGCCGATAGAAATGGCGCCAGATTAGATCTAACACTGATTAAATCGGCGCCAGATTCAGTCTGTCGCCGATTCAATCAACGCCAGATTTAGTCTATTGCCGATTCAATCGGCTACTCGACCGTTGCGTACACAGCCGACTGTTGGTCATAAACTTTTTATATGCATGTGTCAATTTGGGCTCATCACACATTTCTTTCACAATCTCTCTATTGATTTAATCAACTTTTATCTTGATTTCTCTCTTGAACTATACTTTCCAACATGCATATTTGATTTGAATTTCAAATGGCGGCAAAAGTCATTGTATGCAAATTTGGAGGTCAAATGGATGCAGATACATACGTCGGTGGATACACTCGGGTATTATTCGTGCCATTAGAGATCACATTGACTGAATTATCACAACAAATCGCTATTGATTGTGGAATTCAACAAAATTTCATTTTAAGGTCAGATTTTACTATTGATGGAGCAAAGGCGTGATCAGTCGCCATTTCAAATGACGAATTTTGTTTATATTGTCCAATGGCGCCAAAACCGTTTTGACTCCGTTTGAAATGGAATCAAAACTAATTTGGCTCCATTGCAAATGGCGCCAAATCAGATTTGACTCCATTTGAAATGGAGCCAAAATGGTTTTGGCGCCATTTGCAATGGAGCCAAATTAGTTTTGACTCCATTTCAAACGGAGTCAAAACGGTGAGGGTAAAATTGGGTTTTATTGAAAAAGTTGTTTTGGCCCCGATGGAAATGGCGCCAACTTATTGACACCGATAGAAACGGCTACGTATATTCGTTTTTGCAATTTTTGAAAACAAGTATTGTTTTCTACAAATAGATTTAATTTCATATTTTTTTTACAATTTTCTGAACTATAAATAAAAAGACATCTCGCCCAATATTTTTAAAATATTTGTGTCTCACCCTTTGACCATGGTCAATGTCGTTGACCATAGATGGCCATTAACGGTCTCCGGATGGACATCCCAATTTTTTTTAAATGACTATAATGACCTTGGCTGAGACGCAAATATTTTAAAAAATTGGGTGTGATGCAAATTGCATCAATAAAGTAAGGGGGACAAGCAAAAAATCATTTTTTTGAGGATTTGTTTATAGGATTGTGAGCTCAAAACCTTTGTTCATATACTTTGGGCCCAACCGTAGGTGGACCTACAGACCAAAAATTAATCTGATTGTTAATTTTTAAGCATTGGATTATAGTCATTTTCCTGGATTGATTTTATCCATAGACTACGACAAAGATCCAATGGTTTAAAATCATTAATCAGGCTGATATTTAGTATGTAGCTCCACCTAGCGATGGGTCCAACATTCGTATGGTTAGTGACCTCTAAGAGTCTACCATGTGGCTCATTGTGGTCCATCGTCATCATTGATGAGGGGCATTAGCGTGCTTAACAACCTATATATGAAGGTGAGTTCTGTGTTCCGATATTTTATATCGAAATATGTATAGTACTCCAGGTTCCAATTTTTCTAATCAACTATGATATTTTCATAATTTGCGGTAGGCATCATCTCATTGAATACTTGATGGTGATGTGTAATGGGCATCATCATCTCATTGAATACTTGATGGTGATGTTGAGCCAAGGGTCTTCTACTTCCACAACTTTGAAAACTTCCCACCAAGGTTTAAAGGGGGCCGTTATAGCGGTATAACGGACTAGGGCGTTACCATTTTTCTGTTACAATGAAAAAAACACTTAAGGGCAAAAACAGAAAATAACGGAAAAATAATGAAGGTGTTCACGTTTAGTATCCTTCATTAACATCATTCTATCCTACGGCCAGTATTATCCCATACTTTGGCCGATCATCACTCTCCATTCCCTCCATCTAGAATCATTGGCCAATCATCACCACCCATCGCTCACCAACATCTTCACCATCTGATCATCCACTCGATCATCCACTCGCTCATCCATCCGATCAACCACTAAATTTCCATCATCACACACATTCACCATGCGATCGACATACGATCTACAAGATAAATGGTCGTCCGAGAGAAGGTGATTTTAGCATGCATGGGTGGTGTATCCATCAAGGGCCCACCAAAATAGATGGTCTATATCACAAATGCATTAGAATTGTTGATTTTTCAAAACATAAAGATTTTCTTTCGGATTTAAAAGATTTTGGAAAGATATAATTGGTTTTGATTTTTAAAAGAAATTTTCTTTCATAAAAAAAATGTTTACTTTTACATAAGAGAGTTGACATGTGGTTTTGGAAACTCACAAGCTTGAAACATGTTAAAAATATTTCATTTACAAGAAAAGTCCAAAACTTTGAAGAAAAAAGAAATTTCTTACAAAAAGAAATTTTGTCTCTAAAGAAACTTTCCAAAAAGCAATAAAATGTGATTTTAAAATTACAAAGATAGTTTTTGGAATAAAAATATTTCTAAAAAAAGATGGATGAACATTAACCCACAAATGGCACTCTCTCCCTATAAAAAACTACTCATGGCTCATTCCCCTTAGGTTCCCCCCTCTAATTCCCATCTCTTTCTTACTTTCTCCCCTTGTACAAAAGAAAAAAAGAAAAGGTAAAATAAAAATAAAAATAAAAAAATCGGCGTCTTTGCCTTTCCTTCTCCATTAACGGCTCTATCATCTTCTTCTCAATACAAGTCCAAGAACAATGGTTTGCTCTCCTCTTCTCCTTCTCTATCTCTTTCTCTTTCTAATCTCTTCTTTTTATGCTTTCTAGTTAAGTTTTATTTGCTTTATTTATTTAAGCATTTTTAATTCAAGCATTGTAAGTTATAGTTTTTTTTAATAAATGAAGATTACTTTGGCATTTTATTTTCTGTTATTACATATTTATTTTATTTTATTAATGTTGTAGGTAATTCCCCTCCTATAAAAAAATATTTTAAAAATTATTTTTCACCATTCTCATCTCTCCACCATTTCCTTGCTTGCTTTCTTTAATGTTACTTCTCTAACCCGAGTGCGGATTCGACATCCGACATGCCACTGTACAAGTCTGCATTTTTTTAAATTTTTAAGCGAACCGAATCATTAAAAATGTGTTGAGCCAATGGTTTTCGTCCAACGACCGAAAAAACCTAGTTTCAAATGGCACTGCTGCCGCTCTGGTGTACAGGAGTGCAAAAAGGAATGAAGATGATGGAACCAAAAAGCTGCTAAAGCGGGAAGATCCAGCGTTTTGGAAACTTTCCCATTTTCTATTCTGATATTTTTTGCAATATTTTTCATTATTTTTAAGGCTTCAGTCGGCCGAGTGCAACTTGTAATAACTTAGGACACTTTCTATTTTTTAATATCTGCTAGATCTTATTCTAGGATTTTTTAGAAACCGTAGATTGAGTGAAAATATTATATAAACAAAAAAAATCAAAAATTCAAAAATTCAAATAAATTAGGGTTTCATATTCTGCAGATTTTTATAAATCACCAATCAAGGATTTACTATTTTTGGAAAGATTCCAAAATCTTGAAACTCTATTAAATTAGGGTTTCCACTCTTAGAAGATTCCACTTTAAGAGAATTTCTATCTTTAGAAATCCTCTAAATCTAGACAAGTCTGCAAAAGAAAATACCCCAAATCTAGCAGAATTTCAATTTTGAGAAATTTTCCAAAATTGCAAGGGATCTCATAATCAAATCATTCTTGGAAGATATTCAAAGTTCGGAAAACTTTCCAATCTAGGTATTCTCCAATTTGGGAATTCCAAAATTCTAACCCATCTTGAATTTGGACAATAATTCAACACTTGCCTAAAATCAGTGCTTGCTCTGTGAACCTTAAAAAGCAAGAATCTTCCAACTAGAATCCCAAATACTAAGACTGTGCAATCTAACTTTTCTGCAGCGTACGATCCAAGAGCGGGTAGAGAGCGAAAGCTCAAAGAGGTGGAGTCGGGCACAAGCCCATTTGGATACCCCTCCCTATCCCACGGAGGTGACCCCGTGGCATGATCCACAGGAGGTAAGTCCCTTCCCTCGCCTTGACTACGATATTGTACAATTGGGTGCATTACAGTGCTGCTTGTTTACTTGCTTTCACAAAAAGTTACTCGACTTGCGTGAATGGCCATTAATAATTGAACCCTAATTGAGTAGACCTAGCTCCTCTTAAAACTGGTGGGATTTCATCACTCTAGTTGAATTTGATCCTCCAGGATCCACCATAATAAAAAGAAATAAGAGCCAGAGCCAAACTAGATCAATGTTCTAAGACACCCTTTCACGTAGTCATTCCATCGATCCCAGGTCGAATAAGTCCACGAGCGCGGGTCCCGGTTGTCTAACACACCTATAGGTCCCTACTACTCAAGTATACCGAGCTCGCCAAGTGGCTTCCCTGGTTCTTTGTTGGTCTGCTATTTGTTGGGTTAGGAAAACAAACCAACCCTAGCTTATACTAAGGGAACACTCATCTCCATTGCTTGACAAATCTAGTAAGTCTGGGGCATATTTAAGTCAGTCGATGTGCCGCACATCTGTCTAGGCTTTGGATTATCTTGCGATCAACTTGAGTTAGTACTGAAGCATTTGCTTTGAAGAGTGTATCCCAGTGAGAACCTATTGAGTGCAACAGTCCGTCTGGCGGGTAAAAAGATAACACAGTGGTCCACCCACTGCCATAACCAACCCTACCCCCAAAACTATCAAGATATATCCTCAAACCTACCCTGTTTGTTTTAGCCATAGGATTATCTTGCTTGCTCTCTGATTGCATCATATAGGCTCACAATCTAGTGTCTCCAGTGGTAATTTTTTGCCAAGTCTAGGGCTTCCTCTTGTAGCGAATGCCTGTTTGGACCGGTCCAGATTGTAGACTGATTCGATCTGAGAGTTAGTCTATCCCACCGATCTTGCACCCACTCTATCTCTCATTTTAACTATGGTAAAGGAACGACCTCTATACGAGACCTACTACAACTTCTCTAAGGATCTAGGTACTCACAGAGATCATGGGTACACTTCTCTACTTCAGGAACTTAGCAAATCTGTCTCGGCCCTTAGTGTCGCAGTCCAGCAACCTGTTGAAAGTAGGATTTTTCCACGTCGTTTGGTACGGAAACCCTAGAATCAACAAGATTTATAATTTTTATCCGATTATCCTGCAAAATTGACAGATTTTGTATAGGGATTCGTGTCGGATGTTGATCCACACTCGGGGTTAGTTAGCACTCGTAAAGAACATAAAATGATGGACTTTTTGCTTGGAATTGATGGGGTGAGACTGATGGAGTGATTGAAAACATCTTTTGGTGATTTGTAGAGAGAGAAAATTACTCATAACCATTAAAGAACCATAAAAGCAAAAATAAAAAAAATGCGAAATATTAACTTTATTAATTATCAAAGGTTCCTTACAATTATCAACTAAAATTAAGCAAACGAAAGAAACTACAAAACAATAAAAAGACTAAACTAGATAGAGAAGTAAGAGAGATGAGAGAGAAAGTGAAAGAAAAGTAGAGAGAAATTAGTTTTAGAGAGAGAGAATAATTGCTTTGAAACTTACCCCTAGAGATCCAAGGAGGGATGGCTGTGAGGTGGTGTGCACGTGGTGCAATAGGATTTTGGTGATGCTGTCCACGTGGCGTGAAGATGTAATACGGTGAAGGAGTTCCAGATCAGTGCAAGGGGTACACCACGTTGAAAAGAGGGAGTGACGTGTTGCTAGAGGTGCAGCACCGTGGGTGTTTGGTTGCAGACCATTGTTGCAGGAGATGGATCCATGTTGGAGAGGAGGGCCACGACTTGCCGGAAGTGAACGAGGAAGAATAGGTGGTATCCGGTTTGGAGAACCATGCCGTGAAAAATTCTAGGAGGCAGTCTTGGAGATCACCACGTGGAAGAAGATGGTGGTTGTGCACCAGTCCAGCAATGCACAGGTGTTGTGATCGTCGCTGGTAGATGAGCACGCCCAAGAGGAAAAGACAAACCTGCTTCTCCAGCAGGTTGTTCTTGTTAGATCGATCAGCAAGGGGAATGAAGAAGAGGGGAGGTTTGGCCAGCAAGATATGTGCACAGCGAACTAGAGGAGTGCAGATCTGTGGAGCAAGGTAGGTGCTGCTGTTCGGCTAAGAGAGGAGAGAAGGGGGAGGGGCACTTGGAGGGGTTGCTGGATCATGGCGTTTGCACTAGCAGGTGACGGTGTGGAGGTGGAGCAGACCTGCAACTAAAAAGTTGCAGGTCGTATGGAGACGTAAGAGAGATGCAGCAACGACTGGGAGTGCACGAGAAGAAGCGTGGAGGTAAGCCTCCTCTTCTCTTATCTTCCCTTCTTCTTCTTCTCGAGGTGGAGAGCCAGGCGTTAATGGAGGTTGCCGGAGTTGCAACCTGCAACTCCGGTGATCTTAAAAAATTTTTTTTTTTTTTTGTGATTGGCGGCTTGGGTTTTTCAGAGGAATGGAAGAGGGCGGCTTAGAGTGGGAAGAGAGGAGAGATGGTGGCTTGAAGACGACGACGTACAGAGGTCTGCAGCAGGCGGAGGCGGTTCAGATGGTGGCCGGAGTTGCAGGCTGCAACTCCGATGGAAAAATGGTGAAGAAGATGACGAAGGTGGAGGAGAAGTGGAGGAAAACAGCGGCCAAGAGAGGGGGAAAAGGGGCAAGAGAGTTTTTGGGAGAGAATGGAAGAGATTGGAGGGGGATTAGGGTTCGAACGAACCCTTCTCCCTCCTCTTATAAAGCTCCCTATTTCCTTTAATGGAAATAGGGTATTTTTGAAAATAAAATTTTTTTTTTTTTTTTAAGTAAAAATCTACTTTTCTATGGGGAATCTCCTCAATTAGTGGACCCCCCATTTTTTTGAAATTTAATTAAAATTCTTTGGAAATTCACGGGGTCCACTAACTGGTCGGACAGCGGGTCGATGATGATGGGCCCGGCTACTGGCCCACATGGATTTATGATGTCCATTGTCTCACAAGATGATGTGACAGACGGTCTGATGGCGATCGGATGGATGGTGACTTGATTGGGACCCAGATTGGTAGATCGACGGATCTAGAGAGATCCAACGGTCCGATTGAAGATCCAATGGTCCGATGGAAGATCCAACGGTCAGAAAGCTAAGGGAGATGAGATAGAGCCGAAGGGTAGGAGTTCTGGGGTTAGGTCAGTAGATTCGAGGATCGAGAGATGAAGAGAGAGAGAGAATAAGAAGAGATGAGAGAGAAAGTATCAAAAAAATGGGGAAAAGTATTGGCAGAGGGTCTGGAACCCTGGTCTTCACTGTGACCATCCTCACGCTTCTCCAGTAGAGTAGACTATCATTCCTTGCTGACTCATGTGGCTTTAAACGCTTTGGTCCGTCTCTTGGTCATTGGCTCTCCTGTTCTTTTCGTTCTTTGGGCCGGCTTTTTGGTCCTCCTATTCAGCCCATAGTTGGCCCATATCTTTTAGTCATAGCATGTGGGCTCTTTAAGCTTTGATAATGGGCTTTCCTGATCGATGTAGGCTCGCAAGTCTCGAGAATTGTCCCATCGGGGTTTCCTGCGACAGAAGAAGCGCGTAATGAGACTTTATCAGAATGACTTCATGTCTAGACTTTCGAAAATGTGTTTAATGCATGCAAATATACCATTTCGTCCAGAAAAGTGTGTTTTACGCAACAAAAGAGACTCTTAGTAGAAAAGTAGATAAATAGAGTATTTTAACGTGGGAAAATGCAATAACGCTAAAAGGATAATTGCTTAAAATAAGCACTTTTGAGCGAATATCACCTGTGCATAATTTTAACTCTGTGGGATATTTCTCTCCTGTCTAGGAAGAGATCTATACCTTCAGTACATTTCAACCTCCAATACAGACCTCCTATGACAACACTTATTATCCAGACCATAGGAGTCAACAAAAATTCCATTGGGAACAGCCTGGTCTCCCGCAGCAACTACCGCAGGATAATTATCTTTTCGGGTTTCATCAACCCAATGGAGAGTATGATTGGCAATACTCACAATCTTAGTACCAGCCAGATCCATAGACTGAATATTTTGGTCAACAGTGGACCCCTCAGGATTCCCAGAGTCAGTAGACAGTCCCAGACTCACTACCGGCCTACCATTGTCATAATCATTTGGACTACTCTCAAGAGTTGGCACCTCAGCTTAACTTAGCTGAACCGCCACAATCTACTACCAAACCTAGCCTAGAAGACCTTCTCTCTCAGTATATCATCTAGCAACAACATTCCATGGAGAGGTTGGACCACCGTCTAGGACAGTTAGAGTCTAAGAGTGTGGAAGTCAACTACCCCAGTCAACCTATTGCTTATCCAGAGGGGAATGACATGACCACCATCTATGAGGAGGATTCGCTACCTTAGACCCAATACTAGAATTGCGAGGAAGAAATAGAAGTTGTTACCACCACTAGATCAGGCTAGAGTTTTGATGAGCAAGTGTCTCCATTGTCGGTGCCCTTAACATCACCAAATCCTAAATCTAGCTCCGAGAAACCAATTTCTAACTCCACCTATGATGCTTCTAATTCTGACACTGAAAGAGAGATTCATGACACTGAGTTGTGTCTCGATCGTAGGACCACAACTGTCCTAGATCTACCGTTCTTGACCACCAATGAAGTGTACAACAAGAGTGATGAACCCGTATCTGCATCTATAGTGCCCTTAAAAGCACCGACTTCGGACCAGAGCCCAGAGATACCCATTTCAATCTCTGTCTCTGATGATTCTACCTCTGCACTGGATGCAAACATTCCTACCATTGAGCCGTGTCTAGAAAATGGGTCTCCAGTTGTCCTGGACTGACCGTTCTCCACCAAGGATGAGCACATTGAGTGTAGGGTTTGGAACCTCCCTATCGCCTTAGGAAACCTCGAGGAAGAGGTCACTAGTTTTCACCAGCTACCTAACGTCGATATTTTTGATGACCAGTGTGCCGTAGAGAGTCTAACTCAGGACTCTCCTGAGGAAAAATTCTCCCAGTGTCAAGAACACTTTGAGACTGACTTCATCTCGGAGTCAGACAATTCTAGATTTACTGATCTGCTGGAGTCTTCTCCATACAGATTCATTTCCGCTAGACTCAATGAGTTTGCGGCTCTGCTAACCATGGTCAGAGAACCCTCTACTACTCCCCTCTCAATTTTTACTGAGAAGCTTCAATCCATCCCTGCTAAACTACATATTTTTGCAAGGCTACTCAGAGCACTTACTGTCCTTCTCTTAGTCTACACTGAGAAAGACATCTTCTACAAAGGTATACCTAGACAAGGGATAGGATAGTTGTTTCTGTTCCACCTTAGGTGTTAGGAAGACTGCAGATTCACTTAGTCTCCACGTGTTTCAACCTAGTTGGGGGTACTTAATGTACCCCCGTCATGTCTGGTTGAAGACGTAAAACTTAGCGCTTTCGGAAAGGCAATTCCAGTATTCCTAGAGTACATGAGTCTTGATATTCGCTCAAAAGTGCTTATTTTAAGCAATTATCCTCTTAATGTTATCGCACTCTCCTACGTAAAAGGCCCTATTTATCTATTTTTCTACGTAAGAGTCTCTTCTGTTGCGTAGAACACACTTTTCTGGACGAAATGGTATATTTGCATGCATTAAACACATTCTAGACTTCTGAACGAAATGGTATATTTGCATGCATTAAACACATTTTTAACCCCTCTCCACAAGTAAAAACCCTTCAACCCCCCCTCTTGCTTGGGTTTTTTCTTTTCCTCCTCTTCCTCCCTTCCCCTTCATCTCCTCTCACCTCCTCCTTCTCTGGCGTGCCATCGCCGGCAAGGTGGTGGTGCGCCCTCTTTTTCCTCTCTTCCCTTTCTTCTTTCTTTCTTCTACTTCTTCTTCTTCTTGGCCTGCAACTCCAAGTTGCAGGTTGCAACTCACGTCCCACTTCCTTGCTGGCCCACGGTTTGGAGCACCACCACCAACGTCACCAGCCTCCATGAACGCCGGTGAGCCTGGTTCACTACCTGAACGAACTGTACACCACAACGGTAAGCTCCTCTTCTTGTTCCTCTTCTTCTTTTTCTTCTTCTTCTTCTTCTTCTTCTTCTTCTTCTTCTTCTTCTTCTTCCTCTTCTTTTTCTTCTTCTTCTTTGTCTTCTTCTTAATCTGTTCACCGGAGTTGCAAGTCTGCAACTCCGGCCGCCTGCAACTCTAGTTGCTGCTTGGGTTCGCTCTCTCCCACGTCCCTCAACTCTTCTATTCCTATTCTTCCAACCCTAGCCGTCAATCCCCTCCTTGCTTGCCGTCACCACTACCTGCAACATCCATCTCTCCTCCTTCTCCACTACTCGCCGTAACCGTCCTCGTCGGACTGGTTCTTCTTCTCCGACGAACAGGTGAGGTGCCTTCACAATTCTCCTTGGGGTGACAGCAACAACAACGCCCCTTGCTCCTCTTCCGCCACTGGTTCGCAGTGAAACCAACTCCACCATCACCTCTGTCTTCCACGCTCTCGACCTCCCTCCCATTGGCTCAAGCCGGTGCACCATCACCTTGGGCAGTCCTGCAACTCCAGTAGGTTTGCGACTACTGGAATCAGCAATAGCAGGCCGTCTTCTCCTCCTTTGCTGGCTGTCCTCCCAAGCACCATTCCAACTGGCGATCTCTTCACCTTCTGCAAGTTTTCTCCATGGGCTCTCCATCAACCCTTCTCCCACAGGCAACGCACCAACAGGTTTGCAATGTTGCAGACCTACAAATCCATTCTCTACCAGCGTTCTAGCCGGACTGCAACACGGGGTGGGGCGATCTCCACCTGGTCATTCCCTCACCACCGATTTTCTCAGCCGTTGGTAGCTCCTCCATCAACGGTCTCCTCCACTGCACTTCATGATCTCCACAGCTCATCCACCTTTTGCTGCTCTATTCACCTGCGTGCCAGCGCTTACCATCACCTCGAGTTACTCCCCACGCAAGAACTTGCCTCATTCCACAGATCGGGTTCTCCTCTCCAAACCATGGAAGTGATCACCATCATCTTCCAAGGACAATCTCCATCTTACAGCCGATCCATACACCTTCACTGTCCAATCCCCCTCTTCTGGTAAGTTTGTAACGGTGAGTTTCCTTCTCTTTCTACTTTTTCTCTATTTCCTTCTATTTCTCTCTCCTTTTTCTTCTCTCTCTCTTTAGGACTAGGTTCCTCAATTTCTCTCTAGCTTTCCCCTATTTTCTATCTCTACGTGAACTCTCTACCTTTCTCTCTCTAGTTTCTCTCTCATCTCTTAACTTTCTCTCCCATCATCACTTTTTTTTCTCTCTCTAGATTTTAATTTATTTCATTGTTTTTAGTAGGATTTGAATTCCCAAAGTTGTAATTTATTGTTTCTTTCAATCAATAAAGTTATTATTTCCAATTTGCTAGTTTATAATTGTAATTTTTGTTATTGCGTATAGCATTTTCTCTCTCTAAAAATCCCCAAAATCACCCCTTCGCACAATTTCAAGCTAAAACCCGTCATTTTGTGTTCTTATTTGCATGAACTAACCCCGAGTGCTGATCGACATCCGACACAAATCCCTATACAAATCTCTGCAGTTTACAGGATAAGTGAATCGAAAAAATTACAAATGTGTTGATTCTAGGGTTTCCGTAACCAACGACGCGGAAAAACCCAATTTTCAAATGGCGCCGTTGCCGCTCGGGTGTACGGGAGTGCGAAAAAGGACGTAAAGACGGAATTGGAAAGTTGCTGAAGCGGAAAGCTGCTCAATTTGGACAGCCTGACCTTTTCGGGAAACTTCCTATCTTTGCTTTTTAGTGATTTTTAGCAGTTTTTAAATTACTATTTTTAATGCCTCGGAAGGCCGAGTACAATTTGTAATAATTTAGGAATTTTACTGCTTTCCATATACCTGCTAGATCTTGTTCTAGAGTTTTTTAGAAACCCTAGATTAAGTGGAAAATACCAAAAAAATCAAAAATAAAAAAAAATTAGGGTTTTATTGATATTTGCTTAAAAGTGCGTATTTTTCACTGTTATCTTCTAAGCATTTTCACAATCTCCTACGTTAAAATGCTCTATTTATCTACTTTTCTACGTACGAGTCTCTTTTGTTGCGTAGAACACACTTTTTTGGACGAAATGGTATATTTGCATGCCTTAAACACATTTTTGGAAGTCTAGACATTGAGTCGTTCTGATAAAGTCTCATTACGCGCTTCTTCTGTCGTAGGAAACCCCGATGGGACAATTCTCGAGACTTGCGAGAAGGGTTCGTTTGAACCCAAATCCCCCTCCAATCCTTCTCCCTATCCTTTCCCTTCTTTTCCCTCCACTTTCTTCCCCTCTTCTAGCTCCTTTCTTCTTCGTCTTCTTCCTTCATCCTTCGCCGGAGTTGCAGGTTTGCAACTCCGGCTGTTTTTCTCCTCCATCTTCTCTTCTTGTTCTTCTTCTCCTCCTCCAGCCGCTGCCCAACCCCTGCTCACCACGCCATGAACCGTCTTCTCCTTCTCTTCATCCTTTCCTTTCTTCTTCTTCTTCTTCTTCTTCTTCTTCTTCTTCCTCCTCCATCTTCGCCGGAGTTGCAGGCAACAACTCCGGTCAGTTAGGTCTCCTCCTCCTTCTTCTCTTCTTCTTCATCTCTTCTGCTCATCCTTCTCCAACAGCAGCGCCTGTAACGCCGCTGCACACCGCCTGCGTGCACCATATCCACCACCGTTTTCTCATTTTTTTTCTTTCTTCACCGGCGTTGCAACCTCTGCAACTCCAGTCGGCTTCTCCTCCTCTTTAAAATGCACCGGTGACCCAGTTGGTACCTCCTCCTTGCAGCGTCTTTCTCCGGGTAGCTCCTCCCTCCCACAATCGGAACCACCAGACTGTTGCAACCTCCTCCATGAGCCACCTTCTCACCTTGCTGCCCTTAGCAGCACCACCTACTACCTTCACATCATTGCTGCATCTACCGCCCCCTCCATCTTCTCCTCCCAACAGCACCGCTGCTTCACCACAGCACGCACCTGCAACAGTCCTCTCCATAGCAGCCCTCTCTCAACTTTTATTCTCCTAAAAAAAAAATAAAAGAAAGAAAAAAAAAAAGAGGAAGAGAGGAGGAAGCCGTTGGTAGGAGGCTCGCAACCTGCATCCACTTGCAGACCGTCCACTTGCTGCTCCGTTTCCTCCCCAGCCACTTCAACAACAACAGGTTCGCCTCCATCAAACAACGCCACCTGCTGCACACCGCCCTCTCCTTGTGCTACAGTCACCCACGGCTTCAAAAGCCAAATCCATCACAGTCTGTCTCCTCTACTTACTGCCCTCTTCAGCCAAAAAAGTTGCAACCTGCAACTCAATCCAGATCGTGTGCACATCCTCCACCACGTGAACCACTTGTGCAACTTCTCCATACCACGAGCATCCACCATGTGGCACCCCTCTCACCTTCACGCCTTAGCCAAACAGCCTACGGCTTAGCTACCACTGCTTGGCTATTAGCCACCATGAGTGGTGTTCATCCTCTTTACACCGGCATAGCCATGTTCTGCAAGGGGTAAGCCCTCACACTCAATTTCTCTCTCTCTAGCTCTTCTCTCTCTCTAACCTTTCCCATTTTCTCTCTCTAAAGCATGGTACTTTCTCTCTCCATTTTTTTAGGTTTCCTAGCTAGTTTTATTAAATGTTAGCATTAAACAAATGTAGAACATTCAATTTAATAAAGTTCAATTTGATTCATGTTATTGCATTTTGTATTTAGTTTATTTTTATTTTAATGCTTTTTGTGTCAATTTCTCTCTAAAAAAAAAATTAATCGAGCATGTTTTAACCCACCAACATTCTCATCTCTCCATATTTTCTACAATCTCCAGCAAAAATCCATCATTTTATGTTCTTGAGTCGCGCGAACTAACCCCGAGTGCGGATCGACATCCGACACGAATCCCTATACAAATATCTCTGAATTTTGCAGGATAAAATTGGATAAAATTACAAATGTGTTGAGATTAGGATTTCCGTAACCAACGACGCGGAAAAAACCTACTTCCATTTATATTCTGCAGATTTTTAGAAATCACCAATCAAGGATTTGCAATTTTTGGAAAGATTCCAAAATCTTGAAACTTGGCTAAATTAAGGTTTCCCCTCTTAGAAGTTTCCACTTTAGAGGAATATCTATCTTTAGAAATCCTCCGAATTTGGAAAAGTCTGCAAAAGGAAATACCCCAAATCTAGCAGAATTTCAATTTTGGGAAATTTCCCAAAATCGTAAGGGATCTCGCAATCAAATCTTTCTTGGAAGATCTTCACAGTTCGGGAAACTTTCCAATCTAGGTATTTTCCAATCTGGGAATTCCTAAATTTTACCCCATCTCGAATTTGGAAAATAATTCAAAAACTTGCCTAAATCCAGTGTTTGTTCTGTGAACCTTAAAAAGGCAAGGATCTTCCAAATAGAATCCCGAATACCTAGACCGTGCGATCTAACTTTTCTGTAGGAACACGATCTAGTATGGGTAGGGAACGAAAGCTCAAAGAGGTGGAGTCGAGCCCAAGCCCATTAGGATACCCCTCCCTAACCAACTGAGGCGACCCCGTGGCGTGGCCCACGAGAGGTAAGTCCCTATCCTCGCCTTGAGTGCGATACGGTGTTATTGGGTGCATCATTGCCGCTTGTCTATTTACTTTCGCATACATATTCTTCGACTTGCATAGCGTGGCCGTTAATCAATCAACTCTAAGAGAGCAGACCCAGCTCCCAATTGAAACTGGTGGGATTTCATCACCCACCTCATCATTCCAACTGATTTGATCCCAAGGCTCCATTTAATTAAAAAAGAATCAAGAAGTAAAGCCAATTAGCCCGGTGTTCGAGGAAAAATCCACGCAAAGCGAACCCGCTTAACATCCAATCGAAATAAGACCACGAGCGCGGGTCCCTGTTGTCTAACACACCCATAAGTCCCTGCTACTCAAGTACACTGAGCTCAACGTGGCATCTTGGACTATTCGGCTGTTAGTTACGTGTGGACTAGGAACACGCACCAACCCTAGCTTAACCCGAGGGAACACTCTTCTTAAACACTTGACCAATCCGGTTAGTCTGGGACGTACTTAAGACAGCCATTGTGCCGCACGTCTGTCTAGGCTTCGGATTGCCTTGTTGTTGACTAGAGTTAGTACTAAAGGATTCACTCTGAAGAGTGTAGCCTGGTGAGAACCTCTGATTGCAAACAGTTAGTCCGGCGGCTAAAAGATAAACCAGTGGTCTGCCTACTGTCATAATCTACTCTAGCCCCAAAACTAACAAGATAATGCTTAAAATATATCCTGATGGTTTAGAATAGGATTATCTGTGCTTGGTGTGCATCATTTAGGATCACTTCTCTAGTGTCTCCTTTTGGCAACTTTTTGCCAAATCTTGGGCTTACTTTTTCAAGTAGAAGCCCGGTTGGACCTGTCCTAACCTTTGACTGACTCGATCTGAGAGTTAGTCCACCACACCCCTCTATCTCCTCTGATGGCAGATGAACGGCCTCTGTATGAGACCTACAACAATTTCTTTGAAAATCTAGGTGATCACTCTCAACAATGGTATGACAATTCTGCGTATCATCATGCTACTCCAGTCTCGTACACTTCTATAGGGTATGATAATCATCGAGATCTAGAGTACAATTCAGTACTCCAAGAGCTTAAAAATTCAGTCTCTGCCCTTCGTGCCACGGTCTAGCAACCTGTGCACAATTCCCAATCTATAAGATATTACCCTCCTATCCAGCAAGATGTCTGTACCTTTCCATCATCAGTGCGGACCTCCTATGACAACACTTATTATCCGGACAATAAGAGTCACCATAACTTTGGTTGGGAACAGTCTGCCCTCCCGCAACAACTGTCGCAGGATAATTATCCTTCCGGGTTCCATCAACCCAATGGAGAGTATGACTGGCAATACTCGCAATCCCAATACCCGTCATATCCCCAGAATGACTATTCTGATCAACAGTGGGCCCCTCAGGATTTCCAGAGTCAGCAGCTAGTCCCAGACTCCACTCTGCCTTACAACTTTCATACCCAGTCGGACTACAATCAAGAGTTGGCACATCAGCTCTCCTTGGCTGAACCACCTCCGTTGGCTACTAAACCCTGTCTAGAGGACCTTCTCTCTCAGTACATTGCCCAGCAACAACAGTATTTCCAAGGTCTAGAGCACCAACAACAGCAATATATAGAAAGTTTGGAGCAACGTCTAGTTCAATTAGAAAATGAGAAAGAGGAAGTCAACTTCACTAACCCACCAATAGCCTATCCTGAGGAGAGTGACATGACCACTGTCTATAATGAAGAGTCACACAATTGGACCAAGTACCAGAATTGCAAGGATGAAATAGAAGTTGTTACCACCCCTAGATCAAGCCCGATTATTGAGGAACCAGAATATCCTTATTCGGTGCCTTTAATAACACTAAATCTTGAACCTACCTTAGAGCAACCTATTTCTCACTTTACCTTTGCTGACCCTAATGTCCATCTTCATGACAATGAGCTGTGTCTTGATCGTAGGATCCCAACTGTCTTAGATCGACCGTTTCTCCCCACTTCCCTTGGATTGTGCAACAATAGTGATGAACCCGAGTCTCAATCTTTGGTGCCCTTAACAGCACCAACTTCTGGACCGAGCACAGAGGAACTCCGTTCCATCTCTATCTCTGATAATTCTTTCTTTGCCCTGGATATAGACATTCCTACTGATGAGCCATGCCTAGAACATGGGATTCCTGTTATCCTAGACCTACCGCTCCCCACCAAAGATGAACATACTGAGTGTAGGGATTTGAACATTGATATTCACTTAAAAGTGTGTATTTTCTACTGTTATCTTCTAAGCGTTTTCACACTCTCCTACGTTAAAATGCTCTATTTATCTACTTTTCTAAATAAGAGTCTCTTTTGTTGCGTAGAACACACTTTTCTGGACGAAATGGTATATTTGCATGCATTAAACACATTTTCGAAAGTCTAGACATGAAGCCATTCTGATAGAGTCTCATTACGCGCTTCTTCTGTCGCAGGAAATCCCGATGAGACAATTCTCGAGACTTGCGAGCCCACATCAATCAGGAAAGCCCATTATCAAAGCTTAAAGAGCCCACATGCTATGACTAGAAGATATGGGCCAACTATGGGCTGAATAAGACGACCAAAAAGCCAGCCCAAAGAACGAAGAGAGCAGGAGAACCAATGACCAAGAGACGGACCAAAGCGTTTAAAGCCACATGAGTAAGCAAGGAATGATAGTCTACTCTACTGGAGAAGCGTGAGGATGGTCACAGTGAAGACCAGGGTTCCAGACCCTCTGCCAATACTTTTATCTCTATTTTCTGATATTTTCTCTCTCATCTCTCCTTATTCTCTCTCTATTCATCTCTCGGTCCTCGAATCTACTGACCTAACCCTAGAAATCCTGTCCATCGGCTCTGTCTCATCTCCCTTAGCTTTCTGACCGTTGGATCTTCAATCGGACCGTTGGATCTTCCACCGGACCGTTGGATCTCTCTAGATCCGTCGATCTACCAATCTGGGTCCCAATCAAGTCACCATCCATCCGATCGCCATCAGATTGTCTGTCACATCATCTTGTGAGACGATGGACATCATCAATCCATGTGGGCCAGTAGCCGGGCCCATCATCATCGACCCGCTGTCCGACCAGTTAGTGGACCCCGTGAATTTTAAAATAATTTTAATTAAAATGGGGGGTCCACTAAATGGGGAAATTCCCCAAAGAAAAGTAGAGTTTTACTTAAAACAAAAATTATATTTTTTTTATTTCCTAAATTCCTAATTTCCATTAATGGAAATTAGGAGCTTATATAAAGGGGGAAGGAGGGGGACGAACCCTAATTTTCAAACTCCTCTCCTTCCCCCAATGGCTTCTCCTTCTCCCCCTTTCCATTCTCCTCCATCGCCTCTCCTTCTTTTCTCCCCCTTCTTCATTTTCTTTTTCATCTTCTTCACTTTTCTTTCGCCGGAGTTGCAGGCAGCAACTCCGGCCGTCTCCATTCTCCTTAGCCACCACTTGCTGCTGCTCCAAGACCATCAACGCCTGCAAATCCATGGCTCTTTCTCCGCCTCCTGGCTGATAATCACGTTTAGGAGAAATCTCCACCGCTTCATCTCAAGAACAGCAACACCAAACCGGTACCACCACTAATCCTCCACTACCGTCTTCTTCACAACTCATATCACCTATTGCTACAACCCACATCCTTTCACTTTGTTGGTTCGTCCACAGCAACACCAAACCGCAACCTGCAACTGAGTTTCATGGCGAGGACCAACACTGGCCAACGGAACAACAACATCTTCTTTTCAATCTCTTCTTCAATGGCCGGAGGTCTGGACTGCTTCAACTCTCCACCGTTCCACTTGCTGGCCACCACCATAACCATCGATCTCCAGCCACTGTTTCTCCATCACAGTTTCTTGCATGTGCATCAGTAGGTCTGCAACCCTCTTGCACCACCGCCATACTCTAACTAACCGTGAAGAGCTCCTCCAAAGTGGAGACCGCTTCACCCCTCCACCCACCTCACACCGTTGCCTCTCCATTACTGACTGCAACGTCCATTGATCTTTATCCCTTGGGCCGATTCCTGCCATCCATTTCAGCTACCATGAACCACCCTCCTTGGTTGCGCCCTCCTTCACGACACCGTTCTCCTCACCATGGCACCTCTTCAGCCTCTCCATGCTGCCCAAACCTGCTGGCCGTGACCACATGCACCACCAAAACTCTCCCCCAAGCCCTATGCATCCCACCACCAGATTCGTCCCTGCTACACCGCCTGCACCACCCCCCTTTCAAGTTCCATCATCGTCTCCACTACTGCAGGGAACTCCACTTGATGACCGGCCAACCAGTAACTCTCCTCCACAGTCTCCTCCTTGCAGGTCCGAAGCTTCCCTATCAACTTTACTTTTGAGCTACAAAGAGGAGCCGTGGGCTTCTCCATGATCGGCAACCACTAGATCCATCATTTCCTCGATCATGGCAGATCCAGTCTTATCGCTTGCTAGTCGGGCTCCTCCCAAAGCCAGTCGTGACCGAACTCTTTATCAATGGTCGATCACCCGGGCCAAACCAATCACTAGGCTATTCTCAGGGCCGAATTCGATCCGACCATTGATCTCCATTCTTGCTCATGGTAAGTGTTTTGAGGTTAGTCTCCCTTAATTTTCTTTCTTCTTCCTCACTACCATAAGTTTCTCTCTCTAAAAATATGTTCTCTCTCTAGGGTTAGTAACTTTCTCTCTCTAGAGTATTCCCCAGGCTGATCGCCTTTTTGCACCACCGACTCCATTCGGTGAATGCAAGAGGGTGAGTTTTTCTCTCACCTCTACCTTGTCGGCCGGTAAACGACCGAGGTAAAAAATCTCTCTCTACCTTCTTTCTCTCTCTCTAAAATCTCTTTTTACATGCTTTCTAGAATAGATTTACCGCTTTATTTATTTGTCATTTATTTCATGTAAGCAACAGTTTGATTAATGCAATTTGATTTCGATAATTTTAGTCTTCTCTGGATCTTCTTTGGATGTGTTTTAAATCGACTCGCCCTTCTCATCTCTTCCATCATTCTCCTTTTTCTCTTGTATATTATCTGTCATTTTATGTTCTTATTCGCGCTAATCCGACTAATCCCGAGTGCGGATCGACATCCGACACGAGCCACTATGCAAAACTGCTCATTTTACAGGTTAAATGTCTCAGATAAATTAAAAATGTGTTGAAACTGGGGTTTCCGATTCGACGACAGGGAAAAACCCGAGTTTCAAATGGCGTCGTTGTCGCTCGGGTGACCGGAAGTGCGAAAAAGGATGTAAAGATGGAATTGGAAAGTTGCTGAAGCGGAAAGCTGCTCAATTTGAACAGCCCGACCTTTTCGGGAAACTTTCTATTTTTTTGTTTTTAGTGATTTTTAGCAGTCTTTTAAATTACTATTTTTAATGCCTCGGAAGGCCGAGTGCAAAGTTGTAATAATTTAGGAATTTTTACTACTTTCCATATAAACTGCTAGATCTTGTTCTAGGGTTTTTTAGAAACCCTAGGTTAAGTGAAAAATACCAAAAAAATCAAAAAAAATTGAAAATTGCTAGTTTCCATTTTTGCACATTTTAGGATATTCGCATATGGGAAGATTGCATTTTTGGATACTTTCCGAATCGGGAAATTTCCATTTTTGCACGGTTTCCATTCCTAGGAAATTTCAAATTGGAATTAAGCTTATTTGGATAGTTTCCAAATCGGACGAAATTCCATAATTAGCAATTCTTATTTTTAGAGGATTTCTAACTATGGAAGGTCCCCTTTTTGGAAGGTTTCCAACACAGGAAGAAACCCTAAGTTTAGCAAGTTTTCAGATTTAGGAAACTTCTACTTTTAGGGAATTTTCCTAACTTGGAGAAACTCTTAAATTGGAAAGGTCTATTAGGGGGTTGATAGTTGTTTAGTCAACTCTCATGAATAGTAACTTTCCAATTTACCCTGCCTAATTGATTGATTGATTGCTTACCCACCCTAGGCAGGGACATTCCAAAAAAATATATTCCCACACCCTAGACCCATATCATATATTAATTCGTATGCAGGATTGCGAATCTAACTACGGGTAGGGAGCGAAAGCTCACTTAGGAGGAGTCGGGCCCATGCTCATGAAGGATACCCCTCCTTACCCCAAAGAGGCGACCCCGTGGAGTGGCCCACGGGAGTAAGTCTCTATCCTCGCCTTGAGTGCGATACAGAGCCATTTGGGTGAATCATTGCCGCTTGTCTATTTGCTTTTGCATACATATTATTCGACTTGCATGGCGTGGCCGTTAATAATTGAACATTAATCGAGCAGACCCAGCTCTTTTACAACTGGTGGGATTTCATCACCCACCTCATCATTCCAACTGATTTGATCTCAAGGCTCCATTTAATTAAAAAGAATCAAGAAGTAGAGCCAATTAGCCCAGTGTTCGAGGAAAACTCCACACAAAATGAACCCGCTTAACATCCAATCGAAATAAGACCAAGAGCGCGGGTCCCTGTTGTCTAATACACCCATAAGTCCCTGCTACTCAAGTACACTAAGCTCGACGTGGCATCTTGGACTATTCGGCGGTTAGTTCCGTGTGGACTAGGAACACGCACCAACCCTAGCTTAACCCGAGGGAACACTCTTCTTAAACACTTGACCAATCCGGTTAGTCTGGGACGTACTTAAGACAGCCATAGTGCCGCACGTCTGTCTAGGCTTCGGATTGCCTTGTTGTTGACTAGAGTCAGTACTAAAGGATTCGCTTTGAAGAGTGTAGCCTGGTGAGAACCTAAGAGCGACAAAGTTAGTCCAGCGGTTAACAAAATAAACTAGTGGTCCGCCCACTGTCATAATCTACCATACCCCAGAAACTAACAAGATAAATCCTCAAACTTATCCTGATTTGTTTTAGGCATAGGATTATCTTGCTTGCTCTATGTGCATCATTTAGGATCCCTACTCCAGTGTCTCTTTGTAACCTAGTCTGAGGCTTATTTATATGGGTTCAACTGCCACATTGTTTGACTCGATCTGAGAGTCCTTCAATCTTCACCACCCTTCCTTTGCCATTGGTCTCTTACTGATGAGAGACCAGGCAGACGGATCTCATCGATCCAATCTCTTACGACTGATGATCATTTCAGTCTCACTGCATTTTATGCTGGATAGGGGTGCTTACTGTCAACCCCACTGGAGTCTGCTCCACTAAATCCATCCCCGATACACATTGTGTCTTCGGCTCTGCTAACCATGGTCAGAGAATCCCTTGCTAGGTCTCTTACTGATGAGAGACCCACTACTGTTCTCCCATACCCGCTCCTCTTTATGAGTTTGCGGCTCTACTAACCATGGTCAGAGAACCCTCTCAGTCTTAACTGAGAAAGAACCTACCTGTACTACTGCTGGGTTGGGTTAGCTCGATTGGAAGCGTTCCTGCTCCAACTGATGAGCTGGATGACTGATGACTCACTCGGTCTCCCTGTGCTTCAAATTGGTTGGGGGTGCTTATCACCCCCATTGTGTCTGGCTGAAGACGTAAAACTTAGCGCTTTCAGAAAGGCAATTCCGATTTCTTAGTTACATGAGTCGCATGCATTGTTATATCTCTCTGTCATATAGGTACACTCACTACAGATAATCTCCTGATACCAGACAGCATTCATTTCATGCTCCATTGGTAACATCCTCCCTATTCCTTGCATCATTATCATTATTTCATCAATTTTTGTCCCGCTCATGAGCACCGAGGACGGTGCTATATTTTGGTTGGGGTGGGTATTTACCAAAACTCATGTATTCCTTTTGATAAATATATATATAGATAAAAATAAAAAATAAAAAAATAAAAAATCTTGTTTTTGGGTGATTTTCGATGTTTTCCAAAGTTTTTCTAGAATTTCAAAAATGTGTCAAATACCCTGACTTGGATTAGCTAAAAATCTTCGTTAAGTCTTTTTCGAAAGGATGACATTTTCTAAAAAGTGTTATCTATTAGCTTTGAGTTCAATTTAAGTCAAGCAGTACTACATTAATGTCGGACAATTAGAAAAACTCAGATTCGGCACAATTGTACACTGTCAACATCAGAATCATCCTAAGTTTAGAAACTCTAGAGATCCTGCGAGAATAATTGTGGAGACCAAACCTAGTGAGCTTTCGAGCCTTTATTCATGTCAGAGGGTTATATAATAATTCTGAGTCACAAGATGACTCACTATTCTTCATGCCCGCAATATTCGTTGAGAGATCTCATTATCTTTTGCTTCGATCATAAAACTCGGAACGACATCAACATTGGATTACTACGACAGAACCTTCCCTGTATCCAGTCAAGACAGTATACATGATAGTGCAAACCCTAGAAAATGATTTAGGCCATTTTTCTGAACCATTCAGCCTTTTTACTCACCTGAATTATACTTCACTAGAAACCCCTTGAGCCATTCTATTAAAGCCTTTTCTTTGTAAACCCATCAACCTAAAATCCAGTCCAGCTACGAAGCATGACTGTCTACCCTTATTTTGAGATGGACAAAAGAATAACTGATATGGGTGTACCGTGAAAAGAAAAGTAAAGAAGAAGAATCAAAAGGAAAAGAAAGTGGTTCCAGCTGAAAACAAAATATTGAAAGAAAGTATGAAGAAGAGCTGAAAAGAAATTGAGCAGTCTCAGAAATATCAAGAAAAAGAAAAAAATACGAAAAAAGGAAAAAGAACTAGATAATGGTGTTACGCCGCAGGAAAAATGCAAGAAAATGGCAATATCCTCTCAAGATCTTTGAAATCCTGTATCCTTTTATTTTCTACACCAGACCTAAGCCTCATTATAACCTAGGAAAGTCCTATTTGATTCTAGGGTAGCACGATCATAAAATGTGGAGATTGGAGAAAGAGAAGCTATAGAGTTTGATCTGACGTTCCCGAGTGAAGTGGTATTCCAATCATGAGATCTTCTTCTGTTAAAGATGTCCTTCCTTCAAATAAAACGTATGTGAGATCTTTTGCCTCTTTATATTAAATACATCTCCTCACATATAAATTGAGAGAAAAGAAGAAAACCCTTCTTATGTGATTCTATTCTGAGTGCCAAACATGTGAGATTTGAGGTCGAGGCATAAAAACTTAGAGGTGATCTGGAAATCTTAACTCTTGGGTGATGAAAATGTTGAGCACACACACACGCAGAGTCTGATTATTCTGGGTCATGATTATCAGTCTGTAGTCTTGCCAAAACTTTCCAACTCTTCGCTAGCATTTAACTATTTTTGCATCCATTCAATGATTTGACGAACGGTATTTTTCCGGAGCTAATATGAAAAAGTGTGCAGCATGTGCAGAGCCCTTTTAAGCTCATTTATTTCGCACTAATTGCCAAGGATTGGCAATATGCTGGTTGGGGTTGTGATATTCGCTTAAAAGTATGTATTTTCCACTGTTATCTTCTAAGCGTTTTCACACTCTCCTACGTTAAAATGCTCTATTTATCTACTTTTCTAAATAAGAGTCTCTTTTGTTGCGTAGAACACACTTTTCTGGACTAAATGGTATATTTACATGTATTAAACACATTTTCGGAAGTCTAGACATGAAGTCATTCTAATAGAGTCTCATTACGCGCTTCTTCTGTCGCAGGAAATCCCGATGGGACAATTCTCGAGACTTGCGAGCCCACATCGATCAGGAAAGCCCATTATCAAAGCTTAAAGAGCCCACATGCTATGACTAGAAGATATGGGCCAACTATGGGCTGAATAAGAGGACCAAAAAGCCGGCCCAAAGAACGAAGAGGGCAGGAGAGCCAATGACCAAAAGACGGACCAAAGCGTTTAAAGCCACATGAGTAAGCAAGGAATGATAGTCTACTCTACTGGAGAAGCGTGAGGATGGTCACAGTGAAGACCAGGGTTCCAGACCCTCTGCCAATACTTTTATCTCTATTTTCTGATATTTTCTCTCTCATCTCTCCTTATTCTCTCTCTCTTTATCTCTCGGTCCTCGAATCTACTGACCTAACCCCAGAACTCCTGTCCATCGGCTCTGTCTCATCTCCCTTAGCTTTCTGACCGTTGGATCTTCAATCGGACCGTTGGATCTTCCACCGGACTGTTGGATCTCTCTAAATCCGTCGATCTACCAATCTGGGTCCCAATCAAGTCACCATCCATCCGATCGCCATCAGATTGTCTGCTACATCATCATGTGAGACGATGGACATCATCAATCCATGTGGGCCAGTAGCCGGGCCCATCATCATCGACCCGCTGTCCGACCAGTTAGTGGACTGATATTCGCTCAAAAGTGCTTATTTTAAGCCATTATCCTTATAGCGATGTCGCATTCTCCTACGCAAAACTTGTCTTTTCGTCGACTTTTTCACATAAGAGTTTCTTCCAATGCGTAGAGCGCAATCTTTAAATGAAAATCGACTATTTGCATGAAATATACGCATTTCGGATAGTCTAGATATGAAGCCGTTTTGATTAAGTCTCATTACGTGCTTTTCTCTCGCAGGAAACCCAGTCGGGCGATTTTTGAGACTTGCAGGCCCACGATCAACCATAGAAGCCTAATATCAAAGCTTAAGGAGTAAACAAGCTATGACAAGAAGAGACCGGCCAAGTACGGGTCAAGTCAGAGGATCGTAGAGCCAGATAAAGAACCAAGAGAGAGGAAAAGCTGAAGACCAAGAGATGAGCTAAAGTGATTCAAAGCCGCACCAACTGACATAAAAGGACGGCTTACGTAATTGGTAAAGCCGACGGAAGATTACATTGAAGATCAGGGTTCATGACCCTCCGCCAGCTCTTTTGCCATTATTTTATATTATTTTCTCTCTCCTCTCTCCTAATTCTCTCTCCATCTCTTTAAACTCTAATATCTAACCTGTAGATCATCTCATCCTACCACTAGATCCCCAGATCTACCATCTGATCCCCCTCTCCATGATCGAATTGCCTATATCTCACCATCCGATCCTTAGATCGATCGTCCTAACCCTCTGATCTCCATCATCTAACCTCAGATCTTCTCTCCTTTAGCTTTATTCCATCTCTCATAGTTCTTCTACCGTTAGATCTTCAATTCGACCGTTAGATCATTCATCTGACCGTTGGATCTTTCCAGATCTTACGGTCCGCCAATTGTGGACCGAGTCAAACTGCCACCTCATCTCATCCAATTATTATAGTTTCATCATCTAACAGCCCCCATGGCCAAGTGACCCACAAGCAAATTGGAAGCCCACGGCCTTGTAACCCGTCCTAAAGCCCATGATGTTTTGGGCTCGTTTACATTTTTTCTCCTCTAGCGGCCAAACGCACCCTAACCCATGGCCTCGCAAGAGGCCCATATCCATTTGGCCCATTAGGGGCGCTTATCCTTGAGCCCATGCCCATGCCCATGACCCATACCCAATCCTTCGGTCCATTATCCCTATGGCCCACTGGCCGACATGTGGCAATTTCCTTGGCCCAACTCTATGGCCTTGGACCTACCCATTTAATGGCCCAAAGCCCATTCCTTAGAAGCCCACACCACCTTTGCTTGAGAGAGAAATGGTCTTCACAAGACCAATTCTCCCTCAACCTCTCCAACTAATTCCACAATTCTCTCTCCTAGTCACTACTCCTCTCCTAAAAAAACTATAAGAGGAACCCACGGTTCCCTTAGAAGTTTGGTTCCCTCCCCCTCTTAAAACTCTCCTTCTCAACCCCTCTCCCTTCAAGTGGCAGCAACTCTCCCTTGTAAGCAGCTCCTTGCACCGGCCAAGCTCTTTTCACCACCACCAGCGTTCTTCTTCACCATTAATTCCGGTGAGAAGGTTGCTGGATCTTTCATTTCCGCCCCTTCACCTTGGCATTAACACTGCCCTCCTCTTTTCTTCTTCTTCTTCTTTTTTTCCTCCTCTTTCTTCTTCTTCTTCTTCTCTTCTTCTTTCTTCTTCTTCACCTTCTGTTCACGTTCTTACCGGAGTTGCCGCTGCAACTCCGGCCTCCACCACCAATCAGCAACCACGTTGCTGTTCAACACCGTTTGATCCCCTCCTCTCTTTTGTGTTCAACGCTGCAACCTGCTGGACGGACCAGCAAGTTCCTCCTTTCTTCCACCATTAAAACGGCCTGCAACTAGGGGCCGTTTCCTCTCCTCTCGGAGCAACCTGCACCACCGTTTCTCCATCTTCTACGGACTACCATCTTCTCCTCTCACCTCCACTTAACCACCACGTGCATCCTGCCTTGCTGACCGCCCCTTCAATCACTTGCAGATCTGCAAAATGCAGCTCCTCTTTGCTGTACCTACAAGCAGCAACCAGCAAGACCTTGGCCTCTTCTCTTAGCACCACCGAACTTGTTTTCTCCTCCTTCCTTTAGGTCGATTTCACCTTCTCTGTTGCATGGTTGCTGAGGATTGCCGACTTACAGAACCGAAAGCAACAGCATCCTCTCCTTCATCCTTTCATATCACTCCACCACCTCCAGCAGCCATTAACGCTGCCCTCCTCTTCTCCTTTCACCTCGTCAAATCGCCACCACTTGTGCAAATTGCACTCTGCCGGTGAAGCTCGCTGCAACCCACCATCCTTCTTTAGACAGGCATCATCTCTTGTTTCCTCCCTTACACGCCTGCAAGTGCTCCACATCCTCTCCACCATTGCTGCCACCACGTCTTCTCTCCACAACGTGTTGCTGCCCCTCTTGCATGTGTTCCCATTCTTAGCAGCCTAGTCGCGGGTTCCTTCCAACCAGCATAAAGCCGATTCCATCAACACACCTTCTCCCCAAGAAGATGGTGCTTGCCACGTGACAGCAACCGAGCCAATTCAATTCGAGTCATTTGACTCTCTCCGGTGCACTTTCCATTGAGATCTAGCAATCTTCATTGTGGACCACCGTCATCTAAGGTGCAACCAGACCACCACGTGGTGCAATCCATGTATCTACTTGGCTGATAAAACTAAGGTAAGATCTAAGGTGATCCATCTTTCCCTCTCTAGTTCTTGTTTTATCTATCTATATCTCTCTCTCTACTTTTCTCTCCTAAATTTTCTCTTTCTCTCTCTAAAGAGCAATCTCTCTCTCTAGAGATCTCTTTCTCTAGGTTTTTCTCTCTACCTCACCTTTTTCTCTCTAGGCTTTAGATAGTTTCCTTAGCTTTCTCTCTCTAAGATTTTTGACTTTCTCTATCTAAACCATCTATCTCTCTCTAGGTTTCCTTCTCATTTTCTCTCTCTAAATTGCTTTCAAAATTCATTTTAGCTATTTGCTTGCCAAGTTGATGTTGCTTTATTTGATTTAATTTTTGTAAGCACTTGGAGCAATTAATAAAATTAGTTGAAATTTCTTTATTGTATTTTCTTTCTATCTTTATTTTTATTTATTAGCTGATAAAACTCTCACAAAAAAGATTGTTTTAAAAAATCGAATCACCTTTCTCACCCTTCCATAATTTATAGCAGATTTTGTTTAAATTGTTCTTTATTTGCCCTAACCCCGAGTGCGGACGATATCCGACACGAGCCACTGTGCTAATCTGCTGTTTTGCAGATTAAGTGAACCAATTCGGAGACTTTACAAATATTGTTGAACTTTAGGGTTTCCGTAACCAACGATGCGGAGAAACCCTACTTTCAAATGGCGCCGCTGCCGCTCGGTTGACGGGATTGCAAAAAGACGAACAGAAATTCGGAAAGCTGCTTAATCTTCAAGATCCGATCCAAATCGGAAACTTTCCACTTTCACATTTTCCACTTATTATTTTAATGCCTCGGACGGCCGAGTGCAAAGTTGTAATAACTTAGGACTTTATTTTCTCTGCTTTTAGAATAACTGCTAGATAATTAACTAATTAAAAATACCAAAAATATTAGGGTCAGATTTCAATTCTGCCATTTCTAGTTAGATCACCATTGGTTATTTGATTCAAATTGGAAGATTTCCAACTCCGGGTAATTCAAAAGTAGATATTTCCGAATCCTAATTCGGGAATAGCTAAAGTTGAATTTCAAACCCTAATTGGAACTAATTCACAATACCTGCCCTAAATCATTGTGTGTTTCTTGAAACCCCAAAGGCGGTATACCTTCCAATTACAACCATAGACCATTGTGGACTAACGTGATTGCGGATTGCGTTTACCAAGTGAGTAGGGAGCGAAAGCTCAAAGAGGTGGAGTCGGGCCCAAGCCCATTTGGATACCCCTCCCTATCTCACGGAGGAGACCCCGTGCGTAGCCAACGGGTAGGTAAGTTTCTATACCTCGCCTTGAGTGCGATCTTGCTCATTGTGCAAAATACTGTGCCGATTGTCTATTTGCTTTCGCAAAAATTATCGGAACTGCTTGGTTTGGCCGTAATAAAATACATTAAAGAGCAAACCCAGCTCTAACTTGAAACTGGTGGGATTTCATCACTCACCTCGACATTCCAGCTTTTGTGCAACCACAGCCAAGAATTAAAATCAATCAAGAATAGAGCCCACTTAGATCGGTGTTCGAGGAAAACTCCACACAAAGCGACCCCTTCAAAGATCAAGTCGATTAAGTCCATGAGTGCGGGTCCCTGTTATCTAACACACCCATAGGTCCCTACTACTCAAGTATACCGAGCTCGTAAGTGGCCTCCTTGATTGTCTGTCGGATTAGCTAGTGTCGGATTAGGAACACGAACCAACCCTAGCTCCTCTTCTGGAAAAACTCATCTTCACGCTTGACAAATCCGGTTAGTCTGGGGCGTACTTAAGTCAGCCGATGTGCCGCACGTCTGTCTAGGCTTCGGATTATCTTGCAGTCAACTTGAGTTAGTACTAGCGGATTTGCTTTGAAGAGTGTAGCCTGGTGAGAACCTACAGAGTGAAAAGTTAGTCCGGCGGGTATTTGAAGATAAACCAGTGGTCCGCCCACTGTCATAATCTACACTAGCCCTACACTAACAAGATAATTCATAATACTATCCTGATTGTTTAGGTTAAGAATATCTGTTGCTTTGTGTGCATCATCTAGGTTTATTTGGTTTCCTACACCTCTTGCCGACTCTAGAGGCTTGCTCTTTCAGCACATGCCCGCTTGGACTAGATCCAATCGTAGATTGATTCGATCTGAGAATCATTCTCTTACAGTGGAGTCTTCCACTATTCATCACCCCTCCCCCTTTCCTCCCCACTCTTCCAGAGAAAATACCTTCATCGTCATGGCAGACGAACGTCCCCTCATCGAGACGTATGCGCCGATCTCGGCCAACCCGCCATCATGCATTGTTCTTCCACCTACTGCGGCGGTACAATTCGAGATCAGGCCGCAAACTATTCAAATGCTGCCAAATTTTAGAGGTCTCCCCAGAGAAGACCCCTACTCCCATATTAGGGAATTTCAACATGTCATCCTGCTCTTTAGAAATCAGAATCTTGATGATGACAATGTTAGACTGAGAGTTTTTCCTTTCTCTCTAAAGGATAGAGCCTCGGACTGGCTTTATTCTCTTCCTGCAGATTCTATCACAAATTGGAAAGAACTTGTAGGAAAATTTATGTCTAAATTTTACCCCATGACTCGTACTAATCAAATGAAACAACTCATACAGGACTTCCGACAAAAGTCCAATGAGAAATTTTATGAAGCATGGGAACGATTCCAGGATCATCTGACCAAGTGTCCACATCACAGTATCGACAAAGGTAGTCTGGTTCACATTTTCTATAAGGGACTTACTGATGAGTCCCGCACTATGGTTGAGTCAATGTGCCAAGGAAAATTCATGCATAATACTCCTACTGAAGCGTATAAATTTCTGGGAGAATTAAGTGAAAATTCCCAGCATTGGACGATTGACAATGACTTCAGTCGAAATACTCCGGTCCTGAAAACTAATATGGGAAATGAAGCAAAGGTTGACCCTGAACTCAAATCCCTCATTCAAGAGTTGACAAAGTCAGTCTCTGCCCTGGCTGTGTCTGTACACAAGCCTATTCACCATTCTGCCCCAGTCATGAATATAGGTCAAGAGAACCTCATGGAACCCTGTAATATCTGTTTACAGCCCTCCCACTCTACTGAAAATTGTCCTTTAAATGATGGATGTGCCCCTCCACTCCAAGAAGAAGTTTGTGCGTTTAATACCTTTAAACCACCTACCCAGAACTCGTATAGCCAAACATACCATCCTGATACGAGAAATCATCCTAACTTCTCCTGGAGGCAGCAGTCTGCTCCACAACAAAGACCTGCGCAGAGCACATATCCTCCTGGGTTTAATCAACCCAACAGGCAATACCAACAGGGACAATACCAACAGGGACAGTACCAACAGAGTCAAAACCAGACGAGTCAATACCCGTCTAATCAAAATCGATCATTCCAGCAAGGACAATACTCTGGTCAACAGGCACCTAATCAGAATCCCCAGAATCTGCAGTTAAGTCAAACTGCACCTCAATCCTATAATTATTCTGCCCCTATGAGCTCAAATCGTGAACTGGTTGCTCAAGCTGCTCCTAAACCCGGTCTAGAAGACCTCTTATCACAATTTATTGTGCAGCAAACCCAGTCCATGCAGCGCCTAGAGCAGCGTCTCGGGAATTTAGAAGCTGAGAAAGCCAAAGGCATCTTCCCTAGCCAACCTATTGCAAATCCTAAAGGGAATGTCAAGGGCGCAGTTTATGAGGTCGGTTCCCAGTCACAGAATCCAAACTACCAAGGAGAGGTACAAGCTGTTACCACACTCCGATCTGGAAAGACTGTGGATATGGGAGTAAAAGAACCGTCAGAGCCATCTCCCGCTCCTATTCCTAAACCCAGCACAGAGGAACACATTTCAAAATCTACCTCTGATGCTGTGAAGCCTGCACCAAAATCTACAATCCCAGTGCAAAGATATCAGGCGAAGGACAAATCTATTTGTCAAATTAAGCCTCCCTTCCCGGACAGGCTTGTCCAAGACAAAAGAGATCAGCAATTTTCAGAGATCTTAGACGTTTTCAAAGACGTCCAGATCAATATCCCCTTCCTATCTGCTATCAAACAGATCCCTTCCTATGCCAAATTCCTGAAAGAATTATGCACTGTCAAACGGCGTACGCATGTACCCAAAGATGCCTTTTTAGCAGAAAAAGCTACAGCGTTCATCCAACGCAACAGTGTAATTAAGCATAAGGATCCGGGAAGTCCTACTGTGCAGTGTGAAATCGGTGATAACTTTAGTTGCACAGCTTTGTTGGACTTAGGAGCTAGTGTGAATCTCATACCATTTTCGGTATACCAGCAGTTAGGCCTCAAGGATATGAAGCCAACAAAAATCACTCTGAAGTTAGCCGACCAATCCATAAAAATTCCACGGGGAATTATTGAAGATGTCCTAGTGAAAGTAGCTGACTTTTACTACCCTGTAGACTTCATCATCCTCGACACAGAACCGTGTCAGGATAATCGGATCCCGGTCATTCTAGGCCGACCGTTCCTTGCTACCGCAAATGCACACATCGGGTGTAGGGACGGGAATATGTCAATTGCCTTCGGCAACCTAAAGGCTGAAGTTAACATCTTTCGACTTATGCGACAGGATGCCGATCGCGATGTAACAGATGAAATGTATGCCGTTGAGAGTCTAATTCAGGACTCCACCGAAGATATCTTGAAAAAGTGCCAAGAGCACTTTGATTCTGACTTCCAAGAGTCAGCAATTTTTGAGGATAATACTATCCAAGAGTCAGCTACACTGATTTCTACTCCTCCTCCTATTGTTGAGTACGAGCCTCTGCTAACCATGATCAGAGATCCTACTACTGTCAACTCTATCTCGGTAGAGGAGGAAGAATCAAGCTCCACTGATCAGAAACTTGAGCTTAAGCCTCTACCCTCTGAACTATCTTATGCTTATCTTGGTCCTGAAGAGACTTATCCTATCATCATTTCTTCTGCCCTATCTGCGTCCCAAAAAGAGAGACTAATTATGTTGCTAAAGAAGTACAAATCAGCCATAGGATGGACCATTGATGACATTCGTGGGATAGACCCTTCTGTGTGTCAACATCACATTTATCTTGAAGACGACTCTAAGACGTCTAGAGAGCACCAGAGGAGGTTAAATCCGGTCCTAAAAGAAGTAGTACGGGATGAAATTCTAAAATTGCTAGATGCGGGTATCATTTACCCCATCTCTGATAGCAAATGGGTGAGTCCAATCCATGTCGTACCTAAGAAGGCGGGTTTCACTGTTGTAGAAAATGATCAAGGAGAAATGGTGACCCAGCGCTTAAAAAAAGGATGGAGAGTCTGTATTGACTACAGACGGCTCAATACCAACACCCGGAAGGACCATTTCCCTCTTCCATTCATTGATCAGATGTTGGAACGTCTAGCAGGTCATTCCTACTATTGCTTCCTAGATGGTTACTCGGGATATAATCAAATTCCCATTGCACCCGAGGACCATGAGAAGACCACGTTCACCTGTCCCTTTGGCACTTTTGCTTACAGTCGCATGCCTTTTGGCCTCTGCAATGCACCTGCGACTTTTCAAAGGTGTATGATGAGTATATTTTCGGACATGGTCGAACGGTTCTTAGAAGTTTTCATGGATGATTTCTCCGTCTTTGGATCCTCTTTCGATGACTGTCTCGAACATCTGAGTCTGGTACTCGCAAGATGTCAGGATAAGCGACTTGTCCTAAATTGGGAAAAATGTCACTTTATGGTAAAGAAAGGAATCGTACTAGGACATGTCATTTCTGACAAGGGTATTGAAGTTGACAAAGCCAAGATTGATATTATCTCGACCCTACCAATTCCTAAATCTGTGCGTGATATTCGATCTTTTCTTGGACATGGAGGATTCTACAGGAGATTCATTAAGGATTTCTCCCAGATAGCTCGACCCCTATGTAGTCTTCTGGCTAAGGATAGCCCTTTTGACTTCAATGCTGACTGTGCAAAGGCATTCGAGCGTCTTAAATCTGAGCTTACTTCTGCGCCCATCATCCGCCCTCCTGATTGGACCATACCTTTTGAAGTGATGTGTGACGCATCCGACTATGCTCTTGGAGCAGTTTTGGGCCAAAGAGTCAACAAAATGCCGCATGTGATATACTATGCGAGTAAGACTTTAAACTCGACTCAGTTAAACTACTCCACTACTGAAAAAGAGCTTCTTGCCGTTGTTTTTGCTCTGGATAAATTCAGACCATACTTATTGGCCACTAAAGTCATAGTTTATACGGATCATGCGGCTCTGAGATATCTAATGTCCAAAAAGGAGACGAAGCCGAGATTGATAAGATGGATCCTTCTATTACAGGAATTCGATCTAGAGATCAAGGACAAGAAAGGAACTGAGAATGTTGTGGCTGATCACTTATCAAGGCTGACTTTAGAGTCTAATTTTGAATCTCAGCCCATTCTCGAAACTTTTCCTGACGAACAACTGTTCGCTATCTCCGTCACCCCATGGTATGCTGACATTGTCAATTACCTAGTGACGGAGGAAATACCATCTCATTGGTCAAAACAGGACAAAAATCAATTCCTGGCAAGAGTTAAGTATTACTCTTGGGACGAGCCTTATTTATATAAATACTGTCCTGACCAGATTATTCGTCTCTGTGTCCCTGAATCTCAGCAATTAAACATCTTGTCCTCTTGTCATGACCAACCATGTGGTGGTCACTTTAGTTCCAAAAAGACGGCTGAGAAAATCCTACAATGTGGATTCTACTGGCCTTCTCTGTTTCGAGAAACACATATCTACTGCAAGGCCTGCCCTAATTGTCAAAACCTTGGCAGAATTTCTCAGAGAAATATGATGCCCTTAAACCCTATTCAAGTCGATGAGATATTCGATATGTGGGGTATTGATTTCATGGGGCCCTTTCCTACATCCAATGGTTTCCAATTCATCCTCCTAGCTGTGGATTATGTCTCTAAGTGGATTGAGGCAATTCCTACAAGAACCAATGACCATCAAGTTGTGGTGAGATTTTTGAGGGAGTACATTTTCACAAGATTCGGAGCCCCCAAAGCCATTATAAGTGATGGGGGTAGCCATTTCTGCAATAGAGTTTTTGAAAAGTTAATGAAAAAGTACGGTGTAACTCATAAGGTTGCCCTTGCTTACCATCCGCAGACCAGCGGTCAGGTCGAGGTCTCTAATCGGCAAATCAAGCAGATACTGGAGAAGACAGTCAATACAACTCGTAAAGACTGGTCTACACGCCTCTCAGATGCTCTATGGGCTTACCGAACAGCTTATAAAACTCCCTTGAATATGTCTCCATACCGGTTGGTTTATGGTAAACCTTGTCATCTCCCTGTTGAGATTGAGCATCGTGCCCTATGGGCGATCAAAAAACTCAATTTTGACTTAGACGCAGCAGGAGAGGAGAGGAATTTACAACTCAATGAATTGGATGAACTGAGAAATGATTCATATGCCTTGTCAAAAAAGTATAAAGATAAAATGAAATGGATACATGACAAGAGCATTCTTAGGAAGAATTTCCACAAGGGACAGAAGGTCTTACTTTACAATTCTAGACTTCACATCTTCCCTGGAAAATTAAAATCCAGATGGTCAGGCCCATTTGTTGTTACTGATGTCAAGCCCTATGGGGCTATAACTGTTGAGAATCCGAAGGATAATTCAACCTTCCAGGTCAATGGACAGCGTCTCAAACCTTTTCAAGAATTAGACGTGTCATCTATTCAAACCTTCGAGATAGATCTTATTGATCCAATATATGAAGACTGATGTTTCTGTCAGTCTCTCTGAGCTCCAACTTAGTTGGGGGTGAATTGCACCCCCGTTGTGTCTGGCTGAAGACATAAAACTTAGCGCTTTCGGAAAGGCAATTCCGGTATTCCTAGAAGTCATTGAGTCTCATGCATAAATATTATATTTTCATATTTCATATATTATTATGGCTATACAGGTACAATTCCTCTCACTACCATCAGGTATCACCAAATCTCAGCCATACTGGTATAACTCTTCCTCTAACATGCATCACATTCAGAGTTTTCATACATTTTTGTCCCGGTCTGAGCACCGAGGACGGTGCTGTATTTCAGTTGGGGGTGGGGATATATCAAAACTCATGTCTTCATAAAAAAAAAAAAAAAAAAAAAAAAAAAAAAAAAAAAAAAAAAAAAAAAAAAAAAAAATTTGAGAAAAATGTGAAAAAGATGTATTTTGGGGTGATAACCTGTGTTTTACAAAGTTTTCTGAGTACTTTCGAAATGCTTTTCAAATCCTTTACAATGATGAGTACAAAATTTTCGGAAAGTCTATTTATTGAAAAGGATGTCTGTTTTGAAAAATCACTTATTAGCTCTTCATTCAGTTTGAAAGCAAACATTACTACAGTGGATTGAAAAATCTTTGAAAACTCAGATTCAGCAAAAATGTTCACATATCAACGTCAGAATTATCCGAAGTTTAGATTATCCAGAGATCCAAGAAGAACAATTGTGGAGACCAAACCCAGTAAGCTTTTGATCTTTTCATTATTTCTGAGGGTAATAAAATTATTCTGAGTCACAAGATGACTCACAATTCTTCTAGTCCCCAAATATTTCCATTGAGTGATCTCATTAACCTTTGCTTTGGTCATGGAACTCAGAACGACATCAAATTCGGATTATTACAGAAAGAATCTTCTCTATATCCATTCGAGACATCGAAGATGAAAGTACAAACCCTAGAAAATGATATAGGCCATCTTTCTAACCAATCAAACTTTTTAGCTTCCCTAACATCTATACCATTAGAAACTATTTTTGAGCCTTTTGATGAAAACCTTTTCTTGTTAAACCCATCAACCAAAAACCCAATCCCAAAAAGAGTTCAATACGATAACCTACTTCTGAGAGGGATCAAAGAGTATTTGGTATGATTACACCAAGAAAAGAAAAGAAAACAAATGGTTTGTGCTGAAAAGAAACATGATCAGAAAAAAGAATGAAAGGAAAAAGAATTTGAAAAAGGTTGAAGAATATCAAAAAAGACAAAAATTGGAAAAGGAAAGAAGAAAAATCAAGGAAATATTACCCTTGGGAAAAATTGCAAAGAATAGTGAGATACCCTCTCAGAATTTTTGAATACCAGAATATCCTTCTTTTCTGAACTTATCCTAAGCCTTAATACAACCTATACAAGTCCTATTTGATTCTAGATTTGTACGATCATCAAGTGTGGAGAATGGAGAAAAGAGAAATTATAGAGTTTGATCCGACGTTCTTAAGTGATATGACATTCCAATCATGAGATCTTAAATCTTCTTATACCCTCCATTCAAGAACTATATATGTGAGACGTTTGCCAGTTTTTATTCATCTCCTCACATATAGTTTGAGAGAAAAGTATAAAACCATTTCTGAGTGATTCACTTCTGAGTGGTATACAAGTGAGGATTGAGGTCGAGGCATAGATTCTCTAAGGAGATCCAAATATCTCTACTACCAGATAAGGATGATGTTGAACACACACACAC
The DNA here is from genome assembly GCA_035048495.1 of Euptelea pleiosperma. Taxonomy (NCBI): domain Eukaryota; kingdom Viridiplantae; phylum Streptophyta; class Magnoliopsida; order Ranunculales; family Eupteleaceae; genus Euptelea; species Euptelea pleiosperma. The sequence continues at coordinate 13,854,604 of CM068542.1, forward strand.
ACTGAGTCTGAGTAATCTTTTGTTTGAAGGTCCATTTGTAGAAGTGTTGTATTTTGCTGATAAGTTCTAATTTGTGAATGATTTCTTGCATCCTTGAAATAATCGGACAAAACGAAATTTTTCTGAGTAATGCAAATAAGTTTTCTAGCATGTTCTGCCAAGCCCTTTTTAGCTCACTTATTTCGCAATAATTGCCAAGGATTGTCAATATGCTAGTTGGGGGTTGTGATATTCGCTCAAAAGTGCTTATTTTAAGCCATTATCCTTATAGCGATGTCGCATTCTCCTACGCAAAACTTGTCTTTTCGTCGACTTTTTCACATAAGAGTTTCTTCCAATGCGTAGAGCGCAATCTTTAAATGAAAATCGACTATTTGCATGAAATATACGCATTTCGGATAGTCTAGATATGAAGCCGTTTTGATTAAGTCTCATTACGTGCTTTTCTCTCGCAGGAAACCCAGTCGGGCGATTTTTGAGACTTGCAGGCCCACGATCAACCATAGAAGCCTAATATCAAAGCTTAAGGAGTAAACAAGCTATGACAAGAAGAGACCGGCCAAGTACGGGTCAAGTCAGAGGATCGTAGAGCCAGATAAAGAACCAAGAGAGAGGAAAAGCTGAAGACCAAGAGATGAGCTAAAGTGATTCAAAGCCGCACCAACTGACATAAAAGGACGGCTTACGTAATTGGTAAAGCCGACGGAAGATTACATTGAAGATCAGGGTTCATGACCCTCCGCCAGCTCTTTTGCCATTATTTTATATTATTTTCTCTCTCCTCTCTCCTAATTCTCTCTCCATCTCTTTAAACTCTAATATCTAACCTGTAGATCATCTCATCCTACCACTAGATCCCCAGATCTACCATCTGATCCCCCTCTCCATGATCGAATTGCCTATATCTCACCATCCGATCCTTAGATCGATCGTCCTAACCCTCTGATCTCCATCATCTAACCTCAGATCTTCTCTCCTTTAGCTTTATTCCATCTCTCATAGTTCTTCTACCGTTAGATCTTCAATTCGACCGTTAGATCATTCATCTGACCGTTGGATCTTTCCAGATCTTACGGTCCGCCAATTGTGGACCGAGTCAAACTGCCACCTCATCTCATCCAATTATCATAGTTTCATCATCTAACAGCCCCCATGGCCAAGTGACCCACAAGCAAATTGGAAGCCCACGGCCTTGTAACCCGTCCTAAAGCCCATGATGTTTTGGGCTCGTTTACATTTTTTCTCCTCTAGCGGCCAAACGCACCCTAACCCATGGCCTCGCAAGAGGCCCATATCCATTTGGCCCATTAGGGGCGCTTATCCTTGAGCCCATGCCCATGCCCATGACCCATACCCAATCCTTCGGTCCATTATCCCTATGGCCCACTGGCCGACATGTGGCAATTTCCTTGGCCCAACTCTATGGCCTTGGACCTACCCATTTAATGGCCCAAAGCCCATTCCTTAGAAGCCCACACCACCTTTGCTTGAGAGAGAAATGGTCTTCACAAGACCAATTCTCCCTCAACCTCTCCAACTAATTCCACAATTCTCTCTCCTAGTCACTACTCCTCTCCTAAAAAAACTATAAGAGGAACCCACGGTTCCCTTAGAAGTTTGGTTCCCTCCCCCTCTTAAAACTCTCCTTCTCAACCCCTCTCCCTTCAAGTGGCAGCAACTCTCCCTTGTAAGCAGCTCCTTGCACCGGCCAAGCTCTTTTCACCACCACCAGCGTTCTTCTTCACCATTAATTCCGGTGAGAAGGTTGCTGGATCTTTCATTTCCGCCCCTTCACCTTGGCATTAACACTGCCCTCCTCTTTTCTTCTTCTTCTTCTTTTTTTCCTCCTCTTTCTTCTTCTTCTTCTTCTCTTCTTCTTTCTTCTTCTTCACCTTCTGTTCACGTTCTTACCGGAGTTGCCGCTGCAACTCCGGCCTCCACCACCAATCAGCAACCACGTTGCTGTTCAACACCGTTTGATCCCCTCCTCTCTTTTGTGTTCAACGCTGCAACCTGCTGGACGGACCAGCAAGTTCCTCCTTTCTTCCACCATTAAAACGGCCTGCAACTAGGGGCCGTTTCCTCTCCTCTCGGAGCAACCTGCACCACCGTTTCTCCATCTTCTACGGACTACCATCTTCTCCTCTCACCTCCACTTAACCACCACGTGCATCCTGCCTTGCTGACCGCCCCTTCAATCACTTGCAGATCTGCAAAATGCAGCTCCTCTTTGCTGTACCTACAAGCAGCAACCAGCAAGACCTTGGCCTCTTCTCTTAGCACCACCGAACTTGTTTTCTCCTCCTTCCTTTAGGTCGATTTCACCTTCTCTGTTGCATGGTTGCTGAGGATTGCCGACTTACAGAACCGAAAGCAACAGCATCCTCTCCTTCATCCTTTCATATCACTCCACCACCTCCAGCAGCCATTAACGCTGCCCTCCTCTTCTCCTTTCACCTCGTCAAATCGCCACCACTTGTGCAAATTGCACTCTGCCGGTGAAGCTCGCTGCAACCCACCATCCTTCTTTAGACAGGCATCATCTCTTGTTTCCTCCCTTACACGCCTGCAAGTGCTCCACATCCTCTCCACCATTGCTGCCACCACGTCTTCTCTCCACAACGTGTTGCTGCCCCTCTTGCATGTGTTCCCATTCTTAGCAGCCTAGTCGCGGGTTCCTTCCAACCAGCATAAAGCCGATTCCATCAACACACCTTCTCCCCAAGAAGATGGTGCTTGCCACGTGACAGCAACCGAGCCAATTCAATTCGAGTCATTTGACTCTCTCCGGTGCACTTTCCATTGAGATCTAGCAATCTTCATTGTGGACCACCGTCATCTAAGGTGCAACCAGACCACCACGTGGTGCAATCCATGTATCTACTTGGCTGATAAAACTAAGGTAAGATCTAAGGTGATCCATCTTTCCCTCTCTAGTTCTTGTTTTATCTATCTATATCTCTCTCTCTACTTTTCTCTCCTAAATTTTCTCTTTCTCTCTCTAAAGAGCAATCTCTCTCTCTAGAGATCTCTTTCTCTAGGTTTTTCTCTCTACCTCACCTTTTTCTCTCTAGGCTTTAGATAGTTTCCTTAGCTTTCTCTCTCTAAGATTTTTGACTTTCTCTATCTAAACCATCTATCTCTCTCTAGGTTTCCTTCTCATTTTCTCTCTCTAAATTGCTTTCAAAATTCATTTTAGCTATTTGCTTGCCAAGTTGATGTTGCTTTATTTGATTTAATTTTTGTAAGCACTTGGAGCAATTAATAAAATTAGTTGAAATTTCTTTATTGTATTTTCTTTCTATCTTTATTTTTATTTATTAGCTGATAAAACTCTCACAAAAAAGATTGTTTTAAAAAATCGAATCACCTTTCTCACCCTTCCATAATTTATAGCAGATTTTGTTTAAATTGTTCTTTATTTGCCCTAACCCCGAGTGCGGACGATATCCGACACGAGCCACTGTGCTAATCTGCTGTTTTGCAGATTAAGTGAACCAATTCGGAGACTTTACAAATATTGTTGAACTTTAGGGTTTCCGTAACCAACGATGCGGAAAAACCCTACTTTCATGGACCCCGTGAATTTTAAAATAATTTTAATTAAAATGGGGGGTCCACTAAATGGGGAAATTCCCCAAAGAAAAGTAGAGTTTTACTTAAAAAAAAAATTTACATTTTTTTTATTTCCTAAATTCCTAATTTCCATTAATGGAAATTAGGAGCTTATATAAAGGGGGAAGGAGGGGGACGAACCCTAATTTTCAAACTCCTCTCCTTCCCCCAATGGCTTTGATATTCGCTCAAAAGTGCTTATTTTAAGCAATTATCCTTTTAGCGTTATTGCATTCTCCTACGTAAAATACTCTATTTACCTACTTTTCTACGTAAGAGTCTCTTGTGTTGCGTAGAACACACTTTTCTGGACAAAATGGTATATTTGCATGCATTAAACACATTTTCGGAAGTCTAGATATTAAGCCGTTCTGATAAAGTCTCATTACGCGCTTCTTCTGTCGCAGGAAACCCCGATGGGACGATTCTCGAGACTTGTGGGCCCAAATCGATCAGGAAAGCCCATTATCAAAGCTTAAAGAGCCCACATGCTATGACTAAAAGATATGGGCCAACTATGAGAACCAAAAAGCCGGCCCAAAGAACGAAGAGAGTAGGAGAGCCAATGACCAAGAGACGGACCAAAGCGTTTAAAGCCACATGAGTCAGCAAAGAATGATAGTCGACTCTACTGGAGAAGCGTGAGGATGGTCACAGTGAAGACCAGGGTTCCAGACCCTCCGCCAGTACTTTTTTCCATTTTTTTGATACTTTTTCTCTCATCTCTTCTTATTCTCTCTCTCTCTTCATCTCTCGATCCTCGAATCTACTGACCTAACCCCAGAACTCCTACCCATCGGCTCTATCTCATCTCCCTTAGCTTTTTGACCATTGGATCTTCCATCGGACCGTTGGATCTCTCTAGATCTGTCGATCTACCAATCTGAGTCCCAATCAAGTCACCATCCATCCGATCGCCATCAAACTGTCTGTCACATCATCTTGTGAGATGATGGACATCATCAATCCATGCGGGCTAGTAGCCGGGCCCATCTTCATCGACCCGCTGTCCGACCAGTTAGTGGACCCCGCGAATTTCAAAATAATTTTAATTAAATGGGGGGTCCACTAATTGGGGAGATTCCGCATAAAAAAGTAGTGTTTTACTTAAAAAAATATATATATATATATATATATATTTTTTTTCTTATTTTTTTATTTTCAAAAAAACCCCTATTTCCATTAAAGGAAATAGGGAAGCTTTAAAAAGGGGAAGGAGGGGGACGAACCCTAATTTTAAAAACCCTAATCCCTCTCCCCTCTCCTCCTCTCCTTCCCCACGTTCTCCCCTTCATTCTCTCCTTCTTTCCTCCTCTTCTTCTTCTTTTTTTTTTCTTCTTTCTTCTTCTTCTCTATCTTCTTTCGCCGGAGTTGCAGGTCTGCAACTCCGGCCAGCAGGTGTCCAACTCGAGACCACTCACATCCTGCTCAGTTCAGCCACTTTAGTGGCCACCCACGCTACTGGTCTGGCCTACAACGGCCTGCAACGGCCTGCAGCTCCTAAAACCCCACCACCGTCTTCTTCACCTTCATCTACCGGCCGGAGTTGCAGAACTCCGACCGTGTCTGCTTCCGCCTCTTGCTGCTGTCTCCTTCTTCTTCTCCTTCATCTAAAACTCCCCCCCTCCGCCTGTGCGCAGCAGAGCTTGCTGCCACGGGCCACACATCTTCTTGTTGCGTTTTCTTACCGGAGTTGCAGCCTGCAACTCCGGCCACCACGTCACGAACCACCCTCCTCAGCCCACCTGCAACAGCGCCTCCACCATTGCCATCTTCATGCTTCATCCTCCATTGAAGAATGGCTGCTCCTTCGCCTGAAAATGAACCAGCAAGTTCAGTTGCTTCAACTTCCGGCGATCTCTCACCTCCTCAACCGCGAGCTCCTCACGCATCACCACCTTGCAGCATATGCACCGCCTGCTGATTCCTCTCCTCTCCACTGCCTGATCTCCTCCTCCTCCTCTGATGCACCGTCACTGCCTTCTCTTCCCATTCACGGACTGTCCTTCCAACTCAAGAGGTAGATCTCCTCTTGGCCAGCCACCAAGTGGTGCCTCAACTAGTGGGGTGTATCGCTTCCTACGTGTGCACCGTTCAAGAAGACCACCCCGACTTCCATGCACCAAGGTCCTCCACCATAGATGCTCCTTGGACTCTCTCCTTGGCCGACGACCCAACCACTCCGAAAAAAAAAAGGGTATCTTCAGCTCCATCATGTCCTAAACCACCTTCACCTAGACCGTGCGATCTAGGCCGATGCGATCTATCCGGTAAGTGGTAAGTTTCTTCACTTTCTTTTTTCTTCCATCCTCTCTAGTTTCTTTCTCTAGCTCTCTCTCCCTAGTTTCTTCCATTTTTCTCTCTCTACTTTCTCTCTCTTCTCCTCTTTATCTTTTTCTTCCTTATTTTCTCTCTAATTTCTATTTCTCTCTCTAGGCCATCTATCTTCTCTCTCTACTTAATTTAGGTTTATTGTTTTATAGATTAATTATCTCATGTTTTAATTGTAAGTTACAGTTGAATTCAAGAAATAAAGTTTATTTTGATTCGAGTTTGACAAAATTCTGTTATTTTATGTTCCTTATTGCTCTAATCTGATTAATCCCGAGTGCGGATCGACATCCGACACGAATCCCTATACAAATCTGTCCATTTTGCAGGATAATCAGGATAAAATCGGATAAAATTACAAATCTTGTTGATTCTAGGGTTTCCGTAACCAACGACGCAGAAAAACCCCACTTTCAGGCTTCTCCTTCTCCCCCTTTCCATTCTCCTCCATCGCCTCTCCTTCTTTTCTCCCCCTTCTTCGTTTTCTTTTTCATCTTCTTCACTTTTCTTTCGCCGGAGTTGCAGGCAGCAACTCCGGTCGTCTCCATTCTCCTTAGCCACCACTTGCTGCTGCTCCAAGACCATCAACGCCTGCAAATCCATGGCTCTTTCTCCGCCTCCTGGCTGATAATCATGTTTAGGAGAAATCTCCACCGCTGCATCTCAAGAACAGCAACACCAAACCGGTACCACCACTAATCCTCCACTACCGTCTTCTTCACAACTCATATCAACTATTGCTGCAACCCACATCCTTTCACTTTGTTGGTTCGTCCACAGCAACACCAAACCGCAACCAGCAACTGAGTTTCATGGCGAGGACCAACACTGGCCAACGGAACAACAACATCTTCTTTTCAATCTCTTCTTCAATGGCCGGAGGTCTGGACTGCTTCAACTCTCCACCGTTCCACTTGCTGGCCACCACCATAACCATCGATCTCCAGCCACTGTTTCTCCATCACAGTTTCTTGCATGTGCATCAGTAGGTCTGCAACCCTCTTGCACCACCGCCATACTCTAACTAACCGTGAAGAGCTCCTCCAAAGTGGAGACCGCTTCACCCCTCCACCCACCTCACACCGTTGCCTCTCCATTACTGACTGCAACGTCCATTGATCTTTATCCCTTGGGCCGATTCCTGCCATCCATTTCAGCTACCACGAACCACCCTCCTTGGTTGCGCCCTCCTTCACGACACCGTTCTCCTCACCATGGCACCTCTTCAGCCTCTCCATGCTGCCCAAACCTGCTGGCCGTGACCACATGCACCACCAAAACTCTCCCCCAAGCCCTATGCATCCCACCACCAGATTCGTCCCTGCTACACCGCCTGCACCACCCCCCTTTCAAGTTCCATCATCGTCTCCACTACTGTAGGGAACTCCACTTGATGACCGGCCAACCAGTAACTCTCCTCCACAGTCTCCTCCTTGCAGGTCCGAAGCTTCCCTATCAACTTTACTTTTGAGCTACAAAGAGGAGCCGTGGGCTTCTCCATGATCGGCAACCACTAGATCCATCATTTCCTCGATCATGGCAGATCCAGTCTTATCGCTTGCTAGTCGGGCTCCTCCCAAAGCCAGTCGTGACCGAACTCTTTATCAATGGTCGATCACCCGGGCCAAACCAATCACTAGGCTATTCTCAGGGCCGAATTCGATCCGACCATTGATCTCCATTCTTGCTCATGGTAAGTGTTTTGAGGTTAGTCTCCCTTAATTTTCTTTCTTCTTCCTCACTACCATAAGTTTCTCTCTCTAAAAATATGTTCTCTCTCTAGGGTTAGTAACTTTCTCTCTCTAGAGTATTCCCCAGGCTGATCACCTTTTTGCACCACCGACTCCATTCGGTGAATGCAAGAGGGTGAGTTTTTCTCTCACCTCTACCTTGTCGGCCGGTAAACGACCGAGGTGAAAAATCTCTCTCTACCTTCTTTCTCTCTCTCTAAAATCTCTTTTTACATGCTTTCTAGAATAGATTTACCGCTTTATTTATTTGTCATTTATTTCATGTAAGCAACAGTTTGATTAATGCAATTTGATTTCGATAATTTTAGTCTTCTCTGGATCTTATTTGGATGTGTTTTAAATCGACTCGCCCTTCTCATCTCTTCCATCATTCTCCTTTTTCTCTTGTATATTATCTGTCATTTTATGTTCTTATTCGCGCTAATCCGACTAATCCCGAGTGCGGATCGACATCCGACACGAGCCACTGTGCAAAACTGCTCATTTTACAGGTTAAATGTCTCAGATAAATTAAAAATGTGTTGAAACTGGGGTTTCCGATTCGACGACACGGAAAAACCCGAGTTTCAAATGGCGTCGTTGTCGTTCGGGTAACTGATATTCGCTCAAAAGTGCTTATTTTAAGCACTTATCCTGTTAGCGTTATCGCACTCTCCTACGTAAAACTGCTCTAATTATCCACTTTTCTACGTAAGAGTCTATCTCATTGCGTAGAACACACTTTTCTGGACGAAATGGTATATTTGCATGCATTAAACACATTTTCGGAAGTCTAGATATGAAGTCATTCTGATAGAGTCTCATTACGCGCTTCTTCTGTCGCAGGAAACCCCGATGGGACGATTCTCGAGACTTGTGGGCCCAAATCGATCATGGAAGCCCATTATCAAAGCTTAAAGAGCCCACATGCTATGACTAGAAGATATGGGCCAAATATGGGCTGAATAAGAGGACCAAAAAGCCGGCCCAAAGAACGAAGAGAGCAGGAGAGCCAATGACCAAGAGACGGACCAAAGCGTTTAAAGCCACATGAGTCAGCAAGGAATGATAGTCGACTCTACTGGAGAAGCGTGAGGATGGTCACAGTGAAGACCAGGGTTCCAGACCCTCCGCCAGTGCTTTTCTCCATTTTTTTGATACTTTTTCTCTCATCTCTTCTTATTCTCTCTCTCTCTCTTCATCTCTCGATCCTCGAATCTACTGACCTAACCCCAGAACTCCTACCCTTCGGCTCTATCTCATCTCCCTTAGCTTTCTGACTGTTGGATCTTCCATCGGACCGTTGGATCTTCAATCGGACCGTTGGATCTCTCTAGATCCGTCGATCTACCAATCTGGGTCCCAATCAAGTCACCATCCATCCGATCGCCATCAGAATGTCTGTCACATCATCTTGTGAGACGATGGACATCATCAGTCCATGTGGGCCAATAGCCGGGCCCATCATCATCGACCCGCTGTCCGACTAGTTAGTGGACCCCGTGAATTTCAAAATAATTTTAATTAAAAAATGGGGGGGTCCACTAATTGGGGAGATTCCCCATAATAAAGTAGGTTTTTACTTAAAAAAAAAAAAATATATATATATATATATATATATATATATATATATATATATATATTTTATTTTCAAAAAATACCCTATTTCCATTAATGGAAATAGGGAGCTTTATAAGAGGAGGGAGAAGGGTTCGTTCGAACCCTAATCCCCCCCCTTTCTCTTCCATTCTCTCCCCCTATCAATCCCGCACGGATCCCTTCACCCTTAGCCCCATTTTCCTTTTCTTCTCCACCTTCTTCTTCACCTTCTTCATCACGTCATTGCCGGAGTTGCAGGCTGCAACTCCGGCCGATCAAGATCTCCTCCACCATCTCTTGCTGGCCACCCCTTACCCCTCCATTAACGACCTCGCCATCCTCTTGCAACGGAGCAGCAGCCCCATCACCACCCAAACCAGCAGCCCCATCTTTCTTTAACGTTGCTGGAGTTGCAACCTGCAACTCCAGTCCGTTTCACCAGCAACCACCGCCTGCTACAGCCTGCTGCATCCTCCCTTCACCTTGGCTGTTGCCAAGCCATCCCTCTGCCTGCAGCCGCTCCCCATCTCCACATCTTCCAACGGCAGTTCGCTGCCAAAAGACTCCACCACGTCTTGATCTCCATCCCACGTGCTGGTTTGCAACGTACCAAACCACCATTGCCTCTGCCTTGCTACCTTCACCGTTAAAAGCCACCATTGGAGGACTGCGTGGCTGACTTTTATCCTCCTTTGCCGCCTCTCTCTCAGCCGCCATCATCCCTCTCTTCTTCCTCACCGCTAAACCCAAGGAAAAACCAAAAAAAAAAAAAAACGGTTGGGTGTGCTCAGCCCATCCCGAACTATCCCACGCATCTACAGTCAACACCACCAGCGAACCACTCACCGGGCAGATCTTATCTCTCCAAATAAGTTGAAGGTAAAACATTTTTTTACCATAGTTTCTCTCTCTAGAACTTTATCCCTTTCTCTCTCTCTCCTCCCTTTCTCTCTCTAGAATAATGCTTTCTTTCTCTCTATTAGATTAGTCTTTCATTCAAGCAATGTAAGCAACTTTTATTTCAAATAATAAAATAGTTATTTTTTTGGGCAATTTGTTATCGTTGATCATTCTATATGCTTTTTGATAAATTCTCTCTCTAAGAAAATAGATTTTTAAATCTCGTGATCATCACTCTCACCCCTCCATCCTTTATTTTTATCATTTTCTGTGGAAAAATTCGTCATTTTATGTTCTTGTCTGCGCTACTAATCCCGAGTGTGGATCGACATCCGAAACTTCCCACTGTGCAAGAATTCTAAATTTTGCAGGATAATCGGATCAAATTACAAATATTATTGAGATTAGGGTTTCTGTAACCGACGACGCGGAAAAACCCTATTTTCAAATGGCGCCGCTGCCGCTCGGGTGTTCGGGAGTGCGAAAAAGGACGTAAAGACGGAATTGGAAAGTTGCTGAAGCGAAAAGCTGCTCAATTTGGCCAGCCCGACCTTTTCGGGAAACTTTCTATTTTTTGTTTTTGTTGATTTTTAGCAGTTTTTAAATTACTATTTTTAATGCCTCGGAAGGCCGAGTGCAATTTGTAATAATTTAGGAATTTTCCTGCTTTCCATATAACTGCTAGATCTTGTTCTAGGGTTTTTTAGAAACCCTAGATTAAGTGGAAATTACCAAAAAAATTAAAAAATCAAAATTTAAAAAAATTAGGGTTTTATATTCTGTAGATTTTTAGAAATCACCATTCAAGGATTTGCGATTTTTGGAAAGATTCCAAAATCTTGAAACTTTGCTTAATTAGGGTTTCCCCTCTTAGAAGTTTCCTCTTTAGAAGAATTTCTATCTTTAGAAATCTTCCGAATTTGGAAAAGTCTGCAAAAGGAAACACCCCAAATCTAGCAGAATTTCAATTTTGGGGAATTTCCCAAAATTATAAGGGATCTCGCAATCAAATCTTTCTTGGAAGATCTCCACCGTTCGGGAAACTTTTCAATCTAGGTATTTTCCAATCTGGGAATTCCTAAATTTTAACCCATCTCGAATTTGGAAACTAATTCAAAAACTTGCCTAAATCTAGTGCTTGTTCAATGAACCCTAAAAAGGCAAGGATCTTCCAAATAGAATCCCAAATACCTCGACCATGCGATCTAACTGTTTCTGCAGGAACACGATCCAGTGTGGGTAGGGAGCGAAAGCTCAAAGAGGTGGAGTCGGGCCCAAGCCCATTAGGATACCCCTCCCTAACCCACGGAGGAGACCCCGTGGCGTGGCCCACGGGAGGTAAGTCTCTATCCTCGCCTTGAGTGCGATACAGAGCATATTGGGTGCATCATTGCCGCTTGTCTATTTGCTTTTGCATCCATATTCTTCGACTTGCGTGGCGTGGCCGTTAATCAATCAACTCTAAGAGAGCAGACCCAGCTCCAAATTGAAACTGGTAGGATTTCATCACCCACCTCATCATTCCAACTGATTTGATCCCAAGGCTCCATTTAATTAAAAAGAATCAAGAAGTAGAGCCAATTAGCCCGGTGTTCGAGGAAAAATCCACGCAAAGCGAACCCGCTTAACATCCAATCAAAATAAGACCACGAGCGTGGGTCCCTGTTGTCTAACACACCCATAAGTCCCTGCTACTCAAGTACACTGAGCTCGACGTGGCATCTTGGATTATTCGGCGGTTAGTTACGTGTGGACTAGGAACAAGCATTAACCCTAGCTTAACCCGAGGGAACACTCTTCTTATACACATGACCAATCCGGTTAGTCTGGGACGTACTTAAGACAGCCATTGTGCCGCACGTCTGTCTAGGCTTCGGATTACCTTGTTGTTTACTAGAGTTAGTACTAAAGGATTCGCTCTGAAGAGTGTAGCCTGGTGAGAACCTCTGAGTGCATACAGTTAGTCCGGCGGCTAAAAGATAAACCAGTGGTCCGCCCACTGTCATAATCTCCTCTAGCCCCAAAACTAACAAAGATAATTCCTAAAATATATCCTGATTCCTTAGAATAGGATTATCTGTGCTTGGTGTGCATCATTTAGGATAGTGTTCCTCTCTGGCAACTTTTTGCCAAGTATAGAGCTTGCCTCATTCGCGTATGCCCGTTTGGAATCGTCCGAACAAGTGCTCGATTCGATCTGAGAATCACGTCCCTACAGTGGATCCTCCACTGAATTCTTCCCCATCTCTTTCCCCACCCACCTCCCCCAGTGCTACTACCTTTGTAGTCATGGCAGTCGAACGACCTCTTATCGAGACGTTCGCCCCTATCTCTGTGAATCCACCCACTTGCATTATTCTCCCACCTACTACTGCAGTACAGTTTGAGATCAGACCGCAGACGATCCAAATGCTGCCTACCTTTCGTGGTCTCCCAAGAGAAGACCCATATTCCCATATTAGGGAATTCCAACATGTCATCCTACTTTTCAAGAATCAGAACCTTGATGATGACAATGTCCGTCTGCGAGTTTTTCCATTCTCGCTCAAAGACAGAGCCTCAGATTGGCTCTACTCCTTACCCGCTGATTCAATCAGCAGTTGGAAAGAATTGGTGGGCAAATTCATGTCTAAATTCTACCCCATGACTTGGACCAACCAAATGAAGCAACTCATTCAGGACTTTAGACAGAAGTCCGATGAGAAATTTTTTGAAGCATGGGATAGATTCCAAGACTACCTGACTAAGTGCCCCCACCATAGCATCGACAAGGGCAATCTTGTCCATGTCTTCTATAAGGGACTTACTGATGAGTCCCGGACCATGGTAGAGTCAATGTGCCAAGGAAAATTCCTGCACCAAACTCCGACCGATGCATACAAATTCTTGGGAGAGTTAGGAGAAAACTCTCAACATTGGACGACTGACTCAGAGTTTAGTCGAACCACTTCAGTCCAAAGTACAACCAAGGGACATGATGCTACAGCTGATACTGAGCTTCGATCAGTCATTCAAGAGTTGAGCAAGTCCGTCTTGGCACTGGCTGTGTCTGTACAAAAGCCTACTCAACAATCTACCCCAGTCATGCATGTGGGACACGAGAGCCCTATGGAATCCTGTACCCTTTGTCTGCAACCCTCCCACACTACTGACCATTGTCCTTTGAATGAAGGATGGTCTAATCCTCTTCAGGAAGAAGTTTGTGCTTTCAGCACATACAAACCACCCACTCAGAACTCGTATAGTCAATCTTATCATCCGGACACGAGAAACCACCCTAACTTCTCTTGGAGGCCTCAGTCTACTCAACCACAAGCTCAACCTCCCCGTCAACCTCAGGGCATGTATCCTCCTGGGTTCAATCAACCCAATAGGCAATTCAATCAGGGACAATACCAGCAGAATCAGTACCCATCTAATCAGAACCAACAGATTGTCCCAACTAATTCTTCCGCCTATAACTATAATGCCCCGATGAGCTCGAGTCGCAAATTGGTGCCTCAGCTCCCATTAGCTGCCCCCCAACAGTCGGTCCCCAAACCTGGTATTGAGGACCTTCTAGCTCAACTCATTACTCAATCTATGCAACGCCTAGAGCAACAGCAACAGCAATCCATGCTTCGTCTAGAGCAACGTCTAGGTAACTTGGAAGCTGACAAGGCTAAGGGGATCTTTCCTAGCCAACCCATTGCCAACCCTAAAGGAAATGCCAAAGGGGCAGTATATGAGATCGGATCCCAATCTCAAAGCCAGAATGAGAATTGTCAAGGGGAGGTGCAAGCTGTAACCACCCTACGATCTGGAAAAACTGTGGACATGGGAGTCCAACCACCACCGGTGCCATCTCCAGCACCCATCACTCGTACAGAGGACACTAGTACCAATCCTACCTCTGTTTCTTCCACCTCTGCACCAACTTCTGATATCCCTGTGCAGAAATCCAAGGCTAAAGACAAATCCATTTGTCGAGTAAAGCCTCCCTTCCCGGACAGACTTGTCCAAGATAAGCGGGATCAGCAATTCTCTGAGATCTTAGACGTCTTTAAAGACGTCCAGATCAATATCCCATTCCTTTCTGCTATCAAGCAAATCCCTTCCTATGCCAAATTCCTCAAGGACTTGTGCACAGTTAAGCGGCGTACGCATGTACCCAAAGCTGCCTTCTTGGCCGAAAAAGCTACCGCGTTCATTCAACGCAATAGTGTGATCAAACACAAGGATCCAGGTAGCCCAACTGTCCAATGTGAAATTGGAGACAACTTTAGCTGCACTGCCTTGCTAGATTTAGGGGCTAGCGTTAATCTCATACCATTCTCGGTATATCAGCAGTTAGGACTGAAAGATATGAAGCCTACCAATGTCACCCTGAAATTGGCTGATTAGTCCATCAAGATTCCAAGAGGAATCATTGAAGATGTCCTAGTAAAAGTCGCTGACTTTTATTATCCTGTGGACTTTATCATTCTAGACACCGAGCCGTGTCACGACAACCGCATTCCGGTCATCTTAGGCCGTCCATTCCTTGCCACCGCGAACGCACACATCGGGTGCCGGGACGGAAACATGTCCATTGCTTTCGGTAACCTCAAAGCTGAGGTCAACATCTTTCGTTTAATGCAACAAGATGCCGATCGCGAAGTGACCGATGAAATGTGTGCCGTTGAGAGTCTAATCCCGGACTCCACCGAAGATATTCTTAAGCAGTGTCTAGAACACTTTGGAGCTGACTTTGCAACAGAGTCAGCCATTTCTGATCTCAATGATCTTTTGGAAACTGCTCCATTGCTAGAGATCCCCGCTCCACTCATCGAGTTCGAGCCTCTGATAACCATGGCCAGAGAACCCATCCTTCCTTTACCTACTGAAGTCAAACCTCTTCAATCCGTGTCTTCTGTGACACCTATTTCTACTCCATCTGCTCCAATATTGGAGCTTAAGCCTCTTCCCACAGATCTTTCCTATGCCTATCTTGGTCCTAAGGAAACCTACCCTGTCATTATTGCTTCCGCTTTGTCTGAGAGTGAACGTAAAAAACTTCTCGAGCTGCTCAACGAGCATAAATCTGCGATAGGTTGGACTATAGATGATATTCGAGGCATAGACCCCTCGGTGTGCCAACATCACATCTATCTTGAGGATGAATCCAAAACCTCTCGAGAACACCAGAGGAGATTGAACCCCGTCTTGAAGGATGTAGTCCGGGACGAGGTCCTTAAACTGTTAGATGCGGGTATCATTTACCCCATCTCCGATAGCAAATGGGTGAGTCCTATTCATGTCGTCCCTAAGAAGGCAGGATTCACAGTTGTGGAAAATGAGAACAAGGAAATGGTCACCCAGCGCCTGAAGAAAGGGTGGAGAGTCTGCATCGATTACCGACGACTCAACACCAACACTAGGAAGGACCACTTTCCTTTACCCTTCATAGACCAAATGTTGGAGAGACTAGCAGGTCACTCCTATTACTGCTTCCTCGATGGTTACTCAGGGTATAATCAAATACCCATCGCCCCTGAGGATCACGAGAAGACAACTTTCACCTGTCCCTTTGGCACTTTTGCCTACAAGCGCATGCCCTTTGGCCTCTGCAATGCACCCGCGACCTTTCAAAGGTGTATGATGAGCATATTCTCTGACATGGTGGAAAAATTCCTCGAAGTCTTTATGGACGACTTCTCAGTTTTTGGGTCATCCTTTGATGACTGTCTGAACCATCTAGGGCTTGTACTTCATCGCTGTCAGGACAAGCGACTTGTCCTCAATTGGGAGAAATGCCACTTCATGGTGACGAAGGGCATTGTTCTGGGACATGTCATTTCCCATCAGGGCATTGAGGTCGACAAAGCTAAAATTGACATCATCTCGACCTTGCCCATTCCTAAGTCCGTACGTGACATCCGGTCCTTTTTGGGACACACGGAGGATTCTATAGGCGCTTCATCAAGGACTTCTCTCAAATCGCTCGACCTCTGTCCCATCTTCTGGCTAAAGACAGTCCTTTCGACTTTAATGCTGACTGTGTCAAGGCATTTGAGCGTCTCAAATCTGAGCTCACTACTGCGCCCATTATCCGTCCCCCGGACTGGACTCTACCTTTTGAGGTAATGTGCGATGCTTCTAACTACGCCTTAGGAGCCGTTCTAGGGCAGAGAGTTGACAAAAGGTCACACGTGATCTATGAAAGTAGGGTTTTTCCGCGTCGTTGGTTACGGAAACCCTAACTTCAACACATTTGTAAATTGATCCGATTCTTAAATCCTGCAAAATTTTAGATCTGTATAGGGATTCGTGTCGGATGTCGATCCGCACTCGGGATTAGTCGGATTAGCGCAAATAAGAACATAAAATGATAGATTTTTCCATAGAAATTGATGCGAATGATGGTGGGGATGAGAGTGGTGAATCCGGGATTTAAAATATTCTTTTTTATGAGAGATTCCTGGTGAAATTGAAATTTTCCAAATGCACAAAATATTCAAGATGAAACATAGACTAATCGAAAACTAAAATTTATTCAAATAAATTTATTCTATTACAATGTTATCCAATCAAATGAAAATGCTCAAATAGGGATTAATCTAGGAAAGCAGTAAAACCTAAAGAGAGAAAGAAGAGAGAGAAAATTAGAGAGAGATCTCTAGAGAGAGAAAGAAACGAAGGAGAGAGAATGCTAGAGAGAACTAGAGAGAGAAACTAAGGGAGGAGAGAGAAAGTGAGAAATATTGAAAGAAGAGGAGAGAGACATGTCGTTACACTTACCTTTCGGCCTTACCAAGATGGATCGGCCCTGATTTGATGAGATCTTGATGATGATGCACAGTACGTGAAGATGGAAGGAGTCAGCCACGTGGGAAAGGAGAAGATGGACGGTTGCTGGTTGTGGTAATCGACTCTTCCCGAGTTGCAGTCCGGCCAGAATGACGATGAAGATGGTGGTGTTGCACACCATAGGAGATGGCAGCAAGTCGTGGAGGCGCTGGCTGCAAAGGGTGAGGACGGTGGAGGAGATTATAGGGGCAGCAGCGTGGTGGAGATCTTGGTGGAGGCTGACGGCTTGTGGAGGAGAAGTGGATGAAGATGGCTGAGGCGGAAACGGCTGGTGCTAGGGGTGATTGTAGAGGAGGTAGGAATGGTTCACCGGCCGGAGTTGCAGGTTAGCAACTCCGGCAAAAGCAAAAGAAGAAGAAGAAGAAAGATGAGAAGAAGAAGAAAGAAGAAGGAAGAAGAGAAGGGGAAAGAAGAGACGAAAGAGAAGAAAGAGAAGAGAAGAAGGAAGAAGGATGGCCGGAGAAGATGGTGGAGGCGGAGAGACGGTGCTGCAGCAGGTTCAGGCGGTGGAAGTGGACTGGTTAACGTGAACCAGTCCGCCGGAGGAAGGAGGCGCGGTTTGGCGGCGGTATCGTGGTGCAGCAGCGCTGCGGGGGTGTTGGTAGGCGAAGCAGCAGGAAGAGGAGGAAGAAGGGTATGAAGAAGAAGAAGACAGCCGGAGTTGCAGGCCTGCAACTCCGGCGAAGGATGAAGAAGAAGAAGAAGAAGAAGAAGAAGAAGAAAAAGGAGAAGGAAAAAGGAGAAAACGAAGGGGAGAATGTGGGGAAGGATTTTGGGGAAGGAGAGGAGGAGAGGGGAGAGGGATTAGGGTTCGAACGAACCCCTATCCTTCTCCTTTTAAAGCTTCCCTATTTCCTTTAATGGAAATAGGGGATTTTTTGAATAAAAAAAATAAGAAAAATAATTTTTAAATTTTTTTTTTTTTTTTTTTTTTTTTTTTTTTTTTTTTTTAAGTAAAAACCTACTTTTCTATGGGGAATCTCCCTAATTAGTGGACCCCCCATTTTTTAATTAAAATTATTTTGAAATTTACGGGGTCCACTAACTGGTCGGACAGCGGGTCGATGATGATGGGCCCGGCTATTGGCCCACATGGACTGATGATGTCCATCGTCTCACAAGATGATGTGACAGACATTCTGATGGCGATCGGATGGATGGTGACTTGATTGGGACCCAGATTGGTAGATCGACGGATCTAGAGAGATCCAACGGTCCGATTGAAGATCCAACGGTCCGATGGAAGATCCAACGGTCAGAAAGCTAAGGGAGATGAGATAGAGCCGAAGGGTAGGAGTTCTGGGGTTAGGTCAGTAGATTCGAGGATCGAAAGATGAAGAGAGAGAGAGAATAAGAAGAGATGAGAGAAAAAGTATCAAAAAAATGGAAAAAAGCACTGGCGGAGGGTCTGGAACCCTGGTCTTCACTGTGACCATCCTCACGCTTCTCCAGTAGAGTCGACTATCATTCCTTGCTGACCCATGTGGCTTTAAACGCTTTGGTCTGTCTCTTGGTCATTGGCTCTCCTGCTCTCTTCGTTCTTTGGGCCGGCTTTTTGGTCCTCTTATTCAGCCCATATTTGGCCCATATCTTCTAGTCATGGCATGTGGGCTCTTTAAGCTTTGATAATGGGCTTTCTTGATCGATGTGGGCTTGCAAGTCTCGAGAATTGTCCCATCGGGGTTTCCTGCGACAGAAGAAGCGTTTAATGAGACTTTATCAGAACGACTCAATGTCTAGACTTCCGAAAATGTGTTTAATGCATGCAAATATACTATTTCGTCCAGAAATGTGTGTTCTACGCAACTGAAGAGACTCTTACGTAGAAAAGTAGATAAATAGAGCCTTTTACGTAGGAGAGTGCGATAACGCTAAAAGGATAATTGCTTAAAATAAGCACTTTTGAGCGAATATCAATCTACTACGCGAGCAAAACTCTTAACTCTGCCCAAATGAATTACTCTACCACTGAGAAAGAACTCCTGGCGGTAGTCTTCGCCCTTGATAAATTCCGTCAGTACCTCTTAGCCACTAAGGTGGTTGTGTATACTGATCATGCAGCCCTTCGTTATCTCATGTCGAAAAAGGAAACCAAGCCTCGATTAATTCGATGAATTCTCTTACTGCAAGAATTCGACCTCGAGATTAAGGATAAGAAAGGAACTGAGAATGTAGTGGCTGATCACTTGTCGAGACTGACTTTAGAGTCATCCTTCGACACCCAGCCCATCCCTGAAACCTTTCCAGACGAACAACTGTTCGCCATCTCTGTTAATCCTTGGTATGCTGACATTGTCAACTACCTTGTCACCGAAGAAATGCCTTCACACTGGTCAAAACAGGACAAAAGCCAATTCCTAGCAAGAGTTAAGTACTACTCTTGGGATGACCCTTATTTGTATAAATACTGTCCTGACCAGATCATTCGTCTCTGTGTCCCTGAGTCGGACCAACTCAATATCTTGTCCTCATGTCATGACCAACCTTGTGGTGGTCATTTCAGCACTAAGAAGACTGCAGAAAAAGTTCTGCAATGCGGATTCTACTGGCCTACACTATTTAAAGATGCCCATATCTACTGCAAAACCTGTCCTAATTGCCAGCATCTAGGCCGCATCTCCCAGAGGAACATGATGTCCCTCACTCCCATCCAGGTCGATGAAATATTTGACATCTGGGGCATCGACTTCATGGGCCCCTTTCCCGTTTCCTATGGTTTTGAGTACATTCTCCTTGCGGTAGACTATGTATCCAAATGGATAGAAGCTATTCCCACCAAGACCAATGACCACAAAGTGGTCGTCAAATTCCTAAAGGAGTTCATCTTCGCCCGATTCGGTGCCCCTAAGGCCATCATTAGTGATGGGGGCACCCATTTCTGCAACAGGATATTCGAGCAATTAATGAAAAAGTATGGGGTAACCCACAAGGTTGCCCTAGCTTATCATCCGCAGACTAGTGGTCAAGTGGAGGTTTCTAATCGACAGATCAAGCAGATCTTGGAGAAGACAGTAAATACCACTCGTAAAGACTGGTCTACTCGTCTCACTGATGCTTTATGGGCATACAGAACCGCCTACAAGACCCCACTCAATATGTCTCCCTATCGTCTGGTCTTTGGGAAACCTTGTCATCTACCGGTAGAGATTGAACATCGTGCCCTGTGGGCCATTAAGAAGCTCAACTTCGACCTAGACTCCGCAGGGGAGGAGCGGAAACTTCAAATGAATGAGTTAGAAGAACTCAGAAATGATGCCTACAACTTGTCCAAGAATTACAAAGCCAAAATGAAGTGGATACATGACAAGAGCATCCTCAGAAAAGAGTTCCATCCAGGACAGAAGGTCCTTCTTTATAATTCTCGTCTTCATCTCTTCCCTGGGAAACTGAAATCTAGGTGGACCGGTCCTTATACGGTCACAGCAGTCACACCCTTAGGGGCAATCACTATTGAGGATCCCAAGGATCACTCCTCATTCCAGGTAAATGGCCAGCGTCTTAAGCAGTTCCATGAACTTGACGTATTGCTCATTCACACTTTTGATATCGATCTCATCGATCCTGTTTATGTCGACTGATGATCCACTCAGTCTCCTGTGCTCCAACTTGGTTGGGGGTGCCTGTCACCCCCGTTGTGTCTGGCTGAAGACGTAAAACTTAGCGCTTTCGGAAAGGCAATTCCGGTATTCCTAGAGTACATGAGTCTCATGCATTTGTTATTACTGTTATATCTCTGGAAATGCAGGTACATTCATTCTTCCGATCATCAGGTACCACACACTGTCGAGTTTCTGCCGACTTGGTAACATCCTCCCTGAACCTTTGCATCATCATCACTGATTTTTCATCATTTTATGTCCCGGTCATGAGCACCGAGGACGGTGCTGTATTTTGGTTGGGGGTGGGTATTTACCAAAACTCATGTCTTCATTTTGATAAAAAAAAAATGTTGTTTTTGGGGTAATTTCCGATGTTCTCCAAAAGTTTTCTAGAATTTCAAAAAAATGTGTCAAATACCCTGACTTTGATTAGCTGAAAACCTCCGTTAAGTCAGTATTGAGGATGTCAATTTTTGTTTAAAGTTAGCGTTGAGTCAATTCAAGCGTGACTACAGCAGGTTTGAAAACTCAGAAAAACTCAGATTTGGCACAATTGTACACTATCAACATCAGAGTCATCCTAAGTTTTGAAACTCTAGAGATCCTGTGAGAATAATTGTGGAGACCTAACCCAGTGAGCTTTCGAACCTTTAATCATTTTGGAGAGTTATACAATAATCCTGAGTCACAAGATGACTCACTATTCTTCATGCCCGCAATATTCGTTGAGAGATCTCATTATCTTTTGCTTCGATCATAAAACTCGGAACGACATCAACATTGGATTACTACGACAGAACCTTCTCTATATCCAGTCAAAACAGTATACATGATAGTGCAAACCCTAGAAAATGATTTAGGCCATTTTTCTGAACCATTCAGCCTTTTTACTCACCTGAATTATACTTCACTAGAAACCCCTTGAACCCTTTTATAAAAGCCTTTTCTTTGTAAACCCATCAACCTAAAATCCAGTATAGCTATGAAACATGACTGGCTACCCTTATTTTGAGATGGACAAAAGAATAACTGATGTGGGTGTACCGTGAAAAAGAAAAGTAAAGAAGAAGAATCAAAAGGAAAAGAAAGTGGTTCAAGCTAAAAACAAAATATAGAAAGAAAGTATGAAGAAGAGCTGAAAAGAAATTGAGCAGTCTCAGAAATATCAAGAAAAAGAGAAAAATACGAAAAAAAGGAAAAAGAACCAGATAATGGTGTTACGTCGCAGGAAAAATTCAAGAAAATGGCAATATCCTCTCAAGATCTTTGAAATCCTGTATTCTTTTATCTCTCTACACCTGACCTAAGCCTCATTACAACCCAGGAAAGTCCTACTTGATTCTAGGATAGCACGATCATAAAATGTGGAGATTGGAGAAAGAGAAGCTATAGAGTTTGATCTGACGTTCCCGAGTGAAGTGGTATTCCAATCATGAGATCTTCTTCTGTTAAAGATGTCCTTCCTTCAAATAAAACATATGTGAGATCTTTTGCCTCTTTATATTAAATACATCTCCTCATATATAAATTGAGAGAAAAGAAGAAAACCCTTCTTGTGTGATTCTATTCTGAGTGCTAAACATATGAGATTTGAGGTCGAGGCAGAAAAACTTAGAGGTGATCTGGAAATCTTTACTGTCGGATGATGAGAATGTTGAGCACACACACACGCAGAGTCTGACTAATCTGGGTCATGATTATCAGTCTGTAGTCTTGCCAAAACTTTCAAACTCTTCGCTAGCATGTAACTGTTTTTGCATCCATTCAATAATTTGATGAACGGTGTTTTCCCGGAGCTAATATGAAAAAGTGTGCAGCATGTGCAGAGCCCTTTTAAGCTCATGTATTTCGCACTAATTGCCAAGGATTGGCAATATGCTGGTTGGGGGTTGTGATATTCGCTCAAAAGTGCTTATTTTAAGCACTTATCCTGTTAGCGTTATCGCACTCTCCTACGTAAAACTGCTCTAATTATCCACTTTTCTACGTAAGAGTCTATCTCATTGCGTAGAACATATTTTTCTGGACGAAATGGTATATTTGCATGCATTAAACACATTTTCGGAAGTCTAGATATGAAGTCATTCTGATAGAGTCTCATTACGCGCTTCTTCTGTCGTAAGAAACCCCGATGGGACGATTCTCGAGACTTGTGGGCCCAAATCGATCATGAAAGCCCATTATCAAAGCTTAAAGAGCCCACATGCTATGACTAGAAGATATGGGCCAAATATGGGCTGAATAAGAGGACCAAAAAGCCGGCCCAAAGAACGAAGAGAGCCAATGACCAAGAGACGGACCAAAGCGTTTAAAGCCACATGAGTCAGCAAGGAATGATAGTCGATTCTACTGGAGAAGCGTGAGGATGGTCACAGTGAAGACCAGGGTTCCAGACCCTCCACCAGTGCTTTTTTCCATTTTTTTGATACTTTTTCTCTCATCTCTTCTTATTCTCTCTCTCTCTCTTCATCTCTCGATCCTCGAATCTACTGACCTAACCCCAGAACTCCTACCCTTCGGCTCTATCTCATCTCCCTTAGCTTTCTGACCGTTGGATCTTCCATCGGACCGTTGGATCTTCAATCGGACCGTTGGATCTCTCTAGATCCGTCGATCTACCAATCTGGGTCCCAATCAAGTCACCATCCATCCGATCGCCATCAGAATGTCTGTCACATCATCTTGTGAGACGATGGACATCATCAGTCCATGTGGGCCAATAGCCGGGCTCATCATCATCGACCCGCTGTCCGACCAGTTAGTGGACCCCGTGAATTTCAAAATAATTTTAATTAAAAAATGGGGGGGTCCACTAATTGGGGAGATTCCCCATAATAAAGTAGGTTTTTACTTAAAAAAAATAAATAAATAAATAAATATATATATATATATATATATATTTTTTATTTTCAAAAAATACCCTATTTCCATTAATGGAAATAGGGAGCTTTATAAGAGGAGGGAGAAGGGTTCGTTCGAACCCTAATCCCCCCCTTTCTCTTCCATTCTCTCCCCCTATCAATCCCGCACGGATCCCTTCACCCTTAGCCCCATTTTCCTTTTCTTCTCCACCTTCTTCTTCATCTTCTTCATCACGTCATTGCCGAAGTTGCAGGCTGCAACTCCGGCCGATCAAGATCTCCTCCACCATCTCTTGCTGGCCACCCCTTACCCCTCCATTAACGACCTCGCCATCCTCTTGCAACGGAGCAGCAGCCCCATCACCACCCAAACCAGCAGCCCCATCTTTCTTTAACGTTGCTGGAGTTGCAACCTGCAACTCCAGTCCGTTTCACCAGCAACCACCGCCTGCTACAGCCTGCTGCATCCTCCCTTCACCTTGGCTGTTGCCAAGCCATCCCTCTGCCTGCAGCCGCTCCCCATCTCCACATCTTCCAACGACAGTTCGCTGCCAAAAGACTCCACCACGTCTTGATCTCCATCCCACGTGCTGGTTTGCAACGTACCAAACCACCATTGCCTCTGCCTTGCTGCCTTCACCGTTAAAAGCCACCATTGGAGGACTGCGTGGCTGACTTTTATCCTCCTTTGCCGCCTCTCTCTCAGCCGCCATCATCCCTCTCTTCTTCCTCACCGCTAAACCCAAGGAAAAACCAAAAAAAAAGAAAAAAAAAAAAAAAAAAAAAAAAAAAAAAACGGTTGGGTGTGCTCAGCCCATCCCGAACTATCCCACGCATCTACAGTCAACACCACCAGCGAACCACTCACCGGGCAGATCTTATCTCTCCAAATAAGTTGAAGGTAAAACATTTTTTTACCATAGTTTCTCTCTCTAGAACTTTATCCCTTTCTCTCTCTCTCCTCCCTTTCTCTCTCTAGAATAATGCTTTCTTTCTCTCTATTAGATTAGTCTTTCATTCAAGCAATGTAAGCAACTTTTATTTCAAATAATAAAATAGTTATTTTTTTGGGCAATTTGTTATCGTTGATCATTCTATATGCTTTTTGATAAATTCTCTCTCTAAAAAAATAGATTTTTAAATCTCGTGATCATCACTCTCACCCCTCCATCCTTTATTTTTATCATTTTCTGTGGAAAAATTCGTCATTTTATGTTCTTGTCTGCGCTACTAATCCCGAGTGTGGATCGACATCCGAAACTTCCCACTGTGCAAGAATTCTAAATTTTGCAGCATAATCGGATCAAATTAAAAATATTATTGAGATTAGGGTTTCCGTAACCAACGACGCGGAAAAACCCTATTTTCAGTGATCGGAAGTGCGAAAAGGATGTAAAGATGGAATTGGAAAGTTGCTGAAGCGGAAAGCTGCTCAATTTGAACAGCCCGACCTTTTCGGGAAACTTTCTATTTTTTTGTTTTTAGTGATTTTTAGCAGTCTTTTAAATTACTATTTTTAATGCCTCGGAAGGCCGAGTGCAAAGTTGTAATAATTTAGGAATTTTTACTACTTTCCATATAAACTGCTAGATCTTGTTCTAGGGTTTTTTAGAAACCCTAGGTTAAGTGAAAAATACCAAAAAAATCAAAAAAAATTGAAAATTGCTAGTTTCCATTTTTGCACATTTTAGGATATTCGCATATGGGAAGATTGCATTTTTGGATACTTTCCGAATCGGGAAATTTCTATTTTTGCACGGTTTCCATTCCTAGGAAATTTCAAATTGGAATTAAGCTTATTTGGATAGTTTCCAAATCGGACGAAATTCCATAATTAGCAATTCTTATTTTTAGAGGATTTCTAACTATGGAAGGTCCCCTTTTTGGAAGGTTTCCAACACATGAAGAAACCCTAAGTTTAGCAAGTTTTCAGATTTAGGAAACTTCTACTTTTAATGAATTTTCCTAACTTGGAGAAACTCTTAAATTGGAAAGGTCTATTAGGGGGTTGATAGTTGTTTAGTCAACTCTCATGAATAGTAACTTTCCAATTTACCCTGCCTAATTGATTGATTGATTGCTTACCCACCCTAGGCAGGGACATTCCAAAAAAATATATTCCCACACCCTAGACCCATATCATATATTAATTCGTATGCAGGATTGCGAATCTAACTACGGGTAGGGAGCGAAAGCTCACTTAGGAGGAGTCGGGCCCATGCTCATGAAGGATACCCCTCCTTACCCCAAAGAGGCGACCCCGTGGAGTGGCCCACGGGAGGTAAGTCTCTATCCTCGCCTTGAGTGCGATACAGAGCCATTTGGGTGAATCATTGCCGCTTGTCTATTTGCTTTCGCATACATATTATTCGACTTGCATGGCGTGGCCGTTAATAATTGAACATTAATCGAGCAGACCCAGCTCTTTTACAACTGGTGGGATTTCATCACCCACCTCATCATTCCAACTGATTTGATCTCAAGGCTCCATTTAATTAAAAAGAATCAAGAAGTAGAGCCAATTAGCCCAGTGTTCGAGGAAAACTCCACACAAAACGAACCCGCTTAACATCCAATCGAAATAAGACCAAGAGCGCGGGTCCCTGTTGTCTAACACACCCATAAGTCCCTGCTACTCAAGTACACTAAGCTCGACGTGGCATCTTGGACTATTCGGCGGTTAGTTCCGTGTGGACTAGGAACACGCACCAACCCTAGCTTAACCCGAGGGAACACTCTTCTTAAACACTTGACCAATCCGGTTAGTCTGGGACGTACTTAAGACAGCCATAGTGCCGCACGTCTGTCTAGGCTTCGGATTGCCTTGTTGTTGACTAGAGTCAGTACTAAAGGATTCGCTTTGAAGAGTGTAGCCTGGCGAGAACCTAAGAGCGACAAAGTTAGTCCGGCGGTTAACAAAATAAACTAGTGGTCCGCCCACTGTCATAATCTACCATACCCCAGAAACTAACAAGATAAATCCTCAAACTTATCCTGATTTGTTTTAGGCATAGGATTATCTTGCTTGCTCTATGTGCATCATTTAGGATCCCTACTCCAGTGTCTCTTTGTAACCTAGTCTGAGGCTTATTTATATGGGTTCAACTGCCACATTGTTTGACTCGATCTGAGAGTCCTTCAATCTTCACCACCCTTCCTTTGCCATTGGTCTCTTACTGATGAGAGACCAGGCAGACGGATCTCATCGATCCAATCTCTTACGACTGATGATCATTTCAGTCTCACTGCATTTTATGCTGGATAGGGGTGCTTACTGTCAACCCCACTGGAGTCTGCTCCACTAAATCCATCCCCGATACACATTGTGTCTTCGGCTCTGCTAACTATGGTCAGAGAATCCCTTGCTAGGTCTCTTACTGATGAGAGACCCACTACTGTTCTCCCATACCCGCTCCTCTTTATGAGTTTGCGGCTCTACTAACCATGGTCAGAGAACCCTCTCAGTCTTAACTGAGAAAGAACCTACCTGTACTACTGCTGGGTTGGGTTAGCTCGATTGGAAGCGTTCCTGCTCCAACTGATAAGCTGGATGACTGATGACTCACTCGGTCTCCCTGTGCTTCAAATTGGTTGGGGGTGCTTATCACCCCCATTGTGTCTGGCTGAAGACGTAAAACTTAGCGCTTTCAGAAAGGCAATTCCGATTTCTTAGTTACATGAGTCGCATGCATTGTTATATCTCTCTGTCATATAGGTACACTCACTACAGATAATCTCCTGATACCAAACAGCATTCATTTCATGCTCCATTGGTAACATCCTCCCTATTCCTTGCATCATTATCATTATTTCATCAATTTTTGTCCCGCTCATGAGCACCGAGGACGGTGCTATATTTTCGTTGGGGTGGGTATTTACCAAAACTCATGTATTCCTTTTGATAAATATATATATATAGATAAAAATAAAATAAAAAAATAAAAAATCTTGTTTTTGGGTGATTTTCGATGTTTTCCAAAGTTTTTCTAGAATTTCAAAAATGTGTCAAATACCCTGACTTGGATTAGCTAAAAATCTTCGTTAAGTCTTTTTCGAAAGGATGACATTTTCAAAAAAGTGTTATCTGTTAGCTTTGAGTTCAATTTAAGTCAAGCAGTACTACATTAATGTCGGACAATTAGAAAAACTCAGATTCGGCACAATTGTACACTGTCAACATCAGAATCATCCTAAGTTTAGAAACTCTAGAGATCCTGCGAGAATAATTGTGGAGACCTAACCTAGTGAGCTTTCGAGCCTTTATTCATGTCAGAGGGTTATATAATAATTCTGAGTCACAAGATGACTCACTATTCTTCATGCCCGCAATATTCGTTGAGAGATCTCATTATCTTTTGCTTCGATCATAAAACTCGGAACGACATCAACATTGGATTACTACGACAGAACCTTCCCTGTATCCAGTCAAGACAGTATACATGATAGTGCAAACCCTAGAAAATGATTTAGGCCATTTTTCTGAACCATTCAGCCTTTTTACTCACCTGAATTATACTTCACTAGAAACCCCTTGAGCCATTCTATTAAAGCCTTTTCTTTGTAAACCCATCAACCTAAAATCCAGTCCAGCTACGAAGCATGACTGTCTACCCTTATTTTGAGATGGACAAAAGAATAACTGATATGGGTGTACCGTGAAAAGAAAAGTAAAGAAGAAGAATCAAAAGGAAAAGAAAGTGGTTCCAGCTGAAAACAAAATATTGAAAGAAAGTATGAAGAAGAGCTGAAAAGAAATTGAGCAGTCTCAGAAATATCAAGAAAAAGAAAAAAATACGAAAAAAGGAAAAAGAACCAGATCATGGTGTTACGCCGCAGGAAAAATGCAAGAAAATGGCAATATCCTCTCAAGATCTTTGAAATCCTGTATCTTTTTATTTTCTACACCAGACCTAAGCCTCATTATAACCTAGGAAAGTCCTATTTGATTCTAGGGTAGCACGATCATAAAATGTGGAGATTGGAGAAAGAGAAGCTATAGAGTTTGATCTGACGTTCCCGAGTGAAGTGGTATTCCAATCATGAGATCTTCTTCTGTTAAAGATGTCCTTCCTTCAAATAAAACATATGTGAGATCTTTTGCCTCTTTATATTAAATACATCTCCTCACATATAAATTGAGAGAAAAGAAGAAAACCCTTCTTATGTGATTCTATTCTGAGTGCCAAACATGTGAGATTTGAGGTCGAGGCATAAAAACTTAGAGGTGATCTGGAAATCTTAACTCTTGGGTGATGAAAATGTTGAGCACACACACACGCAGAGTCTGATTATTCTGGGTCATGATTATCAGTCTGTAGTCTTGCCAAAACTTTCCAACTCTTCGCTAGCATTTAACTATTTTTGCATCCATTCAATGATTTGACGAACGGTATTTTCCCGGAGCTAATATGAAAAAGTGTGCAGCATGTGCAGAGCCCTTTTAAGCTCATTTATTTCGCACTAATTGCCAAGGATTGGCAATATGCTGGTTGGGGGTTGTGATATTCGCTTAAAAGTATGTATTTTCCACTGTTATCTTCTAAGCGTTTTCACACTCTCCTACGTTAAAATGCTCTATTTATCTACTTTTCTAAATAAGAGTCTCTTTTGTTGCGTAGAACACACTTTTCTGGACGAAATGGTATATTTGCATGCATTAAACACATTTTCGGAAGTCTAGACATGAAGTCATTCTAATAGAGTCTCATTACGCGCTTCTTCTGTCGCAGGAAATCCCGATGGGACAATTCTCGAGACTTGCGAGCCCACATCGATCAGGAAAGCCCATTATCAAAGCTTAAAGAGCCCACATGCTATGACTAGAAGATATGGGCCAACTATGGGCTTAATAAGAGGACCAAAAAGCCGGCCCAAAGAACGAAGAGAGTAGGAGAGCCAATGACCAAAAGACGGACCAAAGCGTTTAAAGCCACATGAGTCAGCAAGGAATGATAGTCTACTCTACTGGAGAAGCGTGAGGATGGTCACAGTGAAGACCAGGGTTCCAGACCCTCTGCCAATACTTTTATCTCTATTTTCTGATATTTTCTCTCTCATCTCTCCTTATTCTCTCTCTCTTTATCTCTCGGTCCTCGAATCTACTGACCTAACCCCAGAACTCCTGTCCATCGGCTCTGTCTCATCTCCCTTAGCTTTCTGACCGTTGGATCTTCAATCGGACCGTTGGATCTTCCACCGGACCGTTGGATCTCTCTAAATCCATCGATCTACCAATCTGGGTCCCAATCAAGTCACCATCCATCCGATCGCCATCAGATTGTCTGTTACATCATCATGTGAGACGATGGACATCATCAATCCATGTGGGCCAGTAGCCGGGCCCATCATCATCGACCCGCTGTCCGACCAGTTAGTGGACCCCGTGAATTTTAAAATAATTTTAATTAAAATGGGGGGTCCACTAAATGGGGAAATTCCCCAAAGAAAAGTAGAGTTTTACTTTAAAAAAAAATTTACATTTTTTTTATTTCCTAAATTCCTAATTTCCATTAATGGAAATTAGGAGCTTATATAAAGGGGGAAGGAGGGGGACGAACCCTAATTTTCAAACTCCTCTCCTTCCCCCAATGGCTTCTCCTTCTCCCCCTTTCCATTCTCCTCCATCGTCTCTCCTTCTTTTCTCCCCCTTCTTCGTTTTCTTTTTCATCTTCTTCACTTTTCTTTCGCCGGAGTTGCAGGCAGCAACTCCGGTCGTCTCCATTCTCCTTAGCCACCACTTGCTGCTGCTCCAAGACCATCAACGCCTGCAAATCCATGGCTCTTTCTCCGCCTCCTGGCTGATAATCATGTTTAGGAGAAATCTCCACCGCTGCATCTCAAGAACAGCAACACCAAACCGGTACCACCACTAATCCTCCACTACCGTCTTCTTCACAACTCATATCAACTATTGCTGCAACCCACATCCTTTCACTTTGTTGGTTCGTCCACAGCAACACCAAACCGCAACCTGCAACTGAGTTTCATGGCGAGGACCAACACTGGCCAACGGAACAACAACATCTTCTTTTCAATCTCTTCTTCAATGGCCGGAGGTCTGGACTGCTTCAACTCTCCACCGTTCCACTTGCTGGCCACCACCATAACCATCGATCTCCAGCCACTGTTTCTCCATCACAGTTTCTTGCATGTGCATCAGTAGGTCTGCAACCCTCTTGCACCACCGCCATACTCTAACTAACCGTGAAGAGCTCCTCCAAAGTGGAGACCGCTTCACCCCTCCACCCACCTCACACCGCTGCCTCTCCATTACTGACTGCAACGTCCATTGATCTTTATCCCTTGGGCCGATTCCTGCCATCCATTTCAGCTACCACGAACCACCCTCCTTGGTTGCGCCCTCCTTCACGACACCGTTCTCCTCACCATGGCACCTCTTCAACCTCTCCATGCTGCCCAAACCTGCTGGCCGTGACCACATGCACCACCAAAACTCTCCCCCAAGCCCTATGCATCCCACCACCAGATTCGTCCCTGCTACACCGCCTGCACCACCCCCCTTTCAAGTTCCATCATCGTCTCCACTACTGCATGGAACTCCACTTGATGACCGGCCAACCAGCAACTCTCCTCCACAGTCTCCTCCTTGTAGGTCCGAAGCTTCCCTATCAACTTTACTTTTGAGCTACAAAGAGGAGCCGTGGGCTTCTCCATGATCGACAACCACTAGATCCATCATTGCCTCGATCATGGCAGATCCAGTCTTATCGCTTGCCAGTCGGGCTCCTCCCAAAGCCAGTCGTGACCGAACTCTCCATCAATGGTCGATCACCCGGGCCAAACCAATCACTAGGCTATTCTCAGGGCCGAATTCGATCCGACCATTGATCTCCATTCTTGCTCATGGTAGTGTTTTGAGGTTAGTCTCCCTTAATTTTCTTTCTTCTTCCTCACTACCATAAGTTTCTCTCTCTAAAAATATATTCTCTCTCTAGGGTTAGTAACTTTCTCTCTCTAGAGTATTCCCCAGGCTGATCGCCTTTTTGCACCATCGACTCCATTCGGTGAATGCAAGAGGGTGAGTTTTTCTCTCACCTCTACCTTGTCGGTCGGTAAACGACCGAGGTGAAAAATCTCTCTCTACCTTCTTTCTCTCTCTCTAAAATCTCTTTTTACATGCTTTCTAGAATAGATTTACTGCTTTATTTATTTCTGTCATTTATTTCATGTAAGCAACAGTTTGATTCATGCAATTTGATTTCGATAATTTTAGTCTTCTCTGGATCTTATTTGGATGTGTTTTAAATCGACTCGCCCTTCTCATCTCTTCCATCATTCTTCTTTTCTCTTGTATATTATCTATCATTTTATGTTCTTATTCGCGCTAATCCGACTAATCCCGAGTGCGGATCGACATCCGACACGAGCCACTATACAAAACTACTCATTTTACAGGTTAAATGTCTCGGATAAATTAAAAATGTGTTGAAACCGGGGTTTTCGATTCGACGACACGGAAAAACCCGAGTTTCAAACATCCCTATCAAATTAGGAAACCTAAAGGGAGAGGTCAACAGTTTTCACCCGCCACCCTACGTCGATATTATCAATGACCCGTGTGCTGTAGAGATTCTAATTCAGGACTCTCCCGAAGATAAATTATCCAAGTGTCAAGAACACTTTGAGTCTGACTTTATCTCGGAGTTAGACAATTCTAGTATTACTGATCTATAGGAGTCCGCTCCATTCAGATACATTCTCGCTAAACTCCATGAGTTTGCGGCTCTGCTAACCATGGTCAGAGAACCCACTACTAATCTCCTCTCAGTCTTTACTGAGAAGCTTCAATCCCTCCCCGCTGAACTAAATGTTTTTGCGGGTCTGCTCAGAGCACTTACTGCCCTTCTCTCAGTCTACACTGAGAAAGACCTGTTCTACACAGGTATACCTAGACAAGGGATATGATAGTTGTTTCCGTTCCACCTTAGGTGTCAGGAAGACTGTAGATTCACTCAGTCCCCATGAGTTTTACCTGGTTGGGGGTACTTGATATACCCCCGTCATGTCTGGCTGAAGACGTAAAACTTAGCACTTTCGGAAAGGCAAATCCGGTATTCCTAGAGTACATGAGTCTCATGCATTTGTTATTACTGTTATATCATTAGAAATGCAGGTACATTCATTCTTCTGATCATCAGGTACCACACACTGTCGAGTTTCTGCCGACTTGGTAACATCCTCCTTGAACCTTTGCATCATCATCACCGATTTTTCATCATTTTATATCCCGGTCATGAGCACCGAGGACGGTGCTGTATTTTGGTTGGAGGTGGGGTATTTACCAAAACTCATGTCTTCATTTTGATAAAAAAAAAATAATAATAATAATAACTAAATAAATAAATAAATAAATAATTGATTTCCGATGTTCTCCAAAAGTTTTTTAGAATTTCAAAAATGTGTCAAATACCTTGACTTTGATTAGCTAAAAACCTCCGTTAAGTCAGTATTGAGGATGTCAATTTTTGTTTAAAGTTAGCTTTGAGTCAAGTCAAGCGTGACTACAGCAGAATTGAAAACTCAGAAAAACTCATATTCGGCACAATTGTACACTATCAATATCAGAGTCATCCTAAGTTTAGAAATTCTAGAGATCCTGTGAGAATAATTGTGGAGACCTAACCCAGTGAACTTTCGAGCCTTTAATCAATTCAGAGAGTTATACAACAATTCTGAGTCACAAGATGACTCACTATTCTTCTTGCCCGCAATATTCGTTGAGAGATCTCATTACCCTTTTATTTGATCATGGAACTCGGAACGACATCAAAATTGGATTACTACAACAGAACATTCTCTGTATCCAGTCAAGACAGTATACATGATAGTGTAAACCCTAAAAAATGATTTAGGCCATTTTTCTGAACCGTTCAGCCTTTTTACTCACCTGAATTATACTTCACTAGAAACCCCTTGAGCCCTTCTATAAAAGCCTTTTCTTTGTAAACCCATCAACCTAAAATCTAGTCCAGCTACGAAGCATGACTGGCTACCCTTATTTTGAGATGGACAAAAGAATAACTGATATGGGTGTACTGTGAAAAGAAAAGTAAAGAAGAAGAATTAAAAGGAAAAGAAAGTGGTTCCAGCTGAAAATAAAATATGGAAAGAAAGTATGAAAAAGAGCTGAAAAGAAATTGAGCAGTCTCAGAAATATCGAGAAAAAAAGAAAAATACGAAAAAAGGAAAAAGAACCAGATAATGGTGTTACACCGTAGGAAAAATGCAAGAAAATGGCAATATCCTCTCAAGATCTTTGAAATCCTGTATCCCTTTATCTTTCTACACCTGACCTAAGCCTCATTATAACCTAGGAAAGTCCTACTTGATTCTAGGATAGTACGATCATAAAATGTGAAGATTGGAGAAAGAGAAGCTATAGAGTTTGATCTGACGTTCCCGAGTGAAGTGGTATTTTAATCATGAGATCTTCTTCTATTAAAGATGTCCTTCCTTTAAATAATACATATGTGAGATCTTTGCTTTCATATATCAACACATCTCCTCACATATAAATTGAGAGAAAAGAAGAAAACCCTTCTTGTGTGATTCTATTCTGAGTGCTAAATATATAAGATTTGAGGTCGAGACATAAGAACTTAGAGGTGATCTAGAAGTCTTAACTCTTGGATGATGAAAATGTTGAGCACACACACACGCAGAGTCTGACTATTCTTGGTCATGATTATCAGTCTGTAGTCTTGCCAAAACTTTCCAACTCTTTGCTAGCATGTAACTGTTTTTGCATCCATTCAATAATTTGACGAACGGTGTTTTCTCTGAGTTAATATGAAAAAGTGTGCAACATGTGCAGATACCTTTTAAGCTCATTTATTTCGCACTAATTGTCAAGGATTGGCAATATGCTAGTTGGGGGTTGTGATATTCACTCAAAAGTACTTATTTTAAGCAATTATCCTCTTAGCGTTATCGCACTCTCCTACGTAAAAGGCTCTATTTATCTACTTTTCTACGTAAGAGTCTCTTTTGTTACGTAGAACACACTTTTCTGGACGAAATGGTATATTTGCATGCATTAAACACATTTTCAGAAGTCTAGATATTAAGCCATTTTGATAAAGTCTCATTATGCGCTTCTTCTGTCGTAGGAAACCCCGATGGGATGATTCTTGAGACTTGCAGGCCTAGATCGATCATAAAAGCCCGTTATCAAAGCTTAAAAAGCCCACAGGTTATGACTAGAAGATATGGGCCAAATACGGGCTGAAAAAGAGGACCGAAGAGCCGGCCCAAAGAATGAAGAGAGCGGGAGAGCCAATGACCAAGAGACGGACCAAAGCGTTTAAAGCCGCATGAATCGATAAGGAATGATGGTCTGCTCTACTGGTGAAGAGTGAGGAGCGGCACAGTGAAGACCAGGGTTCCAGACCCTCTGCCAGTGATTTTCTCTCCAATTTCTAACATTTTCTCTCTCATCTCCCCTAATTCTCTCTCCTCTCTCTAAATCCTAATTTTCCCTCTTCTAGCTCTAATCGACCATCTCTCCTTGACCTATCACCCTTATCCATCAAATCCACCGTTCGATCGCCATCTGATCCATCCATCCTATGCATCTGACCATCCGATCGTGCTACCGATCAGTCGATCATCCATCCTATCACCCACCCGATCTCCATTGTAAAATCTCAGTCCCTAGGGCGTGTTTGATTGTAGAGAAATGCCTCAAAAGATTAATTGTGGCTGAGAGCGCATAATTCGATCTTTGATGAAAGAAAATGCATTTTCCTTGATGGGTGTTTCATAAGAAAAATGCATTTTTCTCCCCTGGCGACCAAACGCACCCCAACCCATGGCCTCGTAAGAGGCTCACATCCATCGAGCCCAGTGGTCCACTATCCTACTCACCCACCTCCTGGCCCATAGTCGATGCACTCCGAGCCCACGATTTTTAGCATTCCCATTGGCCGACCACTGGTCGACACGTGGCATTATCTCTTGGCCTAGTGATCAATCCACCTCATGGCCCATAAACCTTGAGCCCGAGCCCGAAACCCACTTATACTTCCTCAAAACAAATAAAAAAATAAAACATAAAAAAAAATATAAAATAAAAAATAAAAAAATTTTCTTTTTTTTTTAGAAACCGTGGGTTTCTAAGCTTAGAAACCCACGATTTCTACTTGTGGAGAGGAGTTAAAAACCCTTCAACCCCCCCTCTTGCTTGGGTTTTTTCTTTTCCTCCTCTTCCTCCCTTCCCCTTCATCTCCTCTCACCTCCTCCTTCTTCTCCGGCGTGCCATCGCCGGCGAGGAGGTGGTGCACCCTCTTCTTCCTCTCTTCCCTTTCTTCTCTCTTTCTTCTTCTTCTTCTTCTTCTTGGCCTGCAACTCCAAGTTGCAGGTTGCAACTCACGTCCCACTTCCTTGCTGGCCCACGGTTTGGAGCACCACCACCAGCGTCACCAGCCTCCATGAACGCCGGTGAGCCTGGTTCACTACCTGAACGGACTGTACACCATAACGGTAAGCTCCTCTTCTTGTTCCTCTTCTTCTTCTTCTTCTTCTTCTTCTTCTTCTTCTTCTTCTTCTTCTTCTTCTTCTTTGTCTTCTTCTTAATCTGTTCACCGGAGTTGCAAGTCTGCAACTCCGACCGCCTGCAACTCCAGTTGCTGCTTGGGTTCGCTCTCTCCCACGTCCCTCAACTCTTCTATTCCTATTCTTCCAACCCTAGCCGTCAATCCCCTCCTTGCTTGCCGTCACCTCCACCTGCAACATCCATCTCTCCTCCTTCTCCACTGCTCGCCGGAACCGTCCTCGCCAGACTGGTTCTTCTTCTCCGGCGAACAGGTGAGGTGCCTTCATAATTCTCCTTGGGGTGACAGCAACAACAACGCCCCTTGCTCCTCTTCCGCCACTGGTTCGCCAGTGAAACCAACGCCACCATCACCTCTGTCTTCCACGCTCTCGACCTCCCTCCCATTGGCTGAAGCCGGTGCACCATCACCTTGGGCAGTCCTGCAACTCCAGTAGGTTTGCGACTACTGGAATCAGCAATACCAGGCCGTCTTCTCCTCCTTTGCTGGCTGTCCTCCTAAGCACCATTCCAACTGGCGATCTCTTTACCTTCTACAAATTTTCTCCATGGGCTCTCCATCAACCCTTCTCCCACAGGCAACGCAGCAACAGGTTTGCAATGTTGCAGACCTGCAAATCCATTCTCTACCAGCGTTCTAGCCGGACTGCAACACGGGGTGGGGCAATCTCCACCTGGTCATTCCCTCACCACCGATTTTCTCAGCCGTTGGTAGCTCCTCCATCAACGGTCTCCTCCACTGCACTTCATGATCTCCACAGCTCATCCACCTTTTGCTGCTCTACTCACCTGCGTGCCAGCGCCTACCATCACCTCGAGTTACTCCCCACGCAAGAACTTGCCTCATTCCACAGATCGGGTTCTCCTCTCCAAACCATGGAAGTGATCACCATCATCTTCCAAGGACAATCTCCATCTTACAGCCGATCCATACACCTTCACTGTCCAATCCCCCTCTTCTGGTAAGTTTGTAACGGTGAGTTTCCTTCTCTCTCTACTTTTTCTCTATTTCCTTCTATTTCTCTCTCCTTTTTCTTTTCTCTCTCTTTAGGACTAGGTTCCTCTATTTCTCTCTCTAGCTTTCCCCTATTTTCTATCTCTACATGAACTCTCTAGCTTTCTCTCTCTAGTTTCTCTCTCATCTCTTAACTTTCTCTCCCATCATCACTTTTTTTCTCTCTCTAGATTTTAATTTATTTCATTATTTTTAGTAGGATTTGAATTCCCAAAGTTGTAATTTATTGTTTCTTTCAATCAATAAAGTTATTATTTCTAATTTTCTAGTTTATAATTATAATTTTTGTTATTGCGTATAGCATTTTCTCTCTCTAAAAATCCCCAAAATCACCCCTCCGCACAATTTCAAGCTAAAACCCATCATTTTGTGTTCTTATTTGCATGAACTAACCCCGAGTGCAGATCGACATCCGACACGAATCCCTATACAAATCTCTGCATTTTACAGGATATAAGTGAACCGGAAAAATTACAAATGTGTTGATTCTAGGGTTTCCGTAACCAACGACGTAGAAAAACCCAATTTGCAAGTCTCATGCATTTGTTATTACTATTCTCTCTTTGGACATGCAGGTACATTCATTCTGCCGATCATCAGATACAATACACTGTTGAGTTTCTGCCGACTTAGTAACATCATCTCTGAACCTTTGCATCATCATTATCGATTTTTCATCCTTTTATGTCCTGGTCATGAGCACCGAGGACGGTGCTATATTTTGGTTGGGGGTGGGTTTTTACCAAAATTCATGTTTTCATTTTATTTTTATATATAAAAGAGAGAGAGAGAGAGAGAGAGAGAGAGAGAGAGAGAGAGAGAAAACCTTGTGTTTTAGGTGTGATTTCATGTGATTTTTGAAAATGCCCTGACTATGATTAGTTGAAACTTCTGTTTAGTCTTTTTCTAAAGGATGTCATCTTTTAAAGTGTTACATGTTAGCTTGAGTTCAATTCAAAGTCAAGCAGTACTACAATGATCTCAGACACTTAGAAAAACTCAGACTCGGTACAAATTGTACACTATCAAATTAGAGTCATCTCAAGTTTAGATTCTCTAGAGATCCTAGAAGAATATTTGTGGAGACTTAACCCAATGAGCTTCTGAGCATGTCATCATTTCTAAGGAGTATAAAATCATTCTGAGTCACAAGATGACTCGCTAATTCTTCATGTCCCCACTTATTTTGTTCCAAGATCTCAATTTTTGCCTTGGTTATAGAACTTGGAACGACATCAAAGATCGAATTATTATGAAAGAACTTTCTCAATATCTATTCGAGACATCACACATAAGAGTGCAAACCCTAGAAAATGATTTAGGCCATTTTTCTAGACATCTCAGACTTTTTGGCTTACCTAAACTCTTCACCATTGGAAACCTCTTTGAGCATTTTATGAAAACCTTTCCTTGGCAGCCCATTCACCAAAAACCAAACCCGAGCACGAAATACATTACCCTACTTCTGTGGAGGATATAAAAAGTGATTGGTACGGGTACACCCTGAAAGGAAAATCGAAAAAAAAAAAAAGGAAAACAAGTGGACCTCGAGCTAAAAAGAAAATACAAGCTGAAAAAAAAAAAAACAAAGCTGTGATATTCGCTTAAAAGTGCGTATTTTCCACTGTTATCTTCTAAGCGTTATCACACTCTCCTACGTTAAAATGCTCTATTTATCTACTTTTCTACGTAAGAGTCTCTTTTGTTGCGTAGAACACACTTTTCTGGACGAAATGGTATATTTGCATGGATTAAACACATTTTCGGAAGTCTAGACATTGAGTCATTCTGATAAAGTCTCATTACGCGCTTCTTCTATCGCAGGAAACCCTGATGGGACAATTCTCGAGACTTGCGAGCCCACATCGATCAGGAAAGCCCATTATCAAAGCTTAAAGAGCCCACATGCTATGACTAGAAGATATGGGCCAAATATGGGCTGAATAAGAGGACCAAAAAGCCGGCCCAAAGAACGAAGAGAGTAGGAGAGCCAATGACCAAGAGATGGACAAAAGTGTTTAAAGCCACATGAGTCAGCGAGGAATGATAGTCTACTCTACCGGAGAAGCGTGAGGATGGTCACAGTGAAGACCAAGGTTCCAGACCCTCTACCAATACTTTTATCTCCATTTTCTGATATTTTCTCTCTCATCTCTCCTTATTCTCTCTCTCTTCATCTCTCGGTCCTCGAATCTACTGACCTAACCCCAGAACTCCTGCCCATTGGCTCTGTCTCATCTCCCTTAGCTTTCTGACCGTTGGATCTTCAATCGGACCGTTGGATCTTTCACCGGACCGTTGGATCTCTCTAGATCCGTCAATCTACCAATCTGGGTCCCAATTAAGTCACCATCCATCCGATCGCCATCAGATTGTCTATCACATCATCTTGTGAGACGATGGACATCATCATTCCATGTGGGCCAGTAGCCGAGTCCATCATCATCGACCCGCTGTCCGACCATTTAGTGGACCCCGTGAATTTCAAAATAATTTCAATTAAATTTTAAAAAATGGGGGGTCCACTAAATGGGGAAATTCTCCAAAGAAAAGTAGTGTTTTACTTAAAAAAAAAAAAAAAAAAAATATATATATATATATATATATATATATATATATATATATATATATTTTTCTTATTTTTTATTTTCAAAAAATCCCTATTTCCATTAAAGGAAATAAGGAGCTTTAAAAGGGGAAGGAGAAGGGTTCGTTCGAACCCTAATCCCCCTCTAATCCCCTTCCTTTCTTCTCTTTTCTCTCCCCAAAACCTTTTCCCGACTTTTTCATCTCCTTCTTCCTCCTCCTTTCTTCTTCTTCTTCTTCGTCTTCTTCCCCCATCCTTCGCCGGAGTTGCAGGTTTGCAACTCTAGACGTTTTTCGCCTCCTTCTTCTCTTCTTCTTCTTCTGCTCTCTTCTTCTCATTCATATCTTGCTGCTACCCACGCTGCTGCCTGGCCTGCAATGACCTGCAACGCCTAAACCCCACCACCATCTTCTCCAACCAAACTACTACCGAAGTTGCAGGTTGCAACTCCGGCCAACTGTTGCCACACCTCCACCTTCATCTGTTTCTCCTCTTCTCACCTCCCTTTGTTCTCAAAAGAGATCCCTGCACGGTCCCCTCCCCCTTGGCTTCCTTCTTCTCTTTCATCTTTCTCTTCTTCTCCCGCGAGATACGCCGACAAGCCCACTCCGGCGGACTGGTTCTTCTTCTACAATCATGTCCACTACATCCCCTTCACATCTGTCTCCACCACCACATTCACCACTGCTGGACCAACCAGCAAGGCATCACGCACAGGGGCAAACCTATTTGCAACCATACCAGCAACACTACCTAAAAGCACCACCCGTGCACCACCGTTAAACCTGCAACTTGCAGGTGCGCCTCCGTCAATCAACTCCGGCCGCCTGCACACCCTATCCACCACTGTGTGCACCTCCCCTTTGCATGCCTAAACCAGCACAAGCTCCACCACGCGTGCTGCCACCACCAAGAAATCGGTCAACTCTCCCTCATCTTCACCGTTGCTCCATCACCACTTCGCCTCGCTGCAAAAGCGCCACCATCTCCACGCTAACCAGTGAGAAAGAGCAGCTCTCTCTCCTCTCTCCCCCTCTCACTAATCTCTCCAAGGTTGCCCTCCATTGGAGCACGCCCAGTGTCGTTCCAAGACGTGCTGCCCACATCCCAGCCACCGTCCTCCATTATATCCGACGAGTGACTTGACTGCTCCTCCAGCCCGACTCCTTCTCAAAAGTCCACCACTTCATCCAACCCGACCCCTTCTCAAAAGTCCACCACCATCTCCCAAGTGCACTACGAACCACGGCCAAAGTTTGACTCATGGCCGAACAACAAGCATTCTTCATCATGGCCCGATTAATTCTCGATAAGTACGAGAAGGTGAGCTCTTTCTCTCTCTTTCTCTCTCATGTTCTCTCTCTTATTATCTCTTTCTCTCTCTATTTCTCACTTTCTCTCTCTACCTACTTTCTCTCTCATTTATAATTTTCTCTCTCTAGTTTCTAAAATTCTCTCTCTAGTTTATTCTATTTTTTTTATGCTTTATAATTTAGTTATTTTGGTTTGCCTTTCATTGTAAGAGACATGTTCGATTGAATGAAGTTGAATTAAGTTGATTGAGTTACATTCTCTGTAAATTTCCCATCATTTTATGTTCATTATTGTGCTAATCCGACTAATCCCGAGTGCGGATCGATATCCGACAAGCCACTATACAGTCTGCATTTTTGCAGGAATTTCAGTGAATCGGATAATTACAAAATTTAGTTGAAACGCGGGTCGTTCTCTCAACAACAGGAAAACCTTACTTTCAAGCTGAAAAGAAAGTAGAAACATTTATTGAGCTGTCTCAGAAATATCAGAAAGAGAGAAAAATAGGAAAGGGGAAAAGAAAAAGGAAAGAAAAATGGTGATGCACTCTCATGACAAGTTACAAAGAAAAGTTGAGATATCTTCTCAGAATTTTGAATCCTTGTATATCCTTATTTCTTCTAAACCTATCCTAAGCCTCAATACAACCCAGTAGAGCCCTATTTGATTCTAGGATAACACAATCATGGAATGTGGAGAATGGAGAAAAGAGAACCTATATAGTTTGATCTGACGTTACCAAGCGATATGATATTCTGATCATGAGATCTTCTGAATTTCTAAAGTCCTTCCTTCAAAATAATATATGTGAGATATTTGTTCGTTTTTATCAACTTATCACCTCACATATCACTTGAGAGAAAAAATAGAAAAACCAGTTCGGAGTGATTCATTTTCGAGTGACACACAAGTGAGATTTGAAGTCGAAGCATAAAATCTTAAAGGAAAATCTGAAAATCTTCACTATAGGATGATGATAATGTTGAGCTCACACATACATGCTGAGTCTTACTATTCTAGGTCCTGATTATCAGTCTGTAATCTGCTAAAATCTTTCGACTATTTGCTAGCTTGTGACTATTTTCATGCATCCTTCAAATGAATTTGACAAAATAGAGTT
The DNA here is from genome assembly GCA_035048495.1 of Euptelea pleiosperma. Classification (NCBI taxonomy): domain Eukaryota; kingdom Viridiplantae; phylum Streptophyta; class Magnoliopsida; order Ranunculales; family Eupteleaceae; genus Euptelea; species Euptelea pleiosperma. The sequence continues at coordinate 13,896,674 of CM068542.1, forward strand.
TTCTTTGAGTCAATGAGAAAAAGTGTGCAGCATGTGCCTAGCCCTTTTAAGCTCATTTTTTCGCACTAATTGCCAAGGATTGGCAATATGCTGGTTGGGGGTTGTGATATTCGCTCAAAAGTGCTTATTTTAAGCAATTATCCTTTTAGCGTTATCATACTCTCCTACGTAAAACTGCCATATTTATCCACTTTTCTACGTAAGAGTTTCTCCTATTGTGTAGAACACACTTTTCTAGTCAAAGTGGTATATTCGCATGCATTCATACGCATTTATTTGACCCACATGCGAAGTTGTTTTGTAGAAGTCTCATTACGCGATTTTTCTATCGCAGGATTACTAATCGGACAATTTTGATGGAATGCGGGCCCACAATCAACCTCCAGAACCTATGATCAAAGCTCAAAGAGCCAACAGGCTGAGGATAAAAAGATATAGGCCAAAAGCGGGAAGAGCCAGAGAGTCGAAAAAGCCTGAGAGAAGAACAAGAGAATGAGAGCCAAGCACCCCGAGAAGAGATTAAGGAGAATGAAGCTCAATCAACTAACACAAGATAAAGACTTGACCAGTTGGTAAAGCTTGCAGAAGACCAAGTCAGAGACCAGGGTTCAAGACCCTCTGCTAGCAATCTCTCTTTATTTTGTAATATTTTCTCTCTCTTCTTTCTAAACCCCCATTCTCTCTCTACCTTATAATCTCAAAAATCCGATCCTCTCGCCTTTCATAATCACTCGATCCTATGGCCTACCTTGGCCGATCCCCACTGTCCAATGATCCATCCGATCATCACCATCCATTCCATCTAGAATCCTAACCATTAGATTATTCCAATCACTCGGTCACCATTCGACCATATGAGCATCACCATCTGCACAATTGCCGCACCTTCATCGGATGGCCCATGATGAACCCCGATATTGGTTCGAGAGATATTTCCTTTATTTCAAAATGAAAAGCTAGGAATTTCACAAAGAAAATGAATTTTTAATAAAGTCAAAAGAGAAGATTTTTTGGAATAAAATTAATGAGCCTAAAAGAAAAAGATTTTATAAGGATTATTATTTTGTTAAGGATCTCTTAAGAAGGGCCCCACGTCCCATTAATGGAAGGAGGGACTTGTTGATTTGGGCGGTCCATATGTCATCCTTCCTTCCACGTTCTTATAAGAGAAGAAACCCTAATCTCTCAAGGGTCTCTCTCTCTCTCTCTATCTCTTTCCCACTCACCCACGTTTTAACCCTAACAGCCCCCTCCATTGAAGGGGGATCCATCTCTACTCCTCAAGCCGTCATCCACTATCATTTTCTCTCCACATTCTCCACCTCTCAAACCGTCCATCATCTCTCCCTCAATCTCTTCTCTCTTCAAACCGTTCTCTTCATCTTCGTTCACAAAAGAAAAATTAGAAAAAAAAAAGAAGAAAAGAAAAAGAAAAAGAGAAAAAGAAGCCGTTAGGCTTTTCTCTCTTCGGGCTCCCGCTGCTGCACCTTGAGAAGCCGCCCCTGCTATCCTCCACTTCTCCTCACCATTACAGTGCCTCCACTCTCCACACCAGAGTACCAGCAAGGCTGCACGACTGTGCAACCACCCCTCTTCCACGTCTACAATACCGGCCAGATTTGCTCCTCCATACCCCATAGCACCACCACATGGTGCACTCCTCAAGCTGCTGCCATCACTTGTCGCGGCTTGCATCTCCTTGCTGCCTTGGATTAGTGCTTGCAACTACCACGCCTACCAACGTATCCTCTTCAAGGCAGTCTCAAGATATGCCATTGAAGAACCGTCTCCTCCAACCATCAACAACACCAAGCAACCCATAGGCATTTCCCCTTTGACCACGCCTACCAACGTATCCTCTTCAAGGCAGTCTCAAGATATGCCATTGAAGAACCGTCTCCTCCAACCATCAACAACACCAAGCAACCCATAGGCATTTCCCCTTTGCTGTAGGTGTTCTCCACGATCCCCTCCTGTCCGACATCCTCCCTTGGACATCCAGCCACCTCATTTGGTCTATCTTGACCAGCACTAAAGAGAAGCTCTTTAATCATGGCCGAACTCCAAAGCCCACTATGGCCAATAACCATCTCACACGGCTAACCCATCTTTGCTCACGTGGCCATCACTCATGCGTGTGCCACCACTTGGCCGAATCCGGGTAAGTTTGAGGTGATATTGTTCTCTATCCCTCTTAAGAATCCTCTTTCTCACTCTTTCTCTCTCTCCGTATTTCCCTCTTCTCTCTAGTTTTCTCTCTCCAGATCTTGCTAATAATATCTCTCTCTAATTCACTCTTTCTCTCTCTTGAAATACCACTTGTTAGTTAGATTTTAATGGTTTTTAGAAAATAGTTCTTATTTTATTTTTATTTCTATTCAAGCATTGTAAACATTTTTATCAATAAGATAATTTCTTTTTAATGTTAGTTTTTCTCTTTAGAACGAAAAAAACGCTCAGGGACAAAAATAGAAAATAACAGAAAAATAACGAAGGCGTTCATGTTCGGTATCCTTCATTGACATCATTCTATCTTACGGCCAGTATTATTCCATACTTTGGTCGATCATCACTCTCCATTCCCTCCATCTAGAATCCTTGGCCAATTATCACCACCCATCGCTCATCAACATCTTCACCATCTGATCATCCACTCGCTCATCCATCCGATCAACCATTAAATTTCCATCATCACACCCATTCACCATGCGATCGCCACACGATCTACAAGAAAAACTGTTGTCCGAGAGAAGGTGATTTTAGCATGCATGGGTAGTGTATCCATCAAGGGCCCACCAAAATGAATGGTCCAGATCACGAATGCATTAAAAATGTTGATTTTTCAAAACATAAAGATTTTCTTTCGGATTTAAAAAGATTTTGGAAAGATATAATTAGTTTTGATTTTTAAAAAAAAATTTCTTTCATAAAAAGAATGTTTACTTTTATATAAGAGAGTTGACATGTGGTTTTGGAAACTCACAAGCTTGTAACATGTTAAAAATATTTCCTTTACAAGAAAAGTCTAAAACTTTGAAAAACAAAGGAAATTTCTTACAAAAAAAAAATTTTGTCTATAAAGAAAATTTTCAAAAAGCAATAAAAGGTCATTTTAAAATTACAAAGATAGTTTTTGGAATAAAAATATTTCTAAAAAAAGATGGATGGGCATTAACCCACAAATGGCACTCTTTTCCTATAAAAGACCACTCATGGCTCATTCCCCTCTCTAATTCCCATCTCTTTCTTACTTTTTCCCCTAGTATAAAAAAAAAGGTAAAATAAAAATAAAAAAATTGGCGTCTCTGCCTTCCCTTCTCCATCGACGGCTCCATCATCTTCTTCTCAATACAGGTTCAAAAATAATGGTTTGCTCTCCTCTTCTCCTTCTCTATCTCTTTCTCTCTATAATCTCTTCTTTTATTGCTTTCTAGTTAAATTTTTATTTACTTTATTTATTTAAGCATTTTTAATTCAAGCATTGTAAGTTATAGTTTATTTTAATCAATGAAGTTTACTTTGACATTTTATTTTCTATTATTACATATTTATTTTCTTTTATTAATGTTGTAGGTAATTCCCCTCCTATAGAAAAATATTTTAAAAATCATTTTTCACCATTCTCATCTCTCCACCATTTCCTTGCTTGCTTTCTTTAATGTTACTTTTCTAACCTGAGTGCGGATTCGACATCCGACATGCCACTGTACAAGTCTACATTTTTGCAAATTTTTAAGTGAACCGGATCATTAAAAATGTGTTGAGCCAAGGGTTTTCGTCCAACGACCGAAAAAACCTTGTTTCATTGCGCCTGCAACACAGCACAGCAACATCAAATCGAAAGCAACTCCGGTTTGCATCTCTACATAACAGGTGCTTCTCCTTCATCATCACCGTGCAGATCAGGTTCCTCTCTATCATCTCCAAGTTGCAGGCGTGCAACCCCTCCAAGCCGCAACCTGCTCCACCATGAAGATCTCCAAGCCGTGCACACTCGATCACGTTCATCATCCTCTATCTCTCCATTGGCCGTAAAGCACCACCCTTGCCATCCATGGTTAGTGCTTCATGGTTAGCTTTTCTTAACTTTCTCTCTACTTTCTCTTTTCTCTCTTTATATCTCCATCTTTCTCTCTCTATCTCTAGACTTGTTTTCTCTTTCTCATTTCCTCTCTCACTCATTACTTTCTTTCTACGATAATATTGTTTATTTTATTTGCTTAAAAGAATTGGATTCAAGCATTGTAATTCACCTTTATTTATGAATAAATTTAGAATTTGGTTTTGCTCTCTTTTATTTACGATTTAATTAGTTGTGGTAGCTTCTATAAAAAATTCACTAAGAAAAAATGTTTTAAACTCATTCATTACCACCATTCTCACCATTCCATTCTTTTTAGTAGCATTTTTTAGTAGAAAAGCCATTATTTCATGTTCTTGAGTCACGCGAACTAACCCCGAGTGCGGATCGACATCCGACACGAATCCCTATACATATCTCACATTTTGCAGGATTAAAATCTTGGATAATTACAAATGATGTTGAAATTAGGGTTTTCGATCGGACGACACGGAAAAACCCTAGTTTCAGTCCACTCTTCAGGATAGATTTCCTTAAAAAATGCCTCATTTTATTGGAATAAGGTCCACTTATATTTGTGAGGTGGCAATGAGTGGGGACCACGCCAATGGGTTGGCTAGTGGGCTGTGGTATGATGCCAAAAATCATGGGCCTAGAGTGCATCGGCCATGGGCCAAATAGCGGACTAATAGAATAGTCGGCCAATGGGCAAGATGATAGGCGGGCTAATAGGCCAGAGTGATGGCGGATTTCTGGGCCATCTAATCAGATCATCTCATCTGGGATTGTTTGATTTAATTATGGGATGGTAGGTTGATTGAAAGATATGAGAATCTGAATATTGGATGATCTGAAGATCGGAAGATTTGATGATCAGATAATATGATGATTGGATAATCAGGTGATGGATGGATGATCTGACGATTCGATAATGGATGCGTGATCTGATGATAGGGAGATGATATGTGAGCAGTTGGATTTTGAAGAGAAAGAGGGTGAAGGGTGAGCGTAGGATAGAGAAATCAGGGTTTAGAGAGGAAAGAGAAAATAGAGATAAATAGGAAAAAAATGCTAGTAAAGGGTCTTGAACCCTAGTCTTTGACTTGGTCTTCTGCATACTTCGCCAACTGAGCAAGCTTTCGTCTTGTGTTAGTTGATTAGCTTTAATCTCCTTAGTCTCTTCTCTAATATCTCATTCTCTCTTGATCGTCTCTCAAGCTTTTTCGATATTTTGGCTCTCTCCGCACTTGACCTATATCTTCTTATCCTTAGCCTGTTGGCTCTTTACTCTTTAGCGTTGATCATCGACTTTTGAGGTTGATTGTGGGCCTGCATTCCATCAGAATCATCCGATTAGTGTCTCTGCAATAGAAAAAACACATAATGAGACTTAATCAAAACAACTTTACATCTTGACTTTCCAAAATATGTTTAATTTATGCGAATAGTCGATTTTCATCTAAAAAATGTGTTTTACCTAATGGAAGAAACTCTTATGTGGAAAACTAGACAAAAAGAGAAGTTTTATGTAAGAGAATATGATAACGCTAAAAGGATAATGGTTTAGAATAAGCACTTTTGAGCAAATATCAGTCGGATTGCTCATAGAAATGCCATATTGTAGCTGAACCATGTACATGTGTTGTGCTTATGTGTGGCTAGATTTACTGTATTTTTTCTAAATTTATTTACATTTATAACACAAGATCCTTGAATTTTTTTTTCACAATTTACTGGAACAAATTACTGGCGGCAGGGCTTTGTATAACAATACAAACAAAAACTAAAATTATTTCTTAATTAATTAGAAAAAGGTATTTTTGTCTAATAAAAAATGTTAAAAATAGTAGTCGTAAGTGGATGAAGCAAAGGGGCTGGTGGCGTAGATTTTTTATGCTCCATCTGGGGTTCAATTCTTCACAATGGCTTATGTAATTTTCCATTTTAATATAATACTATTATAATTTATAATCTTTTTTTCTTTTTTTTCTTTTTTTTGGATAAACATACTATTATAGTTTCACAAATAAAAGAACACTCCCCTAAGTTAAACCTATAGTGAAATTGTGCTGCACACAGATTTATTTATTTAGTTAGTGCTATTAGTAATGATAAGGCCTACATGGAAATCATGTTGGACAATCCAACCGCACAGTGAGTTTTTCATACTATAGTTACCCTCCTCACAAAAAATCAGGAAAGTTGTACATTCCTAACTTAATGAAAAATTGACTTTAATCCAGACCATCAAATCAAACCATTATTTTGGGTCCATTTTTTATATGGTTGGGATTGTCAAAAATAAATGATTTTTGGTGAGGATGATCATCATGGCATGGACAACTCAATGTATGGTTGGATTGTTCAACACGATCTCCATGTGGACCCCACTCTCGGGTGTAAGAAATGGGTGTATGGAGAGAGAGAGAGAGAGGTAGGTAGGTTTTCAAGCATGGTTTCAACACGCTGAGACTTTTTCTACCACAGAAATTAAAAAATAAAAAATAGAGACTTTCTCAGTTCCGAAAAAGTTGGTGTCTGATCTCAAGAGAACATTCTTCTCCGTAAGATCCAAACCGTTGATCGGTCCTTATTAGGATTTGTATGATTAGAATCTCACTTAGCATCCAATGGTGCATGTGGACCTAAGGACGACATCATCCGAAGGTCATGGATAGTGATGTTTTGTTCTTACTTGCATTTGTGTAGACAACTTTCTTCTCTGTTATTTATTATCCATGTGACGGGGATCCCCATGACTTTGAGAAACCTTCCTTGATTCCTAAGAAAAATTACTCTCCAAGGGTCCTACTTTTCATCATGTGCCTTGCCGGCTTGCCCTACCACCCTTTGCCACAAGAGTGAACAATATCTCCGCCACTCACAGGTGGCCTAGGCCTATATATATTGCCTTCATTCTACACATCCATTATTTTATTACATTCACCCATCAGAATAGAACATTGCTGACCATATTATGAGCCATGCGGCACACTCTTAGACATCGCTGACCGCATGGATGTTCGGACCTTCAATTCAGACAAAAAAAATTAGCCTTATTAGTGTTCTCCAAGCGTTGAATTGGAGTCGTACGTTTTCATGGGTTGATTTTTAACAGTAGAATTTGAACATTATTTGGCGTACAATGATCCAAAGGTTTGAAATCACTAATGAGGCTCATTCGAGATGGGCAAACATCCATATGGTCAATGGCCGTTACCACTTGATCTTGATTCGATGGTGATTAGCTCCCTATCTTGCGTCAAGTAAATTAGCAGCATCCTTTTCACATATTTCTTGCATTGTTTTCTCCATCAATTTCAGGAAAAAAAAAGTTGTTAGCGCATTGCACCCTCAAAAAGTGAGTAAAACTTGTGTCACAAGATGTTGTGACGGAAGCCGGTCACAGCACTCAATGCGAGCCACGTGGCACACGATCATAGGTCATTGACCGTATGGATGTTTGGCCAGTCCGCTGGAGGACCTACAAACCAAAAATCAGCCTGATTAGTGATTTACAACCTTTGGATTTTTGCACCCAAATAATGCTCAATAATGCTCAAATTGCTACCGTTAAAATCAACCCATGAAAATAACTTCAATCGAATCGGTTAGAAATCACGAATCAGGCTGATTTTTTGTGTACTGGTCCACCAAATGACTGGCCAAACATCCATACGGTCATCGTCCTCTAATAGTATACCACGTGGCTCGTATTGAGTGCTGTGACCGGCTTCCGTCACAACATCTTGTGACACAAGTTTTACTCTCAAAAAGTGATGGCTCAATATTCAAAACACATCGGAGAATATTCCAAAACGATATGGACCCACCTATGCATGGTCTTGGACATTGCAACCACACTTTTAATGCTTCGTTTCCAAAAGGGAGCACATATTTGCACACCCCATTTCTTGTAAGACGGGGCACACCCCAAAAAGAGAGATTTCTCTCTAAAACTCAGTTCTCAGAAACCCTTGAAATTCTTCAAAATGCATCTCGATCTCCCCCTCTCTAGAACCTGTATGAATTCTTTAAAATGCATTTTGACTTTGGAAAAAATAAAAAAAATTCTCTTTTTGGGATGTGCCCAGACTTAGGAGTCCGCCCCGATGGAAAATGGGGTGTGCCAATGTGCACTCCCTTCCAAAATCTTCTTTTAGGGTCAGGCTCAGCAGACATATTTTTGCACTCAATTTTGGTGTACCCAAATGGAAGATAAATCAATGACTGATTTTTGGTGAGGATGATCTCCTCACCATAGAGATCACACCTACAAAAATCAGCACATTCTGAAATTTCTAACACCATCAAATGTGAGTTTCAAGTTAACAATAAAAAATAGACGGTCCATAATTCTTCAACTTGTAAACCATGTTATGAATATCAGAATGATCTGAATTTTTGTGAGGGTGATCTCCTCACCATAAAGACCATCCTCACCAAAAATTATCCCATTCCAAAACTTCTAATTTATGTATTGCTTCCCCATGGTTTTTTTGTGTGAAATTGTGTGTGAAAATATGTGTCCACTGCCCACCCTTTCTTTTATTGTTGGGATTTTTTGACATACCCCCCCCCCCCCCCCCCCCCCCCCCCCCCCCCATCTTATGTTTAAAATTTGACATACACCCCCCCACCCCCCTCCTAATGATTTGAAAAAGCTGACATACCCCCCTATGACTCGGTCCACTATCATTTGACCAGTGTTGACTAGAGTTGACTACCAAATTTTGTATTAATGGACAAAAGTGCCCTTGTCTTCAACCTTAGAACAAGGGACCCTAAATCAAACATGAAAAGAGGAGATTAAAAATAAAAATAAAAATAAAAACCATTGTTGGTAAACTTGAGATTTTTTTATTTTTTATTTTTATGAATTAAGCAAAGATTGAAAATAAAAAATCATAAAAATAGATAAAACTCATGAGGGAATGCGATTTCTTCTTAAAATTGAGAGAACCCATCTTTCCAAAATCCATGTATCAAAAGCTTAAAATCTAAATTGCTCTTATTCTTATTTTTTATTTTATTAATGAAATTTTTAGAAATATAATTGTATGCTTTATTCTTATTTTTTTCTTCAAAACTGAATTTTAAGTTGTTGCCGGAGTAGTGGTCGGCCGGCCATGAGACTCCGGTGGGTTGGTCGCCGGTGATGGGTGGCCAACCCATTGGGGTTTAGGTTTTAGCCCAAACCCTTGTCCCAAAGGTGAAGACAAGAGTGTTTTTGTCATTTAATACAAAATTTGGTAGTCAACTCGAGTCAACACTGGTCAAATGACAGTGGACCGAGTCATAGGGGGTATGTCAGCTTTTTCAAATTGTAGGGGGTATGTCAAATTTTCAAAATAACATGGGGGGTTATGTCAAAAATTCCCTTTATTGTTTCGTATGGTTTCCCTTTGTTATGTTTTCCATTTCTTGCATCAAGTAAATTATTAGCATTTTTTTTTTTCATTTCTATTTTTTGCATTGTTTTCCGCATCCATTTCCTTATCATGCAACTATGTTTGGAGGAAAAAAAGATTTGTTAGCGCATTGCACCTTCATGCAACACTCAAAACGCATGTGGATGTGGAACTCATGTGATCTGATAGGAGAATATTCCAAAATTTTATGGACCCACCTTTTACGCGGTCCTGCACATTGCGACCACACTTTTAATGCAGCAGCCAAAGTTTTTCTCGTTTTGGAGCATATTTTCATGTGCCTCTTCTAGTTGAGATAGAATATTCTATTTGAGGAAAAAAATTTAGATGCACAGGACTTCGGATGCAGTCGATCTCGTGACCCTACATAGCTCAATTTTTGGGCCCACTCACCGCATGGATGTTTAACCGATCCCTTGGTGAGTATATATACCAAAAATCAGCTTGATTGAAATTTCTCGCCGTTTGATTAAGTCCTCAAAATGTATGCAAAAAACATGCTTGAATCCAACTGTTAGAATCAATCCTAAAAGAGTGCTAAAATCTCTTGGTAAAAAAACCAACTAGACTTATTTTTGGTATATCCACCAAGGGGTGGGCTAAAGCCGCTAAACATCTATGCAGTTAGTAGGCCCCGAAAATGATCTATGTAGGGCCACGAGAGACCTCTGCAACAATCGCATCCAAAGTCCTCTGCATCTAAAATTTTTCCGTATTTGGGTACAGAACAAGGAGTAAGACTTCCTGACCGTGCACAATATGAGCCACGTGACACTTTCAGAGGACACTGACCGTATGGATGTTTGGCCAATCCCTAAGTGGACCTACAATTAAAAAATCAACCTGATTAGTAATTTCTAAGTGGTGGATTGGAGTCATTTTCATGGGTTGATTTTAACTGTGAGAATTTAAGCATTATTGACCATTATTTGGGTACAAGATCCAAAGGTTTGAAATCACTAATCAAGTTGATTTTTGGCCAAACATCCATACGGTCAGCATCCTTTAAAAGTGTGCCACGTGGCTCATATTGTGGGCTTGGGCGGTTAGCGAAGTTTTACTCCGGAACAAGATGAACTCTTGAAACTATATATACGACTGAACTCAATAAATGATCATAGACGTCGGATTTCAGTAGACTGACATTTGGTTTAAAATTATAGTTCACGGATCTGATCAGTGATCAATTTGATTAGGAAACCAAAGCATGGATCCAATTTAAAATTGGGTTTGGCGACCATAGTTAGTAATTCAGAGTGCCGCATGCATACGGTACGGGAAATGCATGTCTTGAGTACAATTCGGGTTTGTCATAAAAAAATGCATTAAATTCAGTCAAAATATTCAAAAAATTTAAAATATTGGCGCTTTTTTTTTTGTCTTTTAAAATCATTTTTTCATGTTCAAAACTGAATAATCCAGAAATAATTCAGAATAGTTCACGAATTATCAGATCATGCTTAAAAAATTTACCATCTTTTCCAAACCTTTGAATAAGATGTTTTGTTCATTTTTTTTTTCTGGAATAATTCGTACGGTTCGCGAATTTACTAATTAGGTTGGGAACGTACACCTGGGGTAATCCTGATACTGACGTATACGCGACATTGAGGTGTGAAGCTAACAATCGAACCAGCAGATTTATTTACGTTGAGGATGATGCTAAGGATGTAAATATATATTTTTTCTTTGGCAAGGTGAAGTAGGGGTCCACCTAATCCCATCTTTCTCACCAATTATTACTACTAAGGGGGCACTCTTTGTGATGCACGTGCACCTTACACTTGGCACAATCTTAGAGATCACTGACTGTATAGATGTTTGGCCAATCCCTAAGTGGACCTACATACAAAAATTCATCCCAATTAGTAATTTTTATCTGTTGGATTAGAGTCTTTTTCATGATTAACCATGGATTTTGAGCATTATTTGGCCAATGAAAACGACACCACCATGCATCCTGATAACATCCATGGCCCTTGGATCATGTGATCATTATTCTTTTAATAACGGGGGTATGTACTTACAACACCCCGTGTTTTTATTTTAATTAACAACACCCCCTTGACAAATCAAAAGTCTAGAACGTCTCCCTTGACCAAATCACTTAGTCATTGACTAACGCGCAAGATTACATCAATATAGACATATATTGTGTTTCAATTTGAGAAGATGCCAAAAGTGGGGATTGGATGATGAATTGTGTAACTCGGGCACCCAAGTTAAAGGATGTGAACCCTAACCCAACCCAAGGTCGGGCCTAGATTTTCCAACCCTATGGGGTTGGTCGGGTTGGTCGATTTCTTAATATTTTTTTATTTTGTAAAGATTGCTAAATTTATTTTATATAAAATAATTTATTTGTCAATACATATATATAGCTTATATGTCAAGTTCGGGTTAGGTCAGGTTGGGTCCGGTTAACCCCATAAGGTTTGTACTCTCTAATCTCGGGTTTCTTGGTCGGCCTCTTTTACTCCTTGGCTGTCATCTTGTTTGGAGGAGGATAGAGTGGTGATCCAGACCTCAGGTGGTTGATTTCTGGTGTGTTCTTGTTTTGCTTTTAATATTAAGTGGGTTACAAAAAAAAAAAAAAACGTTCATGTGATGAAAGACCCATTAGTCAACGACGGAGAGGTCTGGTCAAGGGGATATTCCGGGCTTTCAATTTGTCAGGACTGTTGCTAATTAAAATTAGATCACAAGAGGCGTTACAAAAATGCCCTTATTATTATTTTATGCGGAACAGTTGTCCATGTGAGCATGTGGACCCGGGGCAGCTACCGGGCTGGCGGGCTCCTTTGTTCTAATAAGTTTAAAAAAGGAATATGGAAGCATCGGCATTGCTGTCCTTGGTCTAAGCCGTTGGATTTTTTTTGATATTTTATGATGTGAATCTCGAGGACCATCTAGGGAACACTGTCCCAATCTAAAATATCTCACAGATGAGCTATTTACAGATGGTGTCATCTGATTGGGTCCACGTTCTAACATAGAAAAAAAAATGCTAAACATAATAAATTTTCTCAGGGGTAGGTACAGAATGGGATGGTTGTGATCATCTGATGGACCAATTGACTTCAAACCTAGGATTTTTTCAAAGTGGGACCCAATCATGTGCATGGCATAGGGGGGTAAAATCCCAATTAGAAGCAATTGACTAATTGACTAAAAGTAATAAAAGAGAAGGGAAGAGAGTGTGGGACTTCACCAAAATTCCATGTCGTGTGATGGGGAGAAGGCCAAATGCGTTTTTATTTTATTTTATTTATCGAGTCATAGCAACATCATAAGACATACATGCACTTCATACCATCGCCATCACATGGGAGAAGAAGAGCTACCTCCACCGTTACACCACTTTTTCTCCACCATGCTCTCCTCTTCCTCGGCCCCCCTCAAATTAGGGTTTTAATTGCTCCTCTTTTCCGTTCCAGAGCCGTTTTAATTGCTTCTGTTCTTCCTTCTTTCCTTTTTTTTGCCTTTATTTGTTCACTTATTTTCTCTCTCTCAGTCAATTCAGTCAGTCAGTCAGTCATAGCAGCATTCATGTAGGTGTCCTTCTTCTTCTTCTTCTTCTTCTTCTTCTTGTGTTATTGATCTTGGTTTTTGGTTTTTAGTTTGGTGGGGGTTCTTTTGGGGATCGATGGAGGAGAGTTTGTTGTTTCAGTGGAGCGTGTTTCGATCTTTTCTTGCGATCCTTCAATGGTGGGGTTTCAATGTTACTGTGATCATCATGAACAAATGGATCTTTCAGGTGTGTGTATTCTGGTTCTGATTTTTTTTTTTAATTGGGTATGCATTATTTTTTGGTATTTCTTCTGGGTCTGTTTTAGTTTTTGATTTTGTTGTTGTATGATTGCTGAATCTGTTGTGAGATTCTGAAAAATTGCTCCTTTTTTGTGTCCTGTTATGTTAGTTGGGTATGCATGATTGATTGGGATATGTTCTGGGTCTGTTTTAGTTTTTGATTTAGTTGCTGAATTTTGATTTTGATGTGGATTTTTCTGTTGATTTTTTTTCTTAGTTGGATTTTTTTTTCTGATTCTTTATAGTAAGGAATCATAGTTGTCAACATTAAACTCAAGTATGTTTCTGTCTCTGCACAGGCTTTATGACCAGTTTGAATCACTATTTTTAGCCAATAAAAGATCATTTTATTTGAGTTTTTTGGGGCAAGTAACGTCCTTTTTTCTTTGTTGCAAAATGGGCAATCTAAACAGGCCTTTTAAGGTTGTGCTTAATCTTGTTCATACTTTTAGTTTATCAATTTGTAGTTTTACCAAAATACAGAACTGGAGAGTTAACTTGAATATTTTACCAAATACAGTACATGTTGTAGATTCTTAAATAATATCTTATACAGATGCATCCAAGGTACTTCTGCTTAATTCCTGTACTTTTTGAGAGTGATTTCGCTACTCTACATCCGAATTGATTCCTACTCTATTTAATGAAGGCTTAATATGCTGAAAACTGGAAGAGAGCTTCCATAGGAAGGGATATTGCAATAAACTATGCGTTGGTGTATTTAGATTCATGTTTCACTTTTAATCTGTAATATTTCTTCGAGAACCTAATTGAAGAAACTGATCCCTGTCCATCCAGAGTGCCAAAACATGACTTAATAGCATCTATGGTCCAAGTCCCCCTTTACTGGGTTTTGCTTCATTGCTTCCAGTCTTCCACTAGAATTCTGTTCGATCCAATCCCCTGAGAGGTGTTACCCTCGTATCACCTGGCCAGATTGTTTGTTTCTTAGTTTAAGTATGATGGTCATATTTTGGATAATTGTGAGGCATCACTCCTTTGCTAAGATGCCCAGATACGGATACACTTATGGACATTAGTATGGAATATGGGGATACACCTCTTCATTTTCTGAAATCCAGGACACATAGATGAATATGGGTATCCCATCCAACATGTTCATATCATGCTTTAATTTTTGGTTTCTCAAGCTAAATATAATTAATTAATATTCACATCATGCCAAATGCAATGAAAATTCTAAAATTTCAAAGTTTCTTACAATAGAATTGTTATATAACATTATTATATCTTCCTATTGATCTAAGGAATTAGGAAACTGTTAGGAGTTAAGAAAATACAAAATAACACAATAAAAATTAAGAAATTGGTGGCATAGAAGTATCCATGTAGTATCTGGTACCAGTATCAGTATTCACATGATATGATATGGGTACGACGGTCATGTTGAACTATCCGGGTATGATAGCTCCTTTGACATGCGTTCTTTTGAGACTTTTGAGATGATGACTCTATAGCTTGGATTATACACAACCAGAACCTATGGAATGGCCCCACTTCCAAGTAGGGCTGTCAATGGATCAGGTTCGAGTCGGATCAATGCTGATCCGGACCCGATCCGATAAGAAAATATACTGATCCGGACCCGATCCGATTAGAAAATATACTGATCCGGATCCGGATCCAATCCGATAAGAGTTCAGATCACATAATCGTGATCCGGAACCGATCCAATCGAAAAGTAGGGTTCCGGACCAGATCCAATCCAGTCCAATCTACTAAGTCAAAAAGAAATTTTTATTTTTTCATTTAAATTATATATTTAATCTACTCAAAATGGAAGTTTTATATAATAATGACATAAGAATACGTAGAAAAAGGTAAAGTTATCTTTATAATTGTATATATAACACATTTTACCAGCAATTTTGTACAACAATTTTGGCGTACCCACATGCAAGATGAATCAATAGCTGATTTTTGGTGAGGATGATCTCCTCACCATATAGATCACCCCTACAAAAAATCAGTACATGCTGATTTTTCTAACCCCATCAATTGTAGTTTTCAAGTTAACGATAAGAAATATACGGTCCATAATTCTTCAACTTGTAAACCTGTCTACGAATATTGGAATGATTTGAATTTTGTGAGAATGATCTCCTCACCATAGAGACCATCCTTGCCAAAAATCATCCCATTCCAAATCAGTACATGCCCGATCCAGTACCAATCTGATAAGAAATTGGATCAACATATATGGACCCGATACCGATCAAATAAGAATATAATTGGTTCTGGACCCGAAATTATCGGATCGAATTGGATTGGATTTTCGGGTTGATCCAATCCATTGATGGCCCTACCCTACTTCCAAGGGCCTTCTTATTGGGGAAGTAGACATCCAGATTTGCCAAGTTTCCTCCATTTGGCCACTGCACCACATTTCATAGACAAGCAAGCAGGTTGACAAAGCAAATGGCAATCTAAGGATTGAAGTTGAAAAAGAAGTGCCAAAAATACTTGGCCAGTGGGCAACTGAAGTAGCAACAAATATCAATCTCTCTATTGCATCGCAAAAAAGTGCATGCAATCCTGCTCTTGATGTTCCTTTTCTTAAGCTAATCATTCATTACAATTTTTTCCTCTTAGGTAGCCATTTGAAGGCCCAAACGCATGCCGTAGTTACTAGAAACATGTCTCTACTCAAATTGTCATTTATATTTCTACTGTAACAAATGTTGTAAAATGAAGTGTTTTAGCATTGTACCCTTTTATTAGCCTGATAAATATTGGCGTAGCATTGAAGATATACTTAGATTCTTTACCCCATCCCATCATTTCTAGGTTCCACATGCTGAAGGATGGACCCTTCCATATCCTTGTTTGCATGTGAAAAAATTAAGGCAGGGCCTTCTCATCCAAAACTAGCTCTACATTTTTTTATTTCGGGCTATCTATCAGTACAAACTCTGAATATTTGCTCACCCAAACCTTGGATCAGAAGCCCTTCTAAAAGTAGTCCCAATGTTGAGAGCAGGGGTTTCTTCCTGCACCATGTATCCAGTGTGAATAAGGTTTGGGTGCATCTCTCATCCTGAACTTGTATCATGGTGAATACGTTTGCAGAACCTACAAAGGCTTCCAGCTAGCTTGCGTAGCTAAATTTCCCATTCTCCACCCCTCTTTGGTGGACTTGGACCTCCTCATATTTATCAACAAGTTGTTTACTAAGTTGGTATAGTTAGTGGTTGTTGATACCAAGGATTATGTTAAACCTGTCCTCACTCACTCTCACTCACTTACTGACCCAGTAACCACACCTCCCCACCCCCATCACCACACACACACAAAAAACAGGGTAATTTAAGCTGAAATTAGCAGTTTTACGCAACCAACCTCCAAATGGAGCAAAGTTGTAGTCTTACTATGTAACAAGGACACGACACTTTTTGGGTTTTTTGTTGTATCAAACATGTCGACAAATCCCGAAAACACATCCGGACATGTATGGCAGTGCAATTCTTTATTTTAATGATTTTTTTATTAAATAAATGATTTCTAAAAGAGGGTTGGTGTGTTCCATCCTCCTCCATACACTATTTTTTAAGTTGTTAAACACAAATATAGGTGTTTGATACTTATCAAAAAAAAGTTATAGGTGTTTGATAGTTTTTCCTTCAAAAAATCTTCATATACGTATTATGTTATTGGATAGCTCCAAGGGGCATGGTGTACATATATTTCTTTCCTAAATTTTACAAGAACTTCTGATTTAAATATGACTAAAATGTTATACTATAATACATGTGTACAGACATGTTGCCATTTTAAACTTCGTAAAGGCCTGTGTCAGACATGTCGAAAATCTGCGTAGAGTCTTTTAGATCGACCACCACCTTCACTCTAATGATTGTACATTTGACTACATGCACTTTTGTTTGGATCATCTCCATTCTACAGAAACTCTTTCTAGATCCTTTTTAATTTTCAAGTAAGATTTGTTAGAATCTGGTAGTTTGAAGCATGATAAATTGGAACATAGGCATCGTAAATCAAGGTAATTCTCTTAAGGAGTGAGATCTAGAAATTCCTTTAAGTTTAAAAAAGCGGTATTCGTCATCCTAATCATGCTTGCATCTATCCTGTCCTAAAGACTTCTGCGGTATTACAATGACTCAGATCCCTTTGATGGCCAGTAGGCTGGGATGTCTTGGAGAGCTCATCTTCTAGAATAGTATCACATTCAGGGCCTTTGTGAGGACCGATATACTGTAAAGTAAAAATGGGTGCATAGGTTCTCACCTTGATGAAAAGAAGCCTTTGTAAAGATTAATTATGTCATCAACGTAATATTGAAGGCGAGAAATGAATGACTCCTACAAACCTTGATGCCATGGAGTTAATAACAGGCAAATATCTCTCTAGAAAATGGATAAGTACAATCAACCATCTTGTTAAAGTGGAAAGGGGGAGAGAGTTTCCCTTCCTTTGTTTGCATGTCATCTTACTTCCAAAATAATGCACTTGATCTATATTCAACATAATGAGAAATGAGTCACGACAGTGCACTACCCATTTCAATTCTTCATTGGACCTGACATCCATATTTTCTAGAATTAACTTTAACATTAGGATACAACATTTTATATTGTACTGTTAACCTTTTCAATATTGAGCTTTTGATCAACATAGCCCGCCCTTTGGGCTGCAACACTATGTCATAGAATACTCTTTTTCTCTTTCTCTGCAGTGTTCATTTATCCCAAATGTGTTATATAGAATGTTTACATTTTATAATGGCACATTTATACTATATTACAACCAGTTTAGTCAAAGCTTCACCTAGGCCATGCTATGCCTAGTGGGGACTCCTTGTGCTTTAAGCATGACTCAAGTGGTGCTAGCTATGGTTTACTCATTTGTAGAATCATAGACTTTTAGTTAATATATTAGTTAGGTTACTTTTGTTTATCATTTAATATAGTAATAATAATAAACGACTTCCTTACTTATCAAAAAGAAAAGTCTCCCCTCTTTACTTCTCAAAAAAAAAAAAGCTTCTTCCATTTGTGTGTTGATAGGTGTGTTGCTAGGGCTGCCATTGACTGTTGTGTACAACCATTCAATTCCTATTTCTTTTCTTCTTTTTCGGATTATATTATCTGATGAAAACTATCTTCATTTTGTAAATTTGAAGAAATAGTGTGATTTTGTATGTTATTTGAATTTCTTTAATTGTTATGAATTTAATGAATAAAATTAAATTCAAGTTGCCTAGGGAACTTTAATTGCATACATTTCGTCTAGCGCTTTTGACCACACTGGTTAGGACTTATTAAATGTAGTTATTTTTAAATATAGAACATACATGTAAAGTAGTTAAGATTTTATTTTAATTTTCCTTAAGCTTTATCTGTTTTCAACTTTATGCAAACTTCAGTAAACTGTTAAAGAATTTATTACTAAAAATGTATCTACCTTTTTTTAATATAGGAATTATTGTTGGAAAGTAAAAAAGAATCTCATTTGTGTTGTTAAAAGTGTCGTGGTTTAGGTGGCTGTTGTCTTACATTACCTTCTGTAACCTCATGATCGCAGTAAAAAAACCGTAACATGCTTTTTGCTAAGCTAGTAGGCCAAAATTCTTTTATGTTTAGATGTTCTAAAATTTGAGAATGAGATAAGAAGGCGATCAAGAGAGTGTCAAGCATATTTGTCAATCATGGTAGTACTCGAGATACAAAATTTCATTATTTCGCGAAAGATTTCGAATTTTGGATTACTGACACGAAATATAACACACAAGGAAAAAAACATTATTTTGTGGAAATATTTCAATTTATTTTGATGGATAGTATTATTTTGGTTGAAATTATAATTTCAACCAAAATATTTTGATAGAGAAAAATATTTCGGCTGAACAGAAGTGGGAGCTCAAAAATCCTTCCAAATCTGATTTTTGTTTTTTCATTTCATCTTCTCCCCTTTTATTTCCTGCTAACGACTATTCCATTCAAGATTTTGAGGTGAAAAACCACTTGGATCGATCGGGACAACGAATCAAAAGTCCATTTTGGGGTTTTTCACATTACCTATGTCAATATGGAATTTCTTCAAATAAACTTAATTTTTTTTATGTTTAGATAAGTTTTCTAAAATTATACATAATATTAGTACATTAATGTAAACGGATTATGATTCGTTAATACCTTGATTATAACTTTTTATAATTAAATAATAATAGTAATGTAATTAAAGAAATTTAAAAAAAAATTTGAATCATCAAGGGAACCCTAATGCATCAAATTATGCATATGTGAATTCTTTCTTTCTAATTAGTTTAAATAGTTCAGTATTTTACTTATTAAAATTTTAAAAAATTATATATAGATAAATATGGATATAGTAATAAATATTTTGTAATGTTATACGGGCTGTAATTTGCATGCGTTGTGCTTTTGTGGGCAATTGAAGTATTGTGAGCTGTGAGAATTGACAACATGTATAACTTGTTTGAGTTGAATATCAAAATATGATTCATGCTGCTGTCCCCAATTACTTGGGATATGTGGTTGTGACCTTCCTATGTGTATTTAAAGATACATTTTGATATAATGAACTTAATTTTGAATTTTTGAGAATACTTGATGGTTATAATCATTTTCATTTGTTATTATAGTTGTTTATCATAATTAGATTCTCAAATACTTGCCTTAGCATGCTACAGAATGTCATGGCATTCATTTCCACACTCCATATAGTTGTATATTATGGGTTGATGGCTTATGAGTGTGTTTTTATGCTTCTTTTATCATTATTAAACTTTCCACTATAGTTTCATCATTTCCGCGAAACATTTTATTATTTCTGTCGAAAAATATCCATTTCTAGGTTGGTTGAAATAAATCCAGATCAAAATTTAATACCTTGGTAGTACTACTATAACTTTGTCCAATCAACAGTTGCAAGTAGCATCTAGCATCCTGAAACTCTCGTGAGAAAGAAAATAACTATTTTGGATACCTTGCCCCTCTAAAGGCTATCTTTTTAGGCTCTCTCTTCAACCCTATGTCTCTTATCCCTAGGATTAGCATTAACTTTTTGACTATTTTATAAGAAAACTTGCTTTTAGTTGCCCATGAGGCACCATAGGCTGTGTGGTTTTGCTGTTTTGGTTAATGGATCACCGCAAGGTCTTACATAGTTCCAAGGCCTTAGACAAGGAGACCCTCAATATCTTTTCCTATCTATTATGGTGGAAGAGATGCTAAACATTTTTTTTAAAACAAGGAGTATTACTAAAACCAAGTCCTAAAAGGGATGATTCTAGGGGTCAATCGATCCATTACATCCACAATGGTAATATTATATAATTCCTCGGATGGATGATCAAAAATAGTTGTGCCAGGTTCTAAAGATAGACCTTGTTTCACTTTGGTTAGCACAAAAATTGTTCTCCCTATAAATGGATAGCAGCTTTTGAATCACAATCCACCATAATAGAACGTATTCCTAGGTTGAATCCTAGTAATGGGTAATTTAGTAAAAAAAACCTGTCTTTTAAAAGTAATTCGTGCTACCCCCCTGAATTTTCCATTCAAGGGAATACCCCCTTTGACTAAACTTGCCGTCAGTGACTCACAATGAGCCCACGTGTCTGTCACAATTGACGCAAAAAATACTATTTTGCCCTTCTTCATCTACACGATGGAGATGTAGCTGAGCAATTGGATACCTGGGCTATTGTGTATTCCATGGATGAGCTATTGCATCCATTTGTTGATAAGGCAAGGCTTACAGTTGCAGAGAACAGATTTATGCAGTGGTAACCTAGCTGTCAACGTACCTGGCCAAAGAAATCTTCCCAATTTATGTTCACCAATAGGACAGTTTCAATGGTGTTCCATTACAGGCTAGAATCACATGGCTGCATCTTGTTGACTTGATGATAGCTTTTGATAAGCAAATTCATTCCCTTGTAGCAAATCCAAGGGTCTTGATTTCTGTGAAAGAAGATTAGAATTTGCGAAGGATATCTTCATTGTCTATCTTCTGCGATTCACATATGGTTTAGGCGGTGGTGTTGCTCTTCCTGCCACATCTCCCTCTCCATCATATGGATTAAGAGTTCGATCCCAGCAAGGAGAGATTTATGGAACTTAACCGTGTTGTGGTCATAATAGAATTCCAGCATTAAGAGCAAGAAAAGAAGGAAAGAAGAACAAGGATGAGGAGAATCTTGGATAAAAACATGGCCTCTTCTTCTTTGATTCCACAACCCTCCCTAAAAGAAAAACCAAAACAAAAGGAGATGAGTTTGTTTACAGAGATTAAATGAAAACCCAGAAACATAAACTTTGATTAAAGCCCAAAAAAGTGAGAAATGAAGGATATCCAGAAACAAAAAACTGGAAAAAAAGAATAAAAAATAGTCCAGAAGAAATGAAGGATAAAAAAAGTGAGAAATTGGAGGGAGAAGAAGAAACAATGGGGGTATAAAACTCTGGTTTAATTGAAAAAACTGATTTGAAATGGGGAAGCACTGTTAGTCTGTTTTGAAGGAATGATAAGAGGACGTGTTCTTTCTTTAGATGGATTTGCGGTGGTGGTTGGGGGTGGGAAGAGAGAAGATGGCATGGGCTTACATGGAGAGAGAGAAGGGCAAAAAAGTCTTTTCAGAAATTGTGATGGATTAGTAACTTTGCCGTGTGAATCAAAGACTGCCAGGTTTGGTCAAAGGGGGAATTCCCTTAGTTGGAAACTTCAGGGGGTAAACACAAATTACTTTTGAAAAACAAGGGGGCTTTACTAAATTACCCTACTTTTTATCGTGGTGGTTTGTGATTCAAAAGCTGCCATCCTCCTCCATCAGTAGCAGAAAGAGCCATGGCACCTTAAAACCATCATCTTCAAGTGCAAATCACTCATTCACAGCAATTGGCAATGCATTAGCAACCACTTAGCAAACATTCTTTGGTGAGGGTGTTGATAGCCAGTTTGAAAAATGTACAAGATCGGTTTGTTTGTTGGGGAGCTTTCCTATCTAAGGTTTAAGTTAACAGAATGAGACGTTCTAACCAAGACAGTACTAGACAATGGGAAACAAACTATGTCTTGTTAAGATTAAACCATTTTTAATTCTTAATTAGGCAACAAAATTGATTTTTTAGTGGTTATACGTGTTATAAAAGGCAACACAATTGTTTTCTGTCCTCTTCAGTTGTCTTGTCAGACAAACCACCACCTATTTTGTTTGACGGTGGCTGTCCACCATGGCTCGGTGGTTCTAATTCAGGGAATCTTTTTATCTTCTTCCTCTCGGTACAGAGTGCACCGACTATTCGCATATTAGCTCTAACTTGGGCCCTTTTAAGTTCATTGTTGGAACACAGTCTGTCCTCTGGATGATTCTTCATTTTAATCAGACACTAGAGGTGCATTTGGACTCTCTACCAGTGCTTCTTTATCCCTTTTCTTGTTCTCTATGATCTTATGTCATGCAAGTGCTTCCTTATCATTTCACTTGTTTTTCTAGGACCTATGAGGAAACTCATAATCTCATTCTGCTTAAGCAGGCGAGTTAAACAGATCTATGCGTAATGCTAGATTTCCGTTAATGTTTTATATCTGACTATAGGGGAGTAACCCTCCTTTAATGAATTCAATATTTGCTAATTGATGGTTACACAAGATTTTGTTCTTTGTACCAAGTCCTTTTGCCCTCAAGGATTTTTGTAATTATTGGAATTGCAAAAAGGTACCAGATAATATCTTAGAGGGAATGGCTTTCTTTGTGAGTTATAGCTATTAGTGCTACCAGAAAAAAATTGTGTTGTTTAATCTGACTAATGGAGATGTGTTCATCTTATTCATTTTCTGTGCAATCCAATTGATGCAAAGATGAAATATTGTGCAAATTGCATGTTTAGAAGACACTATCGTCAGTTTCACTGCCATTTCTTATTTCAACTTATCGTCGGAATACATAAAGATATATCATAGAAGTTGACAAGCCTTGTGGCGAACACTAACATTTGATGGATATAAGGTATTGATGAATAAGCACACCAACATTATGAGCCTCAAATATGATGCCATAGATGCTGCCCACCCTTTTTTTTACCAGAACTTTTTAATATTGTTATGTTGTCGAATATGGATTTGTTTGAATGCATCCATGATATGGTTTCGCCCTATTCTACCATTTTAATCTTCTGCATTCCAACTTGTGAATTTACAAATCTTTCTTCGTTCCATCATTGCTACAAAAGTGAGACGATGATTACAAAATGAAACTGTTTGATTCTCAGCATTTATATTTATTTGCATGGCTATAACTGGAGCTTATGTTAGACTGATGTATTTTATTTGCACAGAAATTGGATTTTAAGTTCCCTCTGTCAGTATCTTGCATTCACTTCATATGCTCAAGTATCGGGGCATACTTGGCGATCAAGGTGCTGAAGGTTAAGCCACTGATAACAGTTGACCCTGAAGACCGTTGGAGAAGGATATTTCCTATGTCATTTGTTTTCTGTATCAACATAGTGTTGGGGAATGTGAGCTTACGATACATTCCAGTCTCTTTTATGCAGACAATCAAGTCCTTCACTCCTGCAACAACAGGTCTATGTTATTCTCACTGTGTTTAGTCTGCTGTGCCTTCATGTTGATATTGTTCAAATTAATCTATCATAGCTGCTGATGATTGCAATGCATTTGAGACAGTTGTCCTGCAGTGGCTAGTTTGGAGAAAATACTTCGACTGGCGCATTTGGGCTTCTTTGGTACCTATCGTAGGAGGAATTCTTCTCACCTCTGTTACTGAGCTTAGTTTCAATGTATTTGGATTTTGTGCTGCTTTATTTGGTTGTCTGGCTACATCCACGAAGACTATCCTTGCAGAGTCTCTTTTGCATGGATATAAATTTGACAGGTATTTTATTTTATTTTATTTTTATCTTTGTTCTTTTGATATAGTTTGTTAGCTCCTACTGGTGGTTTTTTTATCACTCCAAAAACTCAATCCTTTTCAGTTTCTTTTCTATTAGGTCTTTGGGTGATTTATTATGTGTTTCCATGATTTTTTGTTCTTATTTTTTTCTGGATATCCCTTATGTTGCGAACAATTCATGTGTTTAACAGTACTAAGAAACTTTCACATAAATTACTTGGTATTGGGTAACTACTACACCTCATCAACCAGAATAATGTTGATATCTGCTGTTGCAAGTTATTGTTGGAGTAGAATTGGAGGCATTTATAATGCTTTGGTAGTCATTCAGGCAGTGTAGTCAGTGCTTCACCTGGATGGGGGCTCTAGCACTTTAAACACGGCCTAGGCAGGCCCTAGTACAAAAGCGCTCACCTAGGCGCTAGGCGTTAAAGCATTCGCCCATACGTATTAAAATGATGTTATATTTCGTTTATTTATTAGAAATAGATCATACTTAGAAGGTTAATGTTACATGTGCTTAACATGTAACATTAACCTTCTAAGTAGATCTATATAATATAATGACTCATGCTAATCTTACTAATATAATGACTAATGGATGTGGGGCCCACATGTCGATGAGTTAATTTTTGGTGATGATATGCTTCTCAACATGGATATCAACCTTACAAAAAATCAGCCCATTCCAACATTTGTAGTTTTATGAAAAGTGGATTGCAAATTGAAAACTTTTGGACCATCCATTTTCACCGTTAAATTTAGGTCCATATTTGATAGGGTTAGAAGGTTTAAAAATTACTGATTTTTGGTGAGGATGCGCCAAAAATCAGCCCTTAACTCACCTGCATGTGGGCCACACGTCCATTAGTAATCTATTAGTAAGAATAGCATGGGTCATGATACCCCAGCCCTTGTAAACGAACCATTTTCTAAACCCTGAAAAGATAAGAAAGTAGGCCCCTTGCTCCTGTTTTTTGATGATTGATTGTCGGGATGTTTAGTGTGACATATGGGATCTGATATGTGTTGGTTTTGAACTATTAGATGTGGCATTAAGTCGCTAAGTATTTTGCTTTTGATCTATTAGATGTCACACCCCAAACCAGGGGTCTACGACCCAACCCAAGACCCGTGGATCGACCCGAAAACTTGAGGTCAATGCATCAGGGTTAAAATGATAAAATGGATCAAAATATGTAAAATACCGACCATTACGTCAATTGAGTCCAATTAGATGAGAAATATACGTAAGGGTCTGTTTGGTAATCCGGAATTGAGCCGGATTTGGATTTGTATTCTTGGAATCACAAATATCGGTGTTTGGGAGGACCGAATTCCAAGAATTATGTTTCCAATTCCGTGATTTTCCCGGAATTAGAAGTTTTAGGGGGAGAAGAAACTTCTAATTCCTGGAATTATATTTCTGGGAGGAGAGATTCGAGAGAATTTTTATCGAGCTCCAACTTTTACGCTCATCCCTGGGTGAACATATAAACAAAAAAACAGCAAATTAGGTATTTGCAACCATTGAATTGGTGTCTTTTAATGGTTGATTTTTAACTGTCAGATATCTAGCATTATTTGGGGTACTCAGTTCCAAAGGGTAGAAATTTTAATCAACCTGATTTTTAGCATGCAAGTCCACTTAGGGATGGGACAAACATCCATAGGTCTATGGTCTCTAATAATGTGCCACGTGGCTCATACTGTGGTCCATCATCAACGGTTTATAAATTTGTAACCGTTGGATTGATGTTTTTTATGGGTTGATTTTTAACCGTTGGATATATAGCACTAGTTGGGGTATGATGATCCATGTTGAGAGATAACTAATCAGCCTGATTTTAGTTTGTAGGTCAACCTAAGGATATAACTAATCGTTGGATTGGGGTATTTTATGGGTTGATTTTCAACTGTGGGATTTCTAGCATTAGTTGGGGTACGGAGATCTAAAGCTTATAAATTACCATTCAGCCTTATTTTTACCATGTAGGTCCACCTAGGGATGGGACAAATATCCATACAGTATTAGTGAGTTGTACCCATTGGATTTGTCTTTTCATGGGTTGATTTTTAACTATGGGATATCTAGCATTATTTGGGTGCTCAAATCTAAAGATTAGAAATAACTAATCAACCTGATTTTTAGTATGTAGGTCCACCTAGAGATGGGACAAACATCAATACGGTTGATTGTCTCTAATAATATATATGCGACATGGCTCATAACGTGGTCCATCATCAGCGTTGATGACAGACATCCGTATTTGTTACATCATATGCCACTTAGGCTTTAGACATTGAAATTTTTGCACAATTATGGTCAAAAAATTATCAAAATAATTTTATTTATTATTTTTTTTTAATTTTTCTTTAAATTAACATTGATAACAGTAAACTAAGGGATGACAAAAAAATAACAATCGTTATAAAATAAATTTCATGAGATGATATCTCTTATGTAGATAGATAGAAAATTCAATTCTGTTAGATATCCAAACAGCTAAAATTCGAATTCATTGGGAATTCCAAGTAAATTCCATGGTTCAACCAAACACAGGAAATTTGAATTCTTGGAATTCAAATTCCCAGAAATCACAAAACCTGGAATTTTATTTTCAATTCCAAATCCATGTCTAGTTGCCAAACAGACCCTAATATTCAAAAGTCAACACTAGGTCAAATCTGGTCAAACGATTGTCAATAGGGTCAATGTTACAAAAAATCATTTAACTAGGTAAAGGTTCAGATTTCTGCATATAGAAATCAAAAAGTCCAACTTATAAAAATATAGCCTCTTCGTTAATGTGGCAATGTTGGCTTGGCTTATGTGGCAATGAAGTCCACATCAGCCCCTCAATCATTGGTTAGTTTGGGAGAGAAAATCTCTCTCCTTCCAAATTAATTTTCTATTGGTTTGACTAGAATGAGGGGGATCCACATGAGCCCCTTTCCTATTTGTTGTACATGTTTGGGAGAAAGAGAAACTCTCTCCCGCCTACTAATCCTACTAGGTTTCTACCTATTTTAACACAATTGCAATTAGGTGTCTAGGGTTTGCATTAAATTCTAGAATAATCTCTTAGAGAGTTGCAACCATTTCACTCTCTCTGCTATACTGTTCCCAACGTTTTTGCTAGTGGTGGGGTTCACCCCACCCTCACTCATACTCTCCCAAATTTACTGAATTTAATAAATTAGAACACCCTAATGTTGCCAATGATTTTGCATGACACACACCTATATAATGCAATTAAACCTAGCTTAATACATATAATTATAATATGTGAACATAAATTAAATTCTTAGGTGATGGTAAACCATATATAAACATGCATTATGAACATAAATGGGCCTTACACAGCCTCATAGCAAACAAAATCTATGCCATACCCATGCAAATGAAAATGAAACATGGATACTAGAGCAACATTTTTTTTGTTCATATTCATTTTGGGTCAAAACACCATCGAATACTATCCAGATGCACCCCAGAACGTGTGTCCATCTCCATTAGGTATAAACCACTCATATTGACCAAAAAACTCATATCATGAAAAATTACGAAAATACCCTTACCATGGAAATTATCAAAATATCCTATTTAGGAAAATTCCAGAAATGTTCTCTAGGGTTAGTACTGTCAATGCCATGTAAAATTACACTAGTGTCCTGACCAATTATGTTTAAAGTCGAAGTGTAGTAAATTTATGAAAATGCCCCTTCATGGCAAAAATTACGAAAATACATTTCATGTGAAATTTTCCTAAAGAGCCCTCAAATGTGTAATTTGATACTAGTGTGTCACTAGTTACTAAGTTAGCTTACCAATTATCATCTATGTATATAAGAAGGTGAAATTACTAAATTACCTTGGGTTGTAAAATTATCAAAATGCCCTTTAAGGGGGAAACATTTTCTGGGTGTTACAAGCATGGGCCTATATTAAGTTTCATACCAATCTGGGTCTAGAAAAATCCGGAATATTACATTAGATATAGTGCTAAGCAAGGAAATAAATTTCGCGAAATTATCGAAATATTTCACGAAATATTTCCTATTTCTAGTTTACCGAAACGAAAGAATACATACACGAAATGTTTCCATACAAGTCGAAATATTTTGCGTAAACAGTAAATTTCGATCAATTGACAGTGTAAATAGGTATTATTTTAGTTGAAATGTTTCAAAATCTATGGAAACATTTCTATTGAAGGTAGGAAACATCTCATTTGAGCTCAAAACCACTACAAATCCCCATATTTTATCCATTTACCCATTTCCATATATTTATTTTATAAAAAAGATCAATCCATTGTAGATTTCTTGGTTCACTGATTGATCGTAAGGATGATTCGAATCCCATTTAGAGTTTTTTTTAAATTCGAAATGTACTTAAGTATACAATTTCCTGCTATCATTTCTTGCTACAAATAGATAGTTTAGGTGTAAATGCATCAAATCTATGATGCATTTACACTTGATTGTCCACATATTGAAGATCATTTAGGGTGAAAATTTGAAATTTAGGGGAAACCCCAATTTCATTGGTTTTTACCCTAAACTTCCATGCTTGTGTATAAATTGATTATATGTTGCATTACTCAGCCCATCTACAAGTTGGTCAGGTTAAAGTTTTTTTCTAAAATTATTTGAACATTCAAAAAATTAGTAAATGTAATAAGATAATAGTAAATAGGTTTTCTAAAATTATACATAATATTAAGCCATTAATGTAAGTGAATAAAGATTCGTTAATACCTTGATTTATGTCTTATTTATAATAAATAATTGAATAATAGTTATCTAATTAAATTATACCTTGAATGACTATCAGATGCTTGCCTCAACATATTAAAGATCGTTATGGTCATTCATTTCCACACTACATATGCTTATATATCTTGGTTTGATAGCTTATGAGTTTATTTTTATGCTTGTTTTATCATTTCCCAAACTTTCCACAAACATTTCCACAATATTTCCATCATTTCCACATTATTTCCATCATTTCCATGAAAAATGTATTATTTCCACACTGGTCGAAATATTTCCACGGAACATTTCCAATTCCGAGCTGGTCGAAATAAACCTCGAAATCGAAATTTATTTCCTTGGTGCTAAGCCACTATCCCATTTTAGTTTTTGTATCTATTTCACATGTAGTTATTTAGTACTCAGTAGTTAACTTTGCTCATTCATTCCAACTTTCGTACCATGTGGCTATGTGCTTTATTTATTTTTCGTATAGGATTTTTAGAAATATTTTATATCCTTAATACTTGTATAATAAATAAATTATCGTCTAGGTGTCGCCTCGCCTGAGGGACCCTTGTCGCCTAGCCTTGACGTAACACTTTTGACTACACTGCCTTTAGGTTTATTTCGAGCTAAAAGCTTGTAGTGCATGTGAATTTTGTTGGAAACCAAATCCTAATTTACAAGGTTGGTGAATATATGGTCACACGTGCAATTTCAGATTTTTGAAAAATGCACTATCATGGTAGGGAGTTTTCTGATTAGATCAGTGATTAAGAGTGTAATGAGGTGGTTCGAATAAAAACTGGACATGGAGTTTTGTATTATTTGTAAGTATTAAATATAGATAACACTATTTGAAAAAAATAAAAATAGAAGAATACTAAATATAGATGACCATCCTCAATCTTAAGGTTGCATTTATTGGCACACACCTCCTCATGTCCTTGTACCGTTCTTGCTTGCACCTGGTTTTCAAGGTTTATTTTGCCAAGTTGTACACTAGTGATCGAGGCAGTCTTTTTGGAAATCAATTAGTAATAACAAAATATTGATCATATATGTTTCTCTTAGTTAAATTGATGACATTGTGGTGTTGGTGGATGACAATGAGTTAAATGGTTGATATTTGGAAATAAGTAATAGATGAGTTTAATATAAAGGACATTGAGAATGTGAAGTCCTTGAGAGTTCGCGGTACAAATAGAGACCATTTTTTTGCTCCCTGTAGCTATGCTCTAGATCTCTTAGAAATCAGTGAAGAGTGAATTCCAATTAATACATAGTAGAGCCTATGAGGGATGAAGGTGATTTACCCCCCTCTTGTTAATGACAACTTTTGAACTCTCATGTACTGGATCAGTATTACAGTTGGTTTCTGCTTTGGATTAGATCCGATTGATTTGTGAGTTCATACAGCCACGAACAGATCTTCACTATAGAACTTGTTATTGAGTATTACATCCTATCGTAGATGCATCGAAGGGTTTTCAAGATAGTGCTACCTTCAAAACCCCGATGTCACATGGAAACCTACGTTGATGTTGGATTAGGCAGGGTGCTGAAGTTATTGTAAATCTACTACTAGGTACACATTTATATGGGAGAAATTGAACCACTATAACAAAATTTGGTTTGAAATTACAATTCTTGTCGTACTGCTTGTTGGCATGGAAAGTAACTGCATCAGCTCGAAAGCACATGATGTCTTACAGTGGTTTTCTTTGAAATTTTGCACAATATGGTGAAGCGTGTGTATGAAATTCTTTAGTCACTGTATATATTTGGTTTGTAGTTTGTCCATTAGTAGTAGGGGGATGACAGAGAGCCAAAGATATATCTGTTCAAAGATTAATTGGTTGTATATTTGTCAAAATTCAGTTTCTAATCTGCATTCATGTTGGAAGTATTTTACGGTCTCGCAAATTTGTTGCTTTACAAATCAGATTGATTTTGAGATTCTATTGTGTAGCATAAACACTGTGTACTACATGGCACCTTTTGCAACCATGATCTTGGCAGTTCCTGCCCTGCTACTTGAAGGGGCTGGGGTCATCGATTGGTTCCACACACACCAGTCTATTGGCTCGTCGCTCATCATAATTTTGACTTCTGGGGTGTTGGCTTTCTGTCTCAACTTTTCCATCTTTTATGTCATCCATTCCACAACGGCTGTCACTTTCAACGTTGCCGGTAATCTGAAGGTGAGATTGGATTGGATCACTCACCTAATTATCTACCACATTTCTATAACTAATCACTATTAATAAGCTCCTCATATATTGATGTAGATTTTGGGTTTTGTTTACAGGTTGCAGTCGCTGTCATGGTTTCGTGGCTGATATTCCGAAATCCAATCCCAGCTTTGAATGCTGTGGGATGTGGGGTGACGCTGATTGGCTGTACGTTTTATGGGTATGTGAGGCACAAGATTTCCCAGCAACCACCAGGAACACCTCGGACGCCGCGGACTCCTCGCAATCGGGTGGAGATGATCCCACTTGTAAATGATAAGTTAGATGATAAGGTTTAATTATATGGTCATGCATGTGATGCCAGTAGAGGAAAGGAGGATAAAAGGAAAAAAAGAATACTCTGTCACCATCTGTTGTCTTATGAACTTGCATTTGGTCGAGTAGTAAATTTAAAATTCCTCTTCTATACATCATATGGTTTACATACCATCTTAGTGGATATTGTGATCTTTTTATATTGTGATACTGATCCAAAAGTTAGCCTGATATTTTCTCAACATTTTTATTAGGGGTGCTAATGGGTCAGGCGCTTAACCAGGTACGACCCCGAACAAGAACGTGGTTAAGATGGGCCGAACCGAAACTGACCCGTACAACAGGTTGGTTAGGATTGCAAAAGTATTGCTCGGATCTTATGGCACCTGGGCCAAAGCAGTCGATTGGCAGGGGAGGAATTTGGGCTAGTTAGATGGTCAGGTTGGGTCGGGTCGAGTTTTGTCACCCTGATCTTAGTATGAGTATTACGTCTGTCATGATTTGAAACAATTTCAGGTCCAACATAAGGTCCGTTTTTTTGGACCTATCCACCACTTGGATGGGTTATATAGCTTTTAAACGCAATGGGAAAGGGAGTAGAATTTTGCTGATGAACCGCCCACAATATGAACAACGTGGGACACTATTAGAGGAAGCTGACCTTATCGATGTTTGGCCCATCCTTGGGTGGACATACATACCCAAAATCAGTCTGATTAGTGATTTCAAACCATTGGATCTTTGTACCTCAAATAATGGTCAATAATGCTCAAAATCCACAGTTAAAAATCAACCAATGAAAACGAGTCCAATCCAAAGCTTAGAACTGACTGATCAGGCTAATTTTTGGTGTGTGTCCAGATAGGGTTGGGCCAAACATCCATACGGTGACAAATCTCAAAGAATATGTCGGTCAGCGAAGTTATACTCATGAGGAAAGCTTAGATTTCAAGTATAAAAAGTACTGTAGAAGAGTAGAAGGCATGGTTCAAAGTCTCGCCGGATCCCAGTCTGGATCGGGATCGGAGATCCAAACCATGCTCTGTCTTACCCGAGATCTCTGTTTTACAAAGGATTTTCACATCGTCTCGGGCGAGATGGGCCGATCCTCTTCTGGATCGGAGCCCACCGATCTAGCCTCCGATCTTGGTAGAAGGATCCTGAATGAATGACCATTGATTTTGCTTTAATTGATCCAAGGATCAGGAGTGGTTAGTAGTTCTTTTTTCAGAAAAAGAAAGGGTAGACAGAAAAGCAAGAGAAAGATAAAGAAAAGTTAAAATGTCATTGAGAAGAGGAGATAATTTTACATTTTTGAAGAGTGAGAAGAAAGACCAAATATTACAAACTTAGCCGCCCCCCCCCCCCCCCCCCCCCGCTTTATTTTACTAATAATTACGCCAAGAGCCAGAAGTTCTTCTGCCATCTAGTGCTGATGAGGTATCCACCCATGCCTTTACTCTGTTTCCTCACCCCCAAAGTTAGACATTCTACGTTGTTGATGCATTGCTCCACAAAATCATCACTACTGCTCCCACACAGGCTGCAACAAAACCATGATCAAGATCCAAGGGTGAAAGTAGATAGTGGATGCTGTGAAAGATCTTACCAGTTGATGAGTGGTGAATGCTTCTTCTCACCCAACACAAGAACAGATACTTCAAGCTTCTTTACTTGGCTAATCACTGTGCCTAGCTTTGGTCCCTGTATTACCAATGCCTCCACTTCCACCTGATCATACCCCACACAAATCAAGAAATAAATAATCAAAAAAAAAAAGAAGGGAAAAAACTCTCTCTCTCTCTCTCTCTCACACACACACACACACACACACATGTTACCTCAGGTTTACAGGCCTTGCAAAGGGAGCCGAGAGAGTTGGCAAGGTAAGGAGAAGAAGAGTGATGAGAGAGTGTCTGAGGTTGAGATTGAGGAGGAATGATGTGAAGTAGAGTGAGAAGATCACCCTTGTTAGTGACATGTGTGAGAGCCCACATCATGGCATGTTTGGCACTTGCAGACTGATTAACAACAACCATCACTCTCTTCCTCATTACCAACCCACCATTCTCACTACCATACATGTTAAGTCCTTCAATCTGTTTCAAACTCCTCTCAAACCCACCATCACCACCACCAGGTCCACCGCACTTGTTCTTGTTCCCCCATCTCTTTGATGAACAATTCCAACTCTCCCTACCACTTACTTGCCTAAAAAATGAACCTGAACTTGGCATTTTCTCTCTCTCTCTCTCTCTCTCTCTCTCTCCCTTTCTGTCCAGTCTCCTCTGTGATCTGTGTAGGAAGAACAGAACTTGGTTTTTTTCTTTGGAGAATGGGTTGTGAAGAAGAAGAAGATTAATATAGGAGGGAGAGAAAAGTAGGGTTGAGAAGAGACAAAAAGATGAAGTGTAGTGATTGAAGGTGTTGGATCACTGTTTTATCTTTATCTTTGTGCAGGTAAAAGTCACGAGAATCCCTGCCTCACTCCTGCCCTAAACAATCACTGTTTCCTGTGTTGATGATGAATAAGAGGATTCTTTTTTCCTTTTCTTCCCCATTTCAGATTTCTCTCCTTCATGTGTTACTCCACACATATGTCTCTTCTATTCTTCTCTCTAGATGGATCAGGACCGTTCACATGTAAGCAAAATATTACTTTTTGTGGGTCTCAATCCAATCACTTTGGTGGGTCTCAATCTAATCACTTTGCATGTGTGCCACGTGGTCTGAATCATATCCCCTGCTGGACAAACAACAATATCTAGCGTCCTTGATAATATTCTGGAATCTATTGTACAAAAGAAAAGGGATAGTAAATTGGAACAGCTGTCTTATTTTCGTAGTCGTGGTCAGTCATCAGTAAAGAATCCTGACAGCTTATAAAACAAGAAATAATAAAATAAATAAATTAAAAAGAGGGCCTGAAGAAGGCCTCGTGAATTGGGTGTCTGATCGGATCAGAAGTCGTACTTCCAAATAATTGCTCCCGAGCAACTCGCTGCTGCTCTACCCTTTTTGTCAGATTTTAAAATTGTACACCACACTAGGCCCAGTAAAACTTCGATGAGATTTTAAAATTGTACACCACACTAGGCCTAGTAAAACTTTGATGACAGAATCAAAGCCGATGACAGGGGCAATATGAGCCACGTGGCACACTCTTGGAGGACTCTAATCGTACGGATGTTTGGAAAATCCATAGGTGGACCCATAAACCAAAACTCAGCCAGATTAGTGATTTATAGGCATTGGATTGGACTTATTTTCATATTTAACCATAAGAATTTGAGCATTATTGACCATTATTTTAGGTACAAAGATCCAAAGGTTTGAAATGACTAATAAAACTGATTTTTTGGTTTGTAGGTCCACCTACGGATTGGCCAAACATCCATACGGTTAGAGTCCTCTAAGAGTGAGCCACGTGGCTCATATAGCACCCTGTCATCGGCTTTGATGGCAGGACCCTGTCATCAAAGTTTTACTCAGGCATAGGCCCTCTCCTTATTAATCGAGGCTCCTCCTGGTGGAGGACTATACTTTAGGGCCCACTGATCTTTTTGGTGTTTGGTTCATTTCTATCCGTTGATTTTAGCATTTTGATTGTGTAATTTTTATCCTTTGGATTTCAGTTTTGTTTCTTATATACTAAAATATAACTCTTAGAACATCAATCAAGCTTTTATTTGATATTTTGGTCTACCAAGAGGTGGATCAAACATTCCGAAGGTCAGTCGGCCCTAAAGTGAGCTCCACTTGGCATTTTTGGGAGGGGTAGACCTCAAATTTTGAAGTCAAAAGTAGATGGCAAAAATTTCTCCTTATTAATCTATATTTAAACTTGATGTAGAACACATAGCAGAAGAATTCATGGAGCAAGCGTTTGGATCATCAAAAGTCCAAACGGTGTTAAAAGGACGTAACGGGTATTAACGCTAAAGAAATACAAAAATGACGTAATAGGCATTAACGTAATTGTCTTTAGTGTCGGACTTGTGCGAGGTTAGACCTCTTTGAAAGGAAACGATGAGATCTTCGAAAGTCATCAGCTTTGCTTATGATGTACGCCTCATTTTGACCAAATTCCATCATCTAGTATAGGGGTGTCAATTTTACCCGTTTAACCGGAACTGGAACCGGAACCGGAACCGAAAATACCGGTTCCGGTTCCACATTTTTGGGAACCGATTAAAAAGTAACCGGAACCGGAACTGAACCGACAATAACGGTTCCGGTTCTAGGTAGCCTAATATGGAACCGAAAACGATAAGAACCGGAACCGAACCGATAAGAACCGGTACCAATAAATAAATATAGTGTAAATATTCTGATATTCTCAAGATTTGGCCCAATATACCCAGAACCGGAATCGACATAAATACATAATCGGTTCTGGTTCCGGATCCATCACTTTGAGAATCGAAACCGTTAAGGAACCGAACCGATAAGAATCGGAACCGATTGTTCCGGTTCTGGTCACCTTAGGAACCGAACCGGAACTCACCCGTTGACACCCCTAGTCTAGTGGGTCAAAACGGCATTTTGACTATTTTTTGGAGAATTTCATTTGGCAATAACTTGAGTCGTGGAAGTCGGAATCACTCCCTGTCGATTCTGACGTATTTCTAAGATCTGCGACTATCCATTCTACGATTAGTGAGAATTTCTATTTTTTTTGTCTTTTTTCCTATTTTAGCCGTTTTAGACTTTTAGTAAGTTTCTAAGTCTCGTTATTGATTTGCCCTATTTAAGAGGGTTGTAGTTAGACGAATGCATCAATAAAGTTATTGTTTAAGTCTTCTTTTACTCTCTTCCTTGTGGATTCAAGGTTTATTTCGGGTTGAAGACGGTGTTCTTCTTCCCAGTTCATTTTCGTGATTAACTTCGCGCTTCCGCTACGTTAAGTTGGTATCAGAGCGAGGATTTCCCTTGTTCCATGGCTGCCAATGATGGACTCGGCTCGAGAAACCTCGTGGATGGTGCTCCTGAGAATCAATCCGTATCGGCATCTACGTTTGAGGCCTTCCAACGGGAGACTCAACAGTCACTACAAGATATGCATGCTGCGATTGCACAATTAACTCTGGCTTTCGGTAGAAACTAGATTCAGGATAATGAACGACCGATACCCAACAATAGAAATAGGCGTGATCGTGAACCAAGGATCAAAAATAATCGTAGGCGAGGCTATGACAGTGAGTCTAGTGATGAAGAGATCGATAATTTTGTTCTTCAACAAGGAAGGCGAAGGAATACCTCTCAAGATTGTGATTTTTGTCTCAAGGTGGACCTTCCTTCCTTCAATGGCCTTCTCCACATTGAGGATTTCCTCGATTGGCTTTTGGAGGTCGAACGGTTCTTCGAATACATGGAGATGGCTGAAGAAAAGAGGGTTAAGTTCGTTGCCTACAAGCTTAAAGGAGGAGCCTCGGCTTGGTGGGAGCAGTTACAGCTATCGCGAACCCGTCAAGCCAAAGCCCCAATCCGATCATGGCCACGGATGAAGTAATTGTTGAGGGCGCATTTCCTTCCCATGGATTATGATCGAATACTATTTCAGCAATATCAAAATTATCGTCAAGGAAATCGCACAGTCCGAGATTATGTTGAAGAATTATACCGGCTATCAGCACGCAATGATCTAGCTGAATTTGAGTCACAGTTAGTGGCGAGATTCCTGGGAGGTTTGCGAATGACCATCTAGGATCGGGTCGCGATGCAACCTGTGTACACGTTGACTGACGCAGTACAGCTAGCAACCAGGGTTGAAACCCAACTTGATCGTCCAGGGTTACGAAGTCAAACCATGGGGAAGTCGTTTGCACCTGCGATAGTGCAAGAGTCATTGCAAACTCCGAGTAAAACACCAGTCTGGGGAGGTACCCAACCACCGACTACAAATCGAGATCCGGGGAGTAGTCAGGTCAGGCCAGGTGGAGGAGCCAGCACTAGCAGAGGTATGTCCTCAAATCCATACGCCCCACCACAGCCGATTAAGTGTAATCGGTGTGGCCAGCCCAGACATCGTTCGAATCAGTGCCCACAGCGTCAGACGGCCAATCTAACGACCCATGCAGAAGTAGTCGAGGACGATGAGGAGGACCAGTATGATGAAGATGAGGATGATGATGAGGCTGATATGGCCTACGGGGACGAGGGAGTCACTCTTGTGTTGCGCAGACTGTTATATGAGCCAAAACAAGAGATTGATCCTATGAGACAATATCTTCCGAACGCGGTGTATAATCAATCAACGTGTCTGTGACTTGATCATAGATGGAGGTAGTAGCAAAAAGTTGGTGAAACTAAGGTAACTAAGCAGTGTAAGATTCCATTGTCCATTGAAAAATTCTATAAAGATAAATTATATGTGATGTAGTTGATATGGATGCTTGCCATATACTGCTCGGAAGACCTTGTCAGTACGATGTTAACTCTTTCCATAGAGGCAAGGACAATACTTTCACATTTTTCAAGGAGGGGGTTAAAATTATCCTCGCCCCTATGACAGGAGAGAGTCATCCCAAAGCTTCTAAAGTGGAGGGGCGAGCTTTTTTAATTGTTAGCGACATTGTTAAAGAATCTAAGGAGACTGGGGAGATGTATGCCCTAGTTGTGAAGGGTGACGATGCAAACATGTTAGAAGTCCCTGACAAATTGAGACCTTTGCTGGCCGAATTCGAAGAGATTATGCTTGAAGACTTGCCAAGTGGACTGCCTCCTATGAGGGATGTACAACATCACATTGACCTAGCCCCCGGAGCAAGCTTGCCTAATCTGCCACATTATCGGATGAGCCTGAAAGAGTTCGAAATCTTACAAGGGTAGGTTAAGGAGCTACTTCGTAAGGGATCGATCAAAGAAAGTATGAGCCCTTGTGCAGTACCAGCTTTGTTAACTCCTAAGAAAGATGGGAGTTGGAGGATGTGCATAGATAGCAGAGCCATCAACAAGATAACTGTGAAGTATAGGTTCCCTATACCACGGCTTGATGACATGTTAGATATGCTTGAAGGTGCCAAGGTGTTTTCCAAGATCGATTTGAAGAGTGGCTATCATCAGATTTGTATCAGGACGGGCGATGAGTGGAAGACAGCTTTCAAGACGAAAGAGGGCTTGTATGAGTGGTTGGTAATGCCCTTTGGGTTATCCAATGCACCCAGTACGTTTGTGAGAGTGATGAAGCAGGTGCTCAAACCCTTTATTGGGCGGTTCGTGGTTGTCTACTTTGACGATATCCTGATTTATAGCCGTGATGAGAACAAACATGTCCAACATCTTCAGGATGTGTTTACTGTACTTCAAGAGAATAGTCTATATGTCAATCTCAAGAAGTACAGTTTTCTGACCAACAGTCTTGTATTTCTAGGTTACATGGTGAGTTCGTCGGGCATCAAAGTAGACGAAGAAAAGGTGAGAGCCATTCGAGAATGGCCTACGCCTAAATCTGTTAGTGAAGTACGTAGCTTCCATGGATTGGCCACTTTCTACAGGCGATTTGTGAGAAACTTTAGTAGTATTGCCACTCCACTCACAGATTGCCTGAAGCAGAAACAGAAACAATTTCAGTGAACATACAAAGCCGAACAGAGTTTTGCATTGATAAAGGAAAAGCTAACTTCTGCCCCCATTTTAGCTTTACTTAGCTTCGAAAAATTATTTGAGGTAGACTATGATGCCTCTTACATAGGTATTGGAGCTGTTCTTTCTCAGGAGGGACAACCGATTGCATTTTATAGTGAAAAGTTGAGCGACGCTCAGAAGAAGTGGTCCACGTACGAGTTGGAGTTGTATGCTGTAGTATAATCTCTACGACACTAGAAGCATTATCTGGTATAGCGAGAATTCATCTTGCATACAGATCATCAGACTCTAAAATTCATCAACAACTCTATAACTCCAAATCGTATGCATGCTAGATGGATTGCTACGATCCAGGAGTTTACTTTTGTCCTAAAGCACAAATCTGGGGAGCAGAATAAAGTAGCTGATGCGTTGAGCCGACGAGCTACCTTACTTACGACTGTCCAAAGTGAGGTAATCGGGTTCGATTACTTAAAGGACTTGTATGCCGATGATGAAGATTTCCAGGACGAGTAGACTAAATGCACATCTGGACAATCGGGTTCGGGTGAATATTAGTTTCCTTTTTAAAGGGACCCGATTATGCATTCCCAAAAGTTCTCTCCGAGAACACATTATTCGAGAAAAACATGGTGGAGGACTAGGCAGTCACATGGGACGTGACAAAACTATTGCCTTAGTTGAAGACAGATACTATTGGCCACAGTTGAAAAGAGACGTGGGACGCTATGTACAACGATGTTACACTTGTCAAGCAGCCAAGGGTCATGCGCAGAATACAGGTCTCTACACTCCATTACTGATTCCTAATGCACCATGGGAAGATCTATCTATGGACTTTGTGTTGGGTCTTCCGCGGACTCAACGAGGTATGGATTCTGTGTTTGTGGTGGTTGACAAGTTTTCAAAGATGGCACACTTTATCGCGTGCAAAAAGACGTCGGATGCCACCAACATCGTCAATTTGTTCTTTAAGGAGATTGTTCACTTGCACGGTCTCCCCAAGACTATCACTTCTGATCGTGATAGCAAGTTCTTGAGCCATTTCTGACGTACATTGTGGAGACGTTTGGATACTTCGTTGCAGTATAGCAGTACGTGTCATCCCCAAATAGATGGCAAGATAGAAGTGGTGAACCGTACTTTGGGAAATATCATGCAGAGTTTATCTAGCGAGAGACCAAAGCAATGGGATTTTGCACTTGCCAAAGCCGAGTTTGCCTATAATAATATGGTTAATCGTTCTACCGACAAACCACCATTCGAGATTGTCTACGGATGACTCCCTACACACACTCTAGATTTGGTCCCCTTGCTGAAATTGCCAGGTATGAGTGTTGTTGCTGACCATATGGTTGAAAAGATGATGTCAATCCATATAGATGTCAAGAAGCATTTGGAAGAAGTAGCACCAAGTATAAAGTCGCAGCTGACAAACACAGGCGTTTGAAAGTTTTTAAAGAAGGTGATATGGTTATGGTTCATCTACGCAAGGAAAGGTTCCCAGTGGGTATGTACAATAAGTTGAAGCAAAAGAAAATTGGCATGTGTAAGATCTTGCACAAGATTAACGATAATGCTTATGTCGTTGATCTCCCTGACGGTATGGCTATTTCGAAGACTTTCAACGTGCGAGATTTATTCGAGTACCAAGCGTCAGACTCTCATCTATTGCCTTTGGTGAACTCGAGGATGAGTTCTTTTCAAGTGGAATGGACTGATGTAGAACACATAGCAGAAGAATTCATGGAGCGTTTGGACCATCAAAAGTCCAAACGGTGTTAAAAGGACGTAACGGGCATTAACGCTAAAGAAATACTAAAAAGGGTGTAATAGGCATTAACGTAATTGTCTTTAGTGTCGGAACTATGCGGGGCCAAACCTCTTTAAAAGGAAACGACGAGATCTTCAAAAGTCATCAGCTTTGCTCGTGATATACGCCTCATTTTGACCAAATTCCATCGTCTAGTGGGTCAAAACGATATTTT
Source organism: Euptelea pleiosperma (assembly GCA_035048495.1). NCBI lineage: Eukaryota > Viridiplantae > Streptophyta > Magnoliopsida > Ranunculales > Eupteleaceae > Euptelea > Euptelea pleiosperma. The sequence goes on from CM068542.1 coordinate 13,937,761, forward strand.
GGCTATTTTTGGAGAATTTCATTTTGGCAATAACTTGAGTCGTGGAAGTCAGAATCACTTCATGTTGATTCTGATGTGTTTCTATGATCTGCGACTATCCATTCTACGATTAGCGAGAATTTCTATTTTTTTGTCTTTTTTCCTATTTTAGCCGTTTTAGACTTTTAGTAAGTTTCTAAGTCTCGTTATTGATTTGCCCTATTTAAGAGGGTTGTAGTTGGACAAAAGTATCAATAAAGTTATTGTTTAAGTCTTCCTTTACTCTCTTCCTTGTGGATTCAAGGTTTATTTCGGGTTGAAGACGGTGTTCTTCTTCCCAGTTCATTTTCGTGATTAACTTCACGCTTCCGCTACATCAAAACTGTATATAAATGCAACCGCAAAAGTTACCCTTTTTTTCCTACCTTTTGTCAAATTCATGGGCAATTTTGACTTTTGACCTGTTGTAGAGTACGGTTTTAACTTTTAAATGATCCGTTATAATGGTTTACGATCCCATAACGTTAACCTATAACGGATATTGTAATGGGTCACATTAATCACGTCTCCGTCAAAAGCAACTCATAAATATTAATATTTTATTATTTTTCAGAAAAACCTCTCGATATCAATAAAGAAGCAGTTGCAATGGTTAATGGATATAACATTTTTTGGTAAAAGCATTATAAAGGAAAATAGCGTAATAAGGTTGGGGCATTACCATTATAACGGCCGTTAAAGAGCCTATTTTTAAACGAAGCTGAAGAGTTGACTCTCTAGGGATGTACATTCGTTTGGAAGCAACGTGGCATACGTTTAGTGATCACTGACGATATATGGACCATCCCTAAGTGGATCTTAACAGCAAAAAGAAAAAAAAAACCAGATTGGTGATTTACTGATTCCTAACTGTTGGATTTGTGTCTATTTCATGAGTTGATTATTTTTAAACGTCTGATTGGATCGTTATTTGGGTATCCAGATCAAACGGTTATGAATTAGTTTGAATTTTGGTCCGTAACTCCACTTAGGGATCCATACGCTCTCAGTGGTCCCTAAGAACGTGCCACGTGGTTTATACAGGCGTGTACCCGATTAAAAAAAAAGTCCATCCTCAAAGATTTGAGTAAAACTTTGATGACGAATGTCAGTCATCTCGGACCACAATATCAGCCACATGGCATACTTTTTGAGATCTCTGAACTTTTGGGATTGGCCATAGGGGGGACTTCGAGTAAAACTTTGATGACAGGGCCTTGTCATCAAGGCCGATGACAGGATCAATATAATCCACATGGCATACTCTTAGAGGACTCTGAGAGTATGGATGTTTGGCCAATCCCTGTATTGAGCTACAAACCAAAAATCAGCTTGATTAGTGATTTCAAACCTTTGGATCTAAAAAAATGGTCAATAATGCCCAATTTTCCCACGGTTAAAATCAACCCATGAAAACACTTTCAATCCAACACCTAGAAATCACGAATCGGGCTGATTTTTGGTTTATAGGTCCATCTAATGATTGTCCAAACATCCATAAGGTCAGAGTCCTCTAAAAGTGTGCCACGTGGATGCTATTGTATCCTGTCATCAATGTTTTACTCGGGGACTTCAAACTTTGAAGTCTCCCCCATCCAAAATGTCTGACAAGTACCCCACCTCCTTAACCCAACCCGTCATTAAGCCCTTGGTTAGTGGTTAACAAAGGGTACTTGTTGGACATTTTGGGAGGTCAAGATGTATGCAGAGACATAAAAACATGAGTTTATGATTTGAATTAAAAGAAACTACAGTCCAAATTGAAGAAATAAATGCCGCCATTTACTAAGTAGGCCCCAAGAGGAAGCTTTTTGGACTACCTTTTTCAGCCAGATGGCGAGCCATCACTCAACAATGATCATATGAGTCGCTATTCGTTTGATACCAATAATGGGAGTCATTTTAGTATGTCACGGATTCCTATGTATCCACGATCTCTTGTTTGGGTCACAAAATAAAGGGTGGCGTTAATTGCACACACCTTTTTGTAGTAACACCCACAACTTATTTACACATACCATAAGTTGCATCTAATTTATATGCACCCACCTCATAGTCACACCCACCTAAACAAAAGGTTGATTGAAAGAGGAAGAGAAAAGAGAAAGGGAGAAATTGTAGAAGAGAAAGAGAAACCCTGTAGAAGAGAAAGAGGAACCGTTGAAGAGAAAAGAGAAACCGTAGCAATCAGCCTCCCTCGACCACCGAATCATCCTCCCTCCACCGAAGACTCCATTGAAGGTGATTGATCATCTTGTTCCACTCAAGTAGATTTTTCGGTCTTGATCCACCGAAACCCATCATTCTTGTTCCACTTGAGAATTTATTTTTATTTTATAAGAAAAAGATTATTTTTCGCCACCAAATCCAAGGTAAGACATAAATTCAAGGTAAGTCATTAGATTGTTCTTATATATTTTTATTGTAATGCATCAAATAACCTACATTACTTGTTGAATGTTTATTGCGGGAGTAAACTGTTCGATAAAATGTCTCAGAGAATTTGCACACAATGAATCTTATATTTCAAAATGTATATATGATGTTATATCTTTAAGTTGTTTATTTAAAATTTTTGAATGGTATTGATTGATTGGTTTCGATAGCAATGCGTCGAGCACTTCGTAGGGTGATAGGAAAGAGTAACACTCCAAGTACGACAAATCCTCCTCGGCCACCATCTCCCCGGATTGCACCCACGGCATCTAAAAGGAGACGCCACACAGAACGCTCAGAAATACAACAACAACAAATAATGGAAGAACTATTTCGTCCAATTCAAGAAAATGAACAAGTTGAAGAAGAAGAAGATGCATTAGAAGAAGAAGCCTCGGTAGAGGAAGAAGCCGCAGCAGAAGAAGAATTGTATATGGAAGAAGAAGTATATACCGAAGAACAATACTATAGAGTACACCCCCAGTACGCTATAATGTCACGTGGTGGGTTCCCCGGAGGTCCATCTAACCCTGTAATTTTAAAAAATTTCAAGACGCATGTTGCTCACTCTATTTGGGAACATAAAGTAAAAAACATGTCATATTTGACCCGTTGTTTGTAATATATGTTGATAATATATGTTACTAATATACGTTACTAATACACAGGAACGACCAATACTTAGATGCATACAACATACCGCAAAAATCAGAGACTGGGATTGGTCCACTATGCCATGTCATTTCAGGATTCTGTTAAGGCATACATGGTTGTTTAATTTGGCAAGGTACGCGTATAGAACAAACAATCGAGTACTTATCTCAGGGTTTGTTGAGAGGTGGCACCCTGAAACAAATACGTTCTATCTCCCATTTGGTGAGATGACGATCACCTTAGATGATATGTACCAGATTATATGCATCCCAACTGAAAGTCGATCAGTGATAGAGTTGGATACGTTGTCACCCCAGCAAGTCGTTTACTTGCTTGTAGAGACATTAGGGGACGAGCAACATGTTGCCATTGTTGAGCTAGTTTTGAATAAGGGCAACACAGTAAGGATGGAGTAGCTGAGGCTTACCTTAGAAAACATTGGTCGAAATCCTTCAAATGAGGAATGCCAGTTGGCTGTGAGGGGATATATTTTGTATTTGCTTGGGTGTACAATTTTTTCTGGCAAGACGGGAACAAGGGTACCTATTATGTATCTTCAACTCTTGCGGGACATGAGAGAAGTAAATACATACGCTTGGGGGGCAGGTGCTCTGGCATATCTATACCGACAGTTAGGATTAGCGTCTAGGTCAGGAGTGAAGCAGATTGCCAGTTATTTGACACTAGTAGAGGTATATTTTTCAAAACACTAGTTTATATTTAATACTTTGAGGAACTGTTGTTTATCATGTCTGATGTGCTGTAGGCATGAGTTTATGAACACTTTCCATTTACAAGACCAACGCCAGATCTAGAGTTAAAATTGCCGATCCACAAGCCAAACGATGGCTTCCAACACCTTCAGGTGGAGATCCAGAGGCCAATTTGAGAGTGTTGCGGGAGGCAATTGACGTCACCCAACCACATGAGGTAATAACTTATACATGCCTACTTATATTTATTACAAGTGAATAATCGAGTAATGTATATTTATTACAGGTCACATGGGACCCATGTTTGTACACAGGTTGCACAGAAGGATCGAGAAATGAGTCTCCTCGAAGACTCATTTCATTTAGATGATGTTGATGCCTTAATTGAAAGAAACAATCAGATATACAACGTCCCTAACAGTAATGTGGGCCAAGGATCAAGCTCGAGAACGGGGAAAGGGAAAGAGGGAGTATTGTCGTCGAAGAGAAATTGATGACCTTATTTTCTTGTACTTTTAAATTGGGGACATTTATGTATTAAACAATTAAATTTATTTATGATATATATCTAGACCAATTGTCTATATAATGTACGTATTGCGCAAATCAGGCCATCGATTTATCTTCCATGTAATACATTTTTGAATGGGAGCTTAAAAGTTTGGGGAAAAAATTATTTTTACTCAAAAACCAAAGGTATTACCGATCTAATTGCTGCTGATATCAGTGGCGAGCTATCGTTATAAATAAAGGCATATCGGTGGTCACTACCATTTTACATAAAGGTATATCGGTGGCTGATATTCGCTCAAAAGTACTTATTTTAAGCTATTATCTTTATAGCGTTGTCGCATTCTCTTACGTAAAACTTGTTTTTTCGTCGACTTTTCCATGTAAGAGTTTCTTCCATTGCGTAGAACGCATTCTTTAGATGAAAATTGACTATTTGCATGAAATATATGTAGTTCGGATAGTCCAATATCAAGTCGTTTTAGTTGAATCTCATTACATATTTTTTCACTTGCAGGGGACCCTATCGGACGATTCTCGAGGATTGGCTAGCCCACGATCAACCACAGAAGACTTCTATCAAAGCTTAAAGAGCCAATAGGCTAGGATAAAAAGATAGAAGACATGTACGGGCAAAGTTAGAAGATCGTAGAATCGAAACAAGGACTAAGAGAGAGAATAATAGCTGGAGACCAAGAGAAGGACTTAGGTGTTAAAGGCCACACCAATTGACATCAAAGGATAAGTTTGACTAATTGGTGGAGTGGACGAGAGAGAATAAAGAAGACCAGGATTCAAGACCCTCCAATGCTTTTATTTTTGTATTTTTCTCTCACCTCTCTCATATTTCTCTCTCTATCTATCTTGGCTCATGACTTAGGCCCATGACCGAGGCCCATGACCCATGACCCACCATGCCCATGCCCATGCCCATTTGTAACAACAAGAGAGAATTGGTCTCACTTAACTGATTCTTCTCTCCCCCATATCTCTCTATCCTAATCACTCTCTCTCTCTCATCTAACTAACCCATTCACAACCGTTGGATCTCTCTAGATCCAATGGTCATCATTTTTACAACAAGCAAAAAGGAAAAAAAAAGTCTATAAGAGATCTACGATCTCTCCTTCTTGGGTTTCCCCCATTCTCTTCCTCTCTTTCTTCTTTCTTTCTTTTCTTCTTCACCATTCTTCTCCGACGAGTAACTTCGATGAGCTCACCATTAACGCCTCCACCTCGAGGTGTAAAGCGTCAAACATCAACGTCTCATTGCTGCCCATTCCATTCGCCACAATCAAAGGCTACAATCCTCAATCCTACTGAGGTCTATCTAGTCGAAGTTGCACCATCTACCTCTTCAATGGTAAGCTTCTCTCTAATTCATCTCTCTAACCTTCTACTTTTTTTCTCTCTTCTTTCCCTCTTTACCTTTATATGCTTTCTAGGGTAATATTTTAATGGCTTTCTAGATTAATTTGGTTTAATGTTATTTCCGTTGTAAAGCATTTGAACAAGCATTGTAAGCATTTTTTTAGTTTAATGAACAAGTTTTAAATTCACATTTAAGTTGTTTTCATTTATTGTATTTTTCATTCTCGTTTCTCTTATGTTTTTTTCATTCTAATAGTTTTAACAATAATCTTAAGCATATTTTAAATCAACCTCCACCATTCTCACCCTTCCATTTATTCTGAGCATTTTCTGATTATTCTTGTTTCTTATTGTGCTAACTAATCCCGAGTGCGGACGATATCCGACACGAGTCACTGTGCAAGTCTGCTTATTTGCAGATTAAGTGAACCAATTCGGAAAAATTACAAATCTTGTTGAGATCTAGGGTTTTCGATCCGACGACACGGAAAAACCTTAATTTCAAATGGCGCCGTTGCCGCTCGGTGTACAGGAATGCATAAAGGAATAAAGACAACGAGAACGTAATTTCAAATGGCGCCGTTGCCGCTAGGTTAATGGGATTGCAAAAAGACGAACAGGAATTCGGAAAGTTGCTTAATCTTCAAGATCCGATCCAAATCGAAAACTTTCTATTTTATTTTTCACATTTTCCACTTATTATTTTAATGCCTCAGACGACCGAGTGCAAAGTTGTAATAATTTAGGGATTCATTTTCTCTCCTTTTAGAATAACTGCTAGATAATTAATTAATTAAAAAATACCAAAAATATTAGGGTCAGATTTCAATTCTGTTATTTCTAGTTAGATCACCATTGGTTATTTGATTCAATTTGGAAGATTTCCAACTCCGGGTAATCCAAAAGTAGATATTTCCGAATCCAAATTCGGGAATAGCTAAAGTTGAATTTCAAACCCTAATTGAAATTAATTCACAATACCGGCCCTAAATCACTACGTCTTTCTTGAAACCCCAAAGGCGGTATATCTTTCAAATCTATACCATAGACCATTATGGACTAACATGATTGCAGATTGCGTTTACCAAGTGAGTAGGGAGTGAAAGCTCAAAGAGGTGGAGTCGGGCCCAAGCTCATTTGGATACCCCTCCCTATCTCACGGAGGAGACCCCGTGCGTAACCAACGAGCAGGTAAGTTTCTACACCTCGCCTTGAGTGTGATCGTGATCATTGTGCAAACACTGTGCCGATTGTTTATTTGCTTTTGCAAAATTGATCAGAATTGCTTGGTTTGGCCGTAATAAAATACATAAAGAGCAAACCCAGCTCTAACTTGAAACTGGTGGGATTTCATCACTCACCTCGTAATTCCAGCTTTTGTGCAACCACAACCAAAAATTAAAATCAATCAAGAAGTAGAGCCCAATTAGATCGGTGTTTGAGGAAAACTCCACATAAAGCGACCCCTTCAATGATCAAGTTGATTAAGTCCATGAGTGCAGGTCCCTGTTATCTAACACACCCATAGGTCCCTACTACTCAAGTATACCAAGCTCGTAAGTGGCCTCCTTAATTGTCTGTCGGATTAGCTTAGTGTTGGATTAGGAACACGAACCAACCCTAGCTCCTTTTCTGAGAAAACTCATCTTCACGCTTGAAAAATTCGGTTAGTCTAGGGCGTACTTAAGTCAGCCGATGTGCCGCACGTCTGTCTAGGCTTCGGATTATCTTACAGTCAACTTGAGTTAGTACTAGCGGATTTTCTTTGAAGAGTGTATCCTTGTGAGAACCTACAGAGTGAAAAGTTAGTCCAGCGGGGAATAGAAGATAAACCAGTGGTCCACCCACTGTCATAATCTACACTATCCATACACTAAACAAGATAATTCATAATACTATCCTGATTGTTTAGAAATAGGATTATATGTTGCTTTGTGTGCATCATCTAGGCTCATTCGGTTTCGTAGTCCTCAGATTTTTTACTGACTCTAGGACTTGCTTTTACAAGCATATGCCCATTTGGATTTGATCCAACCAAAGACCGATTCGATATGAGAGTCAGTCTATCGCATCGATCTCTTTCACCTAATCTATCTCCCTCTTCTGAGAACTCATACTCTCTGATGGCTGTTGAACGGCCTCTATTCGAGACCTACAACAATTTCTTTGAAGATCTAGGCGATAACTCCGAGCAATGGTATACCAATCCTGAGTGTCGTCATGACACTCCAGTGCTAAAATCCCTACTTATAGATTTGACAAAATCAGTTTCCGCCCTTGATGTTGCGGTCCAGAAGCATGTTTATCACTCCACATCTGTGGGATATTTCCCTCATGATATTCGCTCAAAAGTGCTTATTTTCACCAATTATCCTTCTAGCATTGTCACACTCTTCTACGTAAAACTGCATTTGTTATCAATATTTCTACGTCAGAGCTTCTCTCATTCCGTAGAACACACTTTTCTGGTTAAAATGGTATATTCGCATGCATTCATACGCATTTATTTGATCCACATGCGAAGTCATTCTCATTACGCGATTTTTTTTCTATTGTAGGAGCAATAATCGGGCAATTTTGATGGAACGCGGGCCCACAATCAACTTCCAGAACCTAGGATCAAAGCTCAGGAGCAAACAAGCTGAAGATGAGAAGATATAGGCCAAAGACGGGAAGAGCCAGCGAGTCAAAAGAATCGAGGGACGACCAAGAGAGAAGGATAGACAAGCCCTCAAAGAAGAGACTAAGGAGATTAAAGCTTATATACCAACACAAGGCGAGTGCTTACTCAGTTGGTAAAGCATGCAGAAGACCAAGTCAAAGACCAGGGTTCAAGACCCTCTGCTAGCATTTTCTCTTTATTTTATAAAATTTTATCTCTCCTCTCTCCGAGCCACCATTCTCTCTCTACTCTCAAATCCAAATTATCTGATCCTCTCTCCTTCCTCAGTCACTCTATCCTATGGCCTACCTTGGCCAATGTCCACCATCCAATAATCCATCCGATCATCGCCATCCTAGTCTATCGTCTGATCGTCAGCAGATCATCCATCTTATCATCACCTACCATCTCAGGATTCGATGGCCAACATCTTCTTCTTCTTCTAAATCCTATGGTCACGACCACAACATTGACCAAGATGATCTTGATTCCTACAGAGTTGGACGGCCCAGATTAAAGAAAGACTTGTTCTTACAAAATGGAAAGGCAAATTTTGGGAAAGTTTTGAAAAGTCATAGTTTTCTTTTTAAAGAAAATATCTTTCAAAATGTTTAGCTATCTCTTCTTTAAAATGATTTTTATTAATGGGATGAGGTTGAAATGAAACTTTGACTTTTGCAAAGAAAATGATTTGGTAAGAGCTGTATTTTTTTTGGGAAACTTTCTTTTAAAATATAGAAGAGATTTGAAAATTTTCAAAAGCACCTTATTGTTTGAAAATAGAATTTTCCTTCAAAAGGGAAGATATCTTAGAGACCGTGGGTCTCTAATAAATAGAAACCCATAGTTTTTATTAGGAAATCTTCTCCTTACTATAAAAGAGGAACAACTCCACGTTTTTAGGGGGTCTCATCACCTCTCAATACTTTCACGTTTTGAACAAAAAAAAAAACCCTAACGCCTCATCCTCCATCTTCTCTTCATATCTCCAAGCCGTCCTCTCTTCTGTTTGGTTTTTCATCTCATTTCTTAGAAAAATAAAAAAAAAGGAGAAAAGAGGAAGAAGAGAACCATCACCTCCAGTCCACCCTCTTCTCCACGGTGCACCACCATCATCCTCCCAAGGCCGCCAGCAACCACCGCTTTCATACGGCCTGCCATGCTTGTCCTCGTCTAGTTGCACAACAGCAACCATTCCCACATCAAGTGCTGCCTTTGCTTCCCTTCACCACTGAGGAAGCCGTTGTCTTCTTCCCACATTTTCTGGTGTTGCAACTTGCAACACCAGTCAACCTCTCTCAAGCCGTCTTCACGGTAAAAGAAGAAGAAGAAAAGAAGAGAAGGATGTCCATCTCTATCAATCCAGCACCGTTCTCTACCACAGTCCCTCATCTCTTCTCTCGAGGACAAAGAAACACAAAGAAAAAAGAAAGAGAGTAAAAGAGGTTCAAAAGGGAAGCCGTTAGGATTTTCTCCACCGATCGGCGACCACGTTGCTGCTCTTCCCACTCTCAACGTCTCAAAGGTTGTGTTGCCTAATAGCTTGCATATTGTCCTCCCTTGGTTGCATACTCGCAACCACCCTACCATGTCCAACCGTCTTCTTCCACCTGCAAGATCCAATGGCCAGCGCAGCCCACCATTGAAACCGCATCAGAGTTGCATCAGCATCATCCTCTTCTCCCTGGAATGCTCCCTTGCTAGCCAAACTCTTGGCCAACTTCTTGATTGATTTCTTCCCTTGGAGATCCAACGATCTGCCCCTCATGCACATGTTGATCACCCTCTAGTTGGCTTTTCCATACTTCTCCCACCACCTAGCACCGTCCAGATCTCATCCTCCATCCATCTTGGTTTGAGTTTCTAAACTCTCTTCTCACTCTCTCTAATCTCTTATTTTGTATTTTTTTTAGTTAGTTGTTTTGTTTTCATTTTTTTATGTTTTAGTTCAAGTTTGCTAATATATGAACAATTTAATGATGTTTCAATAAAGATAATGCAAGTTTTCTATATTTCTCATGAGTTTGGTCATCATAGGAGTCATTTTATGTTCTTTACTGCACGTTCCCTAATCCCGAGTGCGGATCAACATCCGACACGAATCCCTATGCTAGAATCTCTGAATTTTGCAGAAAATCTCGGATAAATTACAAATCTTGTTGATTCTAGGGTTTCCGTAACCAACGACGCGGAAAAATCCTACTTTCAAATGGCGCCGCTGCCGCTCGGGTGTACGGGACTGCGAAAAAGGACGTAAAGACGGAATTGAAAAGTTGTTGAAGCGAAAAGCTGCTCAATCTAGACAGCCTGACCTTTTCGGGAAACTTTCTATTTTTGGTTTTTAGTGATTTTTAGTAATTTTTAAATTACTATTTTTAATGCCTCGGAAGGCCGAGTGCAAATTTGTAATAATTTAGGAATTTTACTGCTTTCCATATAATTGCTAGATCTTGTTCTAGGGTTTTTTAGAAACCCTAGATTAAGTGGAAAATACCAACAAAAAAATTAAAAAAATCAAAATTCAAAAAAAATTAGGGTTTTATATTCTGCAGATTTTTAGAAATCACCAATCAAGGATTTGCGATTTTTGGAAAGATTCTAAAATCTTGAAACTTTGCTAAATTAGGGTTTCTCCCCTTAGAAGTTTCCTCTTTAGAAGAATTTCTATCTTTAGAAATCTTCCAAATTTGGAAAAGTCTGCAAAAGGAAACACCCCAAATCTAGCAGAATTTCAATTTTGGAAAATTTTCCAAAATTGTAAGGGATCTCGCAATCAAATCTTTCTTGGAAGATCTTCACAGTTCGGGAAACTTTCCAATCTAGGTATTTTCCATCTGGGAATTCCTAAATTTTAACCCATCTCGAACTTGGAAATTAATTCAAAAACTTGCCTAAATTCAATACGTGCTCTGTGAACCCTAAAAAGGCAAGGATCTTGATATTCGCTCAAAAGTGCTTATTTTAAGTAATTATCCTTTTAGCGTTATTGCATTCTCCTACGTTAAAATACTCTATTTATCTACTTTTCTACGTAAGAGTCTCTTGTGTTGCGTAGAACACACTTTTCTGGACGAAATGGTATATTTGCATGCATTAAACACATTTTCAGAAGTCTAGACATGTAGTCATTCTGATAAAGTCTCATTACGCGCTTCTTCTGTCGCAGGAAACCCCGATGGGACAATTCTTGAGACTTGCGAGCCCACATCGATCAGGAAAGCCCATTATCAAAGCTTAAAGAGCCCACATGCTATGACTAAAAGATATGGGCCAACTATGGGCTAAATAGGAGGACCAAAAAGCCGGCCCAAAGAACGAAAAGAACAGGAGAGCCAATGACCAAGAGACGGACCAAAGCGTTTAAAGCCACATGAGTCAGCAAGGAATGATAGTCTACTCTACTGGAGAAGCGTGAGGATGGTCACAGAGAAGACCAGGGTTCCAGACCCTCTACCAATACTTTTCTCCATTTTTTTTTATACTTTCTCTCTCATCTCTTCTTATTCTCTCTCTCTCTTCATCTCTCGGTCCTTGAATCTACTGACCTAACCCCAGAACTCCTGCACATCGGCTCTATCTCATCTCCCTTAGCTTTCTGACCGTTGGATCTTTCATCAGACCGTTGGATCTTCAATCGGACCGTTGGATCTCTTTAGATCCGTCGATCTACCAATATGAGTCCCAATCAAGTCACCATCCATCCGATCGCCATCAGAGTGTCTGTCACATCATCTTGTGAGACGATGGACATCATCAATCCATGTGGACCAATAGCCGGGCCCATCTTCATCAACCCGCTGTCCAACCAGTTAGTGGACCCCGCGAATTTCAAAATAATTTTAATTAAATGGGGGGTCCACTAATTGGGGAGATTCCCCATAGAAAAGTAGATTTTTACTTAAAAAAAAAAAATATATTTTTCATATTTTTTATTTTCAAAAAATACCCTATTTCCATTAAAGGAAATAAGGAGCTTTAAAAGGAGAAGGATAGGGGTTCGTTCGAACCCTAATCCCCCTCCAATCTCTTCCTCTCCTTCCCCCAAAACTCCCCCGACGTTTTCGTCGTCTTCGGCTTTTTCTTTCTCCTCTTCTTCTTCCATCTTCTTCTTCTTCTTCCTCCTCCCTCTTCGCCGGAGTTGCAGCCTGCAACTCCGGCCGCTTGCACTATCTCTCCACCTCTGTGAGCTCCTGTACCTGCTCCACTCCTCTTCCACATCGCACAACAGCAGCTCTATCCGATCGTCTGCACCGTTTTCTTGCAGCTCCACCGCCTACAACTCCAAGCACCAACGCTGCTACCACCACCTCACCTCGCCACCGTCTGCAACTCCACTTGCAGTACCTCATCTCTTCACTACGGTGCCCCTTCTGCACACCACCTGCCTGCTCCGCCCACAATGAGTAGCACCCGCAGCCTATGCATCCTTCACTGCTGCAACTCCGACCGATTTCTTAGGTCGTCTCCTCCACGTCAGCACCTTCTAGAGCCTCCCATCTACTATGCACGCAGCAACCACCAATACACCATCATCATCACCACCTGGTTCCTCCACCACCGTTGCTACAACCGCCCGGAACACCACGTCCTCCCTTGCTGGCCAAACCAGCAAGGTTGCATTGCCTCCTTCTACCATAGCCTGAAACTCCAATCGGAGCACAACAACTTCCTCCCTCTACAACCCACCGTGTGATCTGCCCCTCCCTATTAGCACCAAGCCGAATGGCCTACTATGCACGCCGGCATCATTTCATGGTGATCTCCATCACTTGCTGCAACTCATGCTACTCATGAGTTACAACATCTTCTCCATTTTCCAAGGTAAGGTGAGAATCTCTCCTCTCAAGGTAAGTCTTTTCTTCAAATCTCACCCTATTTTCTCTCTCTAGAAATGTCCCTTCTTTCTATCTCTAGTTCTTTTCTTCTCTCTAACTTTCTCTCTCTATAACCCTCTCTCTCTCTCTAGGATAATTGTTAGTTCTTTCGAATTGTCAGTATTTGTTTGATATTTTGTTTGAGCATTGTAAGGACTTGTTTGGATTCAATAAATTTTATTTGCTTCACTATAATGGATTTTCTTTAGTGCTCTTCGATCTCTTTATTTGTATTAGTTTAATTCATAATTTCTAGGATATCAATAGCTTTAAAAGAAAAGAAATAAAATCAATCAAGTTTTAATCCATCCCACCATCATCACCCTTCCATCCTTTTAATTTTAGCAATTTCTGATAAATTCCGTCAGTTCATGTTCTGAATTAGCGCTAATCCGACTAATCCCGAGTGCGGATCGACATCCGACACGAATCCCTATACAAAGATCTAAAATTTTGCAGGATTTAAGAACCGGATCAATTTACAAATCTTGTTGGACTTAGGGTTCCCGTAACCAACGACGCGGAAAAATCCTACTTTCAGATCTTCCAAATAGAATCCCAAATACCTAGACCGTGCGATCTAACTTTTCTGCATGAACACTATCCAGTGTGGGTAGGGAGCGAAAGCTCAAAGAGGTGGAGTCGGGCCCAAGCCCATTAGGATACCCCTCCCTAACCCACGGAGGAGACCCCGTGGCGTGGCCCACGGGAGGTAAGTCCCTATCCTCGCCTTGAGTGCGATACGGTGTTATTGGGTGCATCATCGCCGCTTGTCTATTTGCTTTCGCATACATATTACTCGACTTGCGTGGCGTGGCCGTTAATCAATCAACTCTAAGAGAGCCGACCCAGCTCCAAATTGAAACTGGTGGGATTTCATCACCCACCTCATCATTCCATCTGATTTGATCCCAAGGCTCCATTTAATTAAAAAGAATCAAGAAGTAGAGCCAATTAGCCCGGTGTTCGAGGAAAAATCCACACAAAGCGAACTCGCTTAACATCCAATCAAAATAAGACCACGAGCGCGGGTCTCTGTTGTCTAACACACCCATAAGTCCCTGCTACTCAAGTACACTGAGCTCGACGTGGCATCTTGGACTATTCGGCGGTTAGTTGCGTGTGGACTAGGAACACGCATTAACCCTAGCTTAACCCGAGGGAACACTCTTCTTATCCACTTGACCAATCTGGTTAGTCTGGGACGTACTTAAGTCAGCTATTGTGCCGCACGTCTGTCTAGGCTTCGGATTGCCTTGTTGTTAACTAGAGTTAGTACTAAAGGATTCGCTCTGAAGAGTGTAGCCTGGTGCAAACCTCTGAGTGCAAAACAGTTAGTCTGGCGGTTAAAAGATAAACCAGTGGTCCGTCCACTGTCATAATCTACTCTAGCCCCAAAACTAACAAAGATAATTCCTAAAATATATCCTGATTGCTTACAATAGGATTATCTGTGTTTGGTGTGCATCATTTAGGATAGTATTCCTCTCTAGTAACTTTTTGCCAAGTATAGAGCTTGCCTCATCAGCGTATGCCCGTTTGGACTAGTCCGAACAAGCGCTTGATTCGATCTGAGAATCACGTACCTACAATGGATCCTCTACTGAATCCTTCCCCATCTCTTTCCCCACCCACCTCCCCCAGTACTACTACCTTTGTGGTCATCGCAGTCGAACGACCTCTTATCGAGACGTTTGCCCCTATCTCTGCTAATCCGCCCACTTGCATTAATCTCCCACCTACTACGGCAGTACAATTTGAGATCAGGCCGCAGACGATCCAAATGCTGCATACCTTTCGTGGTCTCCCAAGAGAAGACCCATATTCCCATATTAGGGAATTCCAACATGTCATCCTACTTTTCAAGAATCAGAACCTCGATGATGACAATGTGCGTCTGCGAGTTTTCCCATTCTCGCTCAAAGACCGAGCCTCAGATTGGCTCTACTCCTTACCCGCTGATTCAATCAGCAGTTGGAAAGAATTGGTGGGCAAATTTATGTCTAAATTCTACCCCATGACTCGGACCAACCAAATGAAGCAACTCATCCAGGACTTTCGACAGAAGTCCGATGAGAAATTTTTTGAAGCATGGGATAGATTCCAAGACTACCTGACTAAGTGTCCCCACCATAGCATCGACAAGGGCAATCTTGTCCACGTCTTCTACAAGGGACTTACTGATGAGTCCCGGACCATGGTAGAATCAATGTGCCAGGGAAAATTCCTGCACCAAACTCCGACCGATGCATACAAATTCTTGGGAGAGTTAGGAGAAAACTTTCAACATTGGACGACTGACTCAGAGTTTAGTCGAACCACTTCGGTCCAAAGGACAACCAAGGGACATGATGCTACAGCTGATACTGAGCTTCGATCTGTCATTCAAGAGTTGAGCAAGTCCGTCTCGGCACTGGCTGTGTCAGTACAAAAGCCTACTCAACAATCCACCCCAGTCATGCATGTGGGACACGAGAGCCCTATGGAATCCTGCACCCTTTGTCTGCAACCCTCCCATACTACTGAGCATTATCCTTTGAATGAAAGATGGTCCAATCCTCTTCAGGAAGAAGTTTGTGCTTTCAGCACGTACAAACCACCCACTCAGAACTCGTATAGTCAATCTTATCATCCGAACACGAGAAACCACCCTAACTTCTCATGGAGGCCTCAGTCTACTCAACCGCTAGCTCAACCTCCACGTCAACCTCAGGGCATGTATCCTCCTAGGTTCAATCAACCCAATAGGCAATTCAATCAGGGACAATACCAGTAGAGTCAGTACCCATCTACTCAAAACCAGCAGTTCCAACAGGGTCAGTACTCTGGACAACAGAGCACATTTCAGAATCAGCAAAGAGTCCCACAGAACTTTCAGAACCAACAGATTGTCCCAACTAATTCTTCTGCCTATAACTATAATGCCCCGATGAGCTCAAGTCGCGAATTGGTGCCTCAGCTCCCATTAGCTGTCCCCCAACAATTGGCCCCCAAACCCGGTATCGAGGACCTTCTAGCTCAACTCATTACTCAATCTATGCAACGCCTAGAGCAACAGCAACAGCAATCCATGCTTCGTCTAGAGCAACGCTTAGGCAACCTGGAAGCTGAGAAAGCTAAAGGCATCTTCCCTAGCCAACCCATAGCTAACCCAAAAGGAAATGCCAAAGGAGCAGTATATGAGATCGGTTCCCAATCTCAAAGCCAGAATGAGAATTGTCAAGGGGAGGTGCAAGTTGTAACCACCCTACGATCTGGAAAAACTGTGGACATGGGAGTCCAACCACCGCCGGTACTATCTCCAGCACCCATCACTCGTACAGAGGAAACTAGTACCAATCCTACCTCTGCTTCTTCTACCTCTGCACCAACATCAGATATCCCTGTGTAGAAATCGAAGGCTAAAGACAAATCCATTTGTCGAGTAAAGCCTCCCTTCCCGGACAGACTTGTCCAAGATAAGCGGGATCAGCAATTCTCAGAGATCTTAGACGTCTTTAAAGACGTCCAGATCAATATCCCATTCCTTTCTACTATCAAGCAAATCTCCTCCTATGCCAAATTCCTCAAGGACTTGTGCATAGTTAAGCGGCGTACACATGTACCCAAAGCTGCCTTCTTGGCAGAAAAAGCTACCGCGTTCATTCAACGCAACAGTGTGATCAAACACAAAGATCCAGGTAGCCCAACTGTCCAATGCGAAATTGGAGACAATTTTAACTGCACTGCCTTGCTAGATTTAGGGGCTAGCGTCAACCTCATACCGTTCTCGGTATATCAGCAGTTAGGACTGAAAGATATGAAACCTACCAATGTCACCCTGAAATTAGCTGATCAGTCCATCAAGATTCCAAGAGGAATCATTGAAGATGTCCTAGTAAAAGTCACTGACTTTTATTATCCTGTGGACTTTATCATTCTCGACACCGAGCCGTGTCAGGATAATCGCATTCCGGTCATCTTTGGCCGCCCTTTTCTTGCCACCACGAATGCACACATCGGGTGCCGGGACAGCAACATGTCCATTGCTTTCGGAAACCTCAAAGCTGAGGTCAATATCTTTCGTCTAATGCAACAGGATACCGATCGTGATGTGGCCGATGAAATGTGTGCCATTGAGAGTCTGATCCCGGACTCCACCGAAGATATTCTTAAGCAGTGTCTAGAACACTTTGGAGCTGACTTTGCCACAGAGTCAGCCATTTCTGACCTCAATGATCTTTTGGAGACTGCTCCACTGATAGAGATCCCCGCTCCACTCATCGAGTTTGAGCCTCTGATAACCATGGCTAGAGAACCTATCCTTCCTTTACCTACTGAAGTCAAACCTCTTCAATCTGTGTCTTCTGTGACACCTATTTCTACTCCATCTGCTCCAATATTGGAGCTTAAGCCTCTTCCCACAGATCTTTCCTATGCCTATCTTGGTCCTAAGGAAACCTACCCTGTCATTATTGCTTCTGCTTTATCTGCGAGTGAACGTAAGAAACTTATTGAGTTGCTCAACGAGCACAAATCTGCGATAGGGTGGACTATAGAGGATATTCGAGGAATAGACCCCTCAGTGTGCCAACATCACATCTATCTCGAGGATGAATCCAAAATCTCTCGAGAACACCAGAGGAGGTTGAACCCCGTCTTGAAGGAAGTAGTCCGGGACGAGGTCCTCAAACTGTTAGATGCGGGTATCATCTACCCCATCTCCGACAGCAAAATGGGTGAGTCCTATTCATGTCGTCCCTAAAAAGGCAGGATTCACAGTTGTGGAAAATGAGAATAAGGAAATGGTCACCCAACGCCTGAAGAAAGGGTGGAGAGTCTGCATCGATTACAGACGACTCAACACCAACACTAGGAAGGACCATTTTTCATTACCGTTCATAGACCAGATGTTGGAGAGACTAACAGGTCACTCCTATTACTACTTCCTTGATGGTTACTCAGGGTATAATCAAATACCCATCGCCCCTGAGGATCACGAGAAGACAACTTTCACCTGTCCCTTTGGCACTTTTGCCTACAAACGCATGCCCTTTGGCCTTTGCAATGCACCCGCGACCTTTCAAAGGTGTATGATGAGCATATTCTCTGACATGGTGGAAAAATTCCTCGAAGTCTTTATGGATGACTTCTCAGTTTTTGGGTCATCCTTTGATGACTGTCTGAACCATCTAGGGCTTGTACTTCACCGCTGTCAGGACAAGCGACTTGTCCTCAATTGGGAGAAATGCCACTTCATGGTGAAGAAGGGCATTGTTCTGGGACATGTCATTTCTTATCAGGGCATTGAGGTCGACAAAGCTAAAATCGATATCATCTCGACCTTGCCCATTTCTAAGTCCGTGCGTGACATCCGATCCTTTTTGGGACACGGAGGATTCTATAGGCGATTCATCAAGGACTTCTCTCAAATCGCTCGACCTCTGTCCCATCTTCTGGCTAAAGATAGTCCTTTCGACTTTAATGCTGACTGTGTCAATGCATTTGAGCATCTCAAATCTGAGCTCACTACTGCGCCCATTATCCGTCCCCCGGACTGGACTCTACCTTTCGAGGTAATGTGCGATACTTCTGACTACGCCTTAGGAGCCGTTCTAGGGCAGAGAGTTGACAAAAGGTCACACGTGATCTACTACGCGAGCAAAACTCTTAACTCTGCCCAAATGAATTACTCCACCACTGAGAAAGAACTCCTGGCGGTAGTCTTCGCCCTTGATAAATTCTATCAGTACCTCTTAGCCACTAAGGTGGTCGTGTACACTGATCATGCAGCCCTTCGTTATCTCATGTTGAAAAAGGAAACCAAGCCTCGATTAATTCGCTGGATTCTCTTACTGCAGGAATTCGACCTCGAGATTAAGGATAAGAAAGGAACTGAGAATGTAGTGGCTGATCACTTGTCTAGACTAACTTTAGAGTCATCCTTCGACAACCAGCCCATCCATGAGACCTTTTCAGACGAACAACTGTTCGCTATCTCTGTTAATCCTTGGTATGCTGACATTGTCAACTACCTTGTTACCGAAGAAATGCCTTCACAATGGTCAAAACAGGACAAAAGCCAATTCCTAGCAAGAGTTAAGTACTACTCTTAGGATGACCCTTATTTGTATAAATACTATCCTGACCAGATCATTCGTCTCTGTGTCCCTGAGTCGGACCAACTCAATATCTTGTCCTCGTGTCATGACCAACCTTGTGGTGGTCATTTCAGCACTAAGAAAATTGCAGAAAAAGTTCTGCAATGTGGATTCTACTGGCCCACATTATTTAAAGATGCCCACATCTACAGCAAAACTTGTCCTAATTGCCAGCATCTAGGCCGCATCTCCCAGAGGAACATGATGCCCCTAACTCCCATCCAGGTCAATGAAATATTTGACATTTAGGGCATCGACTTCATGGGCCCCTTTCCCGTTTCCTATGGTTTTGAGTACATTCTCCTTGCGGTAGACTATGTATCCAAATGGATAGAAGCCATTCCCACCAAGACCAATGACCACAAAGTGGTGGTCAAATTCCTAAAGGAGTTCATCTTCGCCCGATTCGGTGCCCCTAAGGCCATCATTAGTGATGGGGGCACCCATTTCTGCAATAGGATATTCGAGAAATTAATGAAAAAGTATAGGGTAACCCACAAGGTTGCCCTAGCTTATCATCCGCAGACTAGTGGTCAAGTGGAGGTTTCTAATCGTCAGATCAAGCAGATCTTGGAGAAGACAGTCAATACCACACGTAAAGACTGGTCTACTCGTCTCACTGATGCTTTATGGGCATACAGAACCGCCTACAAAACCCCACTCAATATGTCTCCCTATCGTCTCGTCTTTGGGAAACCTTGTCATCTACCGGTAGAGATTGCACATCGTGCCCTGTGGGCTATTAAGAAACCCAACTTCGACCTCGACTCTGCAGGGGAGGAGCGAAAACTTCAAATGAATGAGTTAGAAGAACTCAGAAATGATGCCTACAACTTGTCCAAGAATTATAAGCAAAAATGAAGTGGATACATGACAAGAGCATCCTCAGGAAAGAGTTCCATCCAGGACAGAAGGTCCTTCTTTATAATTCCCGTCTTCATCTCTTCCCTGGGAAATTGAAATCTAGGTGGACCGGTCCTTATACGGTCACAGCAGTCACACCCTTTGGGGCAATCACTATTGAGGATCCCAAGGATCACTCCTCTTTTCAGGTCAATGGGCAGCGTCTAAAACAGTTCCATGAACTTGACGTATTGTTCCTTCAGACTTTTGAGATCGATCTCATCGATCCTGTCTATGTCGACTGATGATCCACTCAGTCTCCTGTGCTCCAACTTGGTTGGGGGTGCCTGTAACCCCCGTTGTGTCTGGCTGAAGACGTAAAACTTAGCGCTTTCGGAAAGGCAATTCCGGTATTCCTATAGTCTCATGAGTCGAATGCATTATCTTTATCACTACTATAATTTTCTGCCCATGCAGGTACCATCCCTCTCGTACTACTCTGGTACTTTCCACTGTTGATATCCGGCAGAATTGGTAACACCCTTCCTTCACACTCGCATCATGAACTTATCATTTTCACTATGTGTTCTGGTCATGAGCACTGAGGACGGTGCAATATTTTGGTTGGGGGTGGGTACTTTACCAAAATCTCATGTGATATAAAAAAAAAAAAAAAAAGAAAGAAGCAATTTGGGATGATTTTCGAACTGTTTTCAAGGTGTCTTTTGTTGATTTTAGCAGTGTTTTCAAAAATCGTTACAATGATGAATCAAAACTCTTCGCTAAGTCTATTCATTGAAAAGGATGTCTACACTGAGAAAATCACTTATTAGCTCTTAGTTCGGTGTGGAAGAATACTACAGTGGAATTAAACTCTTGGAAAACTCAGATTCAGCAAGAATTTTTCACAAATCAACATCAGAACTACATGTAGTCTGGACGATCTAGAGATCCAAGAAGAACAACTGTGGAGACCTAACCTAGTGAGCATTTGAGCCTCTCTTCACTTCTGAGGGATATAAATAACTCTGAGTCACAAGATGACTCACCTTTTTCAGTCCCCAACTACTCCCTTGTAATATCTCATTAATCCTTGCTTTGGTCATAGAACTGGGAGTGAAGTCAAAGACGGATCATCACAAAAAGAACCTTCTCTCTATCCATTCGAGACATCACAGATGAAAGTGTAAAACCTAGAAAATGATATAGGCCATCTTTCTACCCCAATCAGACATTTTTGGCTTATCTAACATCTACATCATTGGAAACCCTCTTGAGCCTTATGATGAAAACCTTTTCTTGATAACCCATCAACCAAATCCAATCCCCAAAATGAACACAACTCAAGCACCTACTTCTGAGAGGGATAAAAGAATTTTTGGTATGATCGCAACATGAAGAGAAAGCAAGAAAAGAAAAGAAAGACAAGTGGATCAAGCAAAAAGGAAATATGAAAAGAAAAGAAATAAGGAAATAAAAGAGAAATAGAAAAAGAAAGGTAGTAGAACAAAAGTTAAGAAGATGAACAAGTAAAAAGGGAGAAGAATGAGAAATCAAGGAATTGGTATCACCACCCTCGGGAAACGCTGCAAAGAAAAGTAAGATGCCCTCTCAGAACTTTCGAATCCCTGAAGGCCCGCATCTTTTAACCTTTTCCTAAACCTCTATACAACCCAAGGCAAGCCCTCTTTGATTCTAGGTTAGCACCATCACAAAATGTGGAGAATGGGGAAAAGAGAAACTATAGAGTTTGATCCGACACTCTTGAGTAAAATGACATTCCAATCATGAGATCTTTTGAATCTTCTGTGTCTTCATTTCTAGATAAGTATGTGAGATATTGCAAGTTTCAAACATTTATTTCCTCACATATAACTTGAGAGAAAAGAATAAAACTATTTCTGTGTGACTTACTTCTGAGTGATATACAAGTGAGAATTGAGGTCGAGGCATATAATCTTGTAGGTGATCAGAGAATCTAACTGCCAAATAGGGATGATGTTGAGCACACACACACACGCTGAGTCTGAGTAATCTTTGGTTCAAATGTCCACAAGTAGATGTGCTACATTTTACTGACTAAGTTCTAACTCCTAAATGATCACTTTCACCCTTGAAATGAACTGACAAAATGGAGTTTTTCTGAGTAATGAGAACAAGTTTTTAACATGTACTAGACCCTTCTGAGCTCATGCATTTCGCACTAATTGCCAAGGATTGGCAATATGCTGGTTGGGGGTTGTGATATTCGCTCAAAAATGCTTATTTTAACCAATTATCCTTCTAGCATTATCACACTCTTCTACGTAAAACTGCATTTTTTATCAACATTTCTACGTCAGAGCTTCTCTCATTCCGTAGAACACACTTTTCTGGTTAAAATGGTATATTCGCATGCATTCATACGCATTTATTTGATCCACATGCGAAGTCATTCTCATTACGCAATTTTTTTTCTATCGTAGGAGCAATAATCGGGCAATTTTGATAGAATGCGGGCCCACAATCAACTTCCAGAACCTATGATCAAAGCTCAGGAGCAAACAAGCTGAAGATGAGAAGATATAGGCCAAAGACGAGAAGAGCCAGCGAGTCAAAAGAATCAAGGGACGACCAAGAGAGAAGGAAAGACAAGCCCTCAAAGAAGAGACTAAGGAGATTAAAGCTTATATACCAACACAAGGCGAGTGCTTGCTCAGTTGGTGAAGCATGCAGAAGACCAAGTCAAAGACCAGGGTTCAAGACCCTCTGCTAGCATTTTCTCTTTATTTTATAAAATTTTCTCTCTCCTCTCTCCGAGCCACCATTCTCTCTCTACTCTCAAATCCAAATTATCTGATCCTCTCTCCTTCCTCAGTCACTCTATCCTACGGCCTACCTTGGCCAATGTCCACCATCCAATGATCCATCCGATCATCGCCATCCTAGTCTATCGTCTGATCGTCAGCAGATCATCCATCTTATCATCACCTACCATCTCAGGATTCGATGGCCAACATCTTCTTCTTCTTCTAAATCCTATGGTCACGATCACAACATTGACCAAGATGATCTTGAGTCCTACAGAGTTGGACGGCCCAGATTAAAGAAAGACTTGTTCTTACAAAATGGAAAGGCAAATTTTGGGAAAGTTTTGAAAAGCCATAGTTTTCTTTTTAAAGAAAATATCTTTCAAAATGTTTAGCTATCTCTTCTTTAAAATGATTTTTATTAATGGGATGAGGTTGAAATGAAACTTTAACTTTTGCAAAGAAAATGATTTGGTAAGAGCTGTATTTTTTTTGGGAAACTTTCTTTTAAAATATAGAAGAGATTTGAAATTTTTCAAAAGCACCTTATTGTTTGAAAATAGAATTTTCCTTCAAAAGGGAAGATATCTTAGAGACCGTGGGTCTCTAATAAATAGAAACCCATAGTTTTTATTAGGAGATCTTCTCCTTACTATAAAAGAGGAACAACTCCATGTTTTTAGGGGGTCTCATCACCTCTCAATACTTTCACGTTTTGAACAAAAAAAAAAACCCTAACGCCTCATCCTCCATCTTCTCTTGATATCTCCAAGCCGTCCTCTCTTCTGTTTGGTTTTTCATCTCATTTCTTAGAAAAATAAAAAAAAAAAGGAGAAAAGAGGAAGAAGAAAACCATCACCTCCAGTCCACCCTCTTCTCCACGGTGCACCACCATCATCCTCCCAAGGCCGCCAACAACCACTGCTTTCATACAGCCTGCCATGCTTGTCCTCCTCTAGTTGCACAACAGCAACCATTCCCACATCAAGTGCTGCCTTTGCTTCCCTTCACCACTGAGGAAGCCATTGTCTTCTTCCCACATTTTCTGGTGTTGCAACTTGCAACACCAGTCAACCTCTCTCAAGCCGTCTTCACGGCAAAAGAAGAAGAAGAAAAGAAGAGAAGGATGTCCATCTCTATCAATCCAGCACCGTTCTCTACCACAGTCCCTCATCTCTTCTCTCGAGGACAAAGAAACACAAAGAAAAAAGAAAGAGAGTAAAAGAGGTTCAAAAGGGAAGCCGTTAGGATTTTCTCCACCGATTGGCGACCACGTTGCTGCTCTTCCCACTCTCAACGTCTCAAAGGTTGTGTTGCCTAATAGCTTGCATATTGTCCTCCCTTGGTTGCATACTCGCAACCACCCTGCCACGTCCAACCGTCTTCTTCCACCTGCAAGATCCAATGGCCAGCGCAGCCCACCATTGAAACCGCATCAGAGTTGCATCAGCATCATCCTCTTCTCCCTGGAATGGTCCCTTGCTAGCCAAACTCTTGGCCAACTTCTTGATTGATTTCCTCCCTTGGAGATCCAACGATCTGCCCCTCATGCACATGTTGATCACCCTCTAGTTGGCTTTTCCATACTTCTCCCACCACCTAGCACCGTCCAGATCTCATCCTCCATCCATCTTGGTTTGAGTTTCTAAACTCTCTTCTCACTCTCTCTAATCTCTTATTTTGTATTTTTTTGAGTTAGTTGTTTTGTTTTCATTTTTTTATGTTTTAGTTCAAGTTTGCTAATATATGAACAATTTAATGATGTTTCAATAAAGATAATGCAAGTTTTCTATATTTCTCGTGAGTTTGGTCATCATAGGAGTCATTTTATGTTCTTTACTACACGTTCCCTAATTCCGAGTGCGGATCGACATCCGACATGAATCCCTATGCTAGAATCTCTGAATTTTGCAGGAAATCTCGGATAAATTACAAATCTTGTTGATTCTAGGGTTTCCGTAACCAACAACGCGGAAAAATCCTACTTTCACCTCATGTCCAAGAAGATGTCTGTAATTTTAGTAAACTTGAACCTCCGTTGCAGACCTCCTATAATAACACTTATTATCCGGACAATAGAAGTCACGATAACTTTGGATGGGAACAACAGTCTTTTCTCCAGCAGAATCTGCAACAGGATATGTATCATTCCGGGTTTCTCCAACCCCGTGGACAATATGATGGCTAGTACTCGCAGTCGTAGTACCAGCCAGATCCACAGACTGAATATTTTGGTCAACAATGGACCCCGCAGGATTTTAAAAGTCAGCAGATAGTCCTAGACTCACATCCATCATATAACTTTCATACTCAGTCGGACTACATTCAAGAGTTGGCACCTCAGCTTCCTTTAGCTGAACCACCACAGTCTACTACTAAACCTAGTCTAGAAGAACTCCT
This sequence comes from Euptelea pleiosperma, assembly GCA_035048495.1. NCBI lineage: Eukaryota > Viridiplantae > Streptophyta > Magnoliopsida > Ranunculales > Eupteleaceae > Euptelea > Euptelea pleiosperma. The sequence goes on from CM068542.1 coordinate 13,963,171, forward strand.
CTCGCAATACATCATTCAACAACAGCACTCCATGGAGAGTTTGGAACACCGTCTAGGTGAGTTAGAATCTGAGAGAGAAGAAGTCAACTTCACTAGCCAACCTATGGCTTATCTAGAGTGGAATACCCTGGCCACAGTCCATAATGAGGAGTTGCAGAGCTGGACCCAGTACCAGACTTTACAAGAGAAAATTGAGGTTGCTACAAACAAATGATCGGACTACAATATTGATGAGCCAGAGTCTCCATCTTTGGTGTCCTTCAAAGCACCGACTTCTGAACTTAGCTTAGAGGATTCATCTACCTCTGTTATTTCTATCTGGGACTCTGAAGAAATTATTCATAACATTGAGCTGTATCTTGACTATAGGATCCCAATTGGCCTAGACTTACCCATCCCCACCACCCTTGGATTGTGCAACAATCGTGATGAACCCATGTTTCCATCTATGGTGCCCTTACAGGCAGCTACTTCTGCACCGAGCACAAAGATACCTGAAAGTAGGGTGTTTCCGTGTCGTCGGATCGGAAACCCTAATCTCAACAAGATTTGTAATTAATCCAATTTAATTCCTGCAAAAATAGTAATTCTCACCCAATGGGAAATGTCGGATGTCGATCCGCACTAGGGGTTAGCTCGCGCGACTCAAGAACAAGAAATGACGATTTTTTATCAGAAATTGATAATAAGGAAAATGGAGGGGTGAGAATGGTGATAAATGCTCAATTTTTAAAACTTGCTTTCGATGAATCTAGAGAGAGAATTCTCCACATGCAATAACAAAAACACAAAAATAAATTAGGAAATTGGAACTCACAACTTTATTAATTGAAAGAAAACATGAGTTACAATCTATTGAATTAAAATCCTACTAAAAGCAACTTAAAAGAATTAAAATCTAAAGAGATGATGAGAGAGAAAGTTAAGAGATGAGAAAGAGAACCCCAACCTAGAGAGAAATTGAGGGAATGAGAGATAAAGTTACCTCAAAACACTTACAAGAAGAGATCGGGCACTAGATCGGACAAGTGGAAGGTTGTGCTGCTGATATTCGCTAAAAAATGCTTATTTTAAGCCATTATCCTTATAGCGATGTCGCATTCTCCTACGTAAAACTTGTCTTTTTGTCGACTTTTCCATATAAGAGTTTCTTCCATTGCGTAGAATGCATTCTTTAGATGAAAATTGACTATTTGCATGAAATATACGCATTTCGGATAGTCCAGTATCAAGCCGTTTTAGTTGAATCTCATTACGTGTTTTTTCACTTGTAGGAGACCCTATTGGGCGATTCTCGAGTATTGGCGGGCCCACGATCAACCACAAAAGACTTTTATCAAAGCTTAAAGAGCCAACAGGCTATGATAAAAAGATAGAAGCCATGTACGGGTAAAGTTAGAGGATCGTAGAGCCGGAACAAGGACTAAGAGAGAGAAGAATAGCTGGAGACCAAGAGAAGGACTTAGGTGTTAAAGGCCACACCAATTGACATCAAAGGATATGTTTGACTTATTGGTAGAGCGGACGAGAGAGAATAAAGAAGACCAGGGTTCAAGACCCTCCAATGCTTTTATTTTTGTATTTTTCTCTCACTTCTCTCATATTTCTCTCTTTATCTATCTATTTTGGCCCATGACATAGGCCCATGACCCATGACCCATACCCATGACCCATGCCCATGCCCCATGACCCATGCCCATACCCATACCCATGCCCATGACCCATGCCCATTACCCATGTTCATGCCCATTTGCAACAACAAGAGAGAATTGGTCTCACTTGACCGATTCTTCTCTCCCCCATATCTCTCTATCCTAATCACTCTCTCTCTCATCTAACTAACCCATTCCCAATCGTTGGATCTCTCTAGATCCAACGGTCATCATTTTTACAACAAGCAAAAAGAAAAAAAAAGTCTATAAGAGGTCTACGATCTCTCCTTCTTGGATTGGTTCCCTCCCCCTTCTCTTCCTCTCTTTCTTCTTTCTTTCTCTTCTTATTCACCCTTCTTCTCCTGCGAGCTCACCATCAACTCCTCCACCTCGAAGTGTAAAACGTCAAACAGCAACGTCTCCTTGCCCATTCCATCCGCCACAATCAAAGGCTATAATCCTCAATCCTATTGAGGTCGATCCAATCGGAGTTGCACCATCTACCTCTTCAATGGTAAGCTTCTCTTTAATTCATCTCTCTAACCTTCCTACCTTCTTTCTCTCTCTTCTTTCCCTCTCTACCTTTACATGCTTTCTAGGGTAATATTTTGATGGCTTTCTAAATTAATTTGGTTTAATGTTATTTCCGTTGTAAAACATTTAAACAAGCATTGTAAGCATTTATTTTTAGTTTAATGAACAAGTTTTAAATTCAAGTTTAAGTTGTTTTCATTTATTGTGTTTTTCATTCTCGTTTCTCTTATGTTTTTTCATTCTAATAGTTTTAACAACAATCTCAAGCATATTTTAAATCAACCTCAACCATTCTCACCCTTCTATTTATTCCGAGCATTTTTTTATTATTCTTGTTTCTTATTGTGTTAACTAATCTCGAGTACGGACGATATCCGACACAAGCCACTGTGCAAGTCTGCGTGTTTGCAGATTAAGTGAACTAATTCGGAGAAATTACAAATATTGTTGAAATCAAGGGTTTCCGATCCAACGACACGAAAAAACCCTACTTTCAGCTGCCCACAGTGGTGATTGGAGAAATGAAGATCTCGGTTCCTTAGTGGAAGAAGAACCCGGAGGAGATATGGCCAAAGTGGTTCACTGGCAGTTGATGTGTAGGAGAAAAGGGAAAAGTGGCGCACCAGCAGATGGTGTTTCAAGTTGTTGAAGGCGGGCTGGTACAACAGGTTCTAGGCACCGCAAGTTGGCTGAAGGTGACAGCGTGGTGGAGCAACCCATAGAAGAGTTGAAGCTCGGCCTGTAACTTCAATGGAGGGCGCACCAGCGCTACATGGAGTAGGGGTTTTCACTGTAGCACAATGATGAGTTGCTGGTTTGTCTGGATGTGCAGGCCGTTCAGAATAAAGAGAAGGTGGAGCACCGTTCTTGATACCCAAGGAGAGATGTGCATGCATTGATGGCTGTTGTTAATGGCAGCAAGGAGAAGGGTTCTCCTTATTCAAAAAAAATGTGGGTGATAGCAAATGAGGGAGGCTTGGGATGGCAGAAACGTGGAAGAGAGAGGGAGTCGCCGATTTTAATGGCGCTCGCCGGAGTTGCAAGTGATCTTTTTTTCTTTTTTTTTTTCTTCTCTTCTTTTTGTCTGTCTTTGCTATGGTGAAAGAGAGAGATAAGAACGGTAGAGGGTGGTTGGGAGATGATAATGGAGATTGGAGAGATGGAAGATTGGGTTGGGAGAGGGTTGAATCCCCGTTGAAGAAGCTGGAGGCGTTCTTTATGGTGTTGCTCCGTGAGGATAGCAGCAACGTGATGTTCTTCTTGGGGCTATTGCAGCACCATCCTTAGCTTGTGGTGGTGGAAAAATGGTTTTGATGGAAGACGAGGTGGAGATGCCGTGAGAATGATGAAGGCGATAACAGTGATAGGTTGCAGGCGCACCGGAGGGATAGAGAGTTGCAGCCACCGTGAAGTTGAAGATCTAGTTCATGCACATGCAGGTGTGAATCCAGCAAGGATTGGAGGCGCTGCTGCTGGCTGGCACAAAGAAAATGTGGGGACCATGGTGCTAGGAGGCTACTCAAATCGCAGCAAGAAGAGATGGGGGCAGTAAGGTTGGAAGGAGTTAATGGTCTGGGTTTTTTGGTAGAGGCGTGAATGGGAGTGGGGCGGCAATAGAGGATGGGGCATTAGGGTTATAGGAGAGGGTGAAAGAAAGAAGAAGATGGAGAGGGTAACGGCTAGGAGAGAGAGCAAAACGTGGGAGAGATGGGGTGAGACGTGGGGAGAAGAAGAGATGGAGAGGGCCTAGGGTTTTTTTTTTAGAGATGGGAGGGGGATTAGGGTTCCAAAGAATCCTCTCTTCTCCCCTTTTAAAGCTCCCTAGTTTCCATTAATGGAAATTAGGGATTTTTTTGAAATAAATTTTTTTTTTAAAGTAAAACCTTACTTTTCTTTGGGGAATTTCCCCATTTAGTGGACCCCCCTTTTTTATTTAAAAATAATTAATTTAAAGCATTTTAAAATCGCGAGGTCCACTAAATGGTCGAGCCACGGGCCGATGATGATGGGCCCGGCTACTGGTCCACAAGGATTGATTATGTCCATCGTCTCACAAGATGATGTGACAGACAATTTGATGACGATCAGATGGATGGTGACTTGATTGGGACCCAGATTGGTAGATCAACGGATCTAGAGAGATCCAACGGTCCGGTGGAAGATCCAACGGTCCGATTGAAGATCCAACGGTCAGAAAGCTAAGGGAGATGAGACAGAGCCAATGGGCAGGAATTCTGGGGTTAGGTTAGTAGATCCGAGGACCGAGAGATGAAGAGAGAGAGAATAAGGAGAGATGAGATAGAAAATTAGGGGCAGGATATAGAAAATATCAGAAAATGGAGATAAAAATATTGGCAGAGGGTCTGGAACCCTGGTCTTCACTGTGACCATCCTCACACTTCTCCCGTAGAGTAGACCATTATTCCTTGCTGACTCATGTGGCTTTAAACGCTTTGGTCCGTCTCTTGGTCATTGGCTCTCCTACTCTCTTCATTTTTTGGGCTAGCTTTTTGGTCATCTTATTCAGCCCATATTTGGCCCATATCTTCTAGTCATAGCCTGTGGCTCTTCAAGCTTTGATATTAGGCTTCTGTGGTTGATCATGGGCCTGCAAGTCTCAAGACTAGCCTGATCAAGTTTTCTGCAAGAAAAAAAGCACGTAATGAGACTTGATCATAACGTTTTTATACCTAAACTTCCATAAATGCGTTTAATGCATGCAAATATACCATTTCGTCCAAAAAAGTATGTTCTACGCAATGAAATAGACTCTTACGTAGAAAAGTAGATAAATAGAGCATTTTACGTAGGCGAGTGCGATAACGCTAAAAGGATAATTGCTTAAAATAAGCACTTTTGAGCGAATATCAATACCCATATCCATCTCTATCTATAATGATTCTACATCAGCACTGGATGCAAATATTCCTACCATTGAGCAATATCTAGAAAATGGGATTCCAGCTGCCCTGGACCTACCGTTCCCCACCGAGGATAAACACATTGAGTGCAGGGATTGGAACATCCCTCTCACATTAGGAAACCTCGAGGAAAAGGTCCACAGTTTTGACCCGTCACCATACGTCGACGTTGTCAATAAACAGTGTGCCATAGAGAATCTAATTCAGGACTCTCTCGAGGAAAAACCCTCCCAGTATGAAGAACACTTTGAGCCTGACTTCATCTTGGAGTCAGACAATTATGCTATTACTGATCTGCAGGAGTCTGCTCCATTCAGATACATTCCCGCTAAACTAAATGAGTTTACGGCTCTGTTAACCATGGCCAGAGAACCCACTACTGCTCTCATCTCAGTCTTTACTGAGAAGCTTCGATCCCTCCAGTTGAACTACATGTTTTTGCGGGTCTGCAAAGAGCACTTACTATTCTTTTCTCAGTTTACACTGAGAAAGACCTGTTCTATACAGGTATACCTAGACAAGGGATAGGATAACAGTCTCTGTTCTACCTTAGAAGGCTGCAGATTCACTCAGTTTCCATGAGTTTTAATCTAGTTGGGGGTACTTGATATACCCCCGTCATGTCTGGCTGAAGACATAAAACTTAGCACTTTCGAAAGGCAATTTCGATATTCCTAGAGTACATGAGTCTCTATATTTGTTATTACTGTGATATCTCTAGACATGCAGGTACATTTATTCTTTAGATCATCAGGTACCACACACTGTCGAGTTAATGCCGACTTGGTAATATCCTCCTTGAACCTTTGCATCATCATTACCAATTTTTCATCATCTTTTGTCCCGGTCATGAGCACCGAGGACGGTGCTATATTTTGGTTGGGGGTGGGTTTTTACCAAAACTCATGTTTTCATTTTGATAAAAAAAATAATAATAAAAAAAAAAGAAAAAAAGAAAAAAGAGAGAAAAACCTTGTGTTTTTGGGTATGATTTCATGTGATTTTCGAAAATGCTCTAACTTGATTAGTTAAAACCTTCCGGAAAGTCTATTCATTGAAAAGGATATCTATTTTGAAAAATCACTTGTTAGCTCATCCTTCAGTTTGAAAGCAAACATTACTATAATGGATTGAAAACTCTTTGAAAACTCAGATTCTGCAAAAATGTTCACATATCAACGTCTGAATTATCCGATGTTTAGATTATTTAAAGATCTAAGGAGAACAATTGTGGAGACCTAACCCAGCGAGCTTTTGAGCTTTTCATTATTTCTGAGGGTTATAAAATTATTCTGAGTCACAAGATGACTCACAATTCTTCTAGTCCCCTAATATTTCCATTGAGTGGTCTCATTAACCTTTGCTTTGGTCTTGGAACTCAGAACGACATCAAATTTGGATTATTACGTAAAAAAACTTCTCTATATCCATTCGAGACATCGAAGATGAAAGTACAAATCCTAGAAAATGATATAGGCCATCTTTTTAGCTTCCCTAATATCTATACCGTTAGAAACCATTTTTGAGCCTGTTGATGAAAACCTTTTCTTGTTAACCCATCAACCAAAAACCCAATCCCAAAAAAGAGTTCAATACGATAACCTACTTCCGAGAGGGATCAAAGAGTATTTGGTATGATCATAAATAGATAGAAATCAAGAAAGAAAAAGAAAAGAAAATAAAATAAATGGTTCGAGCTGAAAAGAAACATGTTCAGAGAAGAAAAGAATAGCCAAAAAGACAAAAATTGAAAAAAGAAAAGAAGAAAATTCAAGAAAATATTACCCCTGGAAAAAGTTGCAAAGAATAGTGAGATACGCTCTTAGAATGTTTGAATACCAGAATATCCTTCTTTTCTAAACCTATCCTAAGCCTCAATACAACCTATGCAAGTCCTATTTGATTCTAGATTTGTACCATCCTCAAGTGTGGAGAATGGAGAAAAGAAAAATTATATAGTTTGATCCGACGTTCTTAAGTGATATGACATTCCAATCATGAGATCTTTTTAAATCTTCTTATACCCTCCATTCAAGAACTATATATGTGAGACGTTTACCAGTTTTTATATTCATCTCCTCACATATAGTTTGAGAGAAAAGTATAAAATTATTTCTGAGTGATTCACTTCTGAGTGGTATACAAGTGAGGATTGAGGTCGAAGCATAAAGTCTCTAAGGAGATCCAGAAATCTCTACTACCAGATAAGGATGATGTTAAACACACACACACACTGACTCTGAGTAATCTTTTGTTTGAAGGTCCATTTGTAGAAGTGTTGCATTTTGCTGATTAGTTCTAATTTGTGAATGATTTCTTGCATCCTTAAACTAATCTAACAAAACAGAGTTTTTTCTGAGTAATGCAAATAATTTTTCTAACATGTTATGCCTAGCCCTCTTTCGCTCACTTATTTTGCAATAATTGCCAAGGATTAGCAATATGCTAGTTGGGGGTTGTGATATTCGCTCAAAAATGTTTATTTTAAGCCATTATCCTTATAGCGTTGTCGCATTCTTCTACGTAAAACTTGTCTTTTCGTCGACTTTTCCACGTAAGAGTTTCTTCCATTGCGTAGAACACATTCTTTAGATGAAAATCGACTATTTGCATGAAATATACGTATTTCGGATAGTCCAGTATCAAGCCATTTTAATTGAATCTCATTACGCACTTTTTCACTTGCAGGAGACCCTATCGGGCGATTCTCGAGGATTAGCTGGTCCACGATCAACCACAAAAGACTTATATCAAAGCTTAAAGAAGCCAACAGGCTAGGATAAAAAGATGGAAGACATGTACGGGCAAAGTTAGAAGATCGTAGAGTCGGAACAAGGACTAAGAGAGAGAATAATAGCTGGAGACCAAGAGAATGACTTAGGTGTTAAAGGCCACACCAATTGACATCAAAGGATAAGTTTAACTAATTGGTGGAGTGGTCGAGAGAGAATAAAGAAGACCAGGGTTCAAGATCCTCCAATATTTTTATTTTTGTATTTTTCTCTCACCTCTCTCATATTTCTCTCTCTATCTATCTTGGCCCATGACCGAGGCCCATGACCCATGACCCATGACCCATGCCCATGACCCATGACCCATGCCCATGCCCATTTGCAACAACAAAAGAGAATTGGTCTCACTTGACCGATTCTTCTCTCCCCCATATCTCTCTATCCTAATCACTCTCTCTCTCATCTAACTAACCCATTCCCAACCGTTGGATCTCTCTAGATCCAACGGTCATCATTTTTACAACAAGCAAAAAGGAAAAAAAAAAGTCTATAAGAGATCTACGATCTCTCCTTCTTGGGTTCCCTCCCCCTTCTGTTCTTCTCTTTCTTCTTCTTTCTCTTCTTCTTCACCCTTCTTCTCCGGCGAGCAACTCCGATGAGCTCACCATTAAAGCCTCCACCTCGAGGTGCAAAGCGTCAAACATCAACGTCTCATTGCTGCCCATTCCATTCGCCACAATCAAAGGCTACAATCCTCAATCCTACTGAGGTCTATCCAGTCGAAGTTGCACCATCTACCTCTTCAATGGTAAGCTTCTCTTTAACCTTCCTACCTTCTTTCTCTCTCTTCTTTCCCTCTCTACCTTTACATGCTTTCTAGGGTAATATTTTAATGGCTTTCTAGATTAATTTGGTTTAATGTTATTTCCGTTGTAAAGCATTTGAACAAGCATTGTAAGCATTTTTTTAGTTTAATGAACAAGTTTTAAATTCACGTTTAAGTTGTTTTCATTTATTATGTTTTTCATTCTCGTTTCTCTTATGTTTTTTTCATTCTAATAGTTTTAACAATAATCTCAAGCATATTTTAAATCAACCTCCACCATTCTCACCCTTCCATTTATTCCGAGCATTTTTTGATTATTCTTGTTTCTTATTGTGCTAACTAATCCCGAGTGCGGACAATATCAGACACGAGCCACTGTGCAAGTCTGCTTATTTACAGATTAAGTGAACCAATTTGGTGAAATTACAAATCTTGTTGAGATCTAGGGTTTCCGATCCGACGACACGGAAAAACCTTAATTTTAGTAGCCACTATCGATATCAGCTAAAATGTAAAAAAAATACTAGACACCAAACGGTATCATAGTACCGATTTCAACCAAGTTCCAATCGGTGACTCACTACCGTTTTACAGTAAGCTATAACGGTGACCTTTACCGATATTTACTTTTATATATCGGTGATCACTACTGATACAAAAAATCAAAACAAAAAAAGAATAATGGACCCCAAATGGTATCACAGTACCGATATGAACTAAAAAGGATGCAAACAAGTTTTCTCAAGATAACGGTACCTGGATACCGATCTGAGGTAGCTAATATCGGAGTCGAGCTACCGATTTGGAAAAAGATGGAAAATATCTTTACTGACTCTATAACGGTATCACAGTACCGATTTCATAAGGTTTTAGTTGGTAGTGGTATGTTGATTTTGTTTTATTAAATTGGTATGACGTGATCGATTTACGTGTTGTTGATATCGGTGGTGGGCTACCGTTTGGACTTGTAGGGATATCGATACTGTGATACCGTTTGGGAATCAGAACACTTATTTTGGTGAAATGAGTGTTTATGCCGATATAGGTAGGTTGGATATCGGTAGTGGACTACCGATTGTGTGATAACTAGATCGGTGGTTCAGTACCGTTTTGGGAAAAATGTTTGTAGGACTTTTATAAACCTCTAATTCATGAAGTATAAGTAAAAATATTCAGATTTAAAATAGAGAGTTGTGTTTTCCCAATGTACTAACATCAAAAGTTGTATTGTATTGTATTTACATTTACAATGGTTTACATTTACAGTGTATACTTTCATGTATAACCCTAAGCACGCAGCCTCAAAAAAGTCGACTCGCACGCCTACAAGAAAAGGATAAGAAAACTAGTCACTAGGGATATCAAATGGACCCTCCCGTAAGACAACCCTAGGCTCAACTAGGCCGCTGAACTGATCCATTCGTTCAAGGTACGGGGTGTCCCAGCCTTGAGCTACTTGGTGACGATACCTTCTCCACATATCACTTGTTCGCGGTATCGGACTTCTAGGATCCAAGATAACCTTTACCCAATGGTTTTGATTCACGAACCCCATGGCAAATATTTGATGACCCGTTGATGATGTTGTGAATAGAGGGGCAAATGTGAGACATTGGTACAATGAAAGCTGAACAAAAATGCAGTTGTAGCGAGATGCTATAAGATGCTCCATGTCCGGCATAGTCAACAAAGTATATTCAGGTGCCATGCCATCTTCATAGAATGACAATGCTTTCAGCAGCTCTGCAACATGGTTATCATCGCCAAATAATCAAGCATAGTTAGAGCGATGGAATACCAACTCATCTGCAAGTTATGTCTGACCTGCTTCCAACCAATGTTCTCATCCATGCCCAACAGACTTGCGACGACTCTGTAGCCACAATTACCATCTCCGTATACATCTTTGACATCCAAGATGTATGGTCTGATCCCTTCTAGAAAAAATTCAGATACTTGATGGGTGTACCTTTCCTAGTACTGTACACCCTCTGTTTCTGAGCCTTTGCTTTCTTTAGAGGTGGTACATTCTGTGATAGTTTCTCATCGGTAAGCACAAATTTAAATTCGGACGGTTCTCTTTTTGTCGATGACAACTTTTCTCATTTTTTATTTGATCCCGCTCGAGGCCTGCCTCTGTTGGTCTTCTTCACTTCTGGTTCATCTAATGAAGTGGTTTCTAGCTTAAACAGCTCCCTCAACTTTCTCTTCAGGCGTAATTTAACATCGTCACCTTGGTCATCAAAATGTTTCATGAACATGAGTACATCAGGGAAACAGTCATGCTCTGCAAGTTTTGTTGTACAAGTAGGCACATTGGATAGTTTCTTCCAGTGTGGATGAATAGACGATAGGGAGGTACAGCTGTCCCCACGTATGTAACCTGTAAGCTCACACCCACAAGGAAGACCATGCGTTTGACGAATGACACATCCACACGCAGCTCTATCTATACCAAACGCTTTAGCACATTTTTTCTCTTCAAGAATAAGATAGAGTGCAGCGATAGAGACGAAACCCCTTAGATTCTTATAAAATACACCCTTTAATTCATTCTTCATTGTATGAATGCTTTTCTCAAATGATGCAGTGATTTCAGTATGTTGTAATTCCAGTAGGCTATGAATGGAAGGGAATGCTATAACAATTGAAGCTTGAGACGTCCCAAGTTGTCTTTTTAACTTGGCATGTGAACTTTCTACTAGATTTGTTGTCGAATGCCCAAAGTGCAAATATTGATTTGTCCATGCTGCTACAAAACGATCTCTATGAGGTGTCAACCAAGTATCCTTGACATAAAGTAGGGCACCTGAATGTATTTCTGTGAATTCCGTCTCAAAGGCAGCTAGGCGATCATCATACTCCACCTGAGTAGTAGATAACACCAACTCATTCCATGATGTTAAGAATTTCTTCCACTCTGCGCCTATTTTAAACATCCGTTTGCACTTGGACAACACATTTCTAGATATATGGAAATCACAAAGGAAGTTTTGGGCTTCTGGAAATACCTTCTTGATTGCATTTATGAGAGCCAGATCTTTATCTGTGACAATGACCGATGGAGGTGAATAGTCTATTAGAATCGACTTCAACATTTTAGTGCCCAAACATAATTATCTTCTTGTTCCACTTTCATAAAGACAAATGCGACATAGAATGTCTTCTCACAAGACGTCACCCCTACAATCTCCAACAGTGGTAACCCAAATCTATTCGTTTTATACGTGCAATCCGTGAAAAATATGTGAGGAAAACACTTGCTCTGCTGAAGGGACGCTGGGTGTGCCTAGAACAAATCCTGAACCCTATTAGAACCCTTAGTAGTCCTATGACATTCCACGTATCCATATTCATCAAACATCTTCATTAACATTTGCATATCTGTTTTATCGCCCTTCTCCCTCTTTTTCACCAATGATCGGGCATTATAAATTATCGACATAGTAGATGCATTTTTTGCATCCCTCATCTTTATGGCTCTCAGTACTTCTTTTGGCTTCACACCTGCCTTCGTCATTTTAGTCATCAGTTGCTTCTCATCTGCATTGAGTCTTCTAATAAAAGAATGTCCTTCAAACTGTTCTGCGATTGGATGGTTTTGGGTACCACAAATCACTTTAACCATCCACTGGTCATCTACGGGCAACTTCACACCTCTTAGTGAAAAAGGACATCCACATCGTTTTGTTTCCTGCCCGTCTACTCTTCTCATCTCCCGTCCCTTTTTTTGAATCAATTGATGACCTACTTTTTCCACCCCTCTCACAACTAAAGAAAATTCTCGGGGATTTACCCTTCTGATGATCCGATCTTGAGACTACTACAACATTTCCAACTGTTTTACCAATGTCTTGAACAAATTTTACTAGTTCATCACGGCTGTTTAAGACCTACAAAACAATGACAAATACACCTCACTCTCAAATTTTATTAGTTCATCACGGCCGTGTTTCATTACCAAGTGGGAAAATTGTATTTTCCTTAGGAAAACACAACTGTCCATTGTTAGATAGCCAATACAAATCTGTATAATTTTTCATAACAAGCCATTTAAATCTAGATAATTTTTCCTACTAAGCCCGAAATTCATTTCCCATCCAGATAGGTGAGAATTCATTTCCACCTAAAAATACACCTTTGTTTTCTCACATGATCGAAATATGTATTCTCAGTTACAATCAATCAGCCATTTAAGGCATATCCCAGATGAATTTTCTCGGGAAAATTTTCCGTGCAATCAAACACGGCTTAACTTATAATGTCATTACAAAGAAGAAACAAATTCCAAGAATATAATCATCACCAAAAATTTGAACAAAAACCCTAGTTTTCAACCCCAAAACATAATCATCTTTGACAAAATGTAGTAGACATCATTACCATGCAAACAAACACCATAGAAATCACTATTTGGATATACAACTTACCTCCATGCATTGTTTGTAAGAGAAGAAGGAAATGGAGTCGAGTTAACACGTTCTTCTTCAATGGCGGTGATGGATTGAGAGAATACGAGGAAATGCAATGTCTCCTCTATTTCTCCTTTGTTTCTCTTCCGTTCGTTTCCCCTCCGTTTCACCTTCCGTTTCTCTTTCATTTTCAAGCCGTTTCTCCTTCAAACGGTTCCTTCAAACAACTCCTGTTTTTTATTTCTTCTTTGTGGGTGGGTGTGGGTAACGACGATTCCGACTTAACATTTTGGTACTTATTTTTTTTAAGGTGGGTATTACTAAAAAAAAGGTGTGTGCAATTAACGCCACCCAAAATAAATTACTTGATTGCCTTCTGAATTTATTCTTATGAAACACAAAATAATTGAGATTGAACATATGGTATATGGATCTACTATTGTCCCTACTCTTTGATCTTCACATTTTATATATGTACTAGTGGGTGGACCAGCGCCCCATGGCACTCCTCAACAAAACGTCCAATGCACATAGATTTTTTCTGAGTGCATATGTGTGTGATATATATTTGAAGGTTAGAAAACACTAATCAGGTCAATTTTTGTTATATATGTTCATCTAGGGATGAGCCAAGCATACATATGATCAATAGCCTATAATATTGTGCCATGTGGCTTAGATTAAGTCCATCATCAACTTTGATCAATTTTTCTAGAGATAAGAGATGAGCCAAGACAAAAAAAAACAAAAGAATCAAAATAGGGATATTCTCGGAATATTGGACTTTAGTAACTTATTGACTTTTATAAGCCAAAAAGTTAAGAAGTTAGTTTGGATGTATTTCATATTTTAACTTTTGAAAAGTTAAAAACTAACTTAAAACTGAAGCTAAATTTTTTAGCTTTTAACTTCTAAGAGAAAAATTACTTCTCAAAAATTAAAACGCCTCCCAACGCTTTTAATTTCTATGACTTTTTTGGATATAAAAAATCAACTAGTAACTTCTGCTACAAGTAGAAGTGCTTTTACTTCTAGTTCCCAAACGCCCCCTAAATCTTGGATTTGTGTCTATTCCATGAATTGTTTACTTTAAACCGCCGGATTCGAGCGTTATTTGGGTACCCAGATCCAACGGTTATGAATCAATCTAATTTTTGGACTGTTACTCCACTTAAGAATCCATACGCTCTCAGTGGTCCCTAAGAATGTGTCATGGTTTATACAAACGTACCTAATTAAAAAGCCCATCCACATGACATATTCTTAGAGGAGAAAAGATTCGCTGGACTTGGTGGACTTCAAACTTTGAAGTCTCCCCACCCAAAATGTCTGACACATACCCCAATCCCTTAACCCAACCCGCGTTAAGCCCTTGGTTAGTGGTTAACAAGGGTCACTCTTGGGACATTTTGAAGTCCCCCCGAGGCTAGTGAATTTTTTCCCCTCTTAGAGATTGCTGAACTTTTGGATGTTTGGGCCTGTGGCCCAACGGCCCCAACCCTAAGTGAACATACAAATTAAAATCAGTCTGATTAGTGATTTCTAAGCATTGGATTGAAGTCATTTTCATGGATTGATTTTTACCTTGGAATTTGAGCATTATTTGGGTTCAAACTTCAAAATCACTGATCAGGCTGATTTTGGGTATGTAGGTGATATTCGCTTAAAAGTGCGTATTTTCCACTATTATCCTCTAAGCGTTATCACACTCTCATACGTAAAACTACTCTATTTATCCACTTTTCTACGTAAGAGTCTCTTCTATTGCGTAGAACACATTTTTCTAGACGAAATGGTATATTTGCATGCATTAAACACATTTTTAAAAGTCTAGATATAAAGTCATTCTGATTTAGTCTCATTACGTGCTTTTCATTATTGCAGGAAACTAAATCGGACGATTCTCAAGACTTACGAGCACACGATCGACCACAGAAGCCGACTATCAAAGCTTAAAGAGCCAACAAGGAATGACGATAAGATATGGGCCAAATACAGGCTAAGCTAGAAGATCACAGAGCCAGACCAAAAACCAAAAGAATGAACCAAAGGTTGAATCGCAAAGGCGGGACCAAGTTGATCAAGCCCAGGGCCTAAAGGAGAGTACCGAAAAGAAAGTTCAGGAGATTGAAATTCAACTAAGTGAGAAGCCCAAGTCCAATCAAAAGAGTCCAATAGTGCTTAGCCAAAGACATGATTTAATGACATGGCAAGTATGGATAACAGACATCTAGAACAGGCCTCAAGCCTATTGCTTTAGATGGTTTCTACAGGTTGAATGGTCCATATTACAAAGGGTGGCAATGAACTGGGGTGAGGGAATGTTAACATTATGAGCGAGATATATGCTTGATCACATGGGGGATATCCAAAAGAGTTGGACGGTGGAGATATAGGTCTGACCTCAAGTGAAAGACTAGTGATTTACGATCACATGGGCCACAAAAAGTTGCTGGACCGGTTTAACGACATGGGATAATTGATGATTTAAAAGAAGCAAGTTCTGTTGAAATTTATCCTATAACAAAATGGATGGTGAATCACATGTTTGCATGGCCAAGATGTGATCTTGGGAAGAAGAAATAGATTTTGTCATGTAGAAAAGCGGAGGGAAATGTTGACAAGTCGCTGGACATTAGCTAGATTTTTATATTCAAAAGATCCTCCATTTGTCAAAAAAAGAAAGAAGTTGATGGTATTTCCCAAATAAAGAAGACAAGTGGAAGGTGGTTTTAAGAAAGGTTGTTGGCTTTCACCAAGACAAGATCAGATGGAAGGTGGAGATTAAGCAATGAGTGATGTGGCATGGAGAAGCAAGATAAGCAATTTATGATTTTTTTGGGAGGGGAGCACGTGGAGACTTGTTTCCCTATTAAGGAATCCCAACACTTTGTTGAAAGTGTTTAGAGTGGGATCCACAGCAACACCTAAACCATGGTTTCACCTTACATCTCCCACGTGGAACTCACCTCTTCAAAACTGAACACTCCACATTTTCTCTCTCTCACAATCTCACCCCCTAATCCAATGGCTGTTAACCTCCTACCCCCCAAAACCCTATCAAAAAAAATAAAAAAATAAAACCAATATAAAAGAAAAGAGAGAGAAGAGATGGGGGCTGGACCATCTCTCTCTTCCCCATTCCCCCTTCCCATTTTCATAAGCCATACACAACTTTCTGACCGCCTCTCTCACTTCTCTCCCATTGGAAACCCCAGCCATGATCTCTCTCTTCCAAAAAAAAATGTTCTCATGAACCCTCGAAACCTAGCATGCCCCACTTCTCTGCAATGCACGTTTTCGCAATCTCCTCTCCCCAACTCCATACTCAAGCCATCCACACCTCCAAAAATCTCAGCCGTTACCCCCTACTCTGACTGTTTTTAGTTCTCCACCCTTCATCTATCTTCTTTCAATCCCTAGACCGCCATCTCCTCTAAACATTTTCTCTTGAAAGAGAAACTCATAGCCGCCCCCCACAACAAGAGAAAAAAAAAAGGAAGAAAAGAAGTAAAAGAAGGATAGAAGAAGAGAGAGGAGATCAAGATCTCCTCTACCGCCCCATCTACGGCTTGTTGCCTCCATTGAGCATCCAGCAGATGTGCTCTACGCCAGCAACTCCACCGCCTCTTGCAATACCACCACCTGCATGTCCTCTTCAAACCTCCAGCCCTTGCTGCCAATAGCCAGCAGCACCACCTCGTCCTCCTCTTCAAAGCAACTCCGGCCAAGACTGGTTCGCGCAATTCATCCACACTGTTGCCATCAACTCAGGCACCTCATTCTTTCCTCTTCAAGAGCGCCTCAACACCTACACTGCGTGCATCTCCTCTCCAATATCACCCAAAGCTGCCATGGTCAGACATCATGCAACGCCCCCCTCCATTGCACTTCTCAGCCTGCATCTTGGTCAAGAACATCACTCCATCTACTCCATGATCTCCATGAACATGTTGTCCTTCTTGTTGGCCGGCAAAAAACCATACGCGAAAGGTAAGCCAAGGTTAGGTTTCTTTCTCATTTAGTTTCTTTCTTCTACTTTCTCTCTCTATATTCTAGCTCTCTCTCTCTCTATGTCACGCCCTGAATCCAGATACCCAGATACGACCCGAAAATCTATGGATCGACCCGTACCAGAACCCAAAGTACCAGAACCCAGAGGTGATCCATGAATGTCCCCTAGTGGTCCAATTAGGTCAATTAGACTACTAAGGTTCATTCGAAAACTCACTAAGTAAACAAAAAAGTTTAGATGTAGAAAACAAATAATTCAAATAATTCAATCAATCAACTAAATGTGGAGAGAAGAAGATGAGTACATGCTCTCAATCAAAGGACTACATGCCCATGAAAATAAATAAGTGATGTTTTAGAACAATCAAAATAAAGTCTTTTAAAGTATGGGATCGACTCCCAAATCCTCGCCGATCTTCTCAAATGCACCGGAGTCTTTCGCCTCAAAATCATCTCACGTACCCGGCTCCTCAAAATCTGAAAATGGTATCGGTATAGCACCGTGAGCCGAGGCCCAGTAATACAATAGTGTGCATGGTATGATGTCATACTATACAAATTTTTAACCAAGGTATGCATCTCAATCATATAATAAGGATGACATGAATATGAGGATGAATGCAAGTAAGTACAGAATGCCAATGCAACTAGTACCCATAACCACATAGGGTCTCCATCTCCTTCCCGCACTGGGAGCGGTCTCATCGACCCATCTGCAGGATATAATAACGTCTGGGGCCTTTCACCCTAGGGTACCGAACCCTGATTAATTGATAAAACCAATATAAACGTATATAATATACTTCAACCCCATTTCCTTATGCACTCCTTATATGAAATAACGTGATGATCATGGTATGACAACAAGATGGTACTAGATTTACATTGCATAAGCACACATGTATTTAACATTTAAATAAGAATATAAAATGAATGTATGATCATCAAGAATAATAATATGAGAACGAACTAGGGTTAAACAACATGAATAATATGTAAACGATCACTAAAGATCATGATCAACATCGATGAATAATAAGTAAAAATTGCAAGAGAATCCAATACACCATGGCCGAACCCTATAAGGGATTCATGACACAAGGTCGAACCCTAAAGAGGGATCCAAGACACTTGGCTGAACCCTATGAGGGATCCAAGACACATGGGTGGGATCCCCATGTATACAAGTATGGGTCAAACCATCTAGGGTTTAGTCAAACAACGAGGGTTAAACCCCTTAATAGTCAATAAGTCATGATCGAACCATTAATAATTAATAGGTTTTTTACAAAAAAAAATGTATTGTCTTGTAAAAATCATAACTAAATAAATATTAATTAGAAAAATATAAATTCAATGGATTTAAAAACTAGATTCACAGAGGTTTTTAGGAAAAATAAATAGAAAAATATTTAGATTCAGAATATAGGTCGAAACCCTTAATTAAGTGGACCGGACAGAATCTGAAATTCTGAGTTTTACAGAAAAGTCCCGAACATTTGAAAAATCATAACTTAATCAATACAAATCAGAAAAATACAAACTCAAATATTATAGAAACTAAATTTATAGAGGTATTTAAGAAAAATAAATACAAAAATATTTAGGTTAAAAATATAGATCAAAATCTCAAGTGAATTAGACCGTGTAAAATCTAGAATTCTGGATTTTACAGAAAAGTTCAGTACGTTTGAAAAATCATAACTTAATCAATACAAATCAGAAAAATACAAACTCACAGGTTCTAGAAACTAGATTGATTTTGAAAAATAATTAGAAAAATATTTAGGTTAAAAATATAGATCGAAATCCCAAGTGAAGTGGACCGTATAAAATCTGAAATTCTGGGTTATTTTGTAAGGTCCAACAACTTAGAAAAATTATAATTAAATAAATATAAATCAAAAAAATACAAACTAAACAGTTTTGAAAAATAGATTCATAGAGGTATTTAGAAAAAATAATTATAAAAATATTAAAATTATAAAATACAATAAAAATGATAAAAAACATAGTCATCCATTATAGGTGTAAAAGAACCCATGGCCAAACCCATCATGGTGGCCTAAAATAAAGATCGACCCAATAAGAATAAAGTAAATATTGTTGAAATTAATTTATAATGAGTATCAACTATTATCTAATGAAAGAGAAACAAGATCTTGAAAAAAAAACAAGTATAAGATGGATCAAACACACTTACCACAAGGTTTCTTGAACTTTAATGAAGAATTCTTGAATCGCTTAAAAAGTCCTTCCTTTATTGATCTTTTGCTCCTAAAGTGATATATGTTTATGAGAGAAGAGAGATGAACACTATCCTAGGGTTTGGTGATGATTGGAGAAGAATATGTGGTGTTAATGGTGGAAGAGTATAGATGAAGGTTTGAATTTTAGGTTAAAGATTAAGTGTAGAGAATCACTGAGGAAGAAAGCTTAAATAAAATAGAAGGTAATGAAGAAATAGGTCTCATAAGGATTAGGGTTAAGTGATTTTCGTAACTCTCCTAGGGTTAACTTTTTCAACCCTTTAAAACTTATATTTTACACTACTAATGGGTTAGAAATGGGCCCAAGGCCCATATACATCAATAGGCTTTATTTAAGAATATTATTAAGCCCAAAAGACCTCTAGATTGGCCATAAGGGCCCATCCAACAATCATAACACAAATAATTATAAATCAATTCAATTAAACTATATTATATAATTTAAAAGTTCATACAATAAGGTATTGACACATGTCACACACATAAATCACAAAAAGTAGTCTAAATACTTAAAAATCATAAAAAAATGTTCAAAGCACCGAAAAAGTATCAAATGACATCGGAATGACCCGAAAGTGATTCTCGGGTCCCCCACTCCTATTAAATAAATAAAATATAATTAAATATTAATTTTAAAAAATATAAGAATAGTAGAAAAGTTTAAAAATTACGACAGTACTATTTTTGTCAAAATCTCCTGATAGGGTTTTCATGTCTCAGAAAAGGTTCTAAATTTCACAAGTAAGTTGCTAAGGATAAAATATGAATATTTTTGGTGTCTCGGGCCCACAAAATAATTTTTTTATAAAAGTTCTGGAATGTTAGCTGGGGAAAGAAAAAGTCCCCTGCAAGTTATGGTCTATTATTTTTAGCAAGAATTTAGCCCTAAAGAGCGAGTTTCAAAAATAGCAGGTTTTTTAGAGTTGTCAGAATGAAACCAAATTAAATACATATACTCATACATGATATTAAGCAATAAAAATAATAATAAGAGTCTGAAAAAGTTTCAAGTTTTTATTATTAGGTGAATTTACTATAATACCCTTGATATTCGCTCAAAAGTGCTTATTTTAAGCAATTATCCTTTTAGCGTTATTGCATTCTCCTACGTAAAATACTCTATTTACCTACTTTTTTACGTAAGAGTCTCTTGTGTTGCGTAGTGATATTCGCTCAAAAGTGCTTATTTTAAGCAATTATCCTTTTAGCGTTATTGCATTCTCCTACGTAAAATACTCTATTTACCTACTTTTCTACGTAAGAGTCTCTTGTGTTGCGTAGAACACACTTTTCTGGACGAAATGGTATATTTGCATGCATTAAACACATTTTCGGAAGTCTAGACATGTAGTCATTCTGATAGAGTCTCATTACGCGCTTCTTCTGTCGCAGGAAACCCCGATGGGACAATTCTCGAGACTTGCGAGCCCACATCGATCAGGAAAGCCCATTATCAAAGCTTAAAGAGCCCACATGCTATGACTAAAAGATATGGGCTAACTATGAGGACCAAAAAGCCGGCCCAAAGAACGAAGAGAGCAGGAGAGCCAATGACCAAGAGACGGACCAAAGCGTTTAAAGCCACATGAGTCAGCAAAGAATGATAGTCGACTCTACTGGAGAAGCGTGAGGATGGTCACAGTGAAGACCAGGGTTCCAGACCCTCCGCCAGTGCTTTTTTCCATTTTTTTGATACTTTTTCTCTCATCTCTTCTTATTCTCTCTCTCTCTTCATCTCTCGGTCCTCGAATCTACTGACCTAACCCCAGAACTCCTGCCCATCAGCTCTATCTCATCTCCCTTAGCTTTCTGACCGTTGGATCTTCTATCGGACCGTTGGATCTTCAATCGGACCGTTGGATCTCTCTAAATCCATCGATCTACTAATCTGGGTCCCAAGCAAGTCACCATCCATCCGATCGCCATCAGACTGTCTGTCACATCATCTTGTGAGACGATAGACATTATCAATCCATGCGGGCCAGTAGCCGGGCCCATCTTCATCGACCCGCTGTCCGACCAGTTAGTGGACCCCGCGAATTTCAAAATAATTTTAATTAAATGGGGGGTCCACTAATTGGGGAGATTCCCCATAAAAAAGTAGTGTTTTACTTAAAAAAAATATATATATATTTTTTCTTATTTTTTTATTTTCAAAAACCCCCTATTTCCATTAAAGGAAATAGGGAAGCTTTAAAAAGGGGAAGGAGGGGGACGAACCCTAATTTCCAAACCCTAATCCCCCTCTAATCCCCTCCTTTCTCTCCCCAAGAATTTCCTGCCCCTTTTTCCCTTTCTCTTGACCGTTCTCCTCCCGCTTCGCCATCTCCTTCTTCATCTTCTCTTCATCTCTATCACCGGAGTTGCAGCCTGCAACTCCGGCCAGCAACATCTCCTTCTTTCCCAGCTCGCCCCCCCCTTCTCTTCTCTCTTTCATCTCCTCTCTGAACTCCTATCTCACTACCGATCTGCAACTTGAGAAGTTGTAGATCAGCAACTCTTGTTGCCGCCCACGGGTTGCAGCCCGGAATGCACCACCGCCTGCTGCTCACATCGCCTCCTTGCTGCTGTCCCCTTCCACCACCGTCAGCCACCAGCTTTCAACGCGGTGCACCATCTCCAAAAGCCACGACAGCGACACCAGCCGTCCTCAACCTCCATTGACGCTGCCTTCATTGTCTTCATTAAAGGGCAGCAACGCCTCCACCCTTGCTATGATCTCCAGTCAATCCTTCCCCTCTCTTTATCTCTCAGCTGACCCTCACAAGGGAAGGAACCCAAGAGAAAGAAAAAAAAATGAAGAAGGAGAGAGAAGGAAGAAGGAGATCGTGGTGATCTCCTCCTTAGCCGACTGGTTCTCCATCTCCTTGCTGTCGCCACCTGCTGAACCTCACTATCGCTTCCACCATGAGCCGTTCCACTCTCCACCATCCATAGTTCCTTGCAGCTGCCGCCTCCCACCAGCCACTCCATCTTCATCTTCACTGGTCTGCAAGTGCCCCACAACAACCACCACAGACCGCCGGGATTCACTGTCCTTACCCCATATCATGGTCAGCAACTAATCATCGTCCTCAACCAACAACCCTCTCCACTTGGCAAATCATGGCCGCTCTTCCCTAGTAAAGTCCGGTGAGTTTGTAATGGTGGGTTGTCTCTAATTCCTCTCTAATCTCTCCTTCATTTTTTCCAATCTTCCATTTTCTCTCTCTAATTTCTTCTTATTTGCTTCCTAGTTGAAATATTAATTTTAATTTGATCATTGTAAGCACATACTTAGTTTGATAAAATAAATACGATTTGAATTTTAATTGTGTTTCATTTATTATGGTGTTGCATTATTGTGTTAATTAATTCTTGCCTTAATGCTTATTGTGGAAATTTCTCTCTCTAGAAAATTAAAAATCCTATTTTAAAAAAAATTAATCACTTCAAATTCCTCATCTCTCCATCCATCAATTTCTGTAATATTTTCCGTCATTTCATGTTCGTTATTGCTCTCATCTGACTAATCCCAAGTGCGGATCGACATCCGACACGAATCCCTATATAAAGCCTATAATTTTGCAGGAATTTTGAGGCTCGGATCAAATTACAAATCTTGTTGATTCTAGGGTTTCCGTAAACAACGACACGGAAAAACCCTACTTTCACGTAGAACACACTTTTCTGGACGAAATGGTATATTTGCATGCATTAAACACATTTTCGGAAGTCTAAACATGTAGTCATTCTGATAGAGTCTCATTACGCGCTTCTTCTGTCGCAGAAAACCCCGATGGGACAATTCTCGAGACTTGCGAGCCCACATCGATCAGGAAAGCCCATTATGAAAGCTTAAAGAGCCCACATGCTATGACTAGAAGATATTGGCCAAATATGAGCTGAATAAGAGGACAAAAAAAAAGTCGACCCAAAGAACGGAGAAAGCAGGAGAGCCAATGACCAAGAGACGGACCAAAGCGTTTAAAGCCATATGAGTCAGCAAAGAATGATAGTCTACTCTACTGGAGAAGCGTGAGGATGGTCATAGTGAAGACCAGGGTTCCAAACCCTCCGCCAGTGCTTTTCTCTCTATTTTCTGATACTTTCTCTCTCATCTCTCCTTATTCTCTCTCTCTTCATCTCTCGGTCCTCGAATCTACTGACCTAACCCCAGAACTCCTGCTCATCGGCTCTATCTCATCTCCCTTAGCTTTCTGACCGTTGGATCTTCCATCGGACCATTGGATCTTCAATCGGACCGTTGGATCTCTCTAGATCCGTTGATCTACCAATCTGGGTCCCAATCAAGTCACCATCCATCCGATCGCCATCAGACTGTCTGTCACATCATCTTGTGAGACGATGGACATCATCAATCCATGTGGGCCAGTAGCCGGGCCCATCATCATCGACCCGCTGTCCGACCAGTTAGTGGACCCCGTGAATTTCCAAAGAATTTTAATTAAATTTCAAAAAAAACGAGGGGTCCACTAATTGGGGAGATTCCCCATAGAAAAGTAGATTTTTACTTAAAAAAAATATATATATTTTTTTTTATTTTAAAAATACCCTATTTCCATTAATGGAAATAGGGAGCTTTAAAAGGAGAAGGAGAGGGGTTCGTTCAAACCCTAATCCCCCTCCTTTCCTCTCCTTTCTCTTCCCAAAAACCCCCCTACGTTCTTTCCTCTTCTTTCTCTTCTTCTTCTCTTCTTCTTCTTCTTCTTCTTCTTCTTCTTCTTCTTCTTTTACCGGCCGGAGTTGCAGAACTCCGGCCACCTCGTCTTCTTCACGTTTTTCTCTCTTCCAACCACTGCCCAACCCCTTGCTCACCTCCCCAGCGTCCTCCACGATCTCTTTTGGAGGTCCACCGCCCTCAGCCATCACCAGCGTGTGCAACTGCTTGCTGTCAAAACCGCACCACCCAGCCCACCGGACTGGTTCGCCTCCGTCTCCTCCGCCTGCAACAGCGCCTCCTCTTCTCTCCGGCAACGCCCCCTCCTTCTCCACCTGCTACGCCTGTCTCCACGACCACCTCCCTGTTGCTGTTGCGAACAGCAACTCCGGCAATACCCACCTGCAACCTTCTTCTCTCCACTTGAACGAGCTCCACGTCGCCATCAACACCACCTCCGCCTGCACTCCGCCCTCCTTTCTGTTGTGCACACCACGTTGCAAATCTGCAACGTCCTCTCCTTTTAGGACCAGCAAGTTGCAGCTCTAGAACCACGCACCACCTGTTAGTGCACCTGCGCACTCCTCCACAGGTTCTTCTCCAACCAGCACACCGTCTCCACATGTTGCTCCCTCCATTGCTGCACCAACGTGCTCCCAAGCTAACCCTCCATCATTACTGCTTGTGCGCCACTCGATCCAGCAACCCCAAGATGTTGGATCTTTCCTCTTCCATGCATCTTCTCCATTTTCCAAGGTAAGGTGAGAATCTCTCCTCTCAAGGTAAATCTTTTCTTCAAATCTCACCCTATTTTCTCTCTCTAGAAATGTCCCTTCTTTCTATCTCTAGTTCTTTTCTTCTCTCTAACTTTCTCTCTCTATAACCCTCTCTCTCTCTCTAGGATAATTGTTAGTTCTTTCGAATTGTCAGTATTTGTTTGATATTTTGTTTGAGTATTGTAAGGACTTGTTTGGATTCAATAAATTTTATTTGCTTCACTATAATGGATTTTCTTTAGTGCTCTTCGTTCTCTTTATTTGTATTAGTTTAATTCATAATTTCTAGGATATCAATAGCTTTAAAAGAAAAGAAATAAAATCAATCAAGTTTTAATCCATCCCACCATCATCACCCTTCCATCCTTTTAATTTTAGCAATTTCTGATAAATTCCGTCAGTTCATGTTCTGAATTAGCGCTAATCCGACTAATCCCGAGTGCGGATCGACATCCGACACGAATCCCTATACAGATCTAAAATTTTCCAGGATTTAAGAATCGGATCAATTTATAAATGTGTTGAAGTTAGGGTCGTTCTCTCAACGACGGAAAAACCCTACTTTCAACCCTATAACGAAAGTTCAGGGTATTACACTCTAGATCTCTTTAGCTCTTCATTTCTCTCTCTCTCTAGCTTTTCTATAAATTGATTTGTAGGTTGTTTTCTTTTGCTTTGTTTAAACTCTATTACAATGTAATGGGAATTAGTAGAATTAATAAAAGTGAGAGTATTTTGATTCGAGTGTTATTTTATGTTCGTAGTGATAAAGTTCTCCATAAAAAAAATGTTTTAACTCACAAATCCACTACTCTCACCCCTACATGTTCCTGAGTAGCATTTTCTGACAAAAATTTTGTAATACCCTGAACTTTCATTCTAGGGTATTATGGTAAATTCACCTAATAATGAAAATCTGAAACTTTCTCAGACTCTTATTATTGTTTTTATTGTTTAATATCATATATGAGTATGTGAATTTAATTTGGTTTCGTTCTGACAACTTTGAAAAACCTGCTATTTTTGAAACTCGCTCTTTAGGGCTAAATTCCTACTAAAAATAATGAATTATAACTTGCAGGAGACTTTTTCTTTCCCCAGCTAACATTACAGAACTTTTATAAAAAAATTATTTTGTGGGCCCGAGACACCAAAAATATTCCTATTTTATCATTACTAACTTACCTGTGAAATTTGGAACCTTTCCTGATACATAAAAACCCTAGCGGGAGATTTCAGGAGATTTTGACAAAAATAGTATTTTCGTAATTTTTAAATTTTTCTACCATTCTTATATTTTTAAAAATAATATTTAATTATATTTTATTTATTTAATAGGAGCGTGGGACCCGCAAATCACTTTCGGGTCATTCCAATGTTATTTGACACTTTTCTAGAATTTTGAACGTTTTTATGATTTGTGTGTGTGACATGTGTCAATACCTTATTGTATGGACTTTTAAATTATATAATATAGTTTTATTGAATTAATTTATAATTATTTGTGTTATGATTGTTGGGTGAGGCCGTATGGCCGATCTAGAAGTCTTTTGGGCTTAATAATATTCTTAAATGAAGCCTATTGATGTATATGGGCCTTGGGCCCATTCCTAACCCATTAATAGTGTAAAATATAAGTTTTTGAGGGTTGAAAAAGGTCATCCCTTTGATAGTTATGAATTTCAACAAAATAGAAACCCTAATCCTTCCCTAAACCTATTTATGAAAACCCTAAAGTTTTAGAAGCTTTCACAAACCCAACTCCATTGAAGAATAGAGCAAGCTCCATTAAACCTTCATCCGGGCACCGATCGCACTCGAGCAAGAAGAGAGAATTGATGGGGACTCCGATTAGAAGAACATACTCCGAGGAGAGGACGATCCGACGACTTTCAAATTTGAAGAAATTTTTGATTTTCATTAAAGTTCAAGAAACCTTGAGGTAAGTGTGTTTGATCAATCCTATACTTATTTTTCTTCAAGATTTTGTTTCTCTTTCATTAGATAATGATTGATACTCATTATAAATTAATTTCAATAATATTTACTTTATTCTTATTGGGTTGATCTCTATTTTGGGCCACCATGATGGGTTTGGCCATTGTTTCTTTTACACCTATAACGGATGACTATGTTCTTTATCATTTTCGTTATATTTTTATAATTTAAATATTTTTATAGTTATTTTTTTTAAATACCTCTATGAATCTATTTTCTAAAACCGTTTAGTTTGTATTTTTCTGATTTATATTGATTAAGTTATGATTTTTCTAAGTTGTTGGGCTTTACAAAATAACCCAGAATTTCAGATTTTACACGGTCCACTTCACTTGGGATTTCGATCTATATTTTTAACCTAAATATTTTTCTAATTATTTTTCATGGATACCCCTATAAATCTAGTTTCTATAACCTTTGAGTTTGTATTTTTCTGATTTGTATTGATTAAGTTATGATTTTTCTAAGTTGTTGGACTTTACTAAAAAATCAGAATTTTAGATTTTACATGGTCCACTTCACTTGAGATTTCGATCTATATTTTTAACCTAAATATTTTTTTAATTATTTTTCACAGATACCTCTATCAATCTAGTTTCTAGAACCTTTGAGTTTGTATTTTTCTGATTTATATTGATTAAGTTATGATTTTTCAAACATGCTGAACTTTTCTATAAAACTCAGAATTTCAGATTTTATACGGTCCACTTCACTTGGGATTTCGATCTATATTTTTAAACTAAATATTTTTTTAATTATTTTTTATAGATACTTATATGAATTTAGTTTTCAAATTAATTGAGTTTGTATTTTTCTAATAATTATTTATTTAGTTATAACTTTTACAATGTGCGGGACTTTTCTGTATCCCAGATTCTGTCTGGCCCAATTAATTAAGAGTTTTGACCTATATTTTGAATCTGAATATTTTTCTATTTATTTTTCCTAAAAAGCTCTTTGAATCTAGATTTTAAATCCATTGAGTTTATATTTTTTTAATTCATATTTATTTAGTTATGATTTTTATGATGCAGTACATTTTTTGTAAAAATCCTATTAATTGTTCGTGGTTCGGTCATGATTATTAACTATTAAGGTTTTAACCTTGTTGTTTGACTAAACCCTAGATGGTTTGACCTATACCTGTATGCATGGGGATCCCACCCAAGTGTCATGGATCCCTCATAGAGTTCGGCCATGGCATGTTGGATTCTCTAACGATTTTCACTTATATTATTCATCGATGTTGATTGTGATATTTGGTCATGTCTTATTGACTATTATACCTAGATGGTTCGACCTATACTTGTATGCATGGGGATCCCACCCTTGTGTCTTGGATCCCTCATAGGGTTCGGCCAAGTATCTTGGATCCCTCTTTAGGGTTCGACCTTGTGTCATGGATTCCTCATAGGGTTCGGCCATGGTGTGTTGGATTGTCTTGTAATTTTCACTTATATTATTCATCCGTGTTGATCGTGACCTTCGGTGATTGTT
This sequence comes from Euptelea pleiosperma, assembly GCA_035048495.1. Lineage (NCBI taxonomy): Eukaryota > Viridiplantae > Streptophyta > Magnoliopsida > Ranunculales > Eupteleaceae > Euptelea > Euptelea pleiosperma. Next base: position 13,991,463 of record CM068542.1, read on the forward strand.
ACATGTTATTCATGGTTAACCCTAATTCGTTCCCATATTATTACTCTTAATGATCATTGGTTCATTTTATATTTTTATTTAAATATTAAATACATGTGTGCTTATGTCATGTAACCCTAGTACATCTTGTTGTCATACCATGATCATCACGTCATTTCATATAAGGGGTGCATAAGGGAACGGGGTTGAAGTATATTATATACGTTTATATTGGTTTTATCAATTAATCAGGGTTCGGTACCCTAGGGTGAAAGGCCCCAGACGTTATTATATCCTGCAGATGGGTCGATGAGACCGCTCCCAGTGCGGGAAGGAGATGGAGACCCTATGTGGTTATGGGTACTAGTTGCATTGGCATTCTGTACTTACTTGCATTCATCCTCATATTCATGTCATCCTTATTATATGATTGAGATGCATACCTTGGTTAAAAACTTTTATAGTATGATATCATACCATGCACACAGTTGTTATAACTGGGCCTCGGCTCACGGTGCTACACCGATACCATTTTCAGATTTTGAGGAGCCGGGTACGTGAGATGATTTTGAGACGAAAGACTCCGGTGCATTCGAGGAGATCGGCGAGGATTTGGGAGTCGATCCCACACTTTAGAAAGTTGTATTTGATTATTTTATAACATTATTTATTTATTTTTACAGGCATGTAAGCCTTTGATTGAGAGCATGTTCTCACTTCCATCTCTCCATATTTAGTTGATTGATTGAATTATTTGAATTATGAATTATTTGAATTATTTGTTTCTTACATCTAGACTCGTTTTTTTACTTAGTGGGTTTTCGAATGAACCTTAGTAGTCTAATTGACCTAATTGGACCACTAGGGGACATTCATGGATCACCTCTGGGTTCGGGTACGGGTCGATTCATGGATTTTTGGGTCGTATCTGGGTATCTGGATTCGGGCCGTGACAAATTTCGTCATTTTATGTTCTTGTTTGCGCAAACTAACCTCGAGTGCAGATCAACATCCGACATACTTCCACTGCGCAAAGAATGTTTAAATCTTGCAGGATAAATCTCAGATAATTACAAATGTATTGGAATTAGGGTAGTTCTCTCAACGATGAAAAAACCCTACTTTCAGTAGGCCCACCAAGACATGGGCCCAACAACCACACAGTTAGTGGTCTTTAAAACGTTTGTCACCTAACTCATACTAACATCCGTCAGTAATGTTGAGCCGTTAACAACGTTGATGACGGACGTCCATCAGCAAAGTTTTACACCAAAGATTTATTCGCCTCTCTCAAGTTCTGAGTTCTGAAATGGTAGCCTCGATGTTTTCAAGTAAAAGTTTGATGATCCATCATCAACGTTGATGATGGATCACATATGAGCCATGTGGCATATAGTCAGAAATTGTTGACTACACTAAAATTTAGCCTCATGATTAGTGATTTCTAAGCTTTGGATTGGAGTTGTTTCCATGGGGTTGATTTTTTACCGTAGAATTTTGCATTATTTGGGCCAAACATTCATACGGTTAGTGGTTTATAAGGATAATGTCATGTTTGATAAAAAAAAAGCATCCAATACCAATAATATAGTATTGTCACGTGTACCTAAAGAAACTTGGAGACCATGTCAACCTGTTATCCACGTCGTTTGGATATTTTGTTCTTCAAAAGAGGGAAAGATTCACTAGGTAACCTATAACTCTCCTTTAATGTTGATCCTTTAAATGTCCAACCGCAGGTGAGTTACAGGGTCACCTTTGTTGGACACTTAAAATGTATAACTGTTAGGTGGCGTTTGGTAAAACTTTTATTCAGACTTTAAGTCTGAATGGGCTGAAATTTAGTGATTTCAGTGACTAAATAGCGTTTGGTAAACAACGTAAGGTCGCTCCACCCTTGCCAAGTACCTCTATTCTGAATAAAAGTGAAATTCATACATAAGCAAAAAGTGAGCAGGGAGTCACTTAATGCCGTAAGTGGTTTCGGTGAAAAGCGTCTCCAAAAGAGATTTTAAGATTCTCTCTTAAATACCCATAATGCCATTTTCTTAAAGCTTCCTCTTTTAAAAACTCGCGAAAGTGTTCTAATAAACATTTCAAAATCTCCACAATTCCCTTGACTTAATTTTAAAACTTACGACATTTATCAAACAATCCAATTCAAACATAAGTCATTAAGCTATCAGATCTTAAGCACTAAGCTTTTAAATCTGATAACTTAATTTACCAAACACCATCTTAGTAAGAGTTCCAGTCTACCTAGGGAATCTATCCCTTTTTAATAACAAAATATGCAAAATGGTCCCCCGTTTCCTAAGTACAGGTGTCACAACTTTAGAGATGTTGGACACTACAACTATCCATTTTAAAAGAGGTCGAGCTTAGGGGACCCCTCTCGTGTCCATTCGCTCGGCCGTTGGATTCCAAGAATCTAATGGTGATTGTCAGTGCTGAGGTATCACTTTTTCACTTTTTGGGACGCTGACAACCACTGTTGGATTCATGAAATCCACAGCCGAGCGCGAACACCGAGAGGTGTCAGAAAAAAGGGGCCTCGGAGCTTGAGCCTTTTTGTCACGCCCCAAATTCATGATCCATGACCCGACTCGAATACTCGTGGGTCGACCCATTTATCCGAATGTAAGGGTGAACTAAACAAGAAAGATATCATAATTTAAAATGAAATATCAATAGATCAAAATATAATATGATTTTCAATCAAAATCTCCAGTAACTAACGGCATCTATAACGCATAAGTTCAAAAGAAACATGATATCAGAAGAACCGCTGATCTACGAGTCACGGTTCACCAAAATGGTACATCTGCTCTACAATCCGAAACAATATAAGGTAATGGGTTTTATTATAAGAATTCATAAACAATGAAATAATAAAAGACTAATAAAGTTCATCTTCAAGGTTCGGTTCTTACTCATCGGGTTCGTATGTCTCCTCACCCAATTCGTCAACGGGTTGTAGTTCCCCCTCGTACCCTTCCTCGTATGTCTCGGTCTCACCTACATCTGAAAATTTTGGTTGTAGGAATGAGCCAAGCGCTCACTCAAATTTTTTACCCCGAACTTAATTCAAACAATACAATTTATAGTCATGCTAGCACAGATTGAATTGTCATACAGTAATGTTATGGTCATAATGAATGCATGAACAATTAAACAAAAGTAATGCATAACCCACACAGGGGGTCTCCTTCTTCACCCATACAGAAGATCTTCCCGGGGTTTTCGGGTCTTTCACCCTGGAGAACTCACTCCCAACTTGCTTTATCGCTTCTGAATCATAAATACAATTCATGCCTTCATTTATAAGAAAAATTACTGAAAATGTAAACATTCACTCATGGAATCTCAATTTTAAACATGCTATCATACTAGTAAGCAAAATTATCGTGATACAAGGTCAACCGTTTAATAACCAATACATGTTCGCATACTTTTAATTTCCATTGTCAAAATCATGGGGGTACCTACCTTCGATCGCTTCCCCAGACTTTACCTTGCTCCTAATCGATCCTCTTCATGTTATTTCAATACAAGATAATCAAACCTTCATTATCCACGTTTTAAATAGGTGTCAGTTAAACCAATTTCTTGAATCCTAAAATGGGTTCTAGATGTTATTGTCATACCCTGAACTTTCGTTCTAGGGTATTATGGTAAATTCACCTAATAATGAAAACCTAAACTTTTTTCAGACTTTTATTATTATTTTAATGGTTTAATATCATTATTGAGTATGTATGTTTAATTTGGTTTCATTCTGACAACTTTTAAAAAACTGTTATTTTTTAAACTCATTCTTTAAGGCTAAATTCTTGCTAAGAATATTGAACTATACCTTGTAGGGGACTTTTTCTTCCCCCAGCTAACATTCTAGAACTTTTATAAAAACATTATTTCGTGGGCCCGAGACAACAAAAATATTCATATTTTACCCTTCCCAACTTACACGAGAAATTTAGAACCTTTCGTTAGACATAAAAATCATAGCGGGAGATTTCGGGAGATTTTGACAAAAATAATATTTTCGTAATTTTTGAACTTTCCTACCATTCTTATATTTTTCAAAAATAATATTTTATTTATTTAATAGGAGTGTGGGACCTACGAATCTCTTTCGGGTCATTCAGATGTCATTTGACACTTTTCTAGGGCTTTGAACATTTTTATGATTTATGTGTGTGGCATGTGTCAATACCTTATTATATCAACTTTTAAATTATATAATATAGTTTAATTAAATTAATTTATAATTATTTATGTTATGATTGTTGGGTGGGCCCGTATGGCCAATCTAGAGGAGTTTTTGGCTTAATAATAACCTTCATGAAGCCTAGTTGATATATATGGGCCTTGGGCCCATTTCTAAACCATAAGTAATGTAAAATATGAGTTTTTGATGAGAAAGTCATCCCTTTGATAGTTACGAATTTCACTAAAATAGAAACCCTAATCCTTCGCTAAACTTATTTATGAAAACCCTAAAGCTTTTGAAGCTTTCACAAACCCAAACTCTATTAAAGAATAGAGAAATCTCCATTAAATCTTCATCCGGGCACCGATCGCACTCGAGCAAGAAGAGAGAATTGACGGGGACTCCGAATAGAAGAACGTACTTCGAGGAGAGGACGATCCGACGACTTTCAAATTTGAAGAAACTTTCAATTTCCATTAAAGTTCAAGAAACTTTAAAGTAAGTGTGCTTGATCCATCCTATGCTTGTTCTTCTTCAAGTTATTGTTTTTCTTTCATTATATAATGGTAGATCTTCATTATAAATTAATTTGGCTAGAAAACTAGCACCTACTATATGCTGGCCAGAAAACCTATTGTAGCAACTCCTTTCTTCATCTGCTACCTTTTCCGATGCTCCTCTGAGTAGAGCTGCAACCTTTAACCCGCAGGCTCTTCCCCATCTCCACCGTGTCCACCTACCTCCTCATCTCCTCCTTTGCCATCCATAATCGGCGATCTTTTTCGGTAATCTCCGTGGTAAGTCTCAATGTATATCTTTCTTTCTCATCCTTCTTTCTTTTACCTCAACTTTATCTCTAGTCTCATTTTCTCTTTCTAGAATAACATTCTCTCTCCTCTCTTCTCTACATTATTTTCTCTCTCTAGAAGTCATCTCTCTTTAATTTGTACTTTCTCTCTCATTTGATTAGTTTCTCTCTCTAGTTCTTCTCTGTTTATCTCTCTAAAATCTCTAAACTTTCTCTCTCTTAATTCTCTCTCTACTTGTTTTTCTATCTAGTTATCACATTTCCTCTCTCTAAACTTTAGTAGATTTCTTCTTTATCTCTCTATATTTTCTCTTTCTAGATCTTTTCTCATTTTCTTTTTATCTCTCTAAATTCTTCTTTCTCACTCTAAAAGCTTATGTTTTTCTCCATTCTCTCTCTAGGTTTCTCTTTCTATTTCCCTCTTTCTAAGTTGCTTTCTTTATTTGATTTAAAAGCATAGTGGATTCCATTCTTATTAATAGAAGTATGTTTGTTAATTTTATTCTGAATCTTGTTATTTGATTTGTCAGATTTTGTTTTAATTAGTCTTGATAACTTTCATCCCCAAAAAGATTGTTTTAATTCTCGATCATTATTCACCACTTTCACCCATCCATTGTAAGCATTTTTCGTGCTCTAATATTTCAATTATTTGTCCTAACCCCAAGTGTGGACGATATCCGACAGGAACTACTGTGCAAGTCTGCATTTTTCCAGATTAAGTGAACCAAATCGGATCAAAATAAAAATATTGTTGAAATATCGGGTTTTCGATCTAACGATATAGAAAATACCTAGTTTCACACGGCCTCGCTCAAACCTCGCCACGCTTCCACATAAAGGTAGGGCAACCGCCACATGGCATAAGACGGATGTGAGGGTATTCTTGGAAATAATTAAAAGATGATTTTATAAAATTGATTTTCAAAATAAGCATTATGGAAAGTATTGATAAATGAAAAATACAATTATGAGATACTTTCCACTTGTGGCTCAAAACTTTTTTGGCAACAAAAAAAAATTAAAATAAAAAAAACATTTTGATAAAGAGTTTTGGAAACTTATTTGAAAAGGAATAGTTTTTGGAAAAAAAGAGGGTGGTTTTTAAAGAAAGAAAAAGATATGGTGGTTTTTAAAAAGAAAAGAAGAGGTAAGTTGTTTTCTTTGGGATCGATGGTTTTAGCTCTTGGAGCCCCATGTCCCATATAAAAGAGAGAAGAAAACCCTAAAGAGGGATCTCTTCTATCTCTTTATTCTCCCTTCTCTTATTTCAGCCATCTCCCCTCCTCTCTTTCTCCTTTAATCTCTTCTCTCTCTCTCATTGGGAGAGCCGGCAAGTTGCCAGACTGGTTTGTCTTCTCCGGCCTACTCTTCAGGCTTTCCACGCTCCATCTGTCACACACCTCTCCACCGTGAAAGCATTCACCATGGCCTACTAGCCGTGTGCACTAGACCAAACCAGCAAGCACCGACTGGTGCTCTTATTCATTCCAGATCTCCTCCGGGCTCCTCCCTTGCAGCAACAGCCACAGGTCAGACTCCTCAGACCGGAGCACCATCCCAACTTTCAACCGGTCGGGCTTCCTCTTCTCTATTGTGCGCACCTTGTTCATTGTCGTCCTCCCTTGCTGCCTACACCACTTCAAAACCCAACACCTGCAACACCAGCAACCAGCAACCTGCTACCATGTTCCACAAAAGCATCCAGCGATCTCCTCTCCACCATTTCACCACCTCGCCACGGTCTGCTACACTATAGACCGTGGCTGCTTGTCATCTCCAAGGCAAGCCACCTGCAACTCTTCTTTTCTGGGCACACAGATCTGCAACTTTTCCACATCTCAACCAACATGGTACCATATTTCTTTGAGGTTGCACCTCCAATTCGTGTGGACCAACCATCAATCGAGCCTAAGAAGCACCACCACGGTGTGCTCTTCCTTGCTGCCCCCAACTACTGCTCTGCCACTGTTCCACCTCTTCCAAGTTTGGAAGAGTTACAATCCTCAACGGTCCAACTTAAATCGCCAAAACACCTCTCTATAACCACTGTGCACACTTCATCCTTCTGCGAACTCCAACAACATCTCCAAACGTTGTTGTCACTATATTCTCCTTTGGCTTGCATGTGCGTATCCTATTGATATTCGCTCAAAAGTGCTTATTTTAAGCAATTATCCTTTTAGCATTATCGCACTCTCTTACGTAAAACTGCTCTATTTATCCACTTTTCTACGTAAGAGTTACTTCTGTTGCGTAGAACGCACTTCTCTGGACGAAATGGTATATTTGCATGTATTAAACACATTTTCGGAAGTCTAGATATAAAGTCATTCTGATTAAGTCTCATTACGCGCTTCTTCTGTCGGAGGAAACCCTAAGTGGATGATTCTCGAGACTAGTGGGCCCACATCGATCATGAAAGCCCATTATCAAAGCTTAAAGAGCCCAAAGGCTATGACTAGAAGATATGGGCCAAATATGGACTGAACAAGAGGACCGAAGAGCCGGCCCAAAAAACAAAAAGAGCAGAAGAGCCAATGACCAAGAGACAGACCAAAGCGTTTAAAGCAGCATGAATCGACAAGGAATGATGGTCTGCTCAACTAGTAAAGCGTAAGGATGAACACAGTGAAGACCAGGGTTTCAGACCCTCTGCTAGTGATTTTCTCTCCATTTTCTGACATTTTCTCTCTCATCTCCCCTAATTCTCTCTCCTCTTTCTAAATCTTAATTTTCTCTCTTCTAGCTCTAACCGACTATCCATCAAATCCACCGTTCAATCGCCATCTAATCTATCCATTATATGCATCCGACCATCCGATCGTGCCGCCGATCATTCGATCATCCATCCTATCACCCACCCGGTCTCTATTGTAAAATCTCAATCCCTAGAACTCATTTGATCATATGGTTGATTGTAGATGAGAGAGTAGAGCTCGATCTCCGAGGAAAGAAAAATGCATTTTTTCTTGATTGGTATTTCAAGGAAAAAATGCATTTTTCTCCCCTGGCGACCAAACGCACCCTAACCCATGGCCTCGCAAGAGGCCCACATCCATCTGGCCCATTGGCCCGCTTATCCTCGAGCCCAGTGGCCCACTATCCTACTCACCCTCCTTTTTGCCCTCTCCAGCGTGCTGCCCTCCTCGCCTCCATAATCCTCCACCACTCCACATTCTCCTCCGATCGTGACACCTCCTAGTTGTGCTCCGTTCAGAACATCTCTACCTTGGAAGATCGTCGTCCCCTTCATGCTGCCCACCTGTAACAACCCACGGCCAGCAATCACCCACAACTCCTTTGGCCGACCTCCTCTTTGCTGCTGCACTTGCTGGCGTCTTCTTCTCACAAGCTACGCCAACGCTAGCAACCAACAAACGCCTTCACTTGTACTTAATCTCACTGCTAGAGTTGCAGTGCTCTTTCTCCGCCTCTTCTCTACTCAAAAGGAAAAAAATAGAAAAAGAAAAATGAAAAAAAAAAAGAGAAAGGCTGAGAAGAAGAAGAAGAAGAAGACACCAACACCTCCATATGTCACTCCCCTCCATGGTAGCCACTGGTAAGTGCATGTGCAGCCACACCAGTCCTCTCTTTCCAAGGTAACTTCTCCTACCTCTCTCTCTCTTCTTCTATCTTCTCTTTTCCTTAGTTTCTCTCTTCTAGAATCTCTTTCTCTCTCTAACCTTCTATTTTCTCTCTCTAAAATGCCTTTCCTCTCATCTTCTCTCTCTACCACTCTCTTCTCTCACTACAATCTCACTTTCTCTCTCTTACCATCTCTTTTCTCTATAAGTTTCTCTCTCTAGGGATCCTTCTCTCATCATTTCTTTCTCTAGAACTCTCTTTCTCTCTCTAACCCTCCCTTATTCTCTCTCTACTTTTCCATGCTTACTAGTTGACTTTGATTATTCATGATGAGAAGTTTTGATTATTAGGCTTTGTAATCGACATTTGATTTAAATGAATTAATTTGATGTTTATGGTGTTTGATTATTTTAATGTTTATTTCATCTCACTCATTTTTAGCGTTCAAGATTCTTCCGAAAATCTCAAAAGAATGTTTTTGAAATCACTTTTATCACCATTCTCACCCTTTCATCCTTTTATTTTTAGCAATTTCTGAGAAAAATCCATCATTTTATGTTCTTAATTTGCACAAACTAACCCCGAGTGCGGATCGACATCTGACACGAATTCCTATGCTAGAATCTCTGAATTTTGCAGGATAAAATCGGATCAAATTACAAATTATGTTAAAATTAGGGTTTCCGAATCCAACAACTCGGAAAAATCCAACTTTCAAATGGCGTCGTTGCCGCTCGGGTGATCGAAAGTACGAAAAAGGATGTAGATGACGGAATCGAAAGCTACTAAAGCGTGAAGATCCAGTATTTTGGAAACTTTCCATTTCTCTTTTTTAGTTATTTTTTGCTACTTTTAATTACTATTTTTAATGCCTCGGAAGGTTGAGTGCAATTTGTAATAATTTAGAAATTTTACTGCTTTCCAAAAAACTGTTAGATTGGATTTTTTAGAAACCCTAGATTAAGTGAAAAATACAAAAAAAATCAAAAATCAAAACTTCAAAAAAATTAGGGTTTTCATTTTCTGCCACTTCTAGATAGATCCTAGGATTCTCTATTCTTGGAAAGTTTCCAAAAATATAGGAATCTTGAAATTTGGGTTTCTATTTTTAGGACATTCCAATTTTGGAGAGAGTCTATTTATAAATATTCTCTAATTTTGAAAATTCTAAAATAGGAGATCTTCTAACTTGAAAAGATTTCCTCAATTTGGGAAATTTCCAAAGTAGACGGGATTTCAAATCTTCACTTTATTTGGAAGGTTTCCTTATCTGAGAAAGTTTGAAAACAAAAAGTTCCGTATCCCAATTCGAAAATTTCTATTCTCAACTTCAAACCATAATTGGAAACAAATCTAATACCGGCTAAAACCAATGCATGCTTCGTGAAACCCTAATAGCCGGTCAAACCTTCCAATAAAAATCCCATCCCTAGACCCGATCTAACCATTGAGTGCAGGAACACGATCCAGTGTGGGTAGGGAGCGAAAGCTCAAAGTGGTGGAGTCGGGCCCAAGCCCATTAGGATACCCCTCCCTAACCCACGGAGGCGACTCCGTGGCGTGGCCCACGAGATGTAAGTCCCTATCCTCACCTTGAGTACGATACGGTATTATTGCATAAATCATTGTCGCTTGTCTATTTGCTTTCCCATACATATTATTCGACTTGCGTGGTGTGACCGTTAATCAATCAACTTTAAGAGAGCAGACCCAGCTCTAAAATTGAAACTGGTGGGATTTCATCACCCACATCATCATTCCAACTGCTTTGATCCCAAGGCTCCACTTTATAAAAAAGAATCAAGAAGTAGAGCCAATTAGCCCGGTGTTCAAGGAACAATCCACACAAAGCGAACCCGCTTAACATCCAGTCAAAATAAGACTACGAGCGCGGGTCCCTATTTCCTAACACACCCATAGGTCCCTGCTACTCAACACTGAGCTCGACGTGGCATCCTAGACTATTTGGCGGTTAGTTGTGTGTGGACTAGGAACACGCACCAACCCTAGCTTAACCCGAGGGAACACTCTTCTTAAACACTTGACCAATCCAGTTAGTCTGGGACGTATTTAAGTCAGCCGTTGTACCGCACGTCTGTCTAGGCTTCAGATTGTCTTGTTGTTGACTAGAGTTAGTACTAAAGGATTCGCTCTGAAGAGTGTAGCCTGGTAAGAATCCAAGAGCGACAAAGTTAGTCCGGCGGGTAACAAGATAAACCAGTGGTCCGCCCACTACCATAATATACATCAGCCCACAAACTAATAAGATAATCCCTAAATATATCCTGATTATTTTAGAAATAGGGTTATCATATTTGCTCCTTGTGCATCATATAGTCTACTTCAGGTTAGTGTTCTCCTCTAACAACTTTTTGCTGCGTTTACGGCTTGCTTTTTCAAGCATATGCTCGTCTGGACCCGATCCTATAGTAGATTGATTCGATCTGAGAGTCGGTCTAACGTTCTAGATTCTTCACCGGTATCTTCACCTACTATATCTCCTGCCCTCCCCTCCTCTCCCAGAGAAACTACCTTAGTAGAATTGGCGGCTGAACGACCTCTCATTGAGATGTACGCACCTATCTCTACAAACCCACCCACTTGTATTATACTTCCACCCACGACGGCGGTTCAATTCAAAATCCAATCGCAAATAGTACAAATGCTGCCTACTTTTTATGGTCTTCTAAGAGATGACCCGTATACTCATCTGCGGCAGTTTTTGAACATCTGCACTCTCTTCAAACTTCAACACCTTGATGACGAGAGTGTCAAATTAAGAGTTTTTCCTTTCTCTCTAAAAGATAGAGCCGCTGATTGGTTTTATTCTTTGCCCGAGAATTCGATTACCACATGGGACGAACTAGCTCGGAAGTTTGTATTCAAATTTTACCCCATGTCAAGGACAAACGAGATGAAGCAGATCATCCAAGACTTCCGACAAAGGTCGAATGAGAGATTCCATGAAGCATGGGACAGGTTCCAGGACACTCTCACTAAATGTCCCCATCATAATTTTGACAAGGGGAGTCTAGTCTACATGTTCTATAAATGACTCACTGATGAGTCCAAAACTCTGCTAGAATTGATGTGCCAAGGCAGATTCATGCACAAGACTCCAACAGAAGCCTACATTTTCTTAGGAGAACTAGGTGAAAACTCCCAGCACTGGAATACCAATTCTGTGTGCAGTAGTCACACTCCGGTCCAACGAACTTCTATAGGATGTGAGGCAAAGGGTGACCTCGAGCTACAATCCCTAATTCAGGAACTTACCAAATCGGTCTCTGCCCTTGCTGTCTCGGTCCAGCAACCTATGCACAATTCTCAGTCTCTAGGATATTACCCTCCTAACGAGAAAGATGTCTGTACTTTCAGTATATTTCAATCTCCAATGTAGACTTCCTATGATAACAATTATTATCCGAACAATAAGAGTCACCATAGCTTTGATTGGGAACAGCCTTTTCTCCAACAGCCACTTCCGTAGGATAATTATCCTTCTAGGTTTCATCAACCCAATGGAGAGCCGAGGACGGTGCTATATTTTGGTTGCGGGTGGTTTTACCAAAACTCATGTATTCATTTTGATAAATATATACGTATATATATATATATATATAAAATAAAAATAAAAAATCTTATTTTTGGGTGGTTTCTGATGTTTTTCAAAGTTTTCTAGAATTTCAAAAATGTGTCAAATACCCCGACTTTGATTAGTACTTTACCAAAAACTCATGTGACTTTAAAAAAAAAATTTGGATGTGGGGTCCACCCCATGACTAGACCGTGGGTCATTGCTAATGGGCACATCTCTAGTTTGTTCATGGCCCGTATGATTGGATATAGAATGATGAGAGCCACTGGATTCCAAGATCACCGATGGGTGATCGGAGGAAAGATCTGGAGATATGCTGATGATCAGACGATAGAATGGATGATGATGGTCGGACGTATCATCAGACAGTGGAGATCGGCCAAGTAAGGCCGTCGGATCGTGTGATTTCGGGAGGAGATAGGATCGAGTGGTTGATATTGAGAGTAGAGAGAGAATGAGGATTTAAAGAGAGGAGAGAGAAATTATTACAAAATAAAGAGAAAATGTTAGCAGAGGGTCTTGAACCCTGATCTTTGACTTGGTCTTCTGCATGCTTTACCAACTAAGCAAGCACTCGCCTTTTGTTGGTTTATAAGCTTTAATCTCCTTAGTCTCTTCTTTGAGGGCTTGTTTCTCCTTCTCTCTTGGTCGTTCCTCGATTCTTTCGACTCTCTGGCTCTTCCCGTCGTTGGCCTATATCTTCTCATCCTCAGCCTGTTGGCTCTTGAGCTTTGATCCTAGGTTCTGGAAGTTGTTGTGGGCCCACATTCCATCAAAATTGTCCGATTAGTGCTTCTGCGATAGAAAAATTGCATAATGAGAATGACTTCTCATGTGGGTCAAATAAATGCGTATGAATGCATGCGAATATACCATTTTAAACAGAAAAGTGTGTCCTCCGGAATGAGAGAAACTCTGACGTAGAAATGTTGATAAAAAATACAATTTTACGTAGAAGAGTGTGACAACGCTAGAAGGATAATTACTTAAAATAAGCACTTTTGAGCGAATATCACAACTCCCAACCAGCATATTGCCAATCCTTGGCAATTAGTGCGAAATTCATGAGCTCGGAAGGTGCTCGTTTATGCTGAAAACTTGTTCTCATTACTCAGAAAAACTCCATTTTTTCAGTTCATTTCAAGGGTGCAAGTGATCATTCAGAAATTAGAACTTAGTCAGTAAATGTAGCACATCTACTAGTAGACATTTGAACCAAAGATTACTCAGACTCAGCGTGTGTGTGTGCTCAACATTATCCCTATCTGGCAGTCAGATTCTCTGATCACCTACAAGATTATATGCCTCAACCTCAATTCTCACTTGTATACCACTCAGAAGTGAATCACACAGAAATGGTTTTATTCTTTTCTCTCAAGTTATATGTGAGGAGATAGATGTCTGAAACTAGCAATATTTCACATATATCATTTAGAACTGAGGACACAGAAGATTCAAAAGATCTCATGATTGGAATGTCATATTACTCAAGAGTGTCGGATCAAACTCTATAGTTTCTCTATTCTCCATTCTCCACATTCTGTGATGGTGCTAACCTATAATCAAATAGGGCTTGCCCTGGGTTGTATAGAGGCTTAGGAAAAGGTCAAAAAGATGAGGGCCTTCAGGGATTCAAAAGTTCTGAGAGGGCATCTTACTGTTCTTTGCAGCATTTCCCAAGGGTGGTGGCACCAATTCCTTGATTTCTCTTTCTTCTACCTTTTTCACTTGTTCATCTTCTTGACTTTTGTTCTACTAACTTTCTTTTTCTATTCCTCTTTTATTTTTTTCTTTTCATATTTCCTTTTTGCTTGATCCACTTAGTCTTGCTTTTCTTTTCTTGCTTTCTCTTCATGGTGTGATCATACCGAAAATTTTTTTATCCCTCTCAGAAGTAGATGTTTGAGTTGTGTTTATTTTGGGAATTGGGTTTGGTTGATGGGTTATCAAGAAAAGGCTTTCATCATAAGGCTCGAGGGTGTTGCTAATGGTGTAGATATTAGGTAAGCCAAAAATGTCTGATTGGGGTAGAAAGATGGCCTATATCATTTTTTAGGTTTTACACTTTCATATGTGATGTCTCGAATGGATAGAGAAAAGGTTCTTTTTGTAATGATCCATCTTTGACGTCGCTCCAAGTTCTATGACCAAAGCAAGGATTAATGAGATCTTACAAGGGAATAGTTGGGGACTGAAAAAAAGGTGAGTCATCTTGTGACTCAGAGTTATTTATATCCCTCAGAAGTGAAAAGAGGCTCAAACGGTCACTGGGTTAGGTCTCCACAGTTATTCTTCTTGGATCTCTAGATCGTCCAAACTACAGATAGACTTGATGTTGATTTGAAAAATTCTTGTTGAATCTGAGTTTTCCAAGAGTTTAACTCCACTGTAGTATTCTTCCAAACCGAACTAAGAGCTAATAAGTAATTTTCTCAAAGTAGACATCATTTTCAATAAATAGACTTTGCGAAGAGTTTTGACTCATCATTGTAACTGTTTTTGAAAATACTGCTAAAATCAACAAAAGACACCTTGAAAACAGTCCGAAAATCATCACAAAATGCATATTTTCTCCCATTTTTCTCATGTTTTTTTTGGTACTTTACCAAAAACTCATGTGACTTTAAAAAAAATTTGGATGTGGGGTCCACCCCATGACTAGGCCGTGGGTCATTGCTAATGGGCCCATCTCTAGTTTGTTCATGGCCCATATGATTGGATATAGAATGATGAGAGCCACTGGATTCCAAGATCACCGATGGGTGATCGGAGGAAAGATCTTGAGATATGCTGATGATCAGACGGTAGAATAGATGATGATGGTCGGACGTATCATCAGACGGTGGAGATCGACCAAGTAAGGCCGTCGGATCGAGTGATTTTGGGAGGAGATAGGATCGAGTGGTTGATATTGAGAGTAGAGAGAGAATGCGGATTTAAAAAGATGAGAGATAAATTATTACAAAATAAAGAAAAAATGCTAGCAGAGGGTCTTGAACCCTGATCTTTGACTTGGTCTTCTGCATGCTTTACCAACTAAGCAAGCACTCTCCTTGTGTTGGTCTATAAGCTTTAATCTCCTTAGTCTCTTCTTTGAGGGCTTGTTTCTCCTTCTCTCTTGGTCGTCCCTCGATACTTTCGACTCTCTAGCACTTCCCGTCTTTGGCTTATATCTTCTCATCCTCAGCCTGTTGGCTCTTGAGCTTTGATCCTAGGTTCTGGAAGTTGTTTGTGGGCCCGCATTCCATCAAAATTATCCGATTTGTGCTCCTACAATAGAAAAATCGTGTAATGAGAATGACTTCGTATGTGGATCAAATAAATGCGTATGAATGCATGCGAATATACCATTTTAAATAGAAAAGTGTGTCCTACGGAATGAGAGAAACTATGACGTAGAAATGTTGATAAAAAATGCAGTTTTACGTAGAAGAGTGTGACACGCTAGAAGGATAATTGCTTAAAATAAGCACTTTTGAGCGAATATCAATTAGCTGAAAACCTCCGTTAAGTCTGTATTGAGGATGATAGTTTTTGTTAAAGGTTAGCTTTGATTCAAGTCAAGCATGACTACAGCAGGTTTGAAAACTTAGAAAAACTCAGATTCGACACATTTGTACACTATCAACATCAGAGTCATCCAAAGTTTGGAAACTCTAGAGATCCTGTGAGAATAATTGTGGAGACCTAATCCAATGAGCTTTCGAGCCTTTGATCATTTCAGAGGGTTATACAACAATTATGAGTCACAAGATGACTCACTATTCTTCTTGCCCGCAATATTCGTTGAGAGATCTCATTATCTTTTGCTTCGATCATAAAACTCGAAACGACATCAATATTGGATTACTACAACAGCACATTCTCTATATCCAGTCGAGACAGTATACATGATAGTGCAAACCCTAGAAAATGATTTAGGCTATTTTTCTGAACCGTTCAGCCTTTTTACTCACCTGAATTATACTTTACTAGAAATCCCTTGAGCCTTTCTATAAAAGCTTTTTCTTGTTAAGACCAGTAACCAAAATCCCAATCCAACTACGAAGGATGACTAAGCCACCCTATTCTTGAGATGGATAAAAGAATAATTGATATGGGTGTACCGTGAAAAGAAAAGTAAAGTAGAAAAATCAAAAGAAAAATAAAGTGATCCAAATTGAAAAGAAAATATGGAAAGAAAGTATGAAAAAGAGCTGAAAAGAAATTGACCAATCTTAGAAACATCAAGAAAAAAGGAAAATACGAAAGAAGGAAAATGAAAAGAAATGGTGTTATACTCGCATGAAAAAAATATAAGAAAATAGAGATATCCTCTCTAGATCTTTAAAATCCTGTATCCCTTTATTTTTCTACACCGGACCTAAGCCTTATTACAACCCAGGAAAGTCCTACTTGATTCTAGGATAGGACGATCATAAAATGTGGAGATTGGAGAAAGAAAAGCTATAGAGTTTTTCCTGAGTGAAGTGATATTCCAATCATAAGATCTTTTTCTATTAAAGATGTCCTTCCTTCAAATAATACATATGTGAGATCTTTGCTTCATATATCAACACACCATCTCACATATAAATTGAGAGAAAAGAAGAAAACCCTTCTTAAGTGATTCCATTATGAGTGGTTTACTAGTGAGAATTGAGGTCGAGGCATACAAATTTATAGGTGATCTGGAAATCTTTACTACAAGATGATGAGAATGTTGAGCACACACACATACACATGCAAAGTTTAACTATTCTGGGTCATGATTATCAGTCCATAGTCTTGCCAAAACTTTCCAACTCTTTGCTAGCCTGTAACTATTTTTGCATCCATTCATGATTTGACGAACGGTGTTTTCCCTTAGCTAATATGAAAAAGTGTGCAGCATGTGCAAAGCCTTTTTAAGCTCATTTATTTCGCACTAATTTTCAAGGATTGGCAATATGCTGGTTGGGGGTTGTGATATTCGCTCAAAAGTGCTTATTTTAAGCAATTATCATTTTAGTGTTATCGCACTCTCCTACGTAAAACTCCTCTATTTATCCACTTTTCTACGTAAGAGTTACTTCTGTTGCGTAGAACGCACTTTTCTGGACGAAATGGTATATTTACATGCATTAAACACATTTCGGAAGTCTAGATATAAAGTCATTCTGATTAAGTCTCATTACGCGCTTCTTTTGTCGTAGGAAACCCTGAGTGAATGATTCTCAAGACTTATGGGCCCTACATCGATCATGAAAGCCCATTATCAAAGCTTAAAGAGCCCACAGGCTATGACTAGAAGATATGGGCCAAATACGAGCTGAACAAGATGACCGAAGAGCCGGCCCAAAGAATGAAGAGAGCGGGAGAGCCAATGACCAAGAGACGGACCAAAGAGTTTAAAGCCGCATGAATCGACAAGGAATGATGGTCTACTCGACTGGTGAAGTGTGAGGAGGGACACAGTGAAGACCAGGGTTCCAGACCCTCTGCCAGTGATCTTCTCTCCATTTTCTGATATTTTCTCTCTCATCTCCCCTAATTCTCTCTCCTCTTTCTAAATCCTAATTTTCTCTCTTCTAGCTCTAACCGACTCTCTTTCCTTGACCTATCACCATTATCCATCAAATCCACTGTTCGATCGCCATCTGATCTATCCATTCTATGCATCCGACCATCCGATTGTGCCACCGATCATTCGATCATCCATCCTATCACCCACCCAGTCTCCATTGTAAAATCTCAATCCCTAGAACTCGTTTGATCATATGGTTGATTGTAGATGAGAGAGCAGAGCTCGATCTCCGAAGAAAGAAAAATGCATTTTTCCTTGATTGGTATTTTGAGGGAAAAATGTATTTTTCTCCACTGGCGACCAAACGCACCCCAACCCACTGCCTCGCAAGAGGCCCACATCCATCTGGCCCATTGGCCCGTTTATCCTCAAGCCCAGTGGCCCACTATCCTACTCACCCTCCTTTCTACCCTCTCCAGCGTGCTGCCCTCCTCGCATCCATAATCCTCCACCACTCCCCATTCTTCTCCGATCGTGACACCTCCTGGTTGTGCTCCGTTCAGAACATATCTACCTTGGAAGATGGTCGTCTCCTTCACGTTGCCCACCTGCAACAACCCACGGCCAGCAATCACCCACAACTCCTTTGGCCGACCTCCTCTTTGCTGCTGCACTTGCTGGCGTCTTCTTCTCACAAGTTACGCCAATGCTAGCAACCAGCAAACGCCTTCACTAGTGCTTAATCTCACTGCTAGAGTTGCAGTGCTCTCTCTCCGCCTCTTCTCTACTCAAGAAGAAAAAAATAGAAAAAGAAAAACGAAAAAAAAAAAAGAGAAAGGGTGAGAAGAAGAAGAAGAAGACACCAACACCTCCATATGTCACTCCCCTCTATGGCAGCCACTGGTAAGTGCATGTGCAGCCACACCAGTCCTCTCTTTCCAAGGTAACTTCTCATACCTCTCTCTCTTCTTCTATCTTCTCTTTTCCTTAGTTTCTCTCTTCTAGAATATCTTTCTCTCTCTAATCTTTTATTTTTTTCTCTAAAATGCCTTTCCTCTCATCTCCTCTCTCTACCACTCTCTTCTCTCACTACAATCTCACTTTCTCTCTCTTACCATCTCTTTTCTCTATAAATTTCTCTCTCTAGGGATCCTTCTCTCATCATTTCTCTCTCTAGAACTCTTTTTCTCTCTCTAACCTCCCTTATTCTCTCTCCACTTTTTCCTGCTTACTAGTTGACTTTATTTATTCATGATGAGAAGCTTTGATTATTAGGCTTTGTAATCGACATTTGATTTAAATGAATTAATTTGATGTTTATGGTGTTTGATTATTTTAATGTTTATTTCATCTCACTAATTTTTAGCGTTCAAGATTCTTCTGAAAATCTCAAAAGAATATTTTTGAAATCACTTTTATCACCATTCTCACCCTTTCATCCTTTTATTTTTAGCAATTTCTGAGAAAAATCCATCATTTTATGTTCTTAATTTGCACAAACTAACCCTGAGTGCGGATCGACATCCGACACGAATCCCTATACTAGAATCTCTGAATTTTGCAGGATAAAATCGGATCAAATTACAAATTGTGTTGAAATTAGGGTTTTCGAATCCAACGACTGGAAAAAATCCTACTTTCACCTATCAACTTTGTATGATGGGATCTATATCATTCTCTCTCAATAGGATCCCTCTCTATCTCTCCTTTCTCTCTCTAGCTTTCTCTCTCTTTAGCTATTTTCTCTCTTCTCACTTTCTCTCTCTTGATTTATTTAGATGCTTTCTAGTGTAGTTTCTTTATTGCTTTTTAGTTTTGTTCAATTTCAGTTTATTATTGTAAAAAGCTTTTAATTATTAATACAATGATTATTTCACAATTTCTTGATTTAGTCATGTTTTTTTTATGATCCTATCATTTGCAGGAGTTTTCTCTCTCTAAAAACACCAAAGAATGTTTTAATTACTCAATCCATCATTCTCATCCCCACCATTATTCTAAGGAACTTTCTATCTAATATTATTCTTAAATTGCACTAACCCCCGAGTGTGGATTCGACATCCGATACAAACCACTGTGCAAGAATTCCTTATTTCGCAGGACTAAGGTCAAAATCTCGGATCAATTACAAATTTGGTTGAAATTAGGGTTCGGATCCAACGACTCGGAAAACCCCTGTTTCAAATGGAGCCATTGCCGCGGAACAAGCGCATAAATTAATTATCAACTAAACAATTAATAAATATGAAAACATATCACTACACAGCAAATGCTCTCTTTGGCAAAAAATAGCTCGATGATGGCCAAACATTAGCCGATTACAACATTCAAAAGGAATCCACTATTCTTCGGTTGAGGGGTGGAATGCATATATTGTTAGGACTCTTACTAGAAAATGATCACACTTAAAGTAGAAAGCTCAAACACCATTGACAACATCAAGGCCAAGATACTGGACAAGGAGGGAAACCCACCTAATCAATAGAGGCTTATCTTTGTTGGAAAACAGTTTGAGGACGGCCGCATCTTAGCTAATTTTTGTCAATTTATAATTAAAAAAATCAGCATCATTCTATTGTATAAACCAAGGTTTAAAAAACAGCCGTTATAACAAAAATAACGGCCGTTATAACGGATTCGGACCTACCCCGTTACATTATGGACCGTTAAACCGCCCAGAAAATAACAGCCGTTATTTTCCATTATTTTCTGGAAAATTTTGTGAAAAAAACGGCCGTTATTTCCATTTTTTTCCCTTATTTTCCGTTATATTCCATTATTTTCCATTTTTGAAAATTTGAAATTCAAGCGCCATTTTTTCCGTTATTTTCCATTTTTGCCTCTGAGCATTTTTTTTCGTTATAACAGAAAAAACGGTAACGCCCCCCAGAAACTTAAGTACCTTAAAAAGTAGTGGCGGAGTTAGGATTTTCTTCAAAGTTGGGCAAGATGGCAAGTGACAGTTAACTAACAATGCCAATGACTACTGGTGACATTTTTAATTGACAGAATTACCCATACAAAGGGGCAATTAAGGCCCATCAACTTTTATTCTCCAGCGCTATAAAGGTAATTTGTTTAGCAAATCTTTGATTGTGGATATTGGTCATGACGAACCATTATGAGCCACGCGGCACACTCTTAGAGACCAATGACAATGACCATATGAATGTTTGGGCCATACCTAGTGAATCTATAGAACAAACATCAGGCTGATTAGTGATTTCTAAATGTTGGGATTGGAATTTTTTTTCATGGGAATTTTTTTAACCGTTGGATTCGAGCATTATTTGGGGTACTTAGATCCAAAGGTTAGAAATCACTAATCAGTCTAATGTTTGGTACGAGTCCATCTACGGATGGGCCTAACATCTATACGGTCACTGGTACCTCTAAGAGTGTTGCTCGTGCATGGATCATACTGTGGTCCACTTAGGGAGGGCCCAAACATTCAAAATTGAGCGTGGACCCCTTGGCTACGCGATCAACTATTCATCACGTGCATCGCACACGCCCCTTGATCATCATCATGTGTATCACACGTGCCCTTCCACTAGTATAGGTTGAAATAAAAATAAAAGAAGAACATACTGTTGCGCCATCGTCTAGGGGGTGGCAAGCACGCAAGTCCTTAGAAGAGAATCTTTCAAATAAAGGACACTTGTCACGCTCAAACCATTTGAAAAGATGCCATTCCTTGTGTGCCTTGTGACCAACTTGCTTAGGTGACTGAAGTTGTTCAATTTCAAATTGGTATATCCGTTACACTTGTCTTTATTCTAACAACAAACAAAATTATTTCAATTACCCTTTCCGTTGAATTTCTTAGTTCCTATAACGGTCTATCAACAGCACAACCGTGCCATAAGGACTCATGCAAAGGGTAGGACCCACGTATGACATACATACATATAATAGAGAGTTCCCACGTGGCACACTCTTTCGGGCCCACTGAAATCTTGAATGTTTGGCTCATCTTGGTGAGCTTTACTAAAAAGTACCTGATTGGCGATTCCTTGCCGTTGAATTTGAGCAATTTTTTTTTTTTTGTGATGAAATTCCAAGCTTATGATGAAAAATTGCTCAAATCTAACAGCTAGAAATTGCCAATCAAGCTGATTTTTGGTGTGTAGGTCCACCAAGAAGTAGACCATACATTAAGGGGACAGTGTGCCACGTGGTGTTTTTAGAGGGATTGAACCAAACATTTTATGAAGCCCATTCCCATACTAGCAGAAGTCCCGTTGTAAAAAGGTGGATGGGTGGGCCACATTTGCAGTATGGTGCACCATGCGCATTATGGTCCTGAATATCTCATTTTTGTTTAATGAGTCTTAGCAGAATCTTCGGTTTCATCTTCACGCACATGATCTTGCTACCAATCACGTGACTTTGCTTCCAAAATATCCAATCTTTAGCTATTCTGGGAAAAATTATTTTCCCGAAAAAAAGCAGGGGGAAGGAAACTACGTCTATACTTTACATATAGACAAAACTGCCCTCAAGCAAGGCATAAATGGCTTCCAAGAAATTTTCTCGGCCTTATTTTGGGGAGAGATATCTCATAGTAACAGTGGCCGTTGTAACCGTAGATTTTTTTACTACGGTTGTGATGTAACAAGGTGGACCTGACGCCAAATGGCGTCATGTAAAGCGATTTTGTTACTCTCCTCTGTCCTCTGGACCCACTGACCGCATGGCTGTTTATCCCACCCCTTGGTAGGTATTCATATAAAAAATTATCCTGTTTAATGATTTCTAACCGTTGGATTTAGTACCCAAAAAATGGATGAATCTGATGATTAGAATTATGCCTTCAAAGTGCTAAAAGATAATGGTTATAAATTACTAATCCGGGTGATTTGTTGTGTATCTATCCACAAGGGGTGGGCTAAAACATCCATGCGGTCAGTGGGCCAAGAGGGCAGCGCGAGTAACAAAAATCTCTCTACCTGACGTCATTTGGAGTCAGGTCTACCTGGTTACATCTTTTTGCCTTTTTACTATTCTTTTCATCATGGATTCTGTGATTTGGCACTTGGGCACCTGATTGGTTTCACACTTCAATGTGGGGACTTGCCACGTCATCCATCCCTAGGTGGACCTTCAGAACAAAAATCTCACTGGTTAATAGTTTCTAGCCATTAGCTCTTGGACACCAAAATGATGCTCGAATCCCGCGGTTGAAAACAACCCATGATAAAGACTGAAATCCAACGGTTATAAACAACTAATCAGGTTTAATTTTAGTGGATAGATCCACCTAAGAATATGACACACATACATATGGTCATTTGCCTCTAAGAGTATGCCACGTTGCGATTTTAGATGCGGCCTGACTCCCAGAGAAAAAAGCACCAAGTAAAACTTCTGTCACAACGGATTGCAAATCACACAATCACAAGCCAATGAGTTCTCGGCATGCACGTACACCTCAAAGCAAAAGCACATGGGTACGTTGCAAAAAGCACTTGGGTACGTGCCTTGACTCCCTTCCACGCAGCAACCATTTCTTGGGACAAAGCGACTTCCATCAGAATATTTTTTTTGCCCACAGATGGCTTTGAGCACGGACGCTCACCTACGTCTTATGAGCCACCTACAGCTACAGCATGAATGTTTGACCCATCCCTAGATGAACCTAAAAACCAAAACTCATCTTGATTGGTGATTTATAACCATTAAATCTCAATACCCCAAATAAAGCTCGAATCCTATCGTTTATAGTACACCAATCAAAAAGACACAAATCCAACGGTTAGAAATCACCAATTAAGCTTATTTTTGTTACGCCTGGGCCAAAAGCTAGAAATCACCCATCAGGCATATTTTTGGTTTGTAGGTCCACCTAGCGATGGTGGTCTCTAACAATATGCCACGCGGCTCATACCGATCAGCAAAAGAACCATTCCTCCCATCACACCATAGTTGACGTAAGTCCAATTAAGTCAAAGTTACTAGGGTATTATCTGGGACCTCCGAGACCCAAAAAAAAAAAAAACAGTCTATCAAAATCGTAGTAGGAAAAAGATGTAATCCCACACCTTGGTGGATATACAGACCAAAAATCACCCTGATTGGTAATCTATAACCATTAGATTTTAACACTTTTTAAGGTGTTCTTATAGCCGTTGAATGCAACCATTTTTTGAATACTAAAACCAACGGCTAAAAACCATTAAACAAGTTGATTTTTGGTATGAATGTATATTAAGGGTCGGCTAAAGATCCATGCGTTCAGTGGGCCCAGATGGCAGCAGTGACTACCAAAACTGCCGCTACCGCAAATGAAAAGATCTCAGGTATACCTTGTTACATCACGACCCACCGTAGTAATACCCGCACAAGTGCAGGAGGGCCCACCACTCGATGGGCTCCACACCAATCTGGTCGACAACATAATCACCAATCACCGCGATCATAAAGATGGACAGTCCTGCAAAAAGGTAGATCAGTGGTTACGATCGCCTGATCAAATCGATTTGCTTGAATAACGGGTACCACACGAGAGAACATTCGCTGGCGACAGGGGACTTCAAACTTTGAAGTCTCCCCACCCAAAACGTCTGACACGCACCCCAATCCCTTAACCAACCCTGCGTTAACCCCTTGGTTAGGGGTTAACAAGGGGTAATTGTCAGACATTTTAGGAGGGGTGGTCCAGCGAATTTTTTCTCGGTCCCACACTACGCGGTAATCAAGCCAAGACGTCTGGTCACCAGACTCAACTACAAACGCGGTGGCTTGGATTCCACCGTACGTCGGTAGTGTTTTGTTAGGGTATTATGGCCACTTAACAAAAAGAGAGGGATATATACGTAATTTGACATTAAAACAGAAAAAGGAAGTAACCTATTTTCCTTCAAAAAAAGAAAGTGTGACGTGTTTGTTGCGCGTATGAAATTACGTCGCAATTCTTAAGTTCCAACGAACTTTGGAAGTGCTTCTTCCAAGACTCCAATATTTCTCTTTAACCTTTTATTGACAAAAATACCCTTATCAAGTCAATATTCGGAGGCTTTGAAACATTTCAAAAGGCAGGATTAAAAAGCCTCTTCGAGGTTATTTTTGTCTAACAATAATGTACGAAGTCGCGGACGAAACAAAATTCGGAGTGGAAAACGCACTCCCCCCCCCCCCCCCCCTTATTTTATAACAATATAGAAACTTTTTTATTTTATTTTTCTGGAAAAATAGAGGGCATTCTACTTCATATAAGATCCAGCTATTTGCAGAAACGAAGGAGAATGCGTGATTTCCCTAAAACCTCACAAATACCCAAAGATATTAGGGTTTCTCTGCAAAACCTCTGGATCTCTCCTCCTTTTCTTCAGGTTCTTCTTCTTCTTCTTTTTTTCTTCTTTCTCGTTTCTCTTTCGATTATATTTTCAAGTCGTTCGTTGCAATTGTGAATTCTTAGATACATTATTCTCTGTGTTTCAGCTTTCTTTGGTTAAATCTTGGTTTTGCTTTCTGTTGAATTCGACCAGTTATTCTTGAATTGCTTGGAAACTTTGGATGTTCTTAACTTTTAATTTGTTTTCTTTATAAAAATGTATCTGTTTCGTGATTTTCGTTCGAATTGTTTGGGTTTTGCTTTGGATTCCTTATGAATGGAAGTGTTGAAATTGGAGTTTTCGATGGAAAGTGCTGCCGCTTATATATGATCTTTGTGTTTGTTTTCTTAAATTCATATTTCTTCTGTTTCTTTTTTTTTTTTTTTGTGATTGGTGGAACTAAGGCTTTCTTCTACAATATTTTGAAAGAATAGACCTGAGGTCCACGATGATGGAGTTTAGGTTAATGTCGTTGGATCTAAATCCTCGAGAAGCGTCTCATTTAAAATTTCAATTGAATTACCACAGACATTGGATTAGGAACCAATGCAGTGAGCCTAAGGACTACAATCACTGATTTGGACCTTAGGTCAACTCCAACACAACTCATATTTTTCAATGGTGTCATATTAGAGATCAGTATCCATTTCTGGATGTACAACATCATTGTGCTTTTCTGGTTCTTCCCAATTTGTCAGTTTAGCTATTGGTTTTTTATCTTCCATGAGAGAAGCAATCATGACGAGGAAATAGCCTTTTAAAGAACTCATTGGGAAGACAAAAGTAGCAAAATTTGAAATGTGAGTTGGTCATTTTGCAATATATCATCCCGAGCAATCAATGGAAAGTTGTGTCCCATTTGATAAAAAAACTTACCTCGTTCCGTCATATTCAGCTATTGACATAGCTTCATATTGTTCATACTCAAATAAGACACAGTGGTGGCTCTTAGCGGTTGTGAGATCCAATTGTGCCCAAAATTTGAAATGTGAGTTGGTCATTTTGCATTATATCATCCCAAGCAATCAATGGAAAGTTGTCCCCTTGATAACAAACTTACCTTGTTGCATCACATTCAGCTATTGACATAACTTCATATTGTTCATAGTTCATACTCAAATAAAACACAGTGGTGGGTCTGAGCGGTTGCGAGACCCAATTGTGCCAAATTAAAACACAGTATCTCAGATTCTCTTGGTGCATTCTACGATCTAGGAAAAATCTTTTTCTTTCACTTTTTTTTTTTTTGGGCTAGATTAGCAGAAGTAAAATCTGTAACCATCAGCATTGGAGACAGCACTATCCAATTGTGCTGCAGAAAAAAATATTTCATTGATTGAAACCAACTTGGCAAGATAATTCCATTTTGGATCAATGGTGCTATCATGCTAAAAAGTCATTTAATCCAGCTTAAAAGTTATGTCCTGACATTCTACATTTTACTTGTAAACCGAAACAGTGGTTGTAGGCGTGAAATTTCTTTCTTCTCAATTATTCTTCTTTGAACATTTGTTCTTTCCACAAGGTTCTTCCAATATCTGAATTTCTTTTGCATTTACTTGTGCTGACTCTTCTTGTTTCTCATGGATGATAATTTTCTTTTATTGTTGCAGGTTTTGTTTGCAAAGTCCATTTGGTGCTGGCTATTTTTGAATGTGTAGGCTGTAATAGAAATTGAGACTGGAGAAAAGTAAACTAATTTAACAATGATAGATTTGCTTCTTTTACCTTTGAGAATTCTTACCAGATCAGATGGTTACGGTCCTTATGTTTTTGGATGGCTGGTCGCTGGATCATTTGGATTTCTAGCTATTATATATGCATTCCTTAAGTGGCAGAGAAAGGCATCATTGAATTGGGTTAAAGCTGCTGCCATAGCAAAGAAGAAAGTCTGGAAGAAATTAAAGGTTCCTTTATCACATCATACATGGATAGAAGATTTTGCTTATGGTGGGCAGCCGTCCACATGTTGCGTCTGTTTAACTTCCCTGGTGTGCCCACAATCTGTTGGTGCAAAGTCAGCATCACACTTTCCCCTCCATCGTTGCTCTGTTTGTGGTGTAGCAGCTCATTTCTATTGTTCCCAGTATGCAGCAAAAGATTGCAAGTGTGTAGCACAAGCTGTTTCACCCCATCTGCTACACCACTGGTCAGAAAGATGGACTAAATTGGATGAGAACCCTGAGATGTCTACTTTCTGTTATTACTGCGATGAACCATGTGGTATTCCTTTTCTTGATGCTTCTCCTACATGGCATTGCTTGTGGTGTCAACGCCTGATACATGTTAAATGTCATGCCAGAATGTCAAAAGAATCTTGTGATTTGGGTTCTCTTAGAAGACTTATCCTTTCTCCACTCTCTGTGAAAGAGATGGATAAAGGAACCACTGCCAGTGGAATGCTGAGTTCTATCACAGAAGAGATTATAGCTTCATCAGTCCGTGGGCAGATTAGAAGAAGGCGCCACCGGAACAAACATGGAAACAGTTGTTCTGCTCTTTATGGGGCTCCTAATAGTAAATTGAAGGATGCTTCAGGTGCAAATATGACGTTGGAATATGTGCTTAATGGCCTTGTTGGTTTGGATAAGTCTTGCAACGAAAAGAACAGTGGCCACTTTTTGAAGAATGATGGTAGAGTGCCCAGTATTAAAGGCACTCGAAATGGAGTTGTGCAGAAAAATGTGAACGTTGCCTTTGGCCAAGTTAAAAGGTATACACTGGTGGATCTGCCACAGGATGCAAGACCACTTCTAGTTTTCATTAATATCAAGAGTGGAGCTCAATACGGGCCTTCTCTTCATAGGAGATTGAACATGCTATTGAATCCTGTACAGGTGAATCTTTTAGCTCTTTAGTACGAGGGATCATTTTTCATGAATGGATCTGGACTAAATTTTTATTCCTTATATGTCTATATTAGGATTTATGAAACATTCACTAACTGACAAGACTGACTGTAGATGTACCATTTAACCTAATATGGTGTTTTTCTGGTGTGCAGTGCTGTTTTATTGAGGTTGTGCTTTACCTAGCTTAGGGTCCGTTTGGCAACAAGAAGCCGAAGCACTTCTACTTGTAGTAGAAGTTACTAGAAGTGCAAATCTGTTTGGAAGGAGAAAAAATAACTTATTTGATATGGAAGGACGAAGTGGTCATTTATAATTTGTCTTGAAGGATTAGAGGGGCAAATATGGTCATACGAAAGTTTCATTTAAGTTTTCAATTCAACATGTGCTTAGATTGAAAAAAAAACATGTGCTTAGATTGAAAAAAAAAACATGTGCTTAGATTGAAGCAAAGCAAGAAGAAATAACTTCTTGAGAAGTCAGAAGCCTTTCTTAGCTTCTATTTGTAGTCAATTTTTAACTACTAGAAGTTTAAAATAAACACAATCCAAACAAACTTTTCAACTTCTTGACTTATACATATAAAAAAAATACTTCTTTTACATTCCCAAATGCCCCCTTATTGACCTTGGGCTTAAAGTTGTAGTGACATTAACCTTATCATCTCAAATTAGTTGAGTTGAATTTAAATAAATGTTGAAATTGTATTTCTCAAACTCAGTGTAACACAACTATAGTTTCCATTTTGAATTATTTCTAGTATGGGCTATTATACTCGGGCTTCACAAAGGTATCTTGATCTTGATCAATCAATCAACAAAGTGTTATTCCAAGAATTTGGTGTCTGCTACATGATTCATGTTCCATCATTCTACTCTATCTAGGGCCATATCATTTGTTAGAGGATACAACTATATCTTCTGTTAGAGGCTGGAAAGGTAGAGGGATCTCCAAATACATAATTTCCCTCGATTACAAACTCAACTTGCCACCTGTCCACTTACCTGAAATCTGGTTAATGTTGTACTTGAATTCTCAGTTTGGGGCTTCAAGTCTCTCTACATTTTGTGCAGGAAGACACCTTTAACTTCACTATTTCTCTAATCACTATGCATCTTTTCCTTTGGGGCATGTACAGCTGTACAATATTTTCCCGTGGGGCCATTAATTATTCTTGTTCTTCTTTTCTTATAACTTTTTCTACCTGCCAGCAAAATGTCTGTGAATTGTAATTGTTTTTTTAACGCTAATTCCTCAACCTGTTCTGTGGGTCATATGTGATTCCGAGGCAATTTAAGTTTTTGACTATTTCATTGAAACACTATTAAGAACGACTTCCAAAATACATGTGGTTAAATCCTCATTTTCTTTTTCATCTCAGAATATTACATCTTACACAGTAATTTTCTTATAATTGCATGTGGTCAAATCCTCATTTTCTTTTTCATCCCAGAATATTAAATCTTACTCAGTAATTTGCTTTTAATTGCATGTATGGATTTCTTTTGTAATAGCATATATGGATATGTATGATATATAGAGTTTAGCTTAGTTCTGTTATGGTCCATTGCAGGTCTTTGAATTGAGTTCTTCCCAGGGGCCCGAAGATGGTTTGAAGTTGTTTAGTGCTGTGCAATATTTTAGAGTTTTGGTCTGTGGTGGAGATGGTACTGTTGCCTGGGTTCTTGATGCCATTGAGAGGCACAACTTTGAATCACCCCCACCTGTTGCTATACTTCCTCTGGGCACAGGAAATGACTTGTCCAGGGTTCTGCAGTGGGGAGGAGGTTTGTCTTCTGTTGAGGGACAAGGTGGTTTAGGTACACTTCTGCATGACATCAACCATGCAGCAGCAGTGACAATGCTAGATCGATGGAAAGTTAATATTAAAGAACAAAACTCAGAGCTGGGCCTTAATAAAGTGCGGTCCAAGTTCATGATGAACTATTTAGGTGTGCTTTCTGATATTAATTCTGTTAGTGATTGTTGCTTGGATCTGTTCAACCATTAAATCTATTTTTTCTTGCATAGGTATTGGATGTGATGCAAAGGTTGCATATGAATTTCACTTGACTCGGGAGGAAAAACCTGAGAAGTTCAATAACCAGGTAGCAATATTTCTCTTTTGGTAGTTATCAAAAAAAAATATATATTTCTCTTTTGGTGTTTTTATTTTTATATATGCATATAGCCAAGTAGTGGTGTTTCTTGCTGATGTTGTTTCCTCTAAATTGTTTTAGCCTAATTTTTCAATGGCCTGATCTACTTAGTTTTGCTCTATTTAACTGAGACATGGACATGTGTCGGGTGTCATGCACAGATACAAACTGTCAGATGCACTGACCCCAGAAAACCTGATACACCAACATGTCCATACAGTTCATTTCATATATTATATGAGATATATTTTGAAGATATAATTTCATTCATATAAGTACACAATATAGAAAGTAATGCATTTAGAATAGCCATGTACATGAAAGTCATGTAAATAAGTACAGTAATAATAGCTCAAAACAATATATTTGATAAACTAAGATTCATCTGAATATGAGTGTAAGCTTGAGTTTGTCACAAAATGGACAAATTTTTAGAAGATGGAGTGTCCCTTTTACATGGGTTTTACAGTGTGCAGAATTCATTTTCGTGCTTCTAAATGAAGCAATGCAGTATTTAATGAATGACATATAGGCTATTTTCCAAATATTTATTATTTTGAGGTTTGTGTTTGCGGTTCTTTCTTCTCTTCTTTTTTTTTCCTTTTTGTGTGCGTTTGTTGGGGGTTGAGGGTCTAGAAGTTGGTCTCAATGCCCAACTCAGACAGGGCCAAGACCAAGACAAGACAGTAAAGTCGATGTAAAGTTATGTGTAAGTTGTTGATCTTATCTGAATCGCCTGCATCTGAGCTGGGCCTGAGACCAAAGCAAGAAGACAAACACATACCTGCCTTCGCCAAGATTTCAAAACCTGTTAAGCACTCATATCAAAATGCCAATCATCTATTTGGTTTTTACTGTCTTTTTCTCAGTGAGAAAATCTTATTGCTGAAGAAAACTTCCTTTTGGTCCTTGCAATTAGTAAATCTGTACTCTGGCATTTTGCGAACTAACTTAAATCTCACTCGACAGTTTGTGAATAAATTGCGATATGCTAAAGAAGGTGCCAAGGATATGATGGATAGAACGTGTGCTGACCTACCATGGCAAGTTAGCCTCGAAGTTGATGGGAAAGACATCGAGATCCCAAAGGTGAAGTCACACCTTCTTCAGTATGCTCTTCTACTGCACAAATATTACAACATAATCAATGCATTTGATCATTCTTGTCAGTTCCTCTCATGTTTCTTCTGTTTTTCTTTCTTAATATTTTCTCCCAGGATGCCGAGGGTGTTATTGTGCTCAACATTGGTAGCTACATGGGTGGAGTAGATCTTTGGCAAAATGATTACGAACACGATGACGATTTCCATCTTCAGTCTATGCACGATAAGGTGCTTGAGGTTGTATGTATCTGCGGAGCATGGCACCTTGGCAAACTTCAGGTTTGGGTTTTGTTTCCACTTGCTTTTACATGTTTGGCCTGTGGATTCTGAAGATATAAACATATGTTCGACACACATTTGATGGTCCCTTTTTTCTTTTTCTTTTAAGATCCTGCAAAACCATATTCTGTTGTTAAGAGGTGTAAGATATAAATAAAAAGGAAGCATTCCATGGCTGCTCCCCTTTCCACAAAAATAAAAAATAAAGAAAGAAGAAAGCTTTCATGATTGAAGATATTTTTGCACTGCTTCTGAAGCATCTAATATCAAGCAAATCACTGCTGCAAAGAGTTCTTGTTTCTCTTTATTTTTGTGGAATTTCTCTTGAAGATCTGTGTTAGATCCTAAACTAAATTTCACTGCATAAAGATTTGATTATCGACGTCTCGTATGTGCAACAGGTTGGACTTTCACAAGCTAGGAGGCTAGCCCAAGGGGAAGTGATACGAATACACATTAACAGTCCCTTCCCTGTTCAGATCGATGGTGAACCATTTATCCAACAACCTGGCTGTTTAGAAATAACACATCATGGACAGGTATAATTTGTTTGGGTTTTTAATTTAACACAAAAATGCTATATCCAACTTAATCTACCTTGGGTAGAGTACTCGTTCCATGTACTGGAAGTGAGATTGAGTCTCTAGTTGTTTGGTGCATCAGATATTCATGCTGAGGAGGGCATCCGAGGAGCCAACAGGTCATGCGGCGGCAATCATGACGGAGGTCTTAGTGAATGCTGAGTGCAATGGTGTCATTAATGCAGCTCAGAAGAAATTACTTATCCAGCAGATGGCCCTCCAACTCTCTTGACCATCCCCCCCAGCTCCACCCTGCCCTTGTGTCATCTGTTATAGCTATTTTGGGTACCAGAAGTATGATTTTTTGACCCGTAAATAGGGCTTTCAAATGCCCGAATCGGCTTTGAGGTTTGCTTCTTTTACAAAAGGAGTAGCTTGTAATCCCATGAGAGAGAGAGAGAGAGATTTGAAGATTCGTGCATTCAATGTATTCTTGAAGATCGGTGGACAGAGATTTGTTTCGAATGTAAAAAAATGTAACCAGTTCTACTGCCGACAAAGAGACGGCTTCAAGTGATAGGAAATCAATTGACACGTACAAGTGATGCATTTTTTTCATGAGAATCTAATGGCAAAGCTGTTGCATGTGGGCAAACTTATAATTTCCCGAATTACATTATATTTATGGGAAAGGAGAGTGTAGAGGGCCTACTAGTTCTCCTTGGGAGATTTTTTTTTTTATGAGTGGAAATCTTGATGCAGCCAATGACTGGCCCCATGATGTTTTAATTTTTTTCCGTTATTTTCTTATTTTCCATTTTTGAAAATTTGAAATTCTTTCAAAATTTGAATTTCAGCAACAACAATATTAACCCCACAAGCCAAAACCTGAAGGTAAACACAACAAAAAAAAGTGGATCTGCTAAAACACACATCAAGACATTAAGGTAAAATTAAAAGAAGCCAAAAATGCTACTAAAGGCAAAATGGTTAAATAAAAGCATTTACAGTGTAAGATTGTCCTTTTCTACAAACGTATAAAAGCATAAATAATATGATGAAAGTTTAGAGGATTCTTTGGAAGAATTCTACTGTTTTGCTTTTAGTTGGGATTTGAAGAAAGAACAAAATAGAAGAACTTTTTTAAGATAAAAGCCACTTGATTTGAGAAGCTTGCAACACCATTTGGAGGTGAATAGTGGATTATTCAGTAAATGATTGGGAAAGAAACAGTGGCTTTACAAAAATAAATAAAAGACTTGTTGCCAAAAGAAAATGACCATATAATACTCATCTTGAATTGATGGCTTCAAGTTTTTTGCATTGTTTGATTCATATATCTTCAAGAAAACTAGTTATTATTACATCATAAGGAAAAAAGCGAAGATCACTAAGTTCACATCGAGGCATGAAATCAGACTGCACCTAAAGTAGTCATGATCCTATTACCTCAAATCAATGGAGTAAGACATCTAGTTTAATTTTGTCAACAGTTATGGGTAGACACATGGATAGAATGATCAACATCAAGGGGATCTTCCTAGTGTGACCTATCTAATAGTGGGTTCCACCCCTTTCACTCCTACCTTTTACAATGTTGCAATGTTTAAAAACCATATCTATGGATTGATTCAAAACCACCCCTTGCTTTTTCTTTTCTTTAATAAGTTATCCAATATTCTGCCCTTGTGACTACATTTGTTACAGAATTTAGTTGACATTTGACTAATTTGCGTATGTTAAACGTGAATCCAAAGGTGACCATATTTCTTCTCTAACACCCGGTAATGAGATCACTATTCTTCAGATCCATTCTTGTTTCAATGATTTTTGGAAGATATATATTAAGTTAACCAAAGAGATCAGAATTATCATAAAAAATGGTCAACATATATTTGTTGTTTGAGGACAACAAATATATCTAATAGAGAAGTTTGAGATTAATTATATCCAATCTATTATCTATTATCTATACTAAAGCTCGGCACCGCTGAGGTGGCGCTCTCTCCATCTTTTTCCAATGTTTTTTTTTCGAAAATACCATTTTTTAAGCTATTCCAAAAAAATACGTACTTAAAAAACACCATTGCAAGTCTTACTCCATTCCAAAAGACTTCCCCACTCCTCCATGTCTCTCTACAGGGCCGGCTCAACCCTTAGGCGGTTGAGACAACCACCTAAGGCCCCCAAAAACCTCAACTTCCAGATTTTTTGCAATTTTTTTCTCAAACTAAAAAAAAATAAAAACACGTCACTTATAAAGGCCCCAAAATCTGAACAACCTACTTTAATGCTCTCATTTCTCTCACAAATTAGAAAAAAAAAAACGTTTAAAAGGCCCCATAATTAGGACTTTCTACTCTAATCCAGCAAAAGAAATTCCACCTTCCTATTTCTAAGGCCTTTTATTCTCCTATATTAAATCTATAATATTGGGAATAAGCATTCAATACGGCATGCAGTTTACAATTACTGCATTCAATAACAAAATGGGTATGCCAAATGACCCATGCCTCTTATCTTCTCTCTTCTCTCACCTCTCCTTCCAACTTCTCTTCTATTCTCTCAAGCTTTGGGTTGCCACAGACGCTCACAGATACGCCTCTCTATCACTCTCATCTACTCCCGTGTTGCTGAAAAATTAGCTCACCCATACACCTCTCTCATTCTCATCTACGCCCGGTTCTACTGCAAAAGGTAAAACTCACTAATTCTTTTTTTTTTTCAAACCCCATTTTGATTTTTATTGTGTGTTTTTTTCCCTGTTTTTAGGTTTATTCTTTTTGTTTTTGACATGTTAAAAGAAAATGCATGTATATCGGGTTAGTGTAAAAGCAATCCTATAGTGATTATCATTTTCTTTGGATATCCTATTTGGTGAGTTCATTTTATAGAAAAGTTGAATTTGGACTCGTTTGGTGACCTATTCGGTGAACCCCCAAAGTCATTTCATGGACTCGTTGAAGTATGGGGGGACTTGGAGTCCACTACTTGGAATTTACAAAAGTACAGCACATAATATTTCAATTTAAAATTGTTCCATGTTACAGGAGATGCTAAAAATATAAACCAGAACTCAAAAGAAAAGTCCAGTGAACTAACATGAATACCTTCCACGTTGGATAGTGTTTTTTGCATTTTTGCACGCCTCTGCCTTCGTTCTCTATAACTGTACAGTCTGTACAACTACTACAAAGTACAAACAGAAACAGTAATATATCAAGGGTTGGATTCGGGGGACAACCATTTTTTACAACCTTTTTTGACAACTATTTGGCGCACCCACATAGAAAATGAATCAATGGCAGATTTTTGGTGAGGATGATCTCTATGGTGAGGAGATCATCCTCACAAAAATTCAAATCATTCTGATATTTATAGACTGGTTTAGAAGTTGAAGAATTATGGACCATCGATTTGTACCGTGTAACTTGAAAACCACATTTGATGGCTTTAGAAATTTCGGAATGGGCTGATTTTTTGTTTGGGTGATCTATGTAGTGAGGAGATCATCCCCACCAAAAATCAGCCATTGATTCATCTTCTATGTGGGTCTGCCAAAATGGTTATCAAAAGTGGTTGTCAAAAATGGTTGTCCCCTGAACCCGACCCATATATCAAATGCATAAGACATATGAGACTAACATTTCTATTCTATTCTCTCTTAACGTGACATATTGATCAGGAAAAATTTTAGGTTATTAAGAGTTATAAAGATAAATGTGGGTTAGCTGTTAGAGCTTTTCTTGGATGTTATAAAAGATAACTCTTAGTTATAGCTAAGAGTTATAAAGATAACTCGCGTTAAATAGCTAAATAGGTTTAGACTCGTTTGAGTTGAGTTAGTTTAGGTTATTAAAGGTTTGATGAACTAATCGAGGGGCAACTTTCACATTTCTCTTAGATGTTGGACTGTTTTATTCTTTAAAAGTGTTTATAAAGAGCAAATTTTTTTAGGATTTCCTTTGTGGAAGAAAAATAAATGTGGGTTAGTTGTTAGAGCTTTTCTTTTTTGTTAGCACTAAACAACGACATGCATATTTGCTATGTGATCTGTGGCATGATGAATATTGAAAAATATATTTTGGTCTTTAGAATAATTTTCTTTTAGTTTGTCAATTTTTTGAAATAATGTTTAGGATTTTTTCTAAACCTTATATGTTCTAATTTAATATAAAGGTTGGCTTTATGATTTTTTTTCTTTACAGATTCTTGGTGCTGTGGATTTTAATCTAGAGATATTTGGTGAATTAGTGATTGGTGCTAATGCGCTGGGTTTTATTCATCGAATCTCTTATTTCCATGGTGTCAGGTTCTATTGCTCTTTAGATTTTAATCTTCTTCATTTTAAGAAATATTAAGCAATAAATATTTATTCTCTTAATTTTTAATCTTTGATCAGAGTTATTATATTTTAAACTAAGTTTAACCTTTCATTATAAAAGATATTTAATTAACTAGTTGTAAGAACATTTTCAATTATAAATATGTCTACTAGAAAATATGAATTTGGATATGAAAAGTTTAAAAAAAAAAATAGAAAAATTTATTCAATCTCAAAAAGAAACTCTTGAGAAATTTGTTGTTGGTAATAAACAAAATATAATAATTAGTTCAAATGAAAATTTAGTAAATGAACAATCAAATCGATTAATAGAATTGGAACAAAATGAAATAATAAAGCAAACGAATGATAATAAACAAAATAATAATAATACTTAAATGTATAATAAAACTATTCTCGATTAGGATCATCTAAAAATTTTACAAGAAAAAAATCTAAGAAATGAAAGTGACGAATGTATAGAAGATATATCTACAAGAAATATCCTTAAAGATGATGATGATCTTAATGAAATATCTAATTTTATTCCTATAAATATTTATGATCCGGGGCAATGGAAGAATATCGAGACAAAATTAATAGATCTATTAATAGAAAAAGGTCCAATTAAAGTAACAAATTTTAATTTTCCTTTTGATAAAAACTCTAGACATTTTTTTACATCACATTACATTCGAAAATTACCAAATGGAGAAAAACATGATAGAAAATGGTTAGTATATTCAAAAGATTTTGATTTGGTATTTTGTTTTTGTTGTAAGTTATTTAATTCAAAATCTAACACAAGTCAATTAATTAATGAAGGATCTAGGGATTGGAAGAATCTTGGTTCTAAACTTAAAAAATATGAAATAACAAATGAGCATATTACTAACATGAATACATGGGTTGATTTAGAAACACGATTATTAAAAAATAAGATAATTGATAAACATATTCAAAAACAAATTAATAAAGAAAAAGAACATTGGAAAAAAGTATTTTTAAGAATTATTGCGGTCGTAAAGACTCTTTCTAAAAATAATATGGCTTTTCGTGAAAATAATGAGAAGATATATCAAGATAATAATGAAAATTTTCTAGGCTTAATAGAAATGATTGCAAAATTTGATCCTATAATGCAAAAACATGTTCAACGTATTAAATATGGTGAAATTGATAATCATTATCTTGGACACAATATACAAAATGAACTAATACAAATACTAGCATTTGAAATCAAAAGTATAATTATTGCAAAAATTAAAGAAACAAAATATTTTTTAATTATTCTTGATTGTACTCCAGATGCAAGTCATCAAGAACAAATGACTCTTATATTACAATCTGTGAATGTTTCAATAACTCCAATAAAAATAAAAGAACATTTTTTAGAATTTCTAAAAGTAGATGATACATCTGGAAAAGGACTTTTTAATGAACTTACAAAAGTATTAGAAAATCTTAATATTAATGATATAAGAGGACAAGGATATGATAATAGATCTAATATGAAAGATAAACAACAAGGTGTACAAAAAAGAATATTAGATATAAATCCAAGACCATTCTACACTCCATGTGGATGTCATAATCTTAATTTAGTACTTTGCGATATGGCAAATTCTTGTTCTAAAGCTATATTTTTTTTTGGAGTGATACAACGTATATTTTCTTTATTTTCTTCTTCTATAAAGTGATAGAAAATTCTACAAGATAATATATAACTTTTTACTATTAAGTAATGTCACAAACACGTTGGGAAAGTCGTGTTGAAAGTGTTAAAGCAATAAGATACCAAGCTCCACAAATAAGAAATGCTCTAATTCAATTAGCAAAAACTAGTAAAGATGCTAAAACAAGGAATGAAGCAGAAAGTTTAGCAACATATGAGATAGAAAATTTTGAGTTTTAATTAGGAATGATTATTTGGTATGATGTATTATTTTCTATTAATACTGTTAGTAAGAATTTACAATCTAAAGATATGTAGATTGATGTTACTATGGATCAATTAAAAGGTCTCATTGCATATTTTGAAAAATATAGAGAAAATAGATTTACATTAGCAATGATTATATTTAAGGAGATTGCTAATGAAATAGGAATAGAACCTGTATTTCGTGAGAAACGTATAATTCGTAGAAAGAAACATTTTGATAAGAATGTTGATACTGAATCAATGAAATCAAATGAAGAATCTTTTAGGATTGATTATTTCATATTTATAGTAGATCAAGCCATTTTTTCAATTCATAGTAGGTTTGAACAATATAAAAAATATGTGGATATTTTTGATTTTTTATTTAATTTAAACAAGTTAAAATCTTTAGATGATGATAGCTTAAAAAATTATTGTCTTAATCTTGAACATTCTCTAAAACATGAAGTACTTATTGATATAGATAGTTTAGATTTATTTTTAGAATTACAAGTCTTAAGAAAAACTTTGCAAACGGATATAAAACTGCAATTGAAATATTAAATTATATAAAAAAATTAGACTCTTTTCCAAATGCATACATTGCTTATAGGATATTATTGACAATACCTATAACAGTTGCTTCTGCGGAAAGAGGCTTTTCAAAACTAAAATTGATAAAATCTTACTTAAGATCGACTATGTCGCATGAAAGATTAAGTGGATTAACTATATTATCTATTGAAAAAAGACATTTTGGCCAAACTTGAATATAAAAACTTAATTAGTAATTTTGCATCTCAAAAAGCAAGAAGAATGAAGTTTAAATAAGTATTTTCTATTATATAGAGAGTTAAAAAAAAATTAATTAATTTTAATTGTATTAATATTCTAAATAAATAAGGCCTCAATTAAGATTTTTGCCTTAGGCCTCAACTTGTATTGAGACGGCCCTGTCTCTCTCTCTCCCCATTCCTCCGCGCCTAGATGTCTATCCTAACGTTACAACTACTTAAATCTCTTTAAATATCCTAAAACGTTTCTTCCTTCTCCTAAAACCTCTCTCCATTAATTTGATATCATTAATTTTCTCCTCGAATTCTATTTAAATATCTTAAAACATTTCTTCATTCTCCCAAAATCTCTCTCCATTAATTTGGTCTCATTAATTTTCTTCTCGAATTCTAAATTTACACAGAAACGATAGAACCGTGCAGTATATAAGGTCAGACATCTTGTTGGCTAATACATTCAGCTCCACCCATCATCATTCTTGCGATAAAAATAGCAAGAGCCGGAGCAACTAATGGAAGTTCTCAATGTTGTGTTGATTGTGGTCCGATCAAAGTTTATGTCAAGGAAAGCTTAGCTCTCGAAGTTCTTGATACAACTCACAAGATCAGCGGAGGCAAATTTTTTAGTTCTTCAATTTATGTTTTTTAGTTTTATGTTTTTCAATCGAAATGATGAACCGATCTCTGTTTTATTTAACTGTAATTCAGTTTCATTGTATCTTTGTTTCTAAATCCATTAAGAGAATTTTATTTGATGTTTTTGAAGCTATTTTATTTATAAGTGGGAATATCCATAAAATCCATCTCCAGCGATCCATGTGTTATGTATTTTTTCTAATTTCTTTGAAAAATGTTTATGACCAATATTCATGGACATATAAAAACTATTTTTCTGGTAAGTACATTTAAATGCCATTTAATTGATCTTTCAACTAAAACCCATTCCATGGGGATAACTGCACTGAATTGTTTCTCATGCATGGACACATTTCATATGAAACTAACTGGTAATTGGATATGTGTTTGCAATCCAAAGAAGATAACTTTGCATGTATGTGTTTCACATTCTAATTCCTATTGCAAATTACCATCTCCAGAAAGGAAGCCAATCTTCCACAAAGATCAACCAACCAAATAATATGCAAAACTCATAAAATAATTCCAATTCCTGTGATCTCTTTTCCCAATGTCTTTGTCAAATATCTGCAAACCGCTGAATTATCGCCACAACATTCGATGGATAGTGGATGCCGATTCCTGCCCGCCTCCTTCCCTACACAACACTGGCTCTTTTGCAGGGGATACCGATTCGGATGATGACGACTTCACCGTAAATGATGAAGATGAAGATGATACATCCCGAGACTATTGTGGGGGTTAGAGAAGGAAGTAATGGACGGTGATGGGGAGGATGATGAAGCTGCTTAGGATTGGTTTCAGTCCCATTTTGTGTTCTCTCTATCGTCGTTCTGATTTTTCTGGGTTTAAGAACAGAGGAGAGGCATTTCTGGGATTAGAGAAAGAGTTTATTTGTGTCTATGCTGCGAGAGAGGATAGAGGTTTTGTGTGGTGAGAATGTAAATGTGGGGATTAATTTGGACAATTGTGCACCAGATGGTTAAGTTACGTACTCTTTAGTTTTCTGTTCTGTGGTTGTGATGACATCGTATATACGATGCCCATTCACTTATGTAAGACACACGTACCCACCGATGATTTGTGGATTGATTTGTCATCTTTGTTGGGTTTCGATGTTTTTGATTTGGGAGTAAAGTGTAATCGGATGCATGTATACACAATGAATCACATGGTCACATGCACACTTGCTACTTGCAGCCCCAAATCTATGGTTTTCCATGATAGACTCATGTAGATCGTACACGAATCATGATGTCTCCAGAGAGAAATGAAGTTGGCTATTGGCATATTAGACTATTTGATAGTCTACACT
This sequence comes from Euptelea pleiosperma, assembly GCA_035048495.1. NCBI lineage: Eukaryota > Viridiplantae > Streptophyta > Magnoliopsida > Ranunculales > Eupteleaceae > Euptelea > Euptelea pleiosperma. Next base: position 14,032,372 of record CM068542.1, read on the forward strand.
CCTGCTAGATGCTTAGGGGCGTTGGGATCCACTAATTTGGCTGTCTCTATAAGGCATATATTTATGTCAAAAATGAACATGATGGAATGGCCGTACCCATCAGTTTTGTCGACTTCTGTTGTTTGGACATTTTTTGGCTGTCCAAAGGACTTGATATCTAAACCCTAAGAATGGCCTACCACCAAATACAAGAGCATTGATGCATGTGCAGTTGAGGGGATAGGACCCACCAATCGATGGATCCAAATTTTCGATTTAAAGAGCATCACTGATCAAGTAATCATGAACCTTTGATTAATCACATTCTCTTGGAATGTCTACACAAACTCAAAGTGACTGCTTCCATTTGTTCATTGTTTCAACACTGTGATGCTGAAAATCTATTTTTTTCCAAGGTTGATAGTCATATTTTACTGAAAAAGTATGACATTGGCATTGAGGACAATGCTCCTACATCCCACACCTCACTATCATAGATATGAACCATTCAATTAGTGGGCCACCATCTGATGTGGTGAGTCAAATCATACCATTTGATGGCATGTAACTGACCAAGCCAAAAACATAGCTTTAACCTAATTTTCTTTAGACATACGAGTTTTAGGTCTTAAGAGAAGCATTGATTCGGACCCAAATGATGACAGTTGGCTTGGATAGCAAGCCGATTTCATTTTAATAATTTTTTTTTGTACCATTTCTCTCATTTGGTGCCTAATTGGTTTAATACAGCAAAACTACGTCCCTCGTTAGCTGAAATTACAGCAATTGATTTTGAGATAGATGTCTTGGTAATTGTAAGTCTATTTGTATATAGAAGAGTATAAACATGGAAAGCTCATTAGTGAGCAAAAGTGAATTCACTTTAGTTAGATGAAGTTTGGCTACAAATTTTATGTTTTTTAGTCCCCCATCCTAAAATGTTTGGCCCGCCATTTGGTGGATCTACATGCAAAAATCAGGCTGATTGATGATTTATAGACGTTGGATTCAACTATTTTTAATGGTGTGATTTTTAGCTCTTTGATTCTAGTACTTCCTATAAGGTAGAGCAGCCCCTAAATTTTTTAGTAGGCAATTATGTATTGTGAAAAATAATTTTTCATCATGAGAGTTGTCTGGTTGGAGATTTAGATTAACATTCTTTAAATGTTTGGGTTGATGATCATTGAGATCAATGGCGACCTAGGTTGATTTTTAAGAGGATTGGATTATATTCGTTAGATTTTGGAGATCAAAATGGTACATTAGATTAACAATACCATGTAGTTCTTAAATAACTAGACTTGGTGAGAACCTTTTGTCAACTTCCTCTGCGTAATAACATTCAAAAAAATAGTTAGCCCACGTTGTTTGTTGTTACGCAATGACATTCAAAAAATAGTTATCCCACATTTTGTTTACTTCCAAACAAAAAATGCATCGAGATCTAGATAAAACTTCTCTTCATCAATATGTCTTGAGTATTCAGTCTCTTCTTCGTTGCAAGCCAAGTGATGAAGTTGTGTTTCTAAGTTTGCACGAGACTTCGTGTAAAAGAGCTTTAGTTTCTTCTTCGTTGCAAGTCAAGTGATGAAGTTGTGTTTCTAAGTTTGCACGAGACTTGGTGTAAAAGAGCTTTAGTCCCACTGTCCCACCCATTTCAACAAGTTTATGATGTTAATTACAGAAATTTAACACCAATAAAATAGTTTTAAAATTTTGATTATGTTATTTCAAAACGATTTTGAATGATTGTTCATAAAATAAAACTTGGAATCACATATGAAGGTAATCATCCAATGTATGTGACTATTTAATTAGTTAGCTATATAGAACTGGTATTTTATGGATTAAAAAGACTATTATTATTTCTTATATTTTTATATATTTTATAGTACTATTAATATTTTTATTTTTTTATATCTTTGCCCGTGCTTTAGCATGGGTCATAATAACTAGTACTATTATAAAGCGAAAACCTGGTCTGGGATTGTTGCAGGCTTCACATGAGCTTTCACCTGTAAATGTCACATTTTACATTTACAAAAAAAAAAAAAAAATTAGAAAAGACGAAAACCAGTTACAGCCCTAAAGTGACAGGTTCCAGTTACAGGACACAATATGAGCCATGTGGCACAGTTTTAGAGGACTCTAACCGTATGGATGTTCGGCCAATCCCTTGGTGGATCCACAAACCAAAAATCAGCATGATTAGTGATTTCTATGTGTTGGATCTTTGTACCTCAAATACTGCTCAAATTCTCACAGTTAAGATTAACCCATGAAAATAAGTCCAATCCAACGCCTATAAATCACTAAGAGTGTGCCACGTGGCACATACTATGGTCCATCATCAACATTGAAGAAGCCCTTATATTCACAACATGTAACACACGTGGCGCCCCCTAATATATTGTAAAATGAGTACAATCTTTTTGGTTTCATACTAATAAGTAACCTATATGATTAGATTCAATTTACTGGATGAGGTTAAAACATGGCTTGATTTTGATCTTTGAAACTCTAAGAACCTTGATATGTGGTGTGGGTGATGGCAAACTAGTTCCTTTCTAATGTATAGGATGGGGCCTTTGAGGGCTTGATCGATCACAATCTTTCAATCTCTAGAGCTTAGTGAGTTGGAGCTTTCGACTCTTCTTTTTAGATATACTAGTGGGTGGCCCATGCCAACGACACTCCTCGACAAAGTATATTTGCCAAAATCGGGTGTGAGTGGCTGAGATCCACCGTCCAGATAGGGGATGAGATCTCAGCTCTTTTTTATTGAAGCCTATAAGAGGGTGAGATAACTGAGCTCCCTTATTATATAGAATAGACAATTTTTCTTAGAAACTAAAGGATAAGCTTCAATGAGATACTATCTAAGCTCGGATAGGACCTGTTCAAGGTCTTGTTATAACAGCTTAATGGTGAGTTCCATAGCCCTTCAATGTGTGCCATGTGTCACATGTGTTATGACAGAGGTGAGTAGTTGTTTCATTGTGGCCTCCCTCGTGGTAGGCTACTATTACCCATAGGCTAGGCCGCGGTGAAGATGGGTTTCACCATGGATAACAAACAATGATCCACACCTTCAATGTGTGAACTACTTCTATTCTACTTATTAATGCATGAAGGCACTTCTTGCCTTACCAATGCAACCTCCATTATTATAAAAATGCCATTGTTGTGCTTTTTTTTTTTTTTTTTTTCATTTTAAGGGTTCTATTTAATCTTTATAGAATTTTTGGTTTTCTCTCAATGTTAATGCATTAATTAAATGTGTTTACATTGAAACGGCACGTGGTGTGTGAACTCATCTCCATGAAAAAAAAATTTAATGACAAACATCCATTCTCAACATTGATGATGGACCACAATGTGAGCCATGTGGCACACTATTAGAGGCCACTGATCGTATAAATGTTTGGCCCGCCCCTAGGTGGATGTACATAACATATATCAACCCAATTAGTGATATCTAACCTTTGGATCTGAGTACCCCAAATAATGCTCCAAATACACTGTAAAAATTAAACCAGGAAAACGACTAATCCAACGAATAAAAATTACTAATCAGGGTGGATTTTGGTATATAGCTCCACCCAGGGATGAGCCAAACATCCATACGGTTGGCACACATAAAATAATTTTCCTCTCTAACCAACGTTATTTTTATTTTTTTGTTTTAAATAAATTTAGTTCGGATATCATATCATGATTAATATTTGAGTTGATCCATGCGTTTGTATCGAATTGACTTGATTCACCTATCTCTGGTTTGATTCAGAACACGGGTACTACATAAATTGCTAGAATAATCCTTAGATATGCCATGCACATGTGGAAGGTGCAAGGTTGCTAAGTTGATAAGATTTGTGAGTGTTGATATCATGTTCTTGGGTTCGAAACCGACCTTAACCCACTGACTGCTTACCACTAATTCTTTATAGTTAGCATCGCCAAATCAATATGATGTTCAAGCAAAGGTTAGCGTGATCAAGATTATCAAAATGAAGGTTCCAATTGATGAGATTGTCCGCCAATAACATAAAAGAGATCGATGTGTGGAGACACGGAGTTTTTGGAAACTCAAAAACTTAAGGGTCATGCTATCCCATGTTCAACCACAAAGAAGAGTTGGGGTGGTGAGTTAGGGGGCGTCTGGGAAAGAGAAGTTACTAGTTAATTTTTTACCTAAAAAAAGTCATAGCAATTAAAAGTGTTGGGAGGCCTTCTAATGTTTGAGAAGTAATTTCTCTTAGAAGTTAAAAGCTAAAAAGAATTAGCTTCAGTTTTAAGATAGTTTTTAACTTTTCAAAAGTTAAAATATGAAACACATCCAAACTAATTTTTAAACTTTTTAGCTTATAAAAGTCTTACTTATTTTTGTGTTGCCAAACGCCCCCTTATTAATATCCACAATGATTGTTGTACTTGGATCCAAGAATCCATGGCTTGCTGCAAAGCTCTTTTTGAGAACATTTTCTGTGACTTAAAGAGTCATATAAAAACATGTGACTTTCACTTCCCCACCACAGATACCTTAATATACAACAATATTTTCTAAATAGTTTAAATTTTAAAAAGAGAAAGTCAAACGTTTCTGTGGTAAGAAAGTGAAACTCACAAAAAAAATGAACTCAATCTTTTTTGTGGTGGTTTCAAGCAAGGTTTAAAGGGGACCGTTATAACGGTATAACGGACTGGGGGCGTTACGGTTTTTTCCGTTATAACGAAAAAAACGCTCAGGGGCAAAAATGGAAAATAACAGAAATAACGGAAAGTAACGGAAAAAATGGAAATAACGGAAAAAATGGAAAAAATGGCACTCAAAAATGGAAAATAACGGGAAAAATGGAATATAAAGGAAAAATAACGAAAAATAACGGAAAAAATGAAAATAACGGCCATTATTTTCTGGGCATTTTAACGGTCCATAACGTAACGGGGTAGGTCCACATCCATTATAACGGCCGTTTTTTAAACCTTGGTTTCAAGTAAAAAAAAAACACAACTTTCACTTCCTAACACTGGTATTAATTAAAAAATTTAACTCTCTATAATATAAAATCTTATTTAACAACTATTTATGATAATAAAAAACTAAGAAAAAAAGTAAATGTAAAGGACTGCTGTAGTCCCGTTGCAGTCCATGCAAAAGACTCTCGTAGCCCTACATAGATCATTTTTTGGCCTAATGACTGTGTGGATGTTCATCCCACCTATTGGTGGATAACTACTACAAATCAGCTTGATTGATGATTTCTAGCCATTGGATTTATTATCCAAAAAACATGCTTGAATCCAATGGCTTGAATCAATCCTAAAAAGTACTAAAATCTGGCTAGAGATTACCAAATCAGGTTGATTTTGGTTTGCGCGCATATCCAACAAGGGTGGGCTAAACCATGGTTTAAAAAATGGCCGTTTAAACAGTAATGCCCCATGCCTGTTTCCGTTAAAACCATTTAGACACGTTTTGACGCTTTTAATTTAACGGTCATTTTTTTGGTTTTAACAGCTGTTAAATTCTGAAAAACTTTATGAAAAAAAACGGCCCTTAAATTCCATTAAATTCTTTTTTTTTTTTTTAATTTTGAAATTTTGAAATTTCAAAATTTGAATTTCAGCACCACTTTTTCTGTTAAATTTCGTTTTTCAAATTTTTTTTTCATTTTTGCCCCTGGCCGTTTCAATCCGTTATAACGGTAATGCCCCCATCCGTTAAAACAGCCTCCTTTAAACCTTGGGCTAAACATTCATGTGGTTAGTGGACTAGGGCCTTCTCTCACCCGGGGCTCAAGGCAACTGCCTCAGTGTCAATCCCGGGACTTGTCTTCTCAGACGTGAATTCTGGTGATAGTGCTGAGCTGGCATTTACTTTTTGCGAAAGCAAACCACGGTGGATTCTTGAAGCAGTGGATTTTTGAAGCAGCCAAATAGTGGCCAATCACATGGTGCCACAATTTGATGTGGCGCCATGTGATTGGCCACTGTTTGGCTGCTTCAAAAATCCACTGCTTCAAAAAGTTTCTCCTCGGAAAACAAGTCCCGGGAGCCCTTTCCTTTGTAGGAAGGTGAAAATTACACTTTTCTAGAACTTTTCAAGTCACATGGAAATAAATAAAAAAGTCACAGGAAATGAACTTCCTCTTTCGATGTGGGATGCCTTTTTCCTAACGCATGGATTCAAGACATGTGAGTGAGTTGAAGTGTGACAAAAATCCGCGTCATGTGATGTCTCCTCTGCTCTGCTGTCTATCAAACACACGATAGTAACAGCAGAATTGCTCAAATAAAAAGAAAATCTATGGTACCCTTAACGTATACCTTATGGATGGTCTTCCTTCCTCATACGGACAAGTGTCATTTATGTGAGCACCTCTGATTGCTCCCAAAAGGCAAAAAATGAATCTCTACCAGGAATCACACATTCGATGGTTGTGAGTAAGCATCCGATATATCAAATTCTTTTCGTGGACCATCACAGGGTGGCCCACGTACTTTTCAGGCATGCTTAGGTGGCATTTTCTGATTGGACACAATTTGATTTGCTACATGGGGGTCCTACTCTTGCATGCTGCCACGTGTTGGGCATCATTCGTTAGGGTCTACTTGCCAGGTGGTTTAACACTACACTACACTACTACAGATTAAAGAAAAGAAAAAAACAGACGAGATAATCTTCGATGACGGACGACCGACATCAATGACGGACCATAGTATGAGCCACGTGGCATACTCTTAGAGATCACAGACTGTATGTAAATTTGGCCCAGGATCTACAGACCAAATTTTAGCCAGATTAGTGATTTCTAATCGTTTGATTGGAGTCTTTTCCTAAGTTATTTTTAACCGTCGAATTCTATCATTATTGGGGTACTAAAAACCAAAGGTTAGAAATCACCAATCAGCCTGATTTTTGTTCTGTAGGTCCAAGTCCAACCAGGGATGAACCAAACATCCACACGGTCAGTAGTCTCTACGAGTATGCCACGTGTTTCATACTGTGATTCGTCATCAACTTTGACGACGGGCTCCGTCATCAACGATTTGTTCGTGAGAAGAAATAAATGGAACAGTGGGAAGAAGAGCTGTGAATCTGATGCAGAGAGAATTTAAGATCGATAATAAAGTGTCAATTCGAGTCGAGGAATATCTGAAACTAGGGTTACTTTCTGCTTTGGTTATGCTTTCTAGGGCTTTTTGTTCGTTTTCCTCAACTATTCTCAGCCTCTGAGAGAATCTCTTTCTGTGTTTCGTTATCTTCAAATCAATTTCATGTTTATCAGAGATTTGAGTTTTCAAGACGGATTGATTTGGAAGCTCTCGGGATCCGTTGCAGGTGAACTTATCTTTTGTTTTTCGTTATCAGTCATTTTTGGATTCATCTCTGGTTATGGATATTTTGTTAATTGGTTTTGTAGAACAAAACGATTTTGTTGAATGTTTAGAGTGGGATCTGTGATGTTAAAAACAGAAAGCTGAAACGAAGAGATCAAAGAACTTTGCAATCTCAATTTTTATTTCTAAGGGATTAATTAGACAAATTTGAATTGAATAATTGCTTTGAAACATGAAGCCGTTTAAAGAATCAAATTTAATTGGGAATTTAGTTGAATTTTTCGTTTTATCTCTAGATAGAATGGAACTGCCAAATCTTTCTCTCTCTCTCTCTCTCTCTCTTTCAAAAAACAAAAAAAAGGAATTGAATTGCAAAACAGGAAATAGGATTTTCATCTCATTTGACCCCAATTTCAGCAGTTCCAATTCTAAGCTAACAATTTCTGTAATTATGATGTGAAATTTATCTCAATATGCTATATGATATTCAACATGAATGAATGAGCACCGTTATGTTTTTAAGTACTGGAGATCAGCCTGTGGTCTTATCCCAGCACGTTTACATGATATTTTGAATTCTCCCTTTCAGGTAAGGTGAAAATTGTTCTCATCAGTTATGCGTAGAAATACTTTACTAGAAAGAAAGACAATTAACATATGTAGCAGTAGAAAGATAGCACTTATCCACCACGACTGCCCATTCTCAGTCAGAGCTCGGGGCACAATGTGAATCAATTGGACTGCTAATCTTGAAATATTTTGACACCCACACCCCCATTCTATGTTTCATTTAAAAAAAGAAATTTTATACCGCTGGATTGTAACCACGGTTGACTGTGTTTCCTTGCTTACCTTAAGCAACAATATAGTAGCCTCTTTAGCAAAGGAAACAATGAGGTACCATCACTACTGACATGAAATGGAAGTTCTCACCAGAATATAACCTTCACCTTCCTCCTCAAGTGTGTATAAATTGAAATCCTTGCCTCAAAACAGCTCAGAGTTCTACTTACTTTAATGTTGGCTGCCCTTATCCTCTTTATTGCATCTGTAGATGTTTCACGATATTTAGCAATTAGTAATTAGTAATTTAGTATTGGTATTTTTCTTCTCTACTAAAAAGTAAAAGGATGAGGGGATGCAATTACGGACAGGACATGGAATTGGTGCTAATTATACTGAATAATGAGAAACTTTGACGTTGTAATTGTCTTTTTTTATGTCGATGTTCACCAGCCCATTCTTACAGTAAAGATCATCTATGTTCAGGGATACACATCTTGGTACATGGTGGTTTATTCAGGTTGTGAAAGAAAAATATCCTATCTTCCTTAAATGCATGGATGATTTCACCAAAGCTATATAAGGTATTGGAGATGAGCTTTGGAACAGTCGTCTAACCCAGGTAGACCAGGTATCAGAGATGAGCAATGGGAATAACGAGAGGTGAATTTCAACGCATTTAGCACATGAATACCCCTTTTTTTTAAGACAGAATGCTAGGTTGTATTTACTTAAATACCATCAGAGTTTTTTTTTATTTGCATTTTTTTATTATTCTTATGTAGGTTGTGTTTTCTTGATAGAAGTTCATTATCTCCTGTTTCAGGCCCAGTGAGAAGGTGTTTTCGAATGGAGACCTCTATGTTGGTAACTTCAAGGAATTGCTTCCACATGGGGAGGGAAGATATACATGGTCAGATGGAACAAGCTATGAGGGTGAATGGGAGGAAGGAAAAATGAGTGGAAAAGGACGTTTTTGTTGGACATCAGGGGCAACATATGAAGGTGATTTTTCTGGTGGTTACCTTCATGGTTTCGGCACCTTTACTGGACTTGATGGATGTATGTACAGAGGGGCCTGGAGAATGAACATACAACATGGCCTGGGAAGAAAGCAATATTGTAATTCAGATATTTATGAAGGTTCTTGGAAAGAGGGAGTACAGGAAGGTAGTGGTCGGTATGTCTGGAGTACTGGAAATACATATCTTGGGAATTGGAAAACCGGGAAAATGAGTGGTAGGGGGGTTATGAAATGGGCAAACGGTGATTTATTTGATGGCTTTTGGTTGGATGGATTGAGACACGGTTCAGGGTTTTACAGGTTTGCCGATGGTGGATATTATTTTGGAACATGGAGTAGGGGCCTAAAAGATGGACAAGGAACATTATATCCGGCCGGAAGTAAACTTCAATCTTTACCAAACTGGTATAGTTCTGTCGGATATTATGATGATCGAAAAAGTGTGCCCTCTCATTCTTCATCAGTGAATGTAGAGGAATTCAGGGTTCGGAAACCGAGTGTCAAGTGGAGTTTTTCTGAGAAATTTTCATTTGGTGGCTTTTTCAGAAATTCTGGCCGAATTTCACATAGGTCTATACCATTAGACGGCGATTGGTGTCTTGGTGATTCTGTTAAAGAAGTTCCATCACTAGAAAGCTCTCGTACATTGTCATTTACCTCCGATGAAGGTCAACATGAGGTGCCGGATAGCAGTAATTTAGTTTATGAAAGGGAATACATGCAAGGAATCTTGATTAAGGAGAGAATTAGGAATAAAGCAGCAGGACTGTCAAACAAAAACAAATGGCAGAATAAATTTCAAGGGAAAGAAGCAAAGAAGAGGCCAGGTGAAACTATTTTTAAAGGCCACAAGAGTTACTATCTAATGCTCAATCTGCAACTTGGTATCAGGTGAATACGTTACTCCCAAAAAATCTTTTTTTTTTGACAAGTGTATATAATTCATTAAAGAAGGGGATAAGTCCCCAAAACTGTACAAAGCCGGGACCACTAGCTCCTAATAGGGGGAGCAGGGTCCTCTAACAACTCTTCCCACTGAAAAACAAAAGATCCAAATCTACATCCTCTAAAAGGAGGAGATATAGACGACCATAAATTGAGGAGGGACTTCACAACCAACACCACCTCTCTCCAATCCTTCTCTTTGTCTTCAAAGATCGTCAGATTTCTCTCATTCCAAATCGCCCGAGTGATCACAAAGGGTAAGTACCGCCAGAGGATACTCCCAAAATTACTCGAGTGCTGATGTTCATCCTATTCCAGTTATCCGATGTAAAGTAGACTTTATCTACACAATGCAAGCCTTACTGTTGTCATTAACATTGCTTGGAAGTAATCTCTGCTCAACCATCAAGTCAGCAAGCTGACCGTTTCGTCACAAGTAATTTTAGTGGAAGTGTATACTCAAATGCATGGACAGTAAAACTCTTTCATGTTGTGTACCCCTAGTCACTGAATCCCCTAAATTTTCACGGTGTTGATTGGGAGCAAAATTTGCATAAACAGTAGACGGACTGTATGAATTACATGCTCCATTAAGATCTTGGACTCCAAATGTATCAGTTCACAAATATATTGATAGTTATACATGTCCACTCTTTGTATTCTTCATATTCAGCTGGCATCCTTTAACTTTTAAGCCTATGATGACTTGCAAGTTTATCATCTTCATGGGTGACATATTTCTTTGTTTAGATACATGATTTTTTTGTAAATTATCATCTTCATGAGATACATATTTCATCTTTAAAAGCATAAGTTTCAACCATATCCAAACCTGATTTTGGTTCTTCTAAGTCTAATTGGGTTAATGACGCCTGCAGTCCATGAATACTTCTGTGCTGCTTTGTTATTTCTTTATGATATCTTTACAAATACTAATTAACTCATTTTAAAGGTTACAGGTACACTGTCGGAAAGATCACACCAGTGCCTATGCGTGAAGTTCGCTCTTCTGATTTTGGACCTAGAGCTAGAATACGGATGTACTTTACCAGAAATGGTTCCCAGTTTACACCTCCACACCATTCTATTGGTTTCTATTGGAAGGATTATTGCCCAATGGTTTTTAGGTATTTACCTACATTATGATTGGTAGATGTGGTACTTCTAATTCTGACCTTAAGTTACTTTACTATTTAAGCATTTACAGAAAACTTAGTCCTAGTTTAGGAGCAAAGTTTAAGAATTAAGGTACTTACCTACATTATAATTGGGAAATGTGGTACTTCTAGACTTCTAGTTCTAACCTGAAGTTACTTTACTATTTAATCATTTACAGAAAGCATAGTTCTAGTTTAGGAGCAAAGCTTAAGAAGTTGTGCAGATCTATGTTCTTGTTCCAATATCTCTTGAAACAATCGATAGTTCTGTTTTGAGATAAGTTTGTCGCCAATAAGCCGTCCTTTGCATGGTGCATTCATTCCCAGATGCTCGCATGATATGGCATATTTAGCTTGACAATGCTTTTTTGTTCATGTTAACATTTTAGGTTGTGCCTCATTTGGCAGAGCAGTATACTCTTATTTGCACACACGTGTTGTCTTGAGTGGTTGATGCATGTTTACTTGTGATTTTGTGGCTGCAAGTATGAAATCGTAGAATTGGAGAGAAGCTAGAATTTCTGGTTGTTCTTTTGCAAAAGATAGCCTTTCACTGCTCAGAAAGAGAAGTTTAAGTAACAAGCCCTATGCATTTGAACTTTGTAGTTCTGGAGCTATTTCTCAACCAAAACACAATGGACTTCTAACTATTCAGCTGTGCCACTCAAGCTTCTTGAAGAGGCGTATGAAATTAAGGAGGCAATATGGACACACTAAAATGAAGAATAATAAGAAGAAAGTATTTGTTTTACTGGTGCAGATCTATAATATTCTTAGGGTAGATCTTTAGTGTGCTAGGAAGGTTAATTATGGAATATTTGGATTAAGGTGTAGAGACGAGGGTTCCATTAGCTCATAAGATCTCAGTGACTAGAAATTACATGTAACTAGTGTTCGACTAGTAGCACACTCATCATCATCATCATAAGCTTTATCCCAACTATATGGGGTCAGCTATCCCAGTCACGGAGCCAAATTCAGAATTTCTAAACAATTGATGCAAGAGAGATGAACTAAAAAAATATTCTTAACCAGTATTAGGAGATGAAATATAGGCCCTAATTTATTCTAGATAATGAGAAAAGAAAGAAAGAAAGAAGAGATTTTAGGAGTGGGAGACATTATAGTGGCCTAATTACCCCGTCTATTTATACTTTATAATAAAATATAATTGACAACATTGCCCCTACATGAACTGAACAATTACAAGTAGGCCTTTTTCAACACCCCCTCAAGTTGGTATATAGGTATCAGTCATGCCTAACTTGTATAGAATCCTAGATAGTCAAGCCTTGGCAACACCTTTAGTAAGAATGTCTGCTATATGTTCCTTTGATTTCACAAATGGTGTACAAATTTGGTCCGTCTTCAATTTTTCTATGATAAAATGCCGATCAACTTGAATATGCTTCGTTTTATCATGTTGTGCGGGATTAGGAGCTATACTGATGGCTGCCTTATTATCACAATAGATGCTCATTGGACTTGGTGCATCAAACCTAGTTTCGATAGGAGCATCCTCAGCCAAAGAATCTCACACACACCATGTGCCATATACCAATACTCAGCCTCAGCATTAGATCTCGCAATCACAAAATGTTTATTACTCCTCTAGGTTACTAGGTTGCCCCTAACAAATGTATAGTAACAGGAAGTAGATCTACGATCTATAACTGAATCAGCCCAATTTGCATCTGTAAATACCTCTTATCCTCAGATGGCCACGCTTGGAAAACAATAAGCCTCTCCTTGGTGATGACTTTAGGAATCGAAGTATCCTGTTGGCAGCCTCAAGATGAGTTGTCCTAGGCGAATGCATAAATTGGCTAACAACATTGATAGTATATGCAATATGGGGACATGTAAGTGATAGATTAATCAACCTCCCTACTACCCTTGAAAGCACCCAACATCGATCAGAGGTTGGCCATCTTGATATGATCTTGTTCCATTGGAGTGTCGACAAGTTTAGTTCCAAGTTTTCCCATGTGTGAGAACATTTAGCACATACATTCTCTGTGAAATAAATATACACTTTTGTGTTCTGGTGACTTCAATTCCCAGAAAGTATTTCAATGCACCAAGATCTTTAATTTCGACCTCCTTTCCCAAGTGCTCATCGAGATGCTGAATTTCTTCGAGATTACTGCCAGTTATATCACTATATCATCTACTTGACAAACAATGTGTGATCAGCTTGACTTTGCACATAACCCAACTTCTTCATAGCACAACTAAACCTCTCAAACAAATCCCTGGGAGACTGCTTGAACCTATACAATGCTTTCTTTAACCAACAACCTTCCCTTTATCACCTAGAAACTGAAACCAGGCTGTACCTCATATATACTTCTTCTTGAAGGTCACCATAAAGAAATGCATTCTTTACATCGAATTGATATAGGGGCCAAGATTGATTGGGTGCAAGTAACAAGATGATTCTAATAGAATTCATTTTTGCTACAAGAGCAAAGGTTTCTTGGTAGTAAGTCCTGTAAGTCTTTGTATAGCTACAAGATAACACTAGAATTTGGGAGGAATAGAAAAAAGGGGACGACCCAAACACAAAAGCTCAAATGGTGTTTTGAAGTTTAATACCTGTGAAGGCATCTTATTGGTGAGATGGGATGTTGTGCTTAGATCTTCAAACCAAAAAGTTTGGGGAACATTCATACTGAAAAGAAGAGCACGTGAGATTCAAGGTGTCTATTTTTCCTTTTAGGAACACCATTTTCTTGGGGTGTGCTAACACAGGTAGTCTGGGGTTCGATTCCATTTTAAGTAAGATAAGACTTAGAATCAGAATATATATATTCCCCCTCCATTATTTGAATGAAGAATTTTGAGAGAGGCATCAAATTGAGTACAAAATATCTTATCAAAATGCTTAAAAATGGAATAAACATCATCTTTTGACTTCATAAGATAAACTCACGTGCTACTAGTACAATCATCTACAAAAGTCACAGAATAATGATAACCAAACAAAGATGTGGTAGGAGCTTGTCCTTAAACATTAGAATGAGCAAGTGCAAAAGGAACATCATTATTGCTCAAATGATAAGAAGAGACAATGTTTGCAAACTGACAAACTTCATGCTGAATTAATGCATGAGAAACAAATAAACTTAAAATTAAACACTATAACAACCGATAGTCCTAGTCGATAATGCCCACGCATCAACTGGTCTTTATTAGTATTACTAGAACTACTGGATTGATGGGCAGCATGGATGGATGGAATCTCCTTAAGAAGATACACGACATTGGCTTCGCGATCACTATTGATCATCCTCCTCGTGCTCAAGTCTTAAAAAATACAATGAGTGGGAAAGAATTCAGCTTCTTAATAAGGCAATTGATTGATAATAAATTCATTGACAAGTTAGGAACATAAAGAATAGAAGATAAGGGAAGGTTAAAATGACTTTAACCTCCCCCTTTCCAGAAATAGAAGAAAGGGATCCATCAACAATAACTTTTTCCCTTGTAGAACATATATAGTATGAAGAAAACAAGGAAGAAATAATTTTCATATGGTCAAAAGCACCAAAATCAATAATCCATGACAAGTAACTGGAAGGATGAAGGGTGGCATGAAGAGCAGATGCATGAGCGCCTAAGCGAGTAAAGACATTCGTGGATGTGCTCTCTAACTAAGACATCATATGAGAAGGCTCTCGAGTTCGTCTTCAAGAATGCTAACCATCTTCTTTGAGGTGAAGAGGAGCTACTAGCCGATGAGACAGTATGAGCAGCAGAAGACTCGAGCTTGATAAACTTAACCTTCTCTCCCACAACTCCCTTTCCATCACGACTCTCAAATTCTAACCCTATCTTTTTATTCCTAACATTCTCTCCTCTCATAGCTCTTCTCTCACTCTCCTCCAGCCCTAATCCAATAAACCTTAAATGAATCTATATTGTGAAGAGGTTCTTGTTAGCAATCAAAAGGGATGAAGAGGTTTTTTTTGCCTACAGACCTGTGATGGTGAAAGGAGGTGGCTTGGTCAATTGATTTTATTTTATCTCCTTTTGGGACTACTCCAAATTGTCATAGATGTGCTCATTTCTGATTTTGTCTTTCCTAGTCGTCCTACTTATCTATCTCAACATCTTTGTATCTGCTACATTCATTCTGTATCCATGTTGTTTCTTGATTGCCCAACATTCTTCTCCATAAAACATATCTGGTTGTATTGTAAAATTTCCCCTTTAGCTAAGGCCTAAGTCACATAGCACGCTAGAAGCACCTTAGCACTTTAGGCACCAAGCTCTAGTTCTATGGTAACATCCTCTTAAATGTTGGCTAAAAATGTGCAATTAAATAATATTTTATTCCACATCATATTGTATATTTTACATTCAAAATGCTTTAGTCATTTATGATTCAAAATGCTATGATTCAAGGACATTATCATGCCATTTGTTTTCGGAGACCTTAGCTCATTCATGCTTCATTTACTACCTTACTTCCTCAAGCTAACATCTAGCTTTCTTAGTTATATAAATGCAAGATATATTCTTCCTATTATTTTTAAGTTTTTTTTTATCATATATGCAATTCTGATGAGTTTAAATTTCTGTAGCTTCATTTTTATAGTTTCAAATGCTTAGGCATAACTCTCGGATTATTTTGTATATATACATGGACCATTTATTCAGGAACCTGAGGGAGATGTTCAAGATAGATGCTGCAGATTACATGATGTCCATCTGTGGTGGTGATAGCCTGAGGGAGCTTTCTTCTCCTGGGAAAAGTGGCAGTATATTCTATCTTTCACAAGATGAAAGATTTGTTATTAAGACTTTAAGAAGATCTGAATTGAAGGTTTGGATACAAATAACTTCAATGCTGGAATAAGTTTGATTAGTACTTCGTGTATCCAACATCTGTTGCTTCTTGATTTATCTATTCATCTATTAACATGAAATTGTATATCCTATTAAGAATCCTTGTCATTTAAGTAAGGCTAATACTTGTCTAAAGAAGTTTCTAAAAAGTATGCTACTTCTGCATTGCAACCTCCTAAGCATTTTTTTCATGATTCAATTTTGACTTGGGATATATTTGATGGAGGAAAATGAGATTCTCTCAGAATCTATAAGATAATGGGCTACGGCAAAGGCTCTTTCTAACATAGAGAGAAACATAAGAAGAAGAAATGACAGTACTCTGTTAAAAATATGGAAAGCAAAGTTCTCATTCTTCCTAGATAGGAGTTGTTAATCTTGAATTAAAATTCAAGGCCTTCACACAATCCCACAATATTAGACCCGTTGCTTTAACGACGGGGATCTAATAGAAGGTGGAACTTCCAACAAGCTTAGAGAATCAGTTAAAGGCTGAAACGGATCTGAAATAGCTTCATTTTCCAAGAGATTATAAGTTATTTGAAGTTCAAAAAGGTTTCTGGCAAGTTTCGGGGCTTTCTGACAAGTATCATATTTTAGTTGGGTTTCGGGAGAAAAAGGAGAATTATGGAAAATTAGGGTTTAAGAAGAGGTTAGGGGTTTTTATGGTTACCGGAGGGATCTGGGAGTGTTTGGGGGTTGTGGTAAGGTTTTGGGAGGGTTTAGAGTGCCGCAGGAAGAACTGGTGTAGGGAGTTACTATTCATGTGGCACTATTCACGCGGTACTATTCATGCAGCACTATTCGCAGTGTTGTTTAATAGTTAGGGTTTAGAGATGGAAGAGATACGGTTGGGTTTTCTAGGTCAAACTTGATCCAAAAAGAAAATAAAGATAAATAAAGAGAAGAGATAGAGGTAGAAGTTACATTCGGATTCGCTCCGAGTAGCTTGAATTCACACCAAAGAAGTTTGTATTCTCACCAAGGAAGAAGAGAGCTCTCCACAAGAGAATTCTCAATAGCAAGATTCAATATATTTCATCATTATTAATGAAAGATTACAAATAAAAGAGTTTATATAATAACTTAAAATATCTTAATCTAATCTAATGGCTATAAAAAAAATAACTTAAATCAACTAACCAAAATAACAATGAGCCTCCTAACTTTGGGCTAATTGCAAAGACACTTAAAACTCTAAAATACATCAAAATAAGTCTAGAAAAAAATATAAAAACTCTTCAAAAACTCGCTACGTAGCCTGCAAGCATCTTTCCAATGTGGAGTCTTCATGATGCACATGCATGTGGGGTCTTCAAAATCTTCTTCCTTTACTTCCACTGGTAGAACCCATGTGATGCTTTGATGACCGCATCAATTCTCCCAGCTGAAAAGATTTTGTCTCCGATGAATTAAAGCTGTTGTACTGATTTGAGATGTCATGATCAAGTCGTTTTGGCTTATCCTCAATAAATCAAGGAGTCTCTAACCATCTCATATGCATGTCTTCCCAGTGTGGGGGCTTCAAAGATGTCATATACGTGCACATAAGTCCTTCAATGCTCCAAACAAAATCTGGTATGCCTTTCCACTTGACAAGGTACTAATAGCAACCCTCTTGTCTTGTGGAATGCAATCTCTCACCCTTAATGTAGCCAATGTGAACCAAGATACCATCAATGTATTGTGGCATGAGTAAAGCTATGCCTCTCCTATGAAATGGACATCTACTGGGATATGGTGTGAGTAGGGGAGGAGGCCATGGTGGTGGTAATAGGTATAGCATGGTGGTTTGACCATAAAATGGGCGATCATAGGGTAAGGGTGTAGGAGGAGGCCATGCGCATGGATCAAGTCTATTGTCAGGTAAAACACTAGGAACACAAAGAGGGGCAATAGATGCAACTGTTGGGCCTAGAGAAAGGACAAGGCCATCCAAGTGGAAGATTGGACTGCTGTCCTTATCTAATAAGAGTTCTAGAACAAGTGCATTAGATCCAACATACTTCAAAGCTATGTGGTGTCCCAACACTAAAGGGTTGTATGCCACTCACCTGAACCATAACAAAGTCATTCACTTGAAAATCCTCAGAAATGCAATATGAATTAGCAGGAAATTTATGATCATTATTCAAAATAATCTCCTTATTAGTCTTAGCATGCAAGTCAGGAAGCCTATGTAAAGCTGCTATGGGATTCGAATCTACAAGAATCCTAGACTTGTACTCAACAATGGACTCAATAACAAGCTCAGTGGATTCATCTGTAGATTAAAAAATAAGCTCCAGAATGAGCTCAGGAGTAGACTCAATAAGCTCAATAGACTTAATGTGCTCAATAGTAGACTCAACTTGAGACTTGGTGGGTTCACTAGGAAACTCTTTGGGAGAATCATTGGACTCTACCGTACGGTCAACAATGGGTTTAGAAGACTTAATAGTTTGTTTCAATTGATTCAACAAGTCGTTGATTTGCTTCCAATCTTTTGTGATTTCTTTCTCTGACTCTCCGTTTATCTACATATGGATTTCTCATGACTCGCCCTTGGCAGGATAGAGGGAGGTATAGTAGAAGTTTAGGGTTCAATGGAGAGAAGAGAAGAAGAGAGGAAGAGAAAGGGGAAAATGTTGGAGAGTGTTAACTCTTCCATACGTCCCACAATATTATTTATATCATTAGGTTAAAACCAATTACACCCACTTTCATATCTCCACCCATCATACATCTTATATTATATTGTACCTCATACTGACAACACTCCCCCTCAAGTTGGTGCATGGATATTGATCATGCCCAACTTATCCAAACATGCCCGAAATGGAGCAACTGCAACACCTTTGGTGAAAACATCCGCCACTGTTCTGATGTAGGCACGAACGGTGTACATATTACTCTCGATGTGATTTTCTCACGAATAAAATGCCTATCCACTTCAATGTGCTTTGTCCTATCATGTTGCACGGGATTATGTGCAATGCTTATGGCCGCCTTGTTGTCACAATACAGTGACATAGATCCCTCAATCGGGAACCCTAGCTCTCTAAGTAAAATTTTGAGCCATAGTACCTCACATAAACCTTGAGCCATAGATCGGAACTCTGCTTCCGCACTTGACCGAGCTACCACTTGTTGCTTCTTGCTTCTCCAGGTTATTAGATTGCCTCCCACAAACGTGCAATAGCCTGAAATAGACCGCTATCATCTTGGGCACCAGCCCAATCTGCATCAGTAAGGCCATCAACCCTCATATGCCCATGACGACGAAATAACAATCCCTTCCCTGGGGATGACTTCAAGTATCTCAAGATGCGGGTAGTAGCTTCCAGGTGTGGTGTGTGAGGCGCATGCATGTACTGACTCACCACACTCACGGCATACGCGATATCTGGTCGTGTGTGAGCTAGGTAGATGAGACGGCCCACAAGTCTTTGGAAACTACCCACATCTTCAAGAGGTTCCCCTGATTGGCCATCTAATCGATGGTTTGCTTCAATCGGGGTATCCACAGGTCGTGCCCCTAACATGCCCGTATCCTGTAGTAAATCCAATACATATTTCCTCTGGCAAATGTATATTCCCTCATTCGATCGTGCAACCTCAATGCCCAAGAAGTACTTCAAGGTGCCCAGATCTTTAATTTCAAATTTAGTTGCCAAGAAGTCCGTAAGTCTGGAAATTTCTGTTGCACAGTTCCCTGTGACAATAATGTCATCCACATACACAATCAGAATGGTCGTAGTTCCCCCGACTCGTCTAATAAAGAGTGTGTGGTCTGCCTGACTTTGGCTGTATCCCAATTGTCTCACTACTCCACTGAATCTTTCAAACCATGCCCTCGGTGACTGTTTCAAACCATACAGAGTTTTCTTCAACTTACACACTCTCTGTATGTCATCTGACACCTGAAACCCCGAAGGGGGCAGCATGTAAACCTCTTCCTTCAGGTCGCCATGAAGGAAGGCATTTTTAACATCGAGCTGTAATAATGGCCAATACTGACTTGCCGCGAGTGAGAGAATAACTCGGATAGAATTTAATTTGGCTACAGGAGCGAATGTCTCTTTGTAGTCAATACCATATGTTTGAGAATAGCCCTTGGCCACCAACCATTGCTTCTTTCTTCAATCATTGCTTCTTTCCATCTGGGTTGTGCCAAAGCCTCTGTGACAGAAGAAGGAAGAGTAACAGAAGACAGAGAGGTAACAAAAGATTTGTAGGATGGTAACAAGTTATCATAGGAGAGAAAACGAGCAATAGGGTGTTGAGTACAAGATCTCTTCCCTTTCCGAAGGGCAATAGGAAGATCAGAACCACTATCACATAAAGAAGGGGAAATCAAAGGGGAACCATATGAGGGATTACCTGGATCCAACGAGGAGTCTTGACCTTGACATGCAGGAATGGTTTTCGTCTCCCTTAGCCTACGACTAGTATAGACTTGCAACTCCCCCTGTTTGCTAGTGTCTCTGTCATGCATAATAGTATCAATAATTGGCTCATCTAATGCCACAAGCAAAGCAGGGGTCACATGCCGTTCCTCACACCAACTACTCTTCCCCTGAGTACCGGCATGGCTAGCAGCGGAAAAATAGGGAGTCAATTCCAGAAAGGTGACATCCATAGTAATAAACGTTTTCCGTGTGGGAGGATGATATCATTTGTACCCTTTCGAGGAAGAGGAGTACTCAAGAAACACACATTTTAGGGCTTTAGGGTCCAATTTTGTCTGATGAGGGCCAAAGATATGAACATAACAAACACAACCAAAGATCTTTGGAGGGACCGCAAAGGGAGAGCTGGATGGACGGAGGAGCTGAAATGGAGAGCGGAACTGAAGAGAGCGAGAAGGCATACGGTTGATGAGGAAAGCGGCAAGAAGCACGGCATCAAACCAAAAAGTTTTGGGAACATTGTACCACAACAGGAGAGAACGAACCACTTCCAGGAGATGTCGTTTTTTTCTCTCAACCACCCCATTTTATTTGGGGTGAACACACGAATTTTGGTGCTCAATACCATGCTCTGTCAGGTACAACTTCAACCCCCCATACATGTATTCTCCCCCTTGGTCGGGTCGGAGGACTTTTGTACACTTCCCAAACTGAGCAAGGATGAGTTTGTGAAAGTTCTTGAAGACCGAAAGCATTTCATATTTAGATTTCATAACAAATATCCATGTGCACCTAGATAAATCATCCACAAACGAGACAAAGTAGCGATAACTAAAAATGGAAGTAACCGGGGATGGGCCCCAAACATCTAAGTGAATCAAATAAAAAATAACATTACTTTTATTACCTCGTGGTGGGAAAACAGAACGAGTGTGCTTGGACAGAGCACACACTTCACAATGAAGTTCAGACAGTGACACAGACTTAAACAATGTAGGAAATAAGATATGCAAATATGGAAAAGACACATGACCAAGAAGAGCATGCGAAGACAGTAGATGCTCCTTATTGAAACTACTATTATGACTACGAGACTGCAACGCTGCTGGAACTGAGGGAGCTGCATCCAGGAGATAGAGACCATTCACTTCACATCCAATGCCAATCGTCCTCCTCATGACCAAGTCCTGAAACACGCAATGAGAATGAAAGAAAGTGACAACAATTCAGAGTTTTTGTGAGAGAGCTAACGGAAAGCAGATTAGTATCAAACTTGGGAACGTGAAGGACAGAAGATAAAGGAATCTCGGGTGTAGCCGTGACACGACCTTTCCCAGAAACAGAGGAAAGTTTGCCATCTGCGATACGGACTTTATTAGCCTCAGAACCCACAGAGTAGGAGGAAAATATAAACATACCCGTCATATGCTCTAAAGCCCCTGAATCAATAATCCAGGGTGATGAAGAAGTAGAGGCCGAAACGTGATTGGCATAACTGATGGTACCTGACTGGGCAAATGCGGAAGTGGCCGAAGGTCTATCCAAGTGAGCCATAAAGCGCCGTATATTCTCGAGCTCCTCTCGAGAAATAGTAACCGGTGACGTGTCCGAGGAAAGTGATGAACCTGTAGGAGCATCCATAGCAACCCTGTGGGCAGTGGAAGGTGTACATGACGACGGCAGGGACGATGGCGGGGGTCGTCCAATAATGTTCCAACATTTTTCCTTGCCATGTCCTTTCTTCCCACACCCCTTACACACATGAAGGCTCCAACATTTATCTTGATTGTGGCCTTTCTTGCCACAATGAACACAAATAGGTGGGGAGCCTTTAGGGCCACTAGGTGGATGGTGATTTTGTGATGGTTTCTGTGAAGATGAGACTGCCGCCAAGGCAGACTTTTCATGTTTGGAAAGAGGAGACATGACATCTTTGCGACTTTCTTCACTCTGAAGTGAACGTAGGCATACACTTGATTAAGCAAGGGTAAATTATCTTTACTAAGCAACTGAACACGGGCTAACTCGAAATCAGCATTCAAGCCAGCAAGGAACTCATATATCCTGCTTTGATCCACCAACGTGCGATATGTCTTACCATTTGTGGTACAGGTGGGGGTAAAGACTTGATAATAATCAAGTTCCTCCCACATGCTGCGAAGTTTAACAAAGTACTCTGCCAAAGGCAAGTCCCCTTGACGAAGAGTGGCAATGCTATGGCGCAATTGATACACATGAGTGATATTCTTTTGCTGAGAATAGGTCTGAGCTGTAGAATCCCAGATCTCCTTTGCAGTGGTGTGAAATAGGAATCCTCGACTGATGTGAGGCTCCATATAGTTAAGAAGCCAGGACATAACTGTCAAATTGCCCGATTCCCATTTCTCAAACTCGGGGTCATCCTCTGTAGGGGCTACTAGACGGCCAATAAGGTATCCTTGTTTCCCACGGCCACCGATAAACATCTTGGCAGCCCTAGACCACTCCAAATAATTTTTTCTAGCCAACTTGATAGTGGTAATTTGCAACACAGGGTTCTCATACAGAGTAGGAGCTGAAAGCATGGTTTAAAATTTCGGAATGTTTCCTAATGTTTCGTATGTTTCGTTTCATTTCGTAAGGAAACTGAAACGAAACATTGAATGTTTCGGAATGTTTTGTAATGTTTCGGTTTGTTTCGCCGAGACAATCCGATACAATCCAAAAAAAATAAAAATAAATAAAACATATAATTTAATGATTTTGAATAATATTTCGTAATGTTTTGGAATGTTTCGTAATGTTTTAGAAATTTCGTTTTTTCAATGTTTTGGGAATGTTTCGTTTCATTTCGGAGTTTGTCTCGGTTTTTCACTTGACCGAGACATTCCTCCGAAACGAAATTTTAAACCTTGGCTGAAAGGGAAGGCTTGGGAGGGCCGGTAGGCTTGGAAGCCACATCCAAGACCCTGGACTCATCTGAAGTCGACATCGTCACGTCACAAATAGCAAATGGCAAGCAAATAAAAGAGAAATAACCACAAAAAAGACAACGACTACAATCTGAAACAAACCGAAGGCACTACCAGGCTGTAGATGGGGTTGAAACATGTCAAATGACTCAAGCAACAATAACCAAGAAGCAACGGAGCGATGTGAGCATCCCAAAGTTCCAAAATATCATCCAAAAGAGGATTGAAGACATAAAGAGAGCCAACCAGCAGGATTGTAGAGGAGCCGAAGTGCCCAATAAGGGTTAAAAACCCGCCGGCAGTAATACATAGGGGGAGAAATTGATCCCCAAGCCACAATACTCAACCAATCTTAAAAAAAAAGGCATTGGCATGTAGATAATAATAGAGGGGACCAAAACGATGCAACAACCAAGCTTAAAAGCTCCACAAAAAATCGCAAATCAACTCGAACCAAAACGGGGCTGTTTTTCAATTTTTTCGAAGAACAGCCATAAGATGATAAAAAAGGGCCAAATAAATTCCCAAAAAATCACCAAAATACCTGAAAAAATGCAAGCTACTGGAGGGTGGAGTTTTTTTTTATCATGGGCAACCTGTCTGTACGGTTGCATGACGTCAGCAATGACGTCAGCGATAAGGGTCACCTCTCGAAGGTCTTTGACGTGGGGAGATTCACCCTTGAAGCTTGCGTGCGGATCCAACCTTGCTCTGATACCAAGTAGAAGTTTAGGGTTCAATGGAGAGAAGAGAAGAAGAGGAAGAGAAAGGGGAAAACGTTGGAGTGTGTTAACTCTTCCATACGTCCTACAATATTATTTATATCATTAGGTTAAAACCAATTACTCCCACTTTCATATCTCCACCTACCATACATTTTATATTATATTGTACCTCATACTGACAACAGGGATTTGTTTATCAATTTCCGCTTCATAACATCCCAAGAGGTAATGGGTGCGCGTCCCACTCTTTCAAGTTGGCGCTCCACATTATCCCAATGGATCATGGCTAATCCCACCAATTTCCACTTGGCGAACTTAACCTTACGCTCTTCGGACAAGACATACTGCCTAAAGTAGCAGTCCATGTCAGATAACCAGTTATCGAAGGCTATTGGGTCACCAACTAAAGTTGGAGCCCCTTGGACCAGTATAAAAATATCCATGTCTTTATAATTTCCTAAAAATAATCTAACTAGTATGCAAAACTAATATAAAATAAAATAAAACAAGACAAAAATAAAATAAAATCCTAAGTGTAAGACTCAAACTCCCTAAACTAACCTAATGCTTTGATACCAAGTTGATGCATGACGAAAGTGATGGCCTCAAACTAAATATTGAGATTAACATAAAATTATTAAGAACAATAAAATAGTAAATTTTCATGCTAATCATACACAAATAATCAAATTTAAGCAAATAAATTTATTAAAATTCAAGGTCTTCACACAATCCTACAATATTTGACCCGTTGCTTTAACGACGAGCATCTAATAGAAGGTGAAACTTCTAACAAGCTTAAAGAATCAGTTAAAGGCTGAAACATTTTCCAAGAGATTATAAGTTATTTGAACTTTAGAAAGGTTTCTGGCAAGTTTCGGGGCTTTCTGACAAGTATCAGATTTTAGCCGAGTTTTGGGAGAAAAAGGGGAAATGTGGAAAATTACGGTTTGAGAAGAGGTTAGGGCTTTTATGGTTACCACAGGGATCTGGGAGTGTTTGGGGGTTGTGGTAGGATTTTGGGAGGGTTTAGAGTGTCGTAGGAAGAACTGGTATAGGGGGTTACTATTCACGTGGTACTATTCACACTACATTATTCACAGTGTTGTTCAATGGTTAGGGTTTAGAAATGGAAGATATACAGTTGGGTTTTCTAGGTCAAATTTGATCCGAAAAGAAAATAAAGATGGGTAAAGAGAAGTGAATAAGATAAAAGAAATAGAGGTAGAAGTTACCTTCGGATTTGCACCGAGTAGCTTGGATTCTCACCAAGGAAGAAGAGAGCACTCCACAAGAGAATTCTCAATAGCAAGATTCAATATATTTCATCATTATTTATGAAAGATTACAACTAAAAGAGTTTATATTGAAATTCCCTTTTAATTACCACGTAAAGTCCTAGAAGGAGGGTGAATAGGACAATTTTTAATCTCTGCGAATTTTATATGGATTAAAAATTAATGATCACACAAGGCGGAAAAGGATCAAACAACTAAATTAATAAACATCCACAGAATAATATATGAGTAAATCTGAGACAAGGTATGCAAACATTCACAATCACATGAGACACAGATTTATAGTAGTTCGGCGACTCCGCACCTACGTCCACTGTCAATACTCAACATGAGTAATATTATATTATCTCAATCATGCATTGCAACATATCCAATTGAAATAAATAACAAAATAATTAAGATAACACTTAGTCTCAATCTAACGAGAATCACTTCTCGCTCACCTAGAGGCTAGAGAGTCAGCCTAGGCCAGTAGTTTATTTAAGAAACTCTTTTCTCATGGATCTACAATCCTCAACTTAGTTAAATGAGTCATCACTCATCCACTAATCACAAATATTCAATGTTCATAAATTTCAAATTCTATCTAAAAGGGTTTGATCATAGAGACACTTACCTTTATATGAATACGATCAAATGGAGAATCCTTAGAGAAGAATTCGCCTAAGAGACACTCTACCAAGGGTAATCCTCTTCTTAAAAGAAGATGTTTTGTAGAAAACAATAGCTAATAGTCTCTTCAAACACTTAGAGCCTTTACAAGGAATACACAGATTTGCTCAGGTGAAGTTCTCACAAATTCCAAATCTCTAGACTCAAAGAATGATAATCAAAGGATGGGAGTTTAGAGATCTCTTGATTGGGTTAATTCCTATGAGGTGAGAAGACTCTAATTTATAAGCTAGCCTTCACTCAAGAGAAACAAACCGAAAATAGTCGTTTGAAAGGCCAAAGTGCGCTTAAACTCGCAGAAAAGATCGAGTCAAAATGAGATCCAGAAAGGGTGGGGTCGACTGCACATTTTGACCGGTCGACCGAACTTCGGTCGGCCGCACGATGTGTCTGGTCGCCTGCTCAGGTTAGAACCAGAAAATCTGGTACAGAGGGATTCGGTTGACCGGTCAGAGTCTCAAGACTCCGGTCGGCCGCTCAAAATGGTCGGTCGGCCGGTCTTCGCAGACCTCCGAAAAATACTAAATAAAGTATTATGACTATCCTATGTTAATAGGATAGCTTCCAAACGATATCAAAAGAACCGGGAGGCAACTAGGGTTAAATTTGATTCGTTGGCAAACGAGCTGTGTACCCTTAGATGTACGCAAATATCCACAATACGAGATTCTTGATAGTTGAATGTTCGTAGAGTGAGAATGTACTTTTGATCATTTGTTTTAAATCTTCATGGTTGAGCTTTGACTCTGTCTTTAGTTGGGCTTGAACATTTGGGTTGTTGTTCTTCTTCTTTAACTCTTCTTTGAGTTGATGACGTTCACTTGATCTTCAATGCTTCAGTCTTCAGCAAACTTCTAACTTAACAATATAATTATACAGAAGAGCTAAAAGTTCATGGGATTGACAACCGAGACTTTTCAATCTCCCCCTTTGTCAATGCTAGGACAAAAATAAATAACTACCCAATTATATTACAAGTTTTACCCTAATAATTAATAACTCCCCCTAAGTCCAAAACTCACCAAATAATTAAATGATCAAAAGGAGATCAATGGAGTAGCACGGAAGCTCGCGAATATTACCAAAATTCATGTAACCTATTCCTACAACAATATTTACTTGACAAAATAATCTCAGACAAAAACATCTCATTAGTATATTAGTCCAACAATACCAAAAACGTCTTCTCAGTACATTAGTTCAATAAACCCAAAAGATAGCAAGAACCAAGATTTTATGACAAGTTGTTCATTTGAACCAATAGGTAGCAACAATACCAACAAATATTTTCACAAAAATTATTAATCATCATTCATACCAATTATCTATATAATTGATTTATCCCCCCTTTTTGTCATACATTGACAAAGGGTAGAATTCCAACCTGTGATGATAAAAAAATATCATAATAAGGCAAAATATCATCAAACAAATAAATAAAGATAATCCTATCACAAACAATATATCAAACAACCATACCATCCAAATAAATAAAAATGGTCATCAGACGACCCAAATATCCATCATGACAAATATCTCAAGGTCACAAGTACTGACCATCAAAGCACACAAAATACCAAAGTATCAAATAAAACAGACCAATAGTATCAAATAATACATCCCAAAAGAAAATGTACTACTGATCTAAACAGAGAGCAAACGTGCTCTAATCGTAGTCCTCGTCCTCATCAGCATCATCATCATCTTCATCTTCATCTTCTTATCTTCTTCGTTTTCATCTCCATCTTCGTCTTCAGCCGCAGAAGGTACAGTGGTCTCCTCAAGTGATGACTCTGGATAGTTAGGATGTTGAGACCTAAGAAAGGAAGTCATACGCTGCTGTTGTCGAGAAAATTTGTCAATCGACGCACAAAGATTGTCCAACTTGGTCGGAAGACCTGCAATGGATGAAGAGACAAGAACGACGAGTTACAGAACTTGAGGCAGAAGTAGAAGCAGAAGAGTCACCTACTAGTATCTTGCTAAAAGTGGCTTGATTAATAGGTGAGATTTGATGCAGTATTTCATCTGAGTCAAGAATAGGACTTTGAAATGACTAAGAATTTTTGAAACCAAAATGCCGAATGGTAAAGAATGCTTGCGATTTTCAATCGCCAGATTATCAACCATCAGATGAAAAATAACAGATGGACCACAGATACGAGTGCCTTGAGAGAGGCAATGCAAAATGTATTGAATGTAGGGTCCGATCTCACTATGATGTCCCTGCCTTTGGGACCAAATTATAAGAGAAAATCAGCCCTAACAAATGGTACATGGGAAGTAATTCCCGAGTAGCCAAATCAGAATTCTACTGAACTACTTTCTCACAAATGGCTTTAGAAATAGCCTTTTTGTTCTTTAGGGGCAGGGAAGTGGGGAAAATTCCTCTATTAGGTATACGAGGAAGATCAGAAATTTTTGTGATCGAGGAAAGAATGATCTTGATCGTAACTCCCCTAACTTCAGAATAGAGGTAGGGACCTTCTGGATCATGGTTATTCGGATTGCAATAAAACATTCTGACTAACCCAGGATATGCAACTCCAGAAATAGAAAGAAGTTTAGACCAACCTTACGAATTTAGAAGATTAGGGACTCCAGTCATGGTCCCTTCTCGATTACCCCCATGGTTCTAAAATTCGACAAAATTCGGCGGAATTAGCCGAATTAATTCCGAATTTTGAATGACCGAATTAAAGTGTACATGTATTAAAAAATTTACAAAAATTCGCCGAATTAATTCGAAGTAAACAGTAAAAATTCGGCTAATTTCTCAAAGTTTGCCCTTTTTTAGTACCAAAATTGCAAAAATTCGTTGAATTAATTCGAAGTAAACAGTTAACTTAGAGAAGTTGAGAGAATTTTTGCCAAAACATTGGTAAAACGCATTGATTTTTAAGGATATGAGAAAACAAGCATGATAAAACGCTTATAACTTATTATATCATAAAAATAACCATTTAGAGCAACCTAAGCAAGATTAATATCGTTTACTCATTTTGGCAAAAAATCTTTAAACTTCTCTAAGTTGGTGAATTTTTACAGAAATTCTCTAAATCGAATTGAACTTCCCCGAATTAATTTCGAATTTTAACTGACTAAAGTCTAAGGGGAAGTCGAAGTTTAGAACCTTGATTACCCCACGTTCCACAACAACAACTCTTTTAACATAAGTCTTCATGAAACTAGCCTTGGCTATGGGATTGATGAAGAGACTAAGAGGATAGGGATCACTAGAGGATGAGTCTTCTCTTGCTCTTTTCCCTTGTGAAGCCATAAGGAGAAAATCAACGATTTTTCACCAAAAAATTGGTTAATGGTGAGAGTAGAAATCTCTAGAAAGAGATTAGAGTTTGGGGGCAAGAAGGTTTCTCAAATGGAATGGGAAGTACTTCTAAAGAGTTTTCTAGGGTTTCAAATGACCCAAAATCGACATGAGGAGACTTTATAAACAAGGGTGGCGGACCGGACATGGGTCGACCCGCCCGCAAAACCGATTATAGGTTTGGGTGCGAGGCGTGGTCGATTGGACATGTTCGGTTGACCGGACCTTTTGTTCGGTCGGCCCGACCCTGCAAACACAAAAATGAAAAACCAAAAAAAAAATATCTTCGATCGTCTAAACATTTTTCCCGGTCGACCCGACTTCGCAAACTTCATTTTCAAAACCCCAATCGCCTCGACGTTTTCTTCGGTCGGCCGGTCATTTTCTTAAGTCGACCCGACTTCGTAAATGACAAACCAGAAACCCAAAAATTCAAAAAATCAACCACTCACCAAATTTTCAAAAAATTTCAACCAATCAATAGCAATAATTATTTCACAAGAATAATTAACTAATCATTAATTGAATGATTAGTTTATTAGACTAATTGAAATACTGAAGATAAGATATTCAATATGATTTCAAGGACTTCAGTTAGTACCAAACAAAATTACTCAATAGTACAAACTCCGATAGATTTCCTCAGATATTCATATATGAGAGAATCTAAAGGTTTGGTCAAAAATATCTGTAAGTTGAATTTCTGTGTTTACATATTAATGAAATTATCTGTTATTCAACCAGCTCTCTAATAAAGTGATGTCTAATATCAATGCGCTTAGTTTTAGAGTGTTGTACAAGATTTTTAGAAATACAAATAGCACTCGAGTTACAACAGAATAAATTCATAGATCCCTGATCAATTCCATAATCCAACAACATTTGCTTCATCCAAATTAACTTAGCACAACGGCAATATATTCCGCTTCAGCAGTAGACAAAGATATAGCATTCTGTTTCTAACTGTACCAAGCTATCAAATAATTTTCAATATAAAAACACCCACCACTGGTGCTTTTCCGATCATCAACATTTTCTGCCCAGTCGGCATCCGAATAACTAGCAATTTCACTATTAGTTTCAAGAGGATACCATAGACTATATTCAATTGTACCATTGACATATTTAATGATTCTTTTAACAGCCGAGAGATGAGATTCTTTCAGGTCAGATTGATACTTAGCACAAGCTCCTACACTAAAGGTAATATCGGGTCTGCTAGCTGTAAGATACAGAAGACTACCAATCATGCTCCTGTAAAGAGTCTGATTGACCGATTTTCCAGTCAAATCCTTGATAAGTTTAATACTAGTGCTCATGGGAGTGTGTGAAGATTTAGATGATTCTAGGCCAAATTTTTTAATTAATTCTTTAGAATATTTAGATTGGGAAATAAAGATTCCATTTTCTAATTGTTTAACTTGAAGTCCTAGAAAGAAATTTAGTTCACCTTCCATTCTCATCTCAAATTCAGATTTCATAGTTTGAGCAAATTTTAAAGCATACTTTTCAGTGGTTGAGCCAAAGACAATATCATCAACATATATCTGAGATATTAACACTCCATTATCTCTTTTCTTGACAAACAATGTTTTATCAATAGTTACTCTTGTGAATCTATTTTCCAATAGAAATTGAGTTAATCTTTCATACCAAGCTCTTGGTGCTTGTTTCAACCCATATAAGACTTTCTTAAGCCTATAAACATGATTACTTTTATGAGGGTCTCCAAATTACTTAGGTTGTTCTACATAAACTTCTTCCAGAATCCCATTTAGAAAGGCACTCTTAACATCCATTTGGTAGAGTTTAAATTTTAAGACACAAACTAATGCTAAGAGAATCCTAATAGATTCTAGTCTAGCCACTGGGGCAAAAGTTTGATCAAAATCAATCCCTTGAACTTGTGAGTATCCTTGAGCCACTAATCTGGCTTTGTTTCTAGTTATCACTCCGTTCTCGTCAAGTTTATTCTTATATATCTATTTAGTTCCTATCACATTTTTATTCAAAGCTCTAAGGGTTAGAAACCAAACATCATTTCTTTTAAATTGATTTAACTCTTTTTGCATAGCATTTATCCAGTGTTCATCTAAAAGAGCTTCTTTAATATTTCTTGGTTCAACTTTAGAGGTAAATTATAAATGATTGGATGTATTTTCCAACTGACTTCTCGTACGCACCCTACTATCTTTGTTTCCAATAATCTCTGAACTAGGATGATCTTTAATGTATTTAGATTCTTTAGGTTTATCTGGGGTGTGGATACTTGATTCACCTTTTTCAAAATTATTAGGTTCTTCAATCTCATCTGAGTTATCAATAATTTCTAAAGATTCATCATTAACGACTACATTTACTGATTCTTCAATGGTTAATGTTCTTTTGTTAAAGATCCTATAAGCTCTACTCCTGGTGGAATAACCTAGAAAAATACTTTCATCACTTTTAGAATCAAATTTTCCAAGATTGTCTCTAAGCATGTAGCATGTACTACCAAAGGCCCTAAAATATATTATATTAGGTTTGACTCCATTCCAAATTTCATAGGCTGTCTGCAAGGTTTCTGTTTTCAAACAAACACAATTGATTGTATACCATGCAGTATTAACTGCTTCACCTCACAAGTTTCCTGTAAGATTTTTAATAGTAAGCATTATTCTACCCATTTCCTCAAGAGTCCTGTTTTTCCTTTCAGCAACACCATTCTACTGGGGTGTCTTGGCTGTAGAAAATTCATATTTAATTCCATTTTCCTCACAATATTCATCAAACTTGTGATTATTAAATTCTCTACAATTGTCACTTCTAATTCTAAGAATAGACAAACATTTCTCATTCTGTACCCTTTTATAGATTTTCATGAGTTCTTCAGAAGCTTCCGATTTCTATAAGAAAAGCTACCCAAGTAAATCTGGAGAAATTATCAACAACCGTCAAGAAATATCTTTTTCCACCAAGACTTTCTATTCTATTAGGTCCAACTAAGTCCATGTGTAACAATTCTAGAATTCTAGAGGTTCCAATATTTTAACCTTTTTGTGTGAGTTTCTAACTTGCTTCCTTTTTTACGAGACCTACAAATAGTTTGATAATTCTTATTAAGTTTTGGGATTCCTCTAATTAATTCTTTCATACTGATCTTGGCTAACTCTTTAAAGTTCATGTGTCCTAGACGTTGATGCCAAAGTTCGATTTCATTTGTTTGTGCCATGTTGCACTTAATCGAACCACCAGTCTCAATGACATAGTAATAATCAGTATTTCTGTTTCCTTCAATTATTACCTTGTTAGAATTTTTGTCTATGATTTCACATTTTTCTTTTGAGAACTTGCATATATGATCTTTGTCACAAATCTGATTAATACTAAGAAGGTTATATTTTAGACCATCCACACATAATACGTTCTCAATCTTAGGTATTCCTGGACCTTGAATAGTCCCTCTACCTATTATTTTAGCACTACTACCATCACCAAATATAACTTCACTATTATGGCATTCATCAAAAGAACACAAATGAGATCTTTCTCCAGTCATGTGTCTGGAGCATCCACTATTCAAATACTACTTAGAAGTTTCATTTGCAATTAAAGCAGTAAGAATAACCAAACATTTTTCAACAAATTTTTTATTCCATATTTTTATGAGAATTTTCTCATTACTTTTCTTGTTGAACTGAGAGTTATTAAGATTTTCTTTTATGGTTCTAGTTTTAGCATTTAAATCTGCTATCTTCTTAAACAATTCCTTTCGTTTGTTTAGTTTTCTGGTTTCTTCCAAAATTTGTAGATTTTTCATTCTTTCATTTTCTTCCTTTTTCTTTAGAAATTCTAACTTCTTTTTAAGAACAAGACAGTTGTATTTTTTATATTTAGAATGTGTACAATAATGACAAATAATATTCAATTTTTCAGATTGTTTATTTTAGGTTAAATCCAAAGTAGCTTTTACAAACACAGTTTTGGAATTCGAATTTTTAGAAGATTTTCTAATGTAACCAAGTCCTCTCATGTCATGGTTTGCTTTTCCCATGGTTAGTAGATTTTCGAGTCTAGAATTTCCTTGAGTAATATTTCTGATTAAGGTTGCATTCTTCACTTCAAGTTCATCTCTTTCAAGACTTAATTTCTCAGTTTCATCTTCAAGTTCTTGTTCTCTGCTCAAGGTTTGTATTACTTTATCTTCTTTGTCCTTCACAGTTTGATATAAATTTTCTAATTTAATTTTTAGTGAAGCATTTTCACTACAGAATTCAGTCTTTTGCTTTTCAAAGGTATCACGAGATTTTGCCAAAGTTGGGCTTTCTTTATATAAATTGTTAAATGCATTCTGAATATTTTCTTCACCTTCATCATCACTTGAGTCAGTTTCATTATCAATTTCAGCATTCTTAGAGTGACAATTAAGATTAGCAAGTCATTAAGGCTCTAACATTAGATGATTCTCCGTTATCACTGGATGTGTTCGTTTCCGTATCAGATTCATCACTATTCATGTCACAGGCAACAACCTTCATAGCTTTAGTTTTTCCTTTCTTAACATTGCTAGGACAGTCAGTAGAGATATGACCAAACCCCCTGTCACGCCCCCAAATCCGATATCTGGTCATATCGACCTTTCTCGTATCTTGAGGCGCAATCTGATCATACAAACGCGTAATTAAACAAAACTGGTATCACGATGCAGCGGAAATACACCGGATAATTTTTTTTTCATTTTGTTTAAACAATCCATAAGATGAAACGTACTTCGACACATTAATAATGTTAGAGGATCTCTCACCTCAAACAAAATCGTAATATACCCATCCAAAAGAAAACATTGTATATATATCGTACTCTTAAATATATGTTACTAAACGGTCAAAAGACCTACATAACTCATGTATCCTTCTACAAGATAGAAGAATTAAACAAAATATAACATCGTTTCTAGCACAAATCTATCAATAGAAATGCTGGAAGCATCAGACCAACTTCCCCTTATCCCTTCTTGAAAACAAAACATTTTAAAACGATGAGCTAGGGCCCAGTAAGTACATTCCTCATGCATAAAACCACATAAATCACTGGCTTTTGTTTATTTTAAAACAAATACAATTTGCAAATGAGTTTCACATGTAATTCGATAAAACTCAATTCTTCATAAATTACTTACGTATAACTTCGAATACAATGATGACCTTTCACATAACAGTCAACATTTCTCTTATCAGAATACCCGTGACCATTTCTATACAGTCAAACTATCAATTCTGATGTATTCAGTACCAACATTCCATCGGTTCTAGTGTATGATGTCAACACTTCTAGCCTACAAGTAGACTCCCTAATGTGAACACTAATTGTTTCATTAGGTATCCTCTCTCCGGATTCTCTAATTTCTTTTTAGGTATAAATACCCAAGGGGTCTCATGAATGAGACGAAGCCTCTCCTTTAGGGGACTGGAACCCCAAGGGGTCTTAAGGAAATAAGACAACGCCTGATACTTTAGGGGACTAGAACCCCAAGGGGTCTCAAAGAAATGAGACAACGCCTGATTCCAACTAATCTGATATTCCACATTCCCAATCACGTTCTTATTCATGTCCTTAATCGTATTTATATGCATAAAACAGTAATGTTTGTAGAAACATCTTTACATGCATAACATTCATATTTTAGCATTTTGAAACTAAAAATAAGAACATTTAAGTTAATATTCTAGAAAGCGAATACATAAAACATATGAAAAACGCATATATCTCATTTTAAATGAATTTGAGCATGACTTCATCCAATTAAATAAATTACACATGTCATCATCTATCATAATTTCATGCTTTTAAGATTACAAGAAATCATCAATGCATTTATACATTTTATATGGAAAATACAAGAATTGAGATTTTTCCTTGCTAAAATTTAACAGATAATAAGAATAACATTTTCAAACATTTTGCCCAAAAATAATAGAATTTCTAGAATTTTCTACAATATTCTGTGAATTTTCTACTATTTCCAAAATAAAATAATATTTATAAATAAATAAATAAATAATTAAATAAATAATAATAATTAATTAATTAAATAAATAAATAAAGGCAGAAAATAAATAATTATGTACTTACCCGTGAATACGCTAGAATCCCGAATCCTTGAACCTCGTATGCCGTGAATCTCGAGGTAGCGCGTATCTCGAGACAGTGGGCTCTACAAAAAAAACTTTTCGAAGGACCTCTTGAATATTTTCAGGAATTCCTAGGAATTTTTCTAGAATTTCTTATAGTTTAGGGGTTTTTTTGCAAATATTCTTACCTCAGGGGTTATGCAAATACCCAAACTGATGTAATTTTCTCAAGGCATGGCCTTGTATTTATAGAGGTTAAAAACTCAGAACTTTTCATTCCTATCCAACGTGGGACTATAATTTTGAACATTGTCTTTTTTTTTCAAATTTTATATTTTTGATATCAAATTATAACATATAAAAACTTAAAATGTTGCCCAGAATTAAACACAATAACTTTTGACTCGCACGTCCGATTTGGACAAACTTGATACCGATAGAAAGCTATTATTGAGACCTTTAAAATGACATATATATAATGTTCAAAGTATTATAAAAAGTCTACTATAATATTGATAGAAATAGGGTCATTAGACCCCCTACATTTATAACATTGTATTTCATCTTTGTTATTCTCTCATTTTTTGTATTTATCAAAATTTTCAAAAGGTTTCCTATTCCTTTGTGCGAAATTTTTCTTATCTTTGTTTCTAAAAAACTTGATGAATTTCTTAGCAAAAAGGGCAACTTCATCATCAATGTTATTTGACTCATCAGAGTCAGTTTCTTCTCATAATTGCTTATTAGAGGTTTTTAGAGCTAATCCTTGTTTCTTAGGTGTATGAAGTTTAAGTTCAAATATTTGGATTGATCCTATTAATTCTTCCAGTCTTATTAGATCAATATTTTTTACTTTCTTTAATAGCTGTTATTTTAGGGTGAAACCTATCAGGCAAAGATCTCAGAATTTTCCTAACAATTTTTGATTCAGGGATAGCTTCCCCAAGACCTCACATAGAATTAATTATTTCACTCAATTTAGTGTAGTAGTCTGTGAAACTTTCATCCTCATTCATTCTTATGATTTCAAATTGTGTTGTGAGCATTTGAAGTTTTGACCCGTTTAATAGAGTTTGTTCTTTCATGGGTTATCTCCAAAATGTCCCATGCTTGTTTTGAAGTCTCACAAGCAATAATTCTCTTAAATTTGCCAGGAGATAAAGCACAATGTATTGCATTCAATGCTTGATTATTATATTGGTATGCTTCTTTATCTTCCACACTCCATTATCTTTTAGGTTTAATAGCAATGGTAGTTGACTCACCAACAATAGTTGTTACAGTAGGGGATGTCCATCCCAATTCCACTGATTCCCAAATTCGTTCTCTAAGAGATTTCAAAATAATTCTCATTCTAGCCTTCCAATAGGCATAATTAGTACCATTGAATAGATGAGGTCTAGACACAGAGAATCCCTATTGACTCATGATTATTCAAAGGGAACTAAGGATCGCACTTGGGTTGTTAAGCCCTTCACAAAGAGACCTAGGCTCTGATACTAATTGAAATTCCTTTTTAATTACCACGTAAAGTCCTAGAGGGGGGTGAATAAGACAATTTTTAATTTCTCTGCGAATTTTATATGGATTAAAAATTAATGATCACACAAGGCGGAAAAGGATCAAATAACCAAATTAAACATCCACAGAACAATATATGGGTAAATCTGAGACAAGGTATGCAAACATTCACAATCACATGAGAAACAGATTTTTAGTGGTTCGGCGACTCCGCACCTACGTCCACTGTCAATACTCAACACGAGTAATATTATATTATTTCAATTATGCATTACAACATATCCAATTGAAATAAATAACTTAATAACTAACAAGAATCACTTCTCGCTCACCTAGAGAGTCAGCCTAGGCCAGTAGTCTATTTAGAGAAATTCTTTTCTCATGGATTTACAATCCTCAACTCAGTTAGACGAGTCCTCACTCATCCACCAATCACAAATATCCAATGTTCATATACTTCGAATTCTATCTAAAAGGGTTTGATCATAGAGACATTTAGAGCCCTTACAAAGAATACACAGATTTACTCAGGTGAAGCTCTCACAAATTCCAAATCTCTGGACTTAAAAAATGATAATCAAAGGATGGGAGTTTAGAGATCTCTTGATTGGGTTAATTCCTATGAGGGGAGAAGGCTCTAATTTATAAGCCAGCCTCCACTCAAGAGAAACGAATCGAAAATAGTCGTTTAAAGGGCCAAAGTGCGCCTAAATTCGCAGAAAAGATCGAGTCAAAATAAGATCTGGAAAGGGTGGGGTCGACCGCACATTTTGACCGGTCGACTGGATTTCGGTCGGCCGCACAATGTGTCCGGTCGCCCGCTCAGGTCAGAACCAAAAAATCTGGTACAGAGGGGTTCGATCGACTGCACCTTTTGACCGGTCAAAGTCAAAAGACTCTGGTCGGTCGCTCAAAATGGTCGGTTGGCCGGTCCTCGCAGACCTTCTCCGAAAAATACCAAATAAATTATTATGACTATCTTCTGTTAATAGGATAGCTTCCAAATGATACCAAAAGAACCGGGAGGCAATTGGGGTTAAATTTGATCTGCTGGCAAACACGCGGTGTACCCTTGGATGTACGCAAATATTCGCAACATGAGATTCTTGATAGTTGAATGTTCGTAGAGTGAGAACGTACATTCGATCATTTGCTTTAAATATTCATGGTTGACTTTGACCTGCTTTTAGTTGGGCTTGAACACTTGGGTTGTTGTTCTTCATCTTTAAGTCTTCTTTGAGTTGATGAAGTCCACTTGATCTTCAATGCTTCAGTCTTCAGCAAACTTCTAACTTAACAATATAATTATACAGAAGAGCTAAAAGTTCCTGAGATTGACAACCGAGACTTTTCATATATAATAACTCAAAATATCATAACCTAATCTTAGCCATCCATCGAATCTAATGGCTATAAAAAATGCAACTTAAATCAACTAACCAAAATAACAATGAGCCTCTTAGCTTTGGGCTAATTGCAAAGGCACCCAAAAGTCTATAAACATAAAAAAGCCTAGAAAACAAATAAAAACTCTTCAAAAACTCCATACGTAGCCCACCATCATTTTTCTAATGTGGAGTCTTCATGATGCACATGCATGTGGGTTCTTCAAAATCTTCTTCCTTGTCTTCCATTGTGAGAACCCATGTGATGCTTTGATGTCTGCATCAATTTTATTAATTATTATTTGGGAATTTTTGACATACCCCCCCATGTTATCTTCAAAATTTGACACACCCCCCCACGATTTGAAAAAGCTGACATACCCCCCTATGACTCGGTCCACTGTCATTTGACCACTGTTGACCTGAGTTGACTATGAAATTTTGTATTAAAGGACGAAAGTGCCCTTGTCTTCAACTTTAGAACCCTTTTGGGTTTAAGCCAAAATCCAAACCCCAAATCGAACATGAAAAGAGGAGATTAAAAATAAAAATTAAAACTCATGTTGGTAAACTTGAGATTTTTTTTTTTGATTTTTGATGTATTAAGCAAATATTGAGAAGAAAACCCCCCAAACAACATAGATAAAACTCATGAAGGAATATTTTAAAATTGAGAGAACCCATCTTTCCAAAATCCACGTCTCAAAAGCTTAAAATATAAATTACTTTGTCTTGCTTTTCATTTATTTTAATGAAAATTTTAAAACTAAAATTTTATGCTATTTTTTTTTCTTTTTTTTTAACCTTGGGTTTTAAGTTATTGCCGGAGTGGTGGCCGGCTGGCCATGAGACTCCGGTGGGATGGTCACCGGTGATGGGCAGCCAACCCATTGGAATCTCTTGGTTGGCCGTCCACCACAGCCGTTTGATTTGGGGTTTGGGTTTTTTCTCAAATCCTTGTGTCCAAGGTTGAAGACAAGGGCATTTTTGCCATTTAGTAGAAAAATTGGTAGTCAACTTGGGTCAACATTGGTCAAATGACAGTGGACTGAGTCATAGGGGGGTATGTCAGCTTTTTCAAATTGTGGGGGGGTATGTCAAATTTTAAAGATAACATGGGGGGGTATGTCAAAAATTCCCTTATTATTTATGAAAAAAATTATAAATCAAGGTATTGATGAATTTTAATTCACTTACATAAATTTCCTAATAAAATGTATAAGAAAACCTATCTATTATTAACTTATAGCATTTTCTTAATTTTTTGAATTTTTAAATATTGTTTTGAAAAAAATAAAAAATAAATTTTTTTGGGAAAAGAAATTAACCCTACCAAGTTGTAGATTAGGCTAAGTTATATAACATATAATTAATTTATGCACAACCATGGATGTTTGGGGCGAAAACTAATGAAATTGGGATTTTCCCCAAAATTTGAATTTTCATCCATAAACGATCTTTAATCAAATGCACAAATCCAGTATAACCGCATCATAGATCTACAATGGAAAAATGAACAAATTTTTTTGATAAGTAAATTTCATTAAAAGGGACGAATCCCGAAGAAAACAAAAAAAAGGCAGATCCCACTCGCTAAACAGAAAGCGAAGGATCCCCTAACATTTCACCCGATCTAAAACACAAGAGTAAAAAAAGCATCATTTTTTTGACAAGTGTATGTATTTCATAAACGAAGGGGAAACCCCTTAAAAGAACAAATGAGAATTTAACTCCTTAGAGAGGGAGAGGAATCCTTTAAGTAACATCTCATCCCAACGGAAAAAAAGGACTCAAAAAATCATCCTTTAAACTCTGGAAATACAGAGGACTAGAGAAACAACTGTTATCAGATATGTAGAAATACGTATTTATCTTGTATAGGAGTAGTTTTGTAAATACCTCTTATGAGGGGTATACTTGTCTTTTTTTATGTAACCCTTTGTAAATAAGATTTATGGGGTCATTGTGAAATTAATCACAAGACATCCATTTCTCCCTCCTCTCTTTCTCTCTCTCTCATACTGTGGAACCCTAATTCTATAATTCAACTTGGTATCAGAGCAAGGTTGTAGAGCTGACAGAAGGGTTTCTTCTCCGACTTCATCCAAGAAGGTGATGACGTCATCTAGGCTAGGCTGACGTCAGCATCGTACGTACAGGTCTCCTCCTTTTCACCCCAAACTCTACCATTAGCTAGATCTCATTTTTGAAGGATTTTTGGTTATTTTTTCACGATTTTTGGGATCCATCTCAAGGGTTTTTTAGCCTTTTTCCTCGAAAAATCGAGAAAACCCAATTTTCGAACCAGCGGGTTTTTCTAACCCTTAATGACTTTTTTGGGGGGGTTTGTTGCTTCGATCTAGTCCCCCCCAATCTCTGCAACATGTGGATATATCACGAGTGATTCCACAAAGGATTGAAGGTTGTGGGAACCTTTTTCTACCCACTAGTTACCGCCGACGACTTTTTTAGCCAATTTGGGTTATCGGTTGGATCTTCATCCTTCCTCTTATGATCTCAGATCTATTTGCAATGCCTTCTAGTAGCTTTGGGATGTTGTTAACCATCTCTATGCTGCTGTTCTCTGCCATTAGCCTTCCCGAGATGCTTATTTGAGTCCTAAAATGCCTATTAGGACCTATTCGAATGTTTCTTGGCTCTTGATGTGGTGATTTAGTCTCCTGGATCTCGATTTGATCTTCAATCTGGTACTTCTATAGTTTCTTTGGCCGTAGTCTTCACGGCAGATCCTCCCGTGGTTCCTCCACCTTCCTTGGTTTCTCCATCCGGGTCAGAAGTGAGCACAGAAGTTCCCTCCAGTGGAGTTGAAGGCCCTATAGTGCAGCACTTAGCCTATGAGAACCCAAGTTTGCAGATCACCTCATTGAAGTTAGATAGCAAGAACTACTTACGCTGGGCTCGGGTTGCACGGTTGTTCATTGGGGGCTGTGGGAAACTTGGCCACACTACAGGAGATACAGTTGAGCCTCCCAGATCTGATCCCTCTTATCGACAGTGGCAGACAGATGATCTTACTGTCATGTCATGGCTCCTCAACTCTATGGAGCCTGATATCAGTGAGAGTTTCTTATTCATGCGCACAACACAAGAGATTTGGGAGATCACTGAGAAGACCTATTCGCAGCAACAGAATGATGGACGAGCATTTCAGCTGCGACAGACTATCTCCCACTTCCGGCAAGGGGATAAGTCTCTTTCTCTGTGCTATACTGCTCTTCGTACCTTGTGGCAGGAGCTTGATCATTATTACTCCTATCCGCCTCTCAATCCCACAGAGATTGCCCCATTTCATCGATATATAGAGAAGGGCCGGATCTTTGATTTTCTTGCTGGCCTCAATCCTTCTTATGAGTTGGCTCGTGTTTAGATCTTGAGTAGCAGCGTGGATCTTCCCTCTCTCAGTGAGGTGTACGCCTATCTTCAGAGTGAAGAGAGTAGGCGGATCTCTCTTCAGAGTGAGCATCTCCTTCCAGAGCGATCGGTGCTAGCTGCCTCTCCTGCTTATCAGCCTCAGCAGTCACAGCAGCCTTAGAGAGGCTCATCTTATCAAATTTCTGTCTCAGATCCAGCCTATGCTCCCATCGGACCTTCTTCTGGGAAGTCCTTGACTAGAGAGAGGCCCAAGTGCGATTTCTGTGGCAAGTTAGGGCATGTGCGTGCCAAGTGTTGGAAGTTACATGGTCGCCCTAGCCAGCCAGGGTCTTCTGGTGCTCATACTGCCAGTGTGGATACTTCGGTTTTAGCTCTTCCTGGACAGTCTCTGACTATCTCTCCGACTTTAGCTCCTCCTGGTGGTATCTCAGCCATAGAGCTTGCAGGCCTTCGACGATTGCTTCAGCAACTGGATGGTTCTTTTGCCACATCGTCCACCTCCTTTGCCCAGTCAGGTAACCCTAGACCTGCTCATCATGTGTCTCTTCCATCGTCCAGTCCCACTTGGATCATTGATTCTGGGGCTTCAGAACACATGATGGGCATGTCTTCCTTATTTTCCAGTTATACTATCTGTTCTGGCCGTGATAAAGTGAAGACAGCTGATGGCACCTTATCTTCTGTGTCTGGGAAAGGGAATATCCTTCCCTCTCCCCAATTGCTTCTTTCATCTGTTTTGCATGTTCATAGATTTACTTCTAACCTACTTTCTGTTAGTGCTTTGACTAAAACCCTGAACTACAGTGTCACTTTTTCCCCTAC
The DNA here is from genome assembly GCA_035048495.1 of Euptelea pleiosperma. Classification (NCBI taxonomy): domain Eukaryota; kingdom Viridiplantae; phylum Streptophyta; class Magnoliopsida; order Ranunculales; family Eupteleaceae; genus Euptelea; species Euptelea pleiosperma. Next base: position 14,075,060 of record CM068542.1, read on the forward strand.
TTCTTGTGTCTTTCATGACCTAGAGACGAGGAGGACGATTGGCACTGGACATGAAGCTAATGGCCTCTACCTTCTGGATGGACGCCTTCCTGAGCCCACAGCACTACAGTCTTCTGCTAGTAGTAGTAGTAGTAGGATAAATGTTGTTTTGAACTGGCATGCTCGTCTGGGGCATGTCTCTTTTCAGTATGTGAAACTTTTATTTCCTAGTTTGTTTACTTCTGTTTCTTTTTCTGCTTTACACTGTGAGACATGTGAGCTCTCCAAGTATTGTAGATCAAATTATCTCTCCAGAGGTAATAGAAGTTCTACTTGTTTTGACATTGTGCATTCTGATGTATGAGGTCCTTCCCAAACTACTTCTATCTTTGGCTTCCGCTACTTCATTTCCTTTGTTTATGATCATACTAGGTGTACATGGGTTTATCTCATGAAAACCAAGGATGAAGCTCATTCCATCTTTCAGGGTTTTCATAAGATGATCCAAACCTAGTATGGTATCTCCATCAAGGTTCTTCGTACTGACCAGGGTGGAGAATATATGTTTGGGGGCCTTCAACACTACCTTCTTGACCATAGGATTTGTCATCAAAATTCTTGCAGCTACACCCCTCAACAGAATGGTGTAGCTGAGAGAAAAATGCGACATTTGACTGAGATAGTTAGATCTCTTTTGATTGGCTCTCATGTCCCCAAGACCTATTGGTTTGCTGTGTTGACGGCTGCCTACTTGAGTAACAGAATACCCTCTCATGTTCTCAATTTTAAATCTCCTCTTCAGGTTCTTTCCCCTGATTCTCCTCTTTTCTCTGTTCCTCGCATCTTTGGGTGTGTATGTTATGTACATATCCTTGGTCCTCATCGCACCAAACTAGATCCCAAAGCACTAAAGTGCGTCTTTCTCGGTTACTCCTCTACCCATAAAGGGTACAAATGTCACCATCCATCATCTGGGAAGAAGTTTGTATGCATGGATGTCACCTTCCGTGAGGAGCTTTCTTTTTTCTCTCCCACCTCTCTTCAGGGGGAGAGTATTAATGAAGAGAGGTGGAATGTTCCTCTTCCTGCTATATCCCTATCTCCTCCTCTAGAGTTTGAGAGGCCTCCACCCACTCATACTACTAGTGCGATTGATAGTGCTCTTGGAGCTCAGAAGGAGCTCAAAGTCTATAGCAGAAGGGCGACAGTCACGGCTGATCCAGGACCAGTGGTTCCTTCCTCGGATCCAGGTAATCCTCCATCTCTCCAAATACCTGTCATTCCCTTGTCTACTGATGATTCTGATCTTCCTATTGCTATTAGAAAAGGCATCAGAAGTTGTACTCAACATCCTTTGAGCAACTTCGTTTCCTACGATGCCTTGTCACCTTCATACAGAGCCTTTATCACATCAGTTTCCACCATTCCTACTCCCTCTTCCGTGGCAGAAGGGTTAGCACCCCATAGATGGAAAGCTACTATGATAGAAGAAATGAAGGCGCTGGATAAGAACAAAACTTGGGAGCTTGTTGACTTGTCAAGAAGCAAGAAGCCGGTTGGATGCAGATGGGTGTTCACAGTGAAGTACAAGGCCGATGGGTTAGTAGAGAAGTACAAGGCCAGACTGGTCGCGAAAGGGTACACTAAGACCTACGGGATTGACTATGAGGAGACCTTTGCACCTGTGGCAAAGATGAACTCCATCAGGGTTTTGTTGTCTGTAGCAGCAAACCAAGCATGACCTTTGCATCAGCTGGATGTGAAGAATGCGTTTCTTCATGGTGATCTGCATGAAGAGGTCTATATGGTACCTCCTCCAGGGTTCACTCCCTCTGGGGACAGCAGCAAGGTGTGTCGTCTGAGGAAAGCCCTCTATGGGCTTAAGCAATCCCCCAGAGCTTGGTTTGAGAGGTTCACTCTAGCAGTGAAGAAGCTGGGATATACTCAAAGTCAAGCCGATCACACCCTATTTGTGAAGCACCTAGGGAAGAGCACTACGGCCCTCATCGTCTATGTTGACGATATCATTCTGACAGGGAATGATACAGAGGAGGTGATCAAGCTAAATGATCATCTAGCAGGCGAGTTTGAGACCAAAGATCTGGGACTGCTCAAGTCTTTCTTGGCATAGAAGTTGCAAGATCCAGCCAAGGGATCTTCATCTCGCAAAGAAAGTACGTCCTAGATCTACTGAAGGACTCTGGCAAGTTGGGAGCTAAGCCAGTGGAGACCCCCACAGAACAGAATCACCAGTTGGCCGACTCGAGTAGTATACCTTTATAGGATGTGGGGAGCTTTCAGAGATTGGTTGGAAGGTTGATTTACCTCTCCTTGACTCGGCCAGACATTGCCTATGCAGTCAATGTTATCAGTCAGTACATGCATTCTCTTAGAGAGGTTCACTTAGAGGCAACTCATAGGATATTGAGATACTTCAAGTCTGCCTCTGACCGATGCCTCATTTTTCAGAAGAATGGCCACATGAGAGTAGAGTCATATACTGATGCAGATTGGGCTGGTGCCAAGGATGACAGGAGATCTACCTCAGGCTATTGCACATTTGTGGGAGGCAATCTAGTTACCTGGAGGAGCAAGAAGCAACCAGTAGTTTCTAGATCCAGTGTAGAGGTAGAATTTAGGGCAATGGCCCATGGCTTGTGTGAGACACTCTGGCTGAAGATGTTGGTGGCTGAATTTGGTTTTCCAGTCTTGGGACCCATGAGCTTGTACTGTGACAACAAGGCGGCTATCAGCATTGCTCACAATCCGGTGCAACATGATTGGGCCAAGCACATTGAAGTAGATCGCCACTTCATTCGGGAGAAGATTGTATCTGGGGAGGTTTATACCCCCTTTGTGAAGACAGATGAGCAAGTAGCCGATGTTTTCACCAAAGGAGTTCCCAGTTGGCAACTTCATGGATGTTTATGCAAGTTGGGCATGAAAGATATCTATGCGCCAACTTGAGGGGGAGTGTTATCAGATACGTAGAAATACGTATTTATCTTGTATATGGGTAATTCTGTAAATACCTCTTATGAGGGGTATACTTGTCTTTTTTTATGTAACCCTTTATAAATAAGATTTATGGGGTCAGCTCAGGGCCAGACGCTTCTACCCCTTCAAATATTGAGAGTTTCTCTCCTTCCAAACTGCCACATCACAGCAAACGGAAGCGTTTTCCAGAGAATCCTCCCTCTCCCAAACAAGAAAGCCACAGTAGTACTAATCACCACATCACCTACATGCATGCTATAGAACTACAAAATCTATTCCAAAGAGGGTGAAGAAAGTGTGCCACACCTCAAAGGTGAACCTACGGTGCATCAGTACATGATCAACTGGCTCGCCACAAGACTTGCAAAGCACACATCTGTTCGGCACTGTCATCCCCCGACTCATCAAGTGAGCTACCATGAGAATCTTATTTAGACAAGTTGTCCAAACGAATAACTTCACTTTCGAAGGAATAGGCGCCTTCCAAATAATAGGACCCGGTAAATACTCCTGGCCTGTCTTGGAGACATGCTGGAAGAAAGAGCTCACAGAGAACTCGCCCTTAGGGTCCCACCTCCAAACTCTTTTATCATCCTCCGAATTTAGAATCGGATTTTCGCCCAGTCGATGAAGAAGCGCTGCTAAACAATCCATCTCCCAATCATAGAAATGTCTGCGGAAATTGAGATTCCAAGAAACTAAACCTTCATGGCTATCTACACACTCCCGCACAGTAGCCCCTTTCCTGTCAGATAAACTATACAAAGTAGGGAACATAGTTTGAATAGTTCCTCTCCACACCATGGATCTTCCCAAAACTGTACTCTTATCTCCTTTGCCTACCTTGAAGATAATACCCCTTTCATATTCATCTTTAGCATTGATAATGCCTCTCCACAAACTAACACCATAGGGAGAGTATACTGGCTGATTCTCCCATCTAAACCGACTAACTGCAAACTTGCTATCTATCACACCATGCCATAAGCTATCTTCTTCCTCCCCGAGTCTCCATAACCATTTCCCAAGGAGAGCTACATTCATGTCTCTAAGGTGCCAGAGTCCTAATCCTCCATCGATCTTGGGCAAGCAAATCTTATCCCATTTCACAAGATGAAACTTGTGGATATCCCTTTCCCACTCCACAAGAATCTCTCATGAGTTTTTCCAAACTATTAGCCACACTAGCAGGCATAGAAAACAAAGAGAGATAGTGAATAGGTATGCTGGACAAAGTACTCTTAATCAGAGTAATCTTACCTCCCTTGGAGAGATACCGATTCTTCCACCTAGTGAGTCTTTTACCAAATCTTTCCATAACCAGGTCCCATATGGATTTATCCTTATATCGAGCACCCAAAGGTAATCCAAGATAAGCGGTTGGTAATTTACCAATTCTACACCGCAGAGTGACTGCCAAATCCCTCATGTTGGTAACGTCAACTATGAACAAAAAATTAAGTTCATGCTCACATTTCGAATTTGAAAAAATCCTAAAACAAGTTTCGATTCATCCTCACGATCAATCCGCGAGGTTTTAACCAAGAAATCTACAATGGATTTGTCGTTTTTTGATGAAGAATAGATGGGGGAGGGGTTAATTGGATCAAATATGGGATTTGGGGTGGTTTTGAGCCGAAATGGGTCGGAAAGGAGAGGTGCATACCTGGCTGCTTCAACATCAGGCGAACACTCCGATTCAAGAGCTTCTATGGATGCTGATTCAACAAGACTAGCTTACACATACATTTATGGAGGACGATTGAAGGAGGCAGCTCAGGAATAAGAGCTTCTGAAAGTTAGATGTTTCTTACCTTTAGTCTAAATGTTTCCATACATGTCGAAACATTACGACTGAAATAATACATATTATACTATTAATTGGTCGAAATTTATTGTTCACGTGAAATATTTCAACATAAATCGAAATATTGTGTGAAACTTTACATTTTTTTCATGTATGTATTATTTCTTGTTGGTAACCCAGAAAATAGAAATATTTCGCGATTTTTTTTGAAAATTTCGCGATTTTGCGAAATTAATTTCCTTGATAATATGTTTCCCCAATTAGCTTGGAGATCGGAGACTTTGAAATGGTGATTTCTTCTTCAAGGCTATATGCATTTTTTTCCTTGTACGATGGATCAAATTGAATAAATTTTATATGCTTTCTTTGTATAATGTATCTTACTTTCATTGTAAGGATTAAGGAATGCACTTATATTAGCAATCATTACTGTAATTTCCTTGAAAGTGTCTTACCCTATGCTGCTGCAAGAATGGTTCATTAGTTTTACTAAAGTTGCCTGTATAAGCACATGCGAGTACCACACTTTAGATTAAGTTACTGTATCTCATTGGGTTCAACAATTTCTTATCACGTGGACAACTAGTTAAGGAATAGTTCTGCTTACTTTTGATTCGTGGCCTTTTGGGAAGGTTGTTGACCATATAAATTTTGGTTCTGTAGATTCTACTTAAGATGCTTCCTAACTATTACAATCATGTGGGGAACCATGACAATACCCTCATAACAAAATTTTTTGGGCTCCATCGAGTAACACTGAAAGTTGGACGAAAGGTATTTGGTCTGCCATTACTTTATCTTATATAATTTTTGTGACTAGTGTTTGCTTCATTATTCTTTTCTTTTGCAGATACGGTTTGTAGTGATGGGGAATATGTTATGCACAGAACTACGAATTCACCGCCGTTTTGATTTGAAAGGTTCATCTCAAGGAAGATATACAAACAAGCATGGAATCGATGAGAATACCACATTGAAAGATCTTGACCTGTCATATGCATTTCATATGGATAAATCATGGCGTGAGTCCCTTTTTAAGTAAGTTCTTGGTTTTGGGAGTATGAGAATGTCACCCTAGCGAACATTGTCCTTGCTCGTTCCAGTTGGTAGATAGATAAAGGATTTTGTTAATAGAACCAAAGAGAAAAGAATTTTAGAAGGTTTGATGGACCCTCAACTCTTAGATCCTTATAATACTAATATGTATGCAAGTTTTATCAGCCATTCCTGGTTATGATTAACTTTAAGTTTTGCATGATTACAAACTTTGTTCAGCTAGCATTTTGAACTCCTGAAATCGCAAGCGCTGACCAATGCTTGAAAACTTCGTATAAAGGTTTACTATGTTATGAATGATTTAATATAGCCTTATAGTGCAATACATGGGCAGGCTGCTAGAATGATAAGCTTGAACTCAAACCTGAAAAGAATTAGAGAAAAATAGAAAAGTCAGTAAAATTTTAATAATATCTGAATTAAATACTTTCTATCAATTATGAAAATAACATGAAGCTGAACACTGAGGCCAGAGAGTTTCAATGAAAATAGATCCAAAGGCAGTAGGCTTGTAAGTTTCAGTTAAATGAGAAAAAATGAGAAAGTAAGAAGTTAAGGCTGGCTATTCTTGTATAAGAGAGATTCAGAGAAATTAGGAGAGGGATAAGAGAGGGAAATGTCTGGAAAGGAATGTGATTTTAGAGGAAATAAGAAAGTGAAAGCTGATTAGATAGAATTTGATAGAAGATAGAATAGAAAAGAGGCCGCAAATATGGTTAAAAGACATTTTGCCTTAATGTTCAAAAGAGGTAAGTGTAAAAGCAATGGTGATCCTCACTCATAATTACCATCGATGAAAATCTCAAGTCATTGAGTTATTTCATTTGCCATTTAAACCCCATCTTCAGGGATACTGCTTTGTTGGGTGACGGCTTAATAAAAGCAGCCATAACTAATGTTGATGCTACAATGCATAACGAAAACACTTGTCACTTGCAACTAAATACACAAAGGACTTGGAAATCAACCAAGTGAAACAGACTTTCAAATGAGCTCTCTTATCATTGTGATGATCTCTATCAGTGCCGCTTGTGTTTCGAACTTGTGATCTTCATGCATATCAGAGGCATTTAGGAAGGCCCTGAGGAGGCTCTTAATTTCATATGTTGGAGCTCTTTGTTTCACATTGAAGATTTATACATTGAATCTAAAAGTCTACTGAGTCTTGAAACTCCTAGCATGTATAAGCTTTGAGCTATAATTGCGGGGGACACATTAGATTGTGTCTTTATGGTCTCATTTGTAGCAAATCGTTTACTGAAAGGGCAGCTTCCACTGCTTGCTAATGTCACTAATATTTTCACCTTTGACTGCACCATGTTATCTAGTTTGAAGCATTTTGTGCTTATCATTTCTGGTTTTATTTGAATTTTAAGTTCTTATAATATAAGTATTATATAGGTCATTAACATAATTAAGTAAATTTATAATTGTCTGTAATATGTTTCCTTGGTGCTCCCATTTCTTGATTTCTTGAGGACTACCTCTTTTGGGTTCACACTTTGCAGCCTACGATCATTTGTGGTTGTTTTGAGCTGATGGTCTTAATTTATGTTTGAAGCTTGCGTTTGCAAGATTTTCTTAGGGCTTTCTTTTCATAACCATCTGCTCATTTCACTTTTTTTCTCTTGATTCTTCCGCCTCTTACTTCTTAGAAGGTTCTTTTCCGTTATTTCATCTTTCCCTGCCTATTTTTTCCCTTTTAATTTATCTTTCTCAAGGTGGAGGCTGCTCATCGTTTGCTCCCAAGGGACTTATCTGACTCTTCCTAACTGTTGGCCCCCCCTTCCCTCTGCCCATTAGTTTTCCATCTGGTATCCAAGGTTTGAAATCTGTCTCATTCAGCATCTTGGTCAGTTGACAAATGAGACGTCTCAACTGAGACGAAACGAGACATTTGGAAAAGAAAATTGTCTTGATTTGAGAGATAAAAATACATGTTAGATTTTTAATGTTTGATTAAGTTATAAATATGTTATCTCTATGTGTTATAAACAACGCCTATGTTTTAGAAACAAGGTTTAAATCGCTTAGATTAGGGTGTTTGTATGATACATACCACAATGTCTCATCTCAGCCAATTTCGACATACAACAGAAATACACTTAAATCCAATAGAAATCTTGTCCATTGTTTCTGTTCCTTTAAAAAATTTAACCTTAAGTATTGATTTTGAGGATGCCTGCTCACTAAGAAAAGTCATTGGTTGTTGATAGCATAACCTGGGTTCAAAACCCATCCTTACACACCTGCTAGTCCCACCAACTACCCTGGCTTTACTATCCACCCCCTCCCGCAAAAAAAGTAGAAAGAAGAGACGAAGATGGTAAAAACATGATGCTAGATAATTCCATATTGTAGTCTTATCGGCATGTTGAAAACTCTTTAGACAGAAGAACAGAAAACCCTCAGCTACTTTCTATAATGGATGTCTTAGAGACAGTGTATTGCATCTGTACCATATTCTATTAGATTTGGGTGTTTTCAATAGGAAAGGAATTCTTTATGATCTCCCTTGATGTTATGCATGTATTTCTTTCAGCAAATTTCAGTGCAGACATTATTATCAACAAAGAAAATCTGCATGCAAAGTGGTGATGTTTCCTGCTTCAAATTCAAGAGTCCAGTTCCACTGGAAACCTTAGAATGTAGTGGAACTGTTTGCTGATAAATATGGTTTTTGATATGCGGCATTTCAGATTGTGGATCTTTACTTCAATGAGAATTACTTTGCAGCTTATATTTGGGAGATGCATCGAGAAAATATGTTCTTCCATATACCATTGGCTTTCTTGATAAGTCTCTCCCCTTCTAATTATCATTATACTACATTATGTGCAGACAGATCTCTCTAGACTGCATGTTTCTAGAATCGCAACGCATAATTGATTATAGCCTCCTGCTGGGAGTGCATTTTAGAGCTCCTGAGCATTTGAAGGCACTCTTAGGACCTCAAGATATAGAGCACAATCATTCGAGTTCACTGGCAGATGATGGTAGACATCTTTTTCCAATATATGTTTCTTTTAGTGATAAACTTGTTTATATATTCCTAAATACATGGTTAAAGTTCTCATACTGCATGAATAAAATAGCTGCCACAGAGTTGTCACTATTTTCACTCGCTGCATCTATAGTTGTTACTATTTTTTGTGCTTCATGAAGACTTTATACTCTTTGTGGAAATTTTATTTGCAATGCAAACAGAGCATAATCATTAAGTTCAGGTATGACTACTATTTCAGACGTCATCGCTGTCGTATTAGATTAGAGTGCCGTAGTATGATCAATATTTGATTTAACTTCCATGTTAGAAGTGTTTGAGGCATGAGATTCTGTTTCTGTAGCAGGATTCATTGGAATATTCAGAACAGCAATTACGAAAATTGGTGTTGTCTTTCTAAAGTTTATAGATGAGAGAATGAGAGGTTTAAGCTGAAGTGTAAAATAGAAGAACATCATTGAGCAAATAGCGAGTATGGAGTAAAAAGATTGCCCTCATAGTAAGGATATGCACTAAATAAATATGTAAGATGGGAAATCTCAGTTGCAATAGTCCCCTTTATTGATAATTCCAAATTTCGTATAAGCATGAAACTAGTTTCTGCCAAGCTGAAATGTGACAGACGATCTTGCTATTTAGGCGTAATTTTTTTTATGATTTTCCACTTCATCTTTCTAATCTACTGTGGTCTGGAGGGTCATGTACTTGCGGGGCTCGATGCATTGTTTGCAAATACCCTTGAAAGTCACGTGCGTGGCCTTCTTCATTACAAATTTGAGTTTTTCAGTGTCAATACCAAATTGAGTTTTTATCACTTCATGGAAAATTTTGAAGATCATATAGATTTTACTCTCAGACCTCTGGAGAGAAATGCAAGCAGCACTAGAAAATTCATTAGTAGAAGAAACAAAAGCACGATTACTCATTAGGCATTATCAGTGCTGGTCCAAAAATAATAATGCACTGGTTTTACTATTTCCAGAGCATATTTTACTTTTTATAAAGCAACAATGTATCTTTACTCCCAGTTTGCTTCTTCCATAGCAGATTTTGCTTCATCCATCACAGTGAAAAAATAGTGCTCTGGAAGAAGCAAAATATAACCTGGAATTAGTAATTCCCTGCTAAGAAATCAAAACTTCTATTCTTGTAACTAGGAGGACGAACAATTCTGCAGTGCTTTGATGCTTGATAGGGTTCACACTGCAACTCTTCTGCATTCACTGGCCTAGGCAAATTAGTGACTAAGAAACAAAGACAAGGTAAAGAAACATGACCAGGATAAATATGCCAATGAAAGACACCTTTATTCCTATATTACCCCAAATGAAAAGCCTCGACTCTTGAAGAAGTACAATGCTAACTATTCAATTTAGCATTATTGAAGACACGCTAATACACATGTATGATAGTATATCTTAGTTAACTTCTTGCAAAGCTTCTCTGTGTATATATATTTATGTCAATCTTTGGTTACTGAATAAATTTCAGCTAAGATTCCTGTTAGAAAAGACTACTATGCTTATTACTATTTCATGTACATTATGGCCACACTAGGTGCATCTTCACAAGGGGAACTTTTTATTCCTCCAAAGGGTCTGCTCTTGGTTGCCCATGAACCGGGCTCTGCCAGCACTGTGCCAGGTTCTCATATTAGAGGGAGTACATTGAGGGCATCAGCTGCAGGCAATGAAGAAGTTGATCTTCTTCTGCCTGGCACTGGAAGGTAATTGCTATTAATTTTCCATTTCTCATGGTGAAGGGGTAATTATCTAGATCTTAAGCCTCTGTTGATTTCTAATGGACGACTGTAATGATGCTTTAATCAACAAAAATTGCTACTAAACATAGGTATAACATGTTTTTAACCAATCCTTCTTGATTTTGCAATGTTTAATATCTCAGTTGACTCGTATCACTTCACTGAGGAACTAGGCTGAAATTCCTCTGGCAAATTGTACCCTATACATATCTCACTTCTGTGTCTGACTTTCCCAGTTACCTTAATTTTTGTCGGTGTTTGATCAGTTCGGAAAATTTAAAAAAATACTGGAGCCTTTAATAGTTTAAAATTGCGCAGACCCAAACTCTGGTTGTATACTGATGAGAATGGTACAGTTTATGGTTTTGGTGTTTATAGAACATATCTTGAAATTAACACTGAAATGTTTCTAGACCATCTGTTGTTTTTCCAGAAACACATTCTACCAAACTAATCTATATAACAAAACAGGGAAGTTATCTCCCCCTCTTATAGGCTTCATAAAGAAGGGTAGAGATCTTATCCCCCAACTGGACGGTGGATCTGAGCCACTCACACCCAATTTTGACAAACGCTTTGTCGAGGAGTGCCGTGGGCACGGGCCACCTACTAGTTACATCTATATAACAAGTGACACTGGTTGTCTCCCCACTTATAACCCCCTCTTATAGGCTTCAATAAAGAAGGGTCGAGATCTTATTCCCAACTGGACGGTGGATCTCAGCTACTCACACCTGATTTTGACAAATGCTTTGTCGGGGAGTGCTGTGGGTATGGGCCACCCACTAGTGATTAATAAACTTGGGTTTGACTAATTAGCTGCTAACTGGCTAAGTACTCAAGTCTTAATTTAACTGATGGCCACTTACTGCTATTCTTGTGCAGGTTACGGGTCCAACTAGGAGTGAACATGCCAGCTCAAGCTAATCGTAAGCTTTCTCATGATGAGGCCGATTCAACGGAGGTTGATCTCTTTGAGGTCTATGACGTAGTTCTGTACCTTGGCATTATTGATATATTGCAGGATTACAATATGAAAAAGAAAATCGAGCATGCATACAAATCACTACACTTTGACCCTCTGTCAATATCTGCTGTTGAACCCAAGCTGTATTCAAAACGTTTTATCAATTTCTTGGAGCGTGTTTTTCCAGATCAAGAAAGCGTGCATCACCCTTCGTATCTTACGGCTCACTATTTTGGAGGTAAAGCTGTGTAACTTTGCATTAATGAATAATAGGAGCCTTATTCTTTGACAATCATTGTAAAAGAGATGTTGTCACTTCTCAAGTGCACCCACACCCACATTACTATATATATTTTTATAATCCAGCACACAGTGTAGCGCCTATTATGTTGTTTAGTATTTCATTTTCTTAATGTTTTACTGTTCTATTTCATAATTGTTGAAGGCATCCCTAAATTGAGTCAACATGGCACTTTTTGGGAGGGGAGACTTCAAATTTTGAAGTCCCTAGTGGACAGCAAATCTTTTCTCCATGAAAAAGTTGGCCGAGCATGATTACAAAAGAAACATTCCATGAGTTGGTCCAAACCTAATCCATAACTTGGAACTCTTTTACATACCAGTATGTTGTGTAGACATGGGTGTAAAAACTTCAGCTATTCGAGCAAGGAATGTATCAACCACGTCGATTCAAAAGGTTATGCTTTTTGACTGGAACATCAGAAGACTATCTGATGTGCCATGTCCTAGCCACCCCCGCCTACACGGGCAAGCATTAGTCTTGTTCCATAAGATCCAACGAAATCTGTCTCTTCAAGGAGCTCTGAGCAGTCTTCCATGTTGTTCACATGGCCCAAGCCTTGCCATCGACCAACTCATCTCTTGCGGTGACATGCACCAAGGTGTTGACTTGAGCCTAGTAGCAAGGATTTGACCCATTTCATTGAGAAAAAGATTTGTCCTTCGATGCTATGACCTGTGCCCATAACTGGCTGGGGCAACTGGGCCCAACCTTAGCCCATTCCACATGTTTGGGCCAGGCTTGCATCAATTCTGGGTCTGGCCTATGCTTGTTATCAGTTCAAATGGAGCCCAAGCCAGCCTACAAACTGGTACATACAAGTGGATCGATCCTATGTTCAGCAATGTCTGGCAATGCCATGTCAGATGCGTGTATCCCATCAATCCTGAGCCTAAGTCTATGGGCCAAAACCTGAAGAAGAATTTTGATCAAGGATAAAGTATGGGGTGAAGGTAGGGCATGGAATGGGTCAGATCCAGGTTGGATCTAAGTGGATCCATATTCAAATTGAACTATGAACTGCTATCTGCGTGATTTTTCACAGTAAATAGAAGAAAGAAGAAGACGGAAATAATAACAAAAATAAAAACAAAATGTAAAACTCACTGTCAATTGACAAGTATAATACATCGAGCCTTGTGTTGTACACAATGGCCTCAAGATAGATTCGTTCCCTTATTGCAGTGCCAAAGGTCTGTCTGTCTCCCAGGATACAACGACATGCCTGCGCAAACCAGAACAATTTTCGTACTCTAACAAAAGAAAAGTTAAAAATTCAGAGAAAAAAATATAATGCATAACATTTTTGTATTTTGAAGGAGGGGACGAATAAGGATTATATAGACAAGATGGTGACTGTTTGGACAGTCACAAGGCTAACTGTTTGACAGTTACACCTACTAACGGTTAAATCCAAGCCTTTTCACAAAAGTAGCAAAACTTACGTGAGGCTTAAAAATAGGGATTTGCACACCCCCTACGCGTGCGATGTGCATAAGCGCGCGCACGTTAAGGTTTCCGGAACGAGGTTCTAAATGCCAACTAGAACCCATGGGATCCCATGTGTGTGCATGGGCCGACTTATCTCTTACCCCACACTTCAAGTCTACAAGCAACAAATTTTATATATAAGCATGTTTCTTTTCTTGTGTTTCTTTCATGTGGGACTAATGTTCTAAACAAACATTTCACTTTGTAAATTAACATTACAAATTGCTAGTAGGGGTAGTTTGGAGCCGATTTTTCATTCACCCATAAAGGGTCTTGGTTAGCTAATTTAACCTCATTATTCTCCATATCAAGGAGATGAAAAACTAATATAGACCAGCCTCAAAAGGTAAGTGGGTCCCTTTTATTATGCTTAAAGTGACCCCCTTACTCATATTTTCTGGTTTTACAAAACCAAATTTTTTCAACAATCCCCCACTGAATTAAAAAGGGTGAAGACAGAAAACGAAAAAAATAAAGAGTACATATAGGAATAGTCTTACATTAGGTAAGGTGGCTTGAGGCTTTGAACTTTCCCTAGTGAAAGTCTATCAGATTTACTAGCTAATCAGTGAACGCGATGTCTTGAACTGTTTAGCCGTTTGTATAAATCAAGACAATAAACTTCACATAAGTCCTTTCCAGACACAGTTGGTTCTCACGGTTGTGTTCATTTTGGCCTTGAATATTCTTAAATTCATGAGTGCTTTAGAGAATTCAGCCTTTACTAATTATCCTAGAACCGGCTTAGTTCTAAACTCACATTGGTGATTAACTATGAAGATTACCCTGTTGTACCTCACTTGTTAAAACAAAATATAGAAATCATTAAAAGCAAAGCTTATCCTGGTCATTCAATGTAGGTAGCACTACTACATCAAAGGAATGGGTTTGAGAGATTGTCTCCTTAGTGCTACTTATAAATCACTCATAATTAGTTTTCGTATTGAATCTAGATCTTGGGATCTTCAGTCAACTAGGTTAGGTTTCCATCAAGGTGACTTTAAGATATAAGCATTAATCACATTCTCCTCGATGTGCAATATATTTGCTCTCTAGATAACCTTTTAGTAAGTGGATCCGTGAGGTTATCTTTCGATTTCACAAAATCAATGAAAATATGTAACGTCCCGGATCCGGGCACCCAAATCCGACCCGAATATCTGAAAAACGACCTGTTTACCTAAGATCTAGGGTGTGATAAAAATTTTAAAAATAAAATGATCCAAAATAATTTTTAAAAATGACATAATTCATATTATATTAAAATAAAAATATTTTGTAAAGACGTTTTGTCTAAAACTTTTGTTTGATAGGCTTTTTGAATTAACTTTTCAGAATTTAAGCGGATAGGCCTAAAATTCTTCGAAAATACAATCTTAATAAAAAATTATTTTATTAATTATTTATTATTAAAAATTATTTTTAAGCATCTTTTGTGAAGGCACTTTGCCCAAAAATATCATTTACTATTTTATTTTAACAGTTTAGCTCAGAAATCTGCCATAACCATATTACAGTACCCGGGTAATACGAAAAAAATTGTAAACACTTCAAAAGTTAAATTTAAAAAGTTTAATTAGTGATTTTAAATGATTCTAAGACACTTTTATGAAAAATGTGAAGTAAAATAATTGTAAGTACATCACATCCATAAGAATTAATGCATTTGTTAAGGATTCACGGCGATATATCTCAAGGGTTAAATCAAAGAGTTTAGGAGGTCAAATATTGATCATCTACATGATTCAAAAAATTTAAATGAAGTTTTAAATAATAGACAATGTGAGTCTTTAACAATTAAGCCTATAATAAATGATACAAATAATAAATATCTAAAGTCCCACATCAATCTCATCGACATTCTCAATTGCCCCTCTGATCTTCACATTATATCGTCCTCATCAAGTGCAGTAACTCTGAAATTTACAACATCCTCAATTTAGTCTGAAATATTTAGTAAATACCATGAGCCAAAGCCTAGTAGGTAATCCAATGTACACCGCATACATATCATAGATAATATCACATATTCTAACTCAAAAATCATGACATATTCAATGCATAACAGATAATATAAACTAACAACGTCAACCAAGAATAATAAATCTTTCTCACAGTTAGTCCAATATCATTATATTTATACGATTATAACTACAACCCAATCTTGAGTCTCCTTCTCCTTCCTACATCGCGAGTAGCCAAAAGGCTCTTCTGCAAGGGTTTGGGGTCTTTCACCCTAGGGCTCCGAGTCCTTAATTTTTATTTCCGCAGGTATCCATTAGGATTACACCCGAACTAACACTTCAATATTATACAAAATCATTATCTATAACCTTTTTTTCTAGCGCACCGACTGATCTGATCAGATTCGAGTCAAAATAATATCCATAACAACATCAATTAAGCGCATACATATAACATGATTAATAAAGTAAAATAAGGAAGATTATCTATTAAAATATGTAGGTGTACCTACCTTGTCCGTTGATCTTCATCTGAACTTAAATCAATGGTGAAAAAGTAATTGCGGGTGTTTTTACCGATCATCGTTGGATGAAACTAAGATTTGAGTATATCGAACATTTTGAAAGTATGAACATTTTTGTCTAAAGGAATAGTCTCAAAGGATGAGACGTTATAGCGTTTCTAGGGCTCTCAAAGCTCTCAACGATTTGTAATGGAGAACTTTCTAATGGTGAAAAAAATGAAAATATGCAGGTTTTTGAGAGATTCTTCTATTTTTAATAATTGCTCAAAAAAGAATGGTAAGTCTTTCTTTATTTACGTGTGCAATTAATTATCATTGGTAATTTATTTAAATAATTTTTTTATTTTTAAAGTTCAAGTCTTTGATTAGAGAAAGATTTTTATTATTTTCAAAAGACTAAAAGTTATGAAAATTTTTAATTAAGACAATTAATGTGTAACTCAAAGATATATATATTAATTATTTTAATTTTATCGCTTGTCAAAAATACCATTCTAAATGTAAATTACTTTAATACCTCGGAACAAAGTTCAGGGTATTACAAAATAATTCCACTAGAGAGCAACTATTTCACGGTATTGTGTCTACGACGGATATGTCGTGACTTACCGTTGTACATATTATTATGTGCCTTGGCCATAGCTACTTGATTGTCACATTAATGTATACATATGACATGCACATATTTATGCCATAAAGGAATATCCTCTAAGAATTGCTAAAGCTATTCAACTTATTTGCCAGTTTTATTTAATGCAATAAATTCTGATTCCATTGTTGATCTGGCTATGCATGTTTGTTTAGAAAATTTTTAAGAAACGGTTGTACCTCAAAGTATAAATACATATCCACTAGTGGATTTTGTCTCTTCAGAATTAGATATCCAGTTAACATCACTGTATCCTTCTAGTACATCATGATATATTGCATAGTGCAGCCCATAGTTTTAGGATGTACCATAATTACCTCAGAACCTTGACTAGTGCTTCGTAGTGATCTGTACCTGGGTCACTTGTATATCTATTCAGTTTGCTCATCAAGTAAGCAATATCTAGTCTTGTGTAGTTCATGACATACATTAAGCTGCATATTATCTGAGAATATTTCAATTGGGATATACTCTTATTAGTATTTTCTTTATGTTATGATTTAGATCGAAAGGTGTTTTTGCAAGACTAATGTTATACTTGTTAAATCTTTTAAGTATTTTCTCAATTTAATGAGATTGAGATAAAACAAGTCCATTAGATGTCCTAGTAATTTTAATTCCAAGAATAACATCAGCAATACCCATGTCCTTTATATCAATATTTTTTGTCAACATTCTTTTAGTGGACTTAATAACATCAATATTAGTCCCCATAATAAGCATATTGTCAACATATAAACATATAATAATATATACTTCATTAATGTTTTTAATGTAGATACAATTGTCACATTCATTAATTTTGAATTCATTTCTTATCATAACACTGTCACATTTTTCATACAATTACTTGGGTGCTTGTTTCAATCCATACAGTGATTTGGCAAGTCTGAACACTTTCTTTTCTTACCATTTGACAATAAAGCCTTCATGTTGTTCCATATATATTTTTTCATTTGATTCATAATTTAAAAATGTTGTTTTAACATCCATTTGATGTATTTCAAGCTTATGCAATGTAGCAATAACTATCAACATACGAATGGATATTCTAGTAATAGGTGAATATGTATCAAAATAATCAAAGTCTTCTTTTCGTTTATATCATTTGGTAACAAGTCTAGCTTTATATTTTTCAATAGAAACATTGGCTTTCATCCTTCTCTTAGAGATCTACTTACAATCAATTTGTTTATTTTCTAGTTGAAGATCCACCATTTCCCAAGTATGGTTTTGCATTATAGATTAAATCTCGTTGTTTACAACTTCTTTTAGAATGTAGCTTTTGGAGTTGACATAGCCTCCTTAAAGGTTTTTAGACTCATTTTTCCAACAAGTATGTTAGAAAATCTAGACCAATAGATCGATTTTGTAGTCTTTACTTTTGCTTCGCTTTTGTTCATCATTATGTGTGTTACTACTCAATGCAATATCACGTGTTTTCTTTTGAGAATGTATATTGTGATCAGTTTTACAAGAAAATATATTCTCAAAGAAAACATCACGTGACTCAATGATAGTGTTCTCATTTATGTTAGTTACACCTGATTTATGAATAAATAACCTGAAAGCACTGTTATTATTTGTAGGACCAATGTAAATACCATCAACTGTTTTAGGTCCTAATTTGATTTGTTTATGTGGTGGAACAACCACCTACGCAAGATACCCCCGTACTTTCAAGAATTTATAAGAAGACACTTTGCCTTTCCATAAATATGAGGTTTTATCATACCTTTTTGAGGGATTTTATTAAGAATATTATTTACTGAAAGCAAAGTCTAGTCCCACAAGTTCTGTTGTAAACTAAAACTAATAAGCATAGCATTTACCATTTCTTTAAGTGTTTTATTTTTCCTTTTATCAATTCCATTTTGTTGAGGTGAATAAGGTACAGTCATTTGGTGAATAATACCATGTTGAACACATAATTCATCAAATGGTAATGACTCATATTCATCGTCACCTCACTCCGTTCTTAGATTTTTAATCTTTTTTTTGAATTGATTCTCAACCTCATTTTTATAAATGATAAACATGTTTATAGCCTCATCCTTTCTTCGAAATAAGTATACATAATAATATTTGGTTGAATTGTTAATATCACGCCCCGAATCCGGTGTCCAAACCCGATCCGAATGCCCGTGGGTCAACCTGTTTACCCCAAGATCCAGGGTGCAATAAAAAGAAATAATTTGAAACACTCCAAAATAATTTAAAATATTTTGTAAATTAAAATGTTTATTCTTAAAATTTTATTTTTTTTTATATGGTAAAACACTAATTTAGTGGGTTGGGAGAGTAGCATTGAAGAAACAGTAGGTTATGGGTATTATTGAGTATACATAGGTTCAACGATTTAGAAAATGGTCCATATCTTTCAAACGGAGCATAATTCACCATTTGGCTTGCGTCGTCTGAAGGGTCTCGTCGAGAACTTCAATTTTTCCAGAAATAGCTGAGGGCCAATTTGGCTCCTATAAGTGGGAAAACACGTTTTATTTTCTAACAGTCTCTAATCCTATTTTGCAGCCCTTTAATTATAACTTGATTAAAATATTTATAAAATATTTTAGAAGTAGAAATAAATAATTTCGGCCACAAAAATGAAAGGAAAATCATGTTACGGTTCACTTCATGTTTCACGCACTTAACCAGATTATGAGATCTTGGGCCCGAAAATTGGGTCTGAAGGCAGTACTGTCAAATTGTTTTGATTTCTTAAAGGACAATTTAAATAATTATATGAAAAAATATAAATTCTCAGTAGAATAATTTCAGAAAATTATAATAATTATTTCACCAATTAAAAAATTGTGACACCAAAAATCTCACCCAATATCCATTCACAAAATTTTATGCATCAAATCAAACTAACCATTCAATCTTGTTATCGAAGGGTGTAGTTATGTTATGATGGAAAACATGCATCCATCTATTTGCTCTTCAATAAAATTATCTTATCATATGATCAAATATTTTCAAATACATCAAACAAAGTAAAATAAATGGCTAGATTTAGATCTCCATATTCAAATCCGAATTAATGTCCTCAATCCCTTCATTCGTTGTGGCGAATGACTCATTGATCACACTTGTAGAGTAAGTCGGTTGAAAACCATGAGTAATGACGCCCAGTAATTCCACGTGTACCATGGTGTATAGACGAATATATGTACAGACATAAGTAACAAATGATCAAGGTGAAGATGATATCAATAGTCATGAATAATGGCATAAGAATAATGCACTATCAAAATGATTAATTATTAAAGTTTTCACTTTTCACTTGACTCGACTAACGAGAGTTTTTTAAATCAATCCAACTAATGGATTGACTATTGATCCGACTAACGGAAATAAGTATAAATCGACCAACGGTTGAAATAGTAGACCGACCAACGGTAAAAATAATGGACCGACCAACAATCAAAAATGATTTTCTTTCTCGTCTTCCCATTCAGTCATCATAAGGTGATGATGAAAATATATAGATGATCATAGAAAATAACATTATAAAAAAAATCACATTAACATGATAATGAACATAATTGGATCTTATATCAAAAGAAGCACATTTAGTAATAGATCAATATAGTTTAAAACAAGATCAATCAAATCATATTGAGGTTAATGGATTCGCATAAACAGAGATCAATACAATCATAGCACAACAATAAAAATGCACCAATAAACACAAATTGAATATGAAAGTAATTTATTCGTGTACGGTACTTACATTTTCTTCTTCTTTCTTGACTTGAGCACTCTTTCTTCAATAATGGAGGAGAAACTAGTATTTTTGAGAGAAAATTTTGGTTAATACTTTTTTTTTACTATTGGGGCTTTTTCAGTGTTGTCAAAATCTTTTATTAATGTGCTAAAAATTAAAGATGTTTTATAACAAATCTTTCGTAATTCTTTGTATGTTATTCTTTTAAAAGTAAGTATTCTTTCAAATTAAATAATTATTTAATATAAGTTGGTAAGTTTCTATTAATTGTTTAGCAATGAATTATTTCAAATGTTAGAATTTTCTATATACTTATTATTACAAAGTTTCCAAGAATGAAGAGTGAAAATCTTTCTTTAATAACTTAATTGTTGAGTTTTGTATAAAAATATTTTTTGACATGTCAAATAGTTAAATGTTGATTTTCATTTAGAATTGATGTTTTCTAATTATTATATCAATTTCTAAAAGTGTAGGATTTTTAGTTAAAATCATTAAAGACAATGGTGTGCTACACTATTACTAAAATTAACCCATGATTAAAGGTTTCCAAAATTTTAAATTTTTTTCACTTAATTTTCTTAATAGATAAAAGAAGTATTGTACTTTACCAAGTATGGAATACAAAAGATTTATTATAAATTGAATTTGATTATTTACATTATTAGGATGATATGACATTTTCATATTTTATTTAATTAATTAATTATTAATTTAAAAAAAATACATCTCTTTACTTAGTATTACTAATACGCCATTATTATTCCTTATAAGAACTTACACACCAATTATATAGTCTACAAGAAGTGTGTCCTACCCCAAGTACTCTATAGGATCTACTCCAACCCAATTTAATTATAAAAAAATATTTAATTACGCGCGAATTCACTTATATAGTTAATTAGTGCATTATAGATATTCAATCACAGAAACCCTAACATTATCATTATTTTATCTGAATTTTATTAGAATCCTTAAGTCAGATTTGTTAGTTAATGACTAAATTATGCTTATAAATTATATTAATACTCCGAATAAAAGTTCAGGGTATTACAGTTAATGAATGTAATGAAATACTTTTTACTTCCTCGAGTTTATACAAATTTTAAATTACATATATCGTTATGAATTAATTCTAGAGGTTCAGTACTTCTATTTATGGAGTGAAAATGTTGTTTGGCAAATTTATAGTCCACACATTTCACATTTATGATTTTTATCAATATGAAATTTGGGCAACAATCCTAAAATCATTAATATCTTTAAAGAACCATAATTTACATGCCTAATCTAAAATGCCAAACATTAAATAACTTAAGCATGTAAGCAGAAGAAGCAATTTTATTGATAGAGTCAATTGTTACATTTAATTTAAATATCAATCACATAAATACCCCTTTCCTACAAACATGCCACCTTTTGTAAGGACAAACTTGTCCAACTCAAGCACTATCTGGAATCCATTCTTGCTTAGCAATGATCCAAATACGAGATTTTTACGAATATCGGGTACATAAAGTACATCATTCAATGTAAGATCCTTCTCCGAAGTGAATTTCAGAATTACTTTTCCATTTCCTTTAACCGTTGAAGTCGAAGAGTTTCTCATAAATAGTTGTTCTCCATGTTCCACATTCATATAATTAATAAAAAGATTCTTGTCGAAACATGTGTCGAGTGACACCTGTCTCCACCCACCATTCTTTGGTGTTGTATACCAAATTAACTTTAGAGATGACTGCTGAAAGATTGATATGAGAAACCATAGCTGATAGATTTTCTATTTCTGTCACATTTGCTTGAGCCGATTTGTTCTTTGTTGAATATTTATCCTTATGCTTGCAGCAGTCCTTAGCAATATGTCCGGGTTTGTTGCAGATAAAACAATTACCCTTTAACTTGTTAAAGTTCTTTCTTGAGGACTGTGAAAATGATTCTTCTTCTTCTTCTTCTTCTTCTTCTTCTTCTTGTGAGAATATTGTTTGGGTTTTGAAGAGCTTTCCTCCATCACATTTGCCTTTGCTTTTACATGATTTATTTTGGGGTTCTTCTCATTCATCTTATTGTCTTCTTCAATCCTCAATCATACAATCAAGTCTTCTAACTTCATTTCTTTTTGTTTGTGTTTCGAGTAGTTTTTGAAACCTTCAAGAATGGTGGTAATTTTTCAATTATTGATGCCACCTGAAAGGATTCACTTATACTCATACCTTCTGCATAAATTTCATGCAGGATAATTTGAAGTTCTTGGACTTGATTTGTTACTGCATTGGAATCCATCATCTTGACATCCAGAAATATGTCGACAACAAATTTTTTCAATCTGGCATCTTCTTTTTATACTTTTTGTCTAATGATTCCCATAATTCCATAGCAGTTTTGGTTGGGTTGTATACACGATACCGATTGTTGTCCAATCCATTGAGAATGTAATTTTGGCATAGGAAATCAGAATGTTTCCAAGCCTCAATAACGGCAACAATGGTTTTGTCTGTTTCGTTCTCTTCTAGACCAAGAGCATCTTCAGTGGGAAATTTGACCAGATTTAATGTTGTCAGATAGAATAACATTTTCTGTTGCCGTCTTTTAAAGCTTAAACCATTAAACCTTCTGGTTTCTCTAGGTTGTTCAATGAAAGATTTATTTTATCTGTTTTTGCGAAACTAGCTAGAATCACACAGACGAAAATAATCAGAATCTGTCTTAAGATTGTTATCTGCGTGATTTTTAACAGTAAATTGAAGAAAGAAGATGATAATAATAACAAAAATAAAAAAAGAATGTAAAACTCACTGTTCATTGACAAGTATAATAGATCGAAGCTTGTGTTGTACACAATGACCTTAATTAAGATAGATTCGTCCCCTTATCGCAGTGCCAAAGGTCTATGGATGCCTGTCTCCTAGGATACAAAGACACGCCTAGTGAATCGGAACTGTGTTCGTACTCTCACAGAAAAAATGTTCAAAAATTTAGAGAAAAATGTAATGCATAAAATTTATATATTTTGAATGATGGGACGAATAAGGATTATATATACAAGGTTGTGACTGCATAGTTGTTTGACACTTACACCCACCAACGGTTAAATCCAATGCATTAGAATAACTGTTTGACAATTACAATACAATGAATCCGTCCAAGCCAAGCCCATTCACAGAAGTAACAAAACTAACGTGAGGCTTAAAAGTGATGAGGATTTGACTTCCCCTGCATGTGCATTTGCATCACGCACGTTAAGGTTTTCGGAATGAGGTTCCAGAATGTCAACTGGAACCCATGGGCAGTATGCGCGCGTACGTGGGCTTATTATCTCTTACCTCACACTTCAAGTCTTCAAGTCTACAAGTAACAAGTTCTATATATAAGCTTGTTCCCTTTCTTGTGTTTCTTCCATGTGGGACTAATGTTTTAAACTAACATTTCACTTTGTAAACTAACATTACAAATTGCTAGTAGGGGTAGTTTGGAGCCAATTTTTCATTCACTCATAAGGGGCCTTGGTTAACTAATTTAACCTCATTATTCTCCATATCAAGGAGATGAATAACGAATATGGACCACCTCAAAATGTAAGTGGGTCTCACTTTTATTTATGCTCGAAGTCACCCAATTACTCATAATTTTTTTTCAACATGAACAAGCTAATCCAGATCTCAAATGGACTCGGATCCATATCCCTTGATCAAAATCCGAGCAACAACTCCTATAGATCCATACTCAATAATGCGTGTGTTATGAATGTATGGTCAAGTGATCAGGTCAATTTTGTTGGCACATGAGATCTCCAAGTGAAATCCAATCGAGATTGGACCCACATAATCAATGCACGAGTGCCATCTCCACATATACAAGATGATGTAGTAACCGTTGAACAGTATACAGTAAATGCAGCCTACGATTTATTGATCTAACATGTCTTGTCGATTGGATGGTCATACCAAGGTTTAAAGGAGGCCGTTTTAACGGTTAAACGGACTGGGGGTGTTATCATTTAAACGGCCGTTAAAACGGATTGAAACGGTCAGGGGCAAAAATGGAAAAAAATGGGAAAAAACGTAATTAAACGGATTTTAACGGTTTTAAAAAAACTGAAAAAGCGGCGCTGAAATTCAAATTTTGAAATTTGAAAAAAAAAAAAATAGAATTTAACGAAAATTAAACAGATTTTAACAGAATTAAACGGTTTTAACGGCCGTTAAAACAAAAAAACGGCCGTTTTTTTCAAAACCGATCAAATGCATTTAAACAGTTTTAACGGAAATGGGCTTGGGGCATTACCGTTTAAACGGCCGTTTTTAAAACCATGGGTCATACATCAACAGCCAATTGGTGATTTCTAACCTTGGGATCTGAGACTCAAATCCAACGGTTAACAATCACTAATAAGTGATTTTTTAAGTGTGTAGATCCACCTAGGGATGGGTGAATGTATACAGTCAGCGGTCTCTAAGAGTGTGCCAGATACCACATACTGTGGTCCGTCAGGAAGTTTGTTGACCAATATCAGTCGTCAAAGATTTATTATTCGAGATGCCGAAGAAATTTGCAATTTATCGTGGTTGTCGTGACCCTATCCGAACCGACAGTTTTCCGGCTCCGAGAAACCCGCCTTGTCATGCTTCTATCATCACCATCATATCATTAACGCATAATTGCATTTCTTTCGATCTCGAGTGGTCCCCACCACTACCAAGTTTTCAAACCCCATTGTCTGCCTCCACGTGGGCCTTTCCTCTTACGTGGGACCCATCGCCTCGAAAGGGTTCCTTGCAAGGCAGGTCGAGTAAAACTTAATGGGACCGTACACTTCAGCATTAAATACAGCACGTGGCGATGTCTGCAGCGTACGATGAGAGGAGAATCAGAGCCGTTGATCTGGGGGAGTGTAGAAGACCGATGCCGTGGTTGACACGAGTCGCAGGGGTGTCATAAAAGTTGCAGTGAAAAGGCTTCGAAGCGTCCACGTCGGCTATTTAATCGATCCCCTCGTTACTCGGGCTCTCCTCGTTTCCCGATCCTCCGCTCCCGCTGACACCAACACTACCGGTCTCCGGGCCATCTCATCTCGCCGTCCATTTCTTCAACTCCAACGGTCCCGATCGCTAATTCCTTAATCGCCGTCTTCTCCAAGACGTGTTTCACGGAAGACCGAAACCGCGACAGATATCACCCTAAATACGAAAAGGGTCGGGCTCAAGTGACCCCCTTTTTTGACCCCCTTCTTGGCGTACCCATGTAGAAGATGAATCAATGGCTGATTTTTGGTGGGGATGATAACCTCGCCATATAGATCACCCCAACAAAAAAATCAGCACATTCTGAAATTTCTAACCCCACCAAATGTGGTTTTAAAGTTATACGGTAAAAATCGACGGTCCATAATGCATCTGCTTCTAAACCAGTCTATGAATATCAGAATGATTTGAATTTTTGTGAGGATGATCTCCTCACCATAGAGATCATCCTCACCAAAAATCAGCCATTGATTCATCTTCTACGTGGGTACGCCAAGATGGGGGTCAAAAAAGGGGTCCCTGGAGCCCGACCCATAAGAAAAACTGAAAACGTATATTTAAGAAGGCCCAAAAAACCAAGAAAAGTTTGCTTATTATTCTATTTTTTAGAAATTAGACGAAAATACCCCTTAACAAACAATGCATTCCTTTGTAACACCCCCTTGATAAATATTCGATATTAATGAAACGCCCTTTGTTTTAATTATTTTGGTCAAGTCCCTTTTGACTGTTTTTGACCATCATTTAATGAATCTGAAACATTAATATTGTGACTCGAAAATTGAAAGGATCATTAGAACTAATTTCTAGGTGATGGAATTAATGTTTTTGACTCAGTCAACGACTGTATACCACAAAATGCAAAAATGTTCTCTAAGAATATAGAATCCGTCTAGAGCTACACCCATTTCTTACATCCAATTCTTACACCCAAGGGTGGGGCCCACATGGAGATCGTGTTGGACAATCCAACCGCACAATGAGTTTTTCATTCTACCTCACAGAAAATCAAGAAAATTCAACATTCCTAACTGAATGAAAAATATACTTTAATTAGAAAAATCCAGACCATCCAATTAAACCATTATTTTGGATTAATTTTTTATAAGGTTCACAATGTCGTAATGAACTGATTTTTGCTGATAATGATCATCATGACAAGAACAGCTCAATGAATGGTTGGATTGTCCAACTTGATCTCTATGTGGGCCCCACATCCGGGTGTAAGATCTGGATGTAAGAAATGGGTGTAGCTCTAGACGGACTAAGGGTCAGGATCGAGGGACAACCATTTTTGACAACAATTTTAGGGTACCTACATGGAAGATGAATCAATGGCTGATTTTTGGTCAGGATGATCTCCTCAACATATAGATAACCCCAACAAAAAATCAACCCATTCTGAAATTTCTAATCCCATCAAACGTGGTTTTCAAGTTACATGGTAAAAATAGACGGTCCATAATTCTTCAACTTCTAAACCAGTCTACGAATATCGGAATGATTTGAATTTTTGTGAGGATGATCTCCTCATCATAGAGATCATCCTCACTAAACATCAGCCAATGTAAGTGGGTACGCGAAATGGTTGTCCCTAGATCCTGACCCAAAATATAAATTCCCAATTTTAAGTAACCTTTCTTTGGTGAAAAAAAGATTTTAAAATAACTAAAAATAAGTATTTCTTCTTGCATAAAATATTAGGTGCCCTATACCATGATTTCATCAAATTGAGAACATTAGGTAGTCCCCCCCATCCCCCATACCAGTGATATATATTGCTGAGTATAATATGGTGCAGGGTCAAGACCATTTTGAACATAAGACTGTGTGTATCAACAATAATGCAGGTTTTTATTTTTAAGCTGGCATCTTTTTAATTGGTGCGAGATCAGTAATTCGCATGTACGTACGAATTGGTTTGGACTAAGCTTGTCGCTTAACAGTGTAGGCTCTTACCACCTTGCAATATTGACCGTTGAATTGGACTGCTAGAATCTAACTCTTATTCTAGTGTAGTGATTTTATACAGCATCACTAGTCCCGAAGTCCGGACGAGGCAGGAGGGTTACGTCAGGTTGACAGTCGGTGTAAAATTTTGTCATATCTTATCATAAATCTCGATCCATTGTCTTAACAGAAGAAATGACTTTAGACAGAATTATTGAATGGAAGATCAAGATTCATACAGCCGACCCATATGGACTTATGATGGTGCATTTGGAATACTAGAATCTTATCCAAATGGATGATCTTCATTGGAATAATAGTATGACAATTTAACTCTTTTTACTGCACATTGACCAAAATGCCCATGAATTAAATTTAAGCTCATGGGCATTTATGTCCATGTGCATTAAAGTGTCTTTAAAATACAAGATTTCTAAACGAAATATGAACAGAAATTAGAAAAAAAAGAAAAAAAAATGGAGTCACCATCGCTCAGGGTTTGGTGGTCTGGCCGTACAAATGGATTTAAAAGCAGGGAGTGAAAGAGCTAAAAATAATAAGGTAATGATGAAGAATCGCATTAAAGTAGGGGTCAGGGAAAACGATGCTGTCAACCTTGAAGAGGACGTCCTACACCCGAGCACCATCCAAATTAACCTCCTGAGGATGACAGCAATACAGGTCTCTTTGTTTTTAATGTTTGTCTTGTTGCATGTGTGTATGTGTGGTAGGGTTGAGCAGGTGGTAGCAGGTAAACAGGTTGGTGGTTGACCGGCAGCGGCACTGGGAAACGAAAGAAAGAATATAAGTAAAAAAAGAAAAGAAAAAAACATTCAGGTGAGGTTTTCGACGGTGGGGGGGTGCGTACGATGCATAGGTGCTTAGGTTAGTTTGAGTAAATAGCTAAATTGGGATGTTTAAAAATAAAAAGCAGAATTAGTGAGATGGAGTTTAGTCTTGGAAAAAGAAGTCAGAAGTGTTTCTCTCTCTATAGTCTATAAAGCTAAGTGGGTTAGGGTTTGAAAAGAGAGAAGATGTGGGTTGTGGTGTGTTGTTCTTGTTGTTGAGGGGAATGTTGGCTGGCTCGAGGCTTTCAGATACTGGTGACTGATGAAGGCATCGGACCAGGCTTCATTCCCCTCAAATTATCTCTTTCTCTCTCTCTCTCTCTCTCTCTTTGACGTTTAGGTTAGGTTGAAGGGAATGTTGTCTGGCTCGAGGTCACCTAGGTTTTCATTTTTACATCTCTCGCTGGTTTTTTTTTTTTTGGATTGAACGCCTAAATGATGACTTCGGACCAGGCTTCATTCCCCTCAACCAACATTTGCTACCTGCTGTTTCCTTCTTTCTTTACTGGCGGTAATGTTAAAGCATCTCTCTCTCTCTCTTTCTCTCTCTTTTCTCTTTTTTTATTCACTGCATCTTACAATTTAATTTACAGCATTCTTCTTCTCTTTGCTTTTGGACATTTTGCATGGAATTTTTCTTTTCAACTCTCTGTTTTGTCTATATACTAGATCACCACTGACCATTGACTTTGTACATATTTTTATGGGTTTGTTTTACCTTTCATCATCATCATCATCATCTCTCTCTCTCTCTCTCTCTCTCTCTCTCCCTACATTTCTTCGACAATGTCCATGTTTTCCATCAGAAAGGATATATTTTACAAGTCTTTTCCCTAACTACAAGAGATTTTCCTTAATGATCCAGATGTTCATTTCATAGTTACAAGATGCTGGGACTGTAAAACCCATTAAATGTGAAACTATCTGCATGCTAGTCTAGGTTTCTAGGCATCTAGGGTGGGTTTCAAATTTAAACAAACATTTTCTTCTAGCCCTGTTGAGTTCTCAGCTTTTCAAATGAACCCAGTTGTTACCACACCCTGCAGGTAAAACTTGTTTCTCTCTTTTTTTTCTCTGTCATCTTACATTCAACAAGGTAATATGGAAACCCAAGACTAGTGTGACCTAATTAAGAGACTACTGAGATGAGAGTAGATCACACAGTGTTGATGATGTAAATAACCTAAATGGGTAAGTTTTATTTTCTTTTTAATCTGGTATTTTATGCATTTTTAGTTAATTTTTGTTCTTGTTTTGTGATTATTAATGCGTTTGTTTCCATTCTATACAACTGTGAAACCTCCAGCATAATTGACCATGGAAACGTAACTGTTGAATTTAATTTTAATTTGTTTTGTTGTGACTTGTGGGAGTGGGTGCATTTAAGGTACTGAAGCTGGTTGGACATGTGGAGGAGTGAAATGAATGAAGGAAGAGATGCCAAAGATAGATTTTAACGAGAAAGAAGCGAGTTTCTCGGTTACTACACATCTCCTGATTCGTGTGGAAAGGTAGTACTTCCTGGTGATGCCATCATCTCAAACCACGGGGATGCATTTACAAGGCTTTTAAGGTGTTGAAGGTTTAGTTTCCATCCCTGGAAAAGCTCCTGATCAGCAATGGCAGCTCTCAGTAGTTAGTACAGATCTGCCCTTTTGAAAAACCTACAACAGTTCATTCAGTACATCAGTCCTGTAGAGAGAGAGAGATCGAGAGCTTAGTGAGAGAGAGTTTAAATATGTAGTTTTCTTAAATTAAATGACGACGACCTGACGTTTCTTGGAAAATGAGACAAAACAGTGACTGGGGTATCGTCCATCACCACTTCCTTCTTCCAGAAGGAGACCATTGCCTTTTTTTTTTTTCTGATTAACTTGTCCATATATACACAGGGTAATCGATTTTTCGAAAAAAAGGTTTTTACTTCTTCTACAACTCACAAAGTCCTCTCTACAGATTTGATAGAAATACCCTCTACAAAAATCATTTTGTACAATCAAAATTAATAAAAAAGAGAAAAGGGTATATATAGAGATATTTAAATATATATTTTGTCCCTAGCTAGGGCAAGCAATGTACGTTGTATAGCACACAGATGTGTTGTTTTCTGTCTTATTTGTATCTGTGAGAGAGAAGGGTCACGTTTGCTGTCTATAATTCTACATTTCATACTGTTACTTTCTCCTTTTTGTCTAATGTCCAAACCACAGTTCTTGTCGTCGTTTATCTCATGTGGGTTTCTTTCAAAGTCAACTGATAATTGACTGCTCGTACGCTTGCAACTGGCTTAAACTTTGTTCCTTATAATCAAAGGTTAGAAGCCGCTTTAATTGGTGGAAGAAATTGATCGATCCTTTGCTTGTAGAGGTGTGTTATGGGATGGATCCGATGCCCATCATGCACAATGGGCCATAGTCCACCTAATGTACATGTTCCTGGCCAACTCATTGATAAGGACCGTTCAGTTGGTGGGCCACCTCGATCTTATTTTGAATAAAAAGCAGATCAACTGCATAATTTTAGCTTCGTATACCCTTGGTCCCTTGTAGAAGGTGGAACAAGTGATAATGATACATGTCGATCACTTGGTGATGCTATGGCCATGAATGCTACGATCTAGGCCTTTTCTCAAATCCTACGATCTACCCTTTTCTCAAATCCTATATACTATCTCTTTATGACCCCCTTTGCATGATGCTATGGCCATGAATGCTATCTGCGAGCAGCCTTGGGTTGGTTACTCCATGCCTTGCTAAGCCTGACCACAACTCATAGGGAAATTGTGGTTCAAACAAACATATGCATCATGCGGTGCCACGACACATCTTGAGCCACTTGGCTTTTAAGGTGGTGTCATCTCATAATCAACATCCCCTTGGTATTTTACCGGCCATGCGCAATCATTCAAGAATGGTAGAGGGCACCCGTAATGTAGCAAATTATCCTAATTCAGGCCTTATAAGCATACACCTGTTATGTTTTGTAGAGCCTTATGGTGTTAGAATACTGTAGATCAAGCCACAACACCACGGGTCGAGATACGGAAACCCTAGTTTCTCTCTGGAATTTTTTTCCTTAAGGGTGTTTTCGTATTTTACATAGAGATACGGGAACCCTGGTTTTGTCTTTGGGGTTATATATACCTCATCAGTTTTCGTGAGATGATTATGATTGTATTGTGAGTTTTCTTTTGCCTCAAAGCATATATAGTGGAATCGGCATGAGTCCATGGAAATACCTCGATCTTGAGGAACCACTTAAATCTATGTGTTGTGTGTGGTTGCATTTTCATGTTATTTATTCTTTCTTCCAACAGCCCTTACCTAGATGAGGAACACTTCTATTGTTTATCCATTTTTAATTCCTTCCTTTCCTTTGGCCTCCCATGGTATCCGTCCCTGGTCATGGATAAACAAAGGACGACAAATTGGGCATCGGCATGCAAGGATGTACTTGTTGCTTTTCGAGCTTGACAAACATGAAGTAGGGTTTGAACATGGTACGAGTCATATACGGATGATCTTGAATCATGCGTGTGTCTTCACATTCAAAACACCCCAAAAGATCTGAATTGGGATTTTATGGATACACAGATAGATCAGCCAAGGTTGCCGATATTGAGGATATATAACAAACTTGTTTGTCTTAGCCTAGCCTCAATGCCGAGGTGGAGGATAATAGTCCTAGACAATTCCCTTCCAGGTTCAGGAGGTTTGGGGGACTCGTCCAGATTCAGGAGTGAACTCATTCAGATTTAGAAGTTTGGGGGAACTCATCCAAATTTAACAGTTCTAGGGGACCCTTCCAAATTCAGTAGTTCTGGGGGGCTCATCTAGATTCATGAGTTCTGAAGGACTCATTGGCAGTATGTGGTCGTGGTATAGATGAACTCTATGCTTTAAATGAGGTTTAATTTCTTCTATAAATTCCCCCAGTGTCCCAGCGTAGTCGATGGATCAATAGTTGGAGAGGGTGATGGTTGTGAGGCATTGTCGCTTGTGCATGCCTCTATGATGCATAAGTAGGTATGGAGTACTGTAATATCACGCGAGAACTGCAGTAACTTCACACTGTAGCTAGCGACTGATCATGTTCCATCTGGAAACTGTAGTAGATCGACATTGTAACAACTTCTCACTGTAGCAAACTGAGCACTATAGCAACTGACCACTATTGTAACTTGACACTATAGTAGATCAATCTTGTAATGACTTGGTATTGTAGCAACTTGGTGCTGTATTAAGAATGACAGTAGAAGAAGTTGAAGAATCCGAAAAGCAAGATATATCCAGCCGGGCATCCCTAGGTTGAGGGATCCGAATAATTATTGTCCATGCCCCCTTGTTGGATGGTCTACTAAATATATAACATCACTTATGTATTATGATTTTTTAAATTGTATGTTCTATTCAGTAAAACAATATAGCAGCAGTAGTAAATTATAAAGATATGTTCTTTCTAGGTTGATCTTCGAGTGAATGCCCAGAAGAATCTTGATTTGTATGACATCGTTTGGATGTCTGTCCTATCAAACAAACAAATATGTATAGACTGAATCAAGAGATTGGATGATTCACGTAGGTATAGACTAAGATGGATCCAAAAATATGGGTCAGCAAATCAAACATTAATCGAGCCCGAGGGAGGTAGGAATTAACCTGTAAGTGTAATGGGCCCTTTAAAATTGCCCAAGGTTTGGGTAGTCCAAATAAATGTTAACTAAAATCCTATAAAATATAAAGTCATATATTTCGATATGATTATCTAATTCAATGTCAAAGACATGTCCATGCATGTATTAGTCATAGGTGGCGTTTGGTAAATTAAGTGTTAAGCACTTAGAGCTTAAAATGATTAAAATAAGTGAGGATATATAGCTTAAATTAAGTGGCTGAAAGAACAAAAAAAATATGTTTGGTAAGGGTCTTATGTCTGAAAACTTAAGAGAAGGGTATAATAGGGATTATAAAATATTTAGAAGGACACTTTTGTCTTAATTTTATAGAGGTTCTTTACATAGTAGGGTATTATGGACATTTTTGAAGGAATCAAGGATTCTTTCAAAAAAATGCCAATCACCGAAACCACTTACCGCAATAAGTCAACATAACCTAACTTTTTTGCTTATGTCTGAAATTCTATGATTTGGGTGTTAAGTGCTAAAATTAAGTTGTTTACCAAATGCTACTTAATCACCAAAATCACTGAATTTCAGCCCATTCAGACTTAAGGCCTGAAAACAAGTTTTACCAACGCCACCTTAGTCTGAGTCCTTAAATCAATTATAATACCTTGAACTTTTATTCAGGGGTATTAGTGTAAGTTACCAATAGAGGGGTAATTTTGGCATTCTATTTTTTTTCGAGTAAGCATTATTTCTTGTTATATTATGTTAGTAACACAAATTAAATAAATGCAAGAACTTAGCCAGAACATCATTATCATGTCACATATATAAGATAGATAAAATTGTGATACTTGTACATCTTCAAATACTAGTGTAGGGTCATTTTATGAAGAATTGATCATGAACTTAATCTAATAAGAGCATAATAAATTTAATTAAAGAAAAATATTAGTATGAATTAAATATTCTTTAATTAATATGAGAAAAAAATTCTTCTTTCTAATTGTTTTATTTTTATATGTTTGGTTGCATGTTAGATAGTTTATAATTGTTGGGTGGACTTTAGGGCCAATTTAGAGACTTTTGGGACTTAAAATAACCTTAATTAAATGAGACTTAGTTTATACTTATAGATTTCAGGCCCATTTCTAGCCCATATATATCCTAAAATAAATCTTTTAGTGGGTTGTTAGATACAACCATATAAACATTACACCAAAATTGTCAATTTGCAACGGTTTTCGACTATTGCGAATCTAATTTGCAATGGTCCTTATTTTGAAGTTCCCAAAGAAAAAAAAACATATTTGCAACGGTTGTGAATCGTTGCAACCCTTGAAACGGTTCATAACCGTTGCAAAACATAATTTTGGTATACTTTTTTTTTTTGATGAATGCAAATGTATTAAAAAGAAAAGGCAATACAACCCCGAAGGGCAAAAAGGGACCTGGAATCAAAGGCCTATTTCACAAAATGAAAGTAGGTCTGATTTGGATCTTCCATAAAAACAAGAAAGGGGGGCCAAAAGTCCCACCACAAACTAGAATTTAAAGGTAAATTAGCACCCTGCTTGTTGGCACATTGATTCGCACTGAAATTAGCTTCTCTCCAAATTGAGGAGAAGCGAATAGCCTCAAACTTGTGCTTAATATTTTCCCATTTCTCTTTGAACTTCCAAGGAATTTCATCACCTTGGAAGGCTTTGATAGCTGCCTCCGAATCATATTCTATCCATATATTGACCCATCCCTGCTTCAGGGCCATGTCTGCTTCTTCTAGAATAGCTGTGCATTCCACCAAATAATTGGTTGTGGTTCCCAAACTAGCAATAAAGTCTCCCATCGTAATACCCGAAGAATTTCTAAAGTGGATTCCCAAGCCCCCACGACCCGGATTACCTTTAGCAACGCTGTCATACATGCTAGTTTGGAGACTGATGAAACACAGCTATAGAACAAGACACTAAAAAGTACTATTTCTTTCCTGCACATGCAGTAAAATTAGAAAGAGAATAACAAAATGTATGATTATATTCTGACCTCTTAAGATTGAAATCCAATTTAGACATCAGTAGAGATAAGATTCGGAAAATAGAATTAGACTAAGATAAACAATATTGCATTGTCCATAGCAGCAAAATTGCAACATAAAATGTAAACTATATTTCTTATAATAAATAGAACAACATGTAATGAAACCTGTATGTGATACATTTTCCTATTGATTCTAGATACCAACAAAGGTATTGGAGTTTGGGCTTTGATTTTCAGTTGTGATAAACTAAGAATATGCTATAACTCAGGTTTGCTTGGATTTGGGAAGAGAGGGAGAGAGATTCACTTCTTAGGGTCGACTGATTCCCATGGTTGACTCAATCCAAGCTTGATTCCCATGGTTAAAAATATAACCAAAATAATGCTTGAATCCACATGGCACACTCGTTAGGGTCGACTGACCCATGAATATTTGGTCCACTGTGATAAATCGTCATTTTATACAATTCTTCCATGCTTTCCTTGAAGAATTGTCATATTTTTTATGTTAATAACCCGTTGAGGAAGATTTTATGAGCATTATGGCATTTCGGGATTCTCGTAGTAAAATTCTCATAATATTGGCTTTAACTATTGGCTAATATCAATTTATTGTATTTTGTGCGTGTAGGTTCTCAAGCCCAAAGCCTAAAGGAAAATTGCAAAGTACAAGTCCATGAGATCAAGCCCAAATCTGAGCAAAAGGGTGGGCTACATTGACGGACTAAGATATGGGCCAAGATTTAGACCTGAAAAGATTGTAGACATTGAATTCATAAAAGGAAATGATCTTCATGGAATGGACATGTGTAAATTTATAGAAATAAAGAATATAAAAGATTGGCAATTGTTAAAAGAAAGAAAATAAATACAAAGAAAGGAAAGAAGATTACCTATCAATTAAAGAAAATATTTGTTTATAAGGTATTTAGAAAGAAATAAGATTTCTTTAATTACACATGGAAGGGTGCATTTCTAAATGAAGAAGATGAATCTACACATAAGGCAAGTGCTGGACGTGATTGGCAACACTACATCTCCAACCTTGATGAACGGATAAGAATCTCTTCTAATTTAGGAAGGGATAGATGCCTACTAACCTATAAAAAGACCACATCTCAAATGATGGAAGGTGTTATTCTCTTGGCAACTCTTTGGTCGGACATTTTCTCATCTCTTGCTCTTCGGATTTGGAATCAAACGGCAGTTCTCACTTACCTCGGCTCATTGTTCTCCACGAATCAGGAATCTTCTTATTCTCTTTTATTTTATTTTATTTGCTTTGTAATTGTGTTATCCCGCGGTAACATTTAGTGGATGATTTTTTTTATTAATAAGAATCTCTTCACTTATATTCTCTCATTCTCTATTTATTTCAGTTTTTATTCTTCTTGAATTTTTTAGATTATTTTTGCTTTTTTTTTTGCTAAAAATTTTTGGTCGATTAAGTTATTCATCATTCTCACCCCTCATTGTAGTTCAACCCCTTATTTGCACTATACTTAAATTGTTAGTTTAATTGGGTTTGGGTTTGCAGCGGTTTGATTGGACAGTAAAATACAACGACTAATCAAACTACTGTCCATCAAATGGCGCCATTGCCGGAGAGGGAGAATGAAAGGTGAAGACAACAATCAAGCAAAAATATTCAAGCAAAGAAACAATCTCTCATTTTTCTCAATTTTTTTGTTTCGTCATCCAGGTAAGTACCCCTTGTGCACCGCATCCCTATGTTAGCAGTTTCATTTCTTAGTTTTAGAAGTACATAGATTCAAAAAAAAAAACAAACAAAAAAAATATAGATTTTTTTTTTGCTTTATTAGTATAACATTTTTTTTATTACTTTACTTCTTTTTCTTTTCTTTTTGCTTTATTAGTGTAACTTATTTTTTGCTTTATTAGTATAAAATCATTCTGGTTTTATATATATATATATATATATATATTGCTTTATTAGTGTAACTTTTTTTTTCTTGCTTTATTAGTGTAATTTTTTTTGTTTGTGCATTCATTATGTCGATTTATTGCTTTAGCATTTTTGCATTAAAATACTTAAGGGCATTGGAACCCCAATAAGATACGGTCGGGATTTCATCAGCCATTCCGTGGCCACAAACCACCATGTTTGTATAAGCGTACCCAAAGCCCAACTTAATTTAAAAATTATTAGACATTGGCCTTAGGGTTACGAGCTCAATAGGACAGAAGCGATTGTTAGCCACTCTAGTGAGTTCGCTTTCAAATTGACAAATAAGGATAGTCTCTGTCTAAGGAAAGAAGGACGTACCGTCATTAAGTAAGCCTAGTGCCTCTCCTTTCCTGGGAGAATTGTGGGGGAAAAATATCTGATCTTATCTCACACAATCTTCGAGGTTAAAATGATTTGTATCTCGAGGTAGATCTGCTAGGTGGAGAGAATTTGTAGCCTTGTGATTCGGACACCTCTGATATTCGCTTAAAAGTGCTTATTTTAAGCTATTATCCTTCAAGCGTTGTCACTCTCCTACGTAAAATTTTCATTTTTTTCAACTTTTCTACGTAAAAATTTCTTCAATTGCATAGAACACACTTTTCTGGACAAAATGGACTATTTGCATAAATTAAACACATTCTCGGAACTCTAGATATTAAGTCATTTTTCTCATTACGCGCTTTTCGTTATTGTAGAAAACCCGAGCGGACGATTAATATCGAGACTTATGGGCTGCGATCAACAACGAAAGTCACGATCAAAGGTCAGTGAACCATGCAGGATAAAAAGGTGAACCAAGACAGTGGAGTTGGTAAAGCTGGAGAACGGCCAAGTTGGAAAACAAGTGGACCTAGCTGCAAACCACGATTTGAGAAATCTGAAGATACAGACTAAGCAAATGAGTCACGATACTAAGCCAAGAAATTGGACTAACGTGTGGCCAATGCAGTATATGCACTTATAGATCAGGATGTCAGGCCAAGGCGATGGACTACAAGATATTAGACGGTTGACACAAGAAAACTCAAAACCTAAGGGCCAAGATCAAGCTAAGGCAAATCTTCGAGAACCCATGGTTACATCTTTGATTAAACAACACAATTATTATATGTGGACCAAGTGTGATCAAATGGCATCGGGCCACCACGGATTGACTCAAGGACTTGGACCATTGAACCATGTGGCAATATGCAAGTTATGGTCGGTTATGGTGTTTTGGAAAAAGGAAAAGTTGCAGACGGGTCTCACCAATTAAAGATGATGAGGACATCTTGAACATCCAAGAGATGATGATGAAGATACAACTGAAGTATTATCTAAGGTGGTGGAAGGCCACGAAGAGATCTCATTATTAAAATAAATTCTGAGTCACAAGTTGACTCACCATTTCTTCATGTCCGCAATATTTTGTTGAGAGATCTCATTATCATTTGTTTTGATCATTGAACTCGGAACGACATCAAAATTGGATTATTACGATAGAACCTTTTTCTATATCCATTCAAAACAAGTTACATGAGAGTGCAAACCCTAGAAAAATCATTTAGGCCATTTTTCTAAACATTTCAGCCTTTTAGCCTACCTGAATTATACTTCACTAGAAACCCTTTGAACTATTTATAAGAGCTTTTCCTTGTTAAGCTCATTAACCAACAACCTAGTCCAATTACGAAGTATGACTCGCGATCCTACTTCTGAGAATGATAGAGAAATAAAGGATATGGGTGTACCATGAAAGAAAAGTCAAGAAAAATCAAAGAAAAAGACAAGTGGTTCAGACTAAAAAGAATATATGAAAAAGAGCTGAAAAACAAATTGAGCAGTCTCAGAAATATCGAGAAAAAAAAATTACGAAATAAGGAAAATGAAAAGAAATTGTGTTACACTCGGAGAAAAAATACAATAAAATAGAGATATTGAAAGTAAGGTTTTTCTGTGTCGTCGGATTGGAAACCCTAGATCTCAACAATATTTGTAATTCCGATTCACTTTAAATCCTGCAAAAATGCAAACTTGCACAGTGGCTCATGTCAGATATCGTCCGTACTCGGAGTTAGGGCAAATAAAGAACAAATTAACGAAAATTACTTAGAACAATGGAGAGGTAAGAATGAGAGAAGAAAGTGGATAATTAAAATTCCTTTTTGAGTTTGATGAAAATCTACTAAAATAATGATCAAAGAATAATTAAAACATAACAATGATTGAAATAAAATGCATTAATTAATCAAAGATAGAATGTCAATTACAATCCTTGAATCAATAACTATTGCAAACAATTAAATAAATCTAACTTAAAATAAAAGCAATTAAACGAGCTAGAGAGAGAAACTAGGTAGAAAGAGAAAGTGAGGGTTTTTAGAGAGATAAAGGGAGAGAAGGTAGACACTAGAGAGAGAAACTTAGAGAGAGAGAATGTTCTCAAACTCTAGAGAGAGAAAATGGTAAAAGAGAGATACCTTTTTATCTTACCGGATATTCGATCAAGGAGAGAAGAATTGGCCAGTGAAGAATGGCGCAGACCATGTTGGAGTAGATCGACCATTGACTCGGTCATTGATGGGGTAGAGACTTGATATTCGCTCAAAAGTGCTTATTTTAAGCAATTATCCTTTTAGCGTTATTGCATTCTCCTACGTTAAAATACTCTATTTATCTACTTTTCTACGTAAGAGTCTCTTGTGTTGCGTAGAACACACTCTTCTGGACGAAATGGTATATTTGCATGCATTAAACACATTTTCGGAAGTCTAGATATGTAGTCATTCTGATAAAGTCTCATTACGCGCTTCTTCTGTCGCAGGAAACCCCGATGGGACAATTCTCGAGACTTGCGAGCCCACATCGATCAGGAAAGCCCATTATCAAAGCTTAAAGAGCCCACATGCTATGACTAAAAGATATGGGCCAACTATGGGCTGAATAGGAGGACCAAAAAGCCGGCCCAAAGAACGAAAAGAACAGGAGAGCCAATGACCAAGAGACGGACCAAAGCGTTTAAAGCCACATGAGTCAGCAAGGAATGATAGTCTACTCTACTGGAGAAGCGTGAGGATGGTCACAGTGAAGACCAGGGTTCCAGACCCTCTGCCAATACTTTTCTCCATTTTTTTGATACTTTCTCTCTCATCTCTTCTTATTCTCTCTCTCTCTTCATCTCTCGATCCTCGAATCTACTGACCTAACCCCAGAACTCCTACCCTTCAGCTCTATCTCATCTCCCTTAGCTTTCTGACCGTTGGATCTTCCATCGGACCATTGGATCTTCAATCGGACCGTTGGATCTCTATAGATCCGTCGATCTACCAATCTGGGTCCCAATCAAGTCACCATCCATCCGATCGCCATCAGACCGTCTGTCACATCATCTTGTGAGACAATGGACATCATAAATCCATATGGGCCAGTAGTCGGGCCCATCATCATCGACCCGCTGTCCGACCAGTTAGTGGACCCCGTGAATTTCTAAAGAATTTTAATTAAATTTCAAAAAAATGGGGGGTCCACTAATTGGGGAGATTCCCCATAGAAAAGTAGATTTTTACTTAAAAATATATATATATATATATATATATATATATATATATATTTTTTTTTTTTTTATTTCAAAAATAAAGGAAATAGGGAGCTTTATAAGAGGAGGGAGAAGGGTTCGTTTGAACCCTAATCCCCCTCCAATCTCTTCTAATCCCTCTCCCTTCTCCTCCTCTCCTTCCCCCTATCCTTTCCCTTCTTCCCCGCAACTTCCTTCTCTTCTTCTTCCACCTTCTTCTTCATCTTCTTCCTAACGATTTCGCCGGAGTTGCAGGCGCCTGCAACTCCGGCTAGCAACTCCACCGGTTTGCTGCCCAACCACCGTCTTTCCATCTGGAAGCTACCTCGATCCACCTTTGTTCTTGCTGGGCATACCAACGAGAATGATCTGCTGCTTCACAGCTGCTGCCTCGTCCCCACCGCACCTGCAACAACTCCGGCAACTCCGGACGGATCCACCATCTCACACTGCTGCAGCCTCTCTTCTTTGTGTAACGGAGTTGCAGGTTGCAACTCCAAGTCGCCTCCACTTGCGGGGATTGGCACCGGAGAACCTCCCTTCTTGTAGGCACGCCTGCAACTCACTTCACCGCCATGCTCTTTTCCTTCGTTGCAACTCCACCGCGGCAACTACAGAGTTGCAGGACCACCATCTTATCTCCGTTCGGGTTGCCAATCTGCCACCCCTAGTTGCAGGCCAAGCTGTAACTCTTTTCACCAGTAAAAAGCTCCATTCAGCCCTCTCTTTGCACCAAAAACCGGCCAACACATCCATCTTGCTGGCTGGATTAGTGCGCCATTCACCTGTGCAACCTCACTCCACGGACCACGACCTCGTTCCTCCCTTGACCGGTCAGATCATCATCGTCACGGGCTCCTCCCGAAACTGCTATCGCCTTGGAGGTCATCTTCCACACGTCCTCACCTCTCCTCACCAAGTCGCAGGTGAGCTACTTGGCTGCTCCTCCAGCCCGACTCCTTCTCAACAGTCCACCACTTCATCAAGAAAGCACCACCGCCGTTCATCATGGTTGGAGGTACTACCGTCGGCAACCACAACTTGCAAACTGTGCTCTCTCCCACCGAGCCAGCAAGTCTCCACAGCGTCCTCTTCACTGGTTTGACATGTCGGATCTTCACGGGTTCATCACACCGCCATTTAAGCTCCTAAAGCCTCCACATACCGCTTGGTGGCAAGCTTGGAATCTACAAGGTGAACCATGTGCCTCCTCTTTACAGCATTAAGGTAAACCTCCCTTCCATCCTCCTTTTCTTTCTCTCTCCTCTCTCTAGGGTAGACACCTCACTCTCTCTCTAGGAATCATTCTATCTCTCTCCATTTTTCTCACTTTGTTTCTCTTCTTTCTATTCTCTCTCTAGAACACTAAGTTTGTTCTCTCTAGGATAGTGTTCTATTTTCTCTCTCTCTATCTCTAGACTTATTTTCTCTCTCATTCTTACATGCTTTCTAGAGTAATCCATTACATTGCTTTCTAGTTGATTGTTTGTTATTGTTGTTCCACCTTTTAAGAAGTTGTATGCAACATTCCAATTTGATGAATAAAAGTTAAGGTTGTTTTTGAAATTTTTGTTATGGTTTGAATAGCTATTTTTCTCTCTAAAATCAACCAATCATGTTTTAATCCATCACCATTCTCACCTCTCCATGTTTTCTTGATAAAAATCCATCATTTCATGTTCTTTGCTTGCACAAACTAACCCCGAGTGCGGATCGACATCCGACATGAATCCCTATACAATATCGCATATTTTGCAGGAATTAAATCAGAAAAGATACAAATTTAGTTGGAATTAGGGTTTTCGTAACCAACGACGCGGAAAAATCTTACTTTCAAATGGCGCCGTTGCCGCTCGGGTGTTCGGGAATGCGAAAAAGGACGTAAAGACGGAATTGGAAAGTTGCTAAAGCGAAAAGCTGCTCAATTTGGCCAGCCCGACCTTTTCGGAAACTTTCTATTTTGTGTTTTTAGTGATTTTTAGCAGTTTCTTTTAAATTACTATTTTTAATGCCTCGGAAGGCCGAGTGCAATTTGTAATAATTTAGGAATTTTACTGCTTTCCATATACCTGCTAGATCTTGTTCTAAGGTTTTTTAGAAACCCTAGATTAAGTGAAAAATACTAAAAAAATAATAAAATCAAAATTCAAAAAAATTAGGGTTTTATATTCTGCCGATTTTAGAAATCACCAATCAAGGATTTGCGATTTTTGGAAAGATTCCAAAATCTTGAAACTCTGCTTAATTAGGGTTTCCCCTCTTAGAAGTTTCCTATTTAGAAGAATTTCTATCTTTAGAAATCTTCCGAATTTGGAAAAATCTGCAAAAGGAAACACCCCAAATCTAGCAGAATTTCAATTTTGGGAAATTTCTCAAAATTATAAGGGATCTCGCAATCAAATCTTTCTTGGAAGATCTCCACAGTTCGGAAAACTTTCCAATCTAGGTATTTTCCAATCTGGGAATTCCTAAATTTTAACCCATCTCGAATTTGGAAATTAATTCAAAAACTTGCCTAAATCCAGTGCTTGTTCAGTGAACCCTAAAAAGGCAAGGATCTTCCAAATAGAATCCCAAATACCTAGACCATGCGATCTAACTGTTTCTGCAGGAACACGATTCAGTGTGGGTAGGGAGCGAAAGCTCAAAGAGGTGGAGTCAGGCCCAAGCCCATTAGGATACCCCTCCCTAACCCACGGAGGAGACCCCGTGGCGTGGCCCACAAGAGGTAAGTCCCTATCCTCGCCTTGAGTGCGATACGGTGTTATTGGGTGCATCATTGCCGCTTGTCTGTTTGCTTTCGCATCCATATTCTTCGACTTGCGTGGCGTGACCGTTAATCAATCAACTCTAAGAGAGCAGACCCAGCTCCAAATTGAAATTGGTGGGATTTCATCACCCACCTCATCATTCCAACTGATTTGATCCCAAGGCTCCATTTAATTAAAAAGTATCAAGAAGTAGAGCCAATTAGCCCGGTGTTCGAGGAAAACTCCACTCAAAACGAACCCGCTTAACATCCAATCGAAA
The DNA here is from genome assembly GCA_035048495.1 of Euptelea pleiosperma. Lineage (NCBI taxonomy): Eukaryota > Viridiplantae > Streptophyta > Magnoliopsida > Ranunculales > Eupteleaceae > Euptelea > Euptelea pleiosperma. The sequence continues at coordinate 14,118,326 of CM068542.1, forward strand.
TAAGACCACGAGCGCGGGTCCCTGTTGTCTAACACACCCATAAGTCCCTACTACTCAAGTACACTGAGCTCGACGTGGCATCTTGGACTATTCGGCGGTTAGTTGTGTGTGGACTAGGAACACGCATCAACCCTAGCTTAACCCGAGGGAACACTCTTCTTATCCACTTGACATATCCGGTTAGTCTGGGACGTACTTAAGTCAGCCATTGTGCCGCACGTCTGTCTAGGCTTCGGATTGCCTTGTTGTTAACTAGAGCTAGTACTAAAGGATTCGCTCTGAAGAGTGTAGCATGGTGAGAACCTCTGAGTGCAAAACAGTTAGTCCGGAGGTTAAAAGATCAACCAGTGGTCCGCCCACTGTCATAATCTACTCTAACCCCAAAACTAACAAAGATAATTCCTAAAATATATCCTGAGTGCTTAGAATAGGATTATCTATGCTTAGTGTGCATCATTTAGGATAGTGTTCCTCTCTGGCAACTTTTTGCCAAGTATAGAGCTTGCCTCATTCGCGTATGCCCGTTTGGAATCGTCCGAACAAACGCTTGGTTCGATCTGAGAATCACGTACCTACAGTGGATCCTCTACTGAATTCTTCCCCATCTCTTTCTCCACCCGCCTCCCCCAGTACTACTACCTTTGTAGTCATGGCAGTCGAACGACCTCTTATTGATAATTTCACCCCTATCTCTGCGAATCCGCCCACTTGCATTATTCTCCCACCTACTACGGCGGTACAGTTTGAGATCAGACCGCAGACGATCCAAATGCTGCCTACCTTTCGTGGTCTCCCAAGAGAAGACCCATATTCCCATATTAGGGAATTCCAACATGTCATCCTACTTTTCAAGAATCAGAACCTCGATGATGATAATGTGCGTCTGCGAGTTTTCCCATTCTCACTCAAAGACCGAGCCTCAGATTGGCTCTACTCCTTACCCGCTGATTCAATCAGCAGTTGGAAAGAGTTGGTGGGCAAATTCATGTCTAAATTCTACCCCATGACTCAGACCAACCAAATGAAGCAACTCATCCAGGACTTTCGACAGAAGTCCGATGAGAAATTTTTCGAAGCGTGGGATAGATTCCAAAACTACCTGACTAAGTGTCCCCACCATAGCATCGACAAGGGCAATCTTGTCCACGTCTTCTATAAGGGACTTACTGATGAGTCCCGGACCATGGTAGAGTCAATGTGCCAAGGAAAATTCCTGCACCAAACTCCGACTGATGCATACAAATTCTTGGGAGAGTTAGGAGAAAACTCTCAACATTGGACGACTGACTCAGAGTTTAGTCGAACCACTTCGGTCCAAAGGACAACCAAGGGACATGATGCTACAGCTGATACTGAGCTTCGATCAGTCATTCAAGAGTTGAGCAAGTCAGTCTCGGCACTGGCTGTGTCTGTACAAAAGCCTACTCAACAATCTACCCCAGTCATGCATGTGGGACACGAGAGCCCTATGGAATCCTGTACCCTTTGTCTGCAACCATCCCATACTACTGAGCATTGTCCTTTGAATGAAGGATGGTCTAATCCTCTTCAGGAAGAAGTTTGTGCTTTCAGCACATACAAACCACCCACTCAGAACTCGTATAGTCAATCTTATCATCCGGACACGAGAAACCACCCTAACTTTTCTTGGAGGCCTCAGTCTACTCAACCACAAGCTCAACCTCCACGTCAGCCTCCGAGTATGTATCCTCCTGGGTTCAATCAACCCAATAGGCAATTCAATCAGGGACAATACCAGCAGAGTCAGTACCCATCTACTCAAAACCAGCAGTTCCAACAGGGTCAATACTCTGGACAACCGAGCACATTTCAGAATCAGCAAAGAGTCCCACAGACCTTTCAGAACCAACCGATTGTCCCAACTAATTCTCCAGCCTATAACTATAATGCCCCAATGAGCTCGAGTCGTGAATTGGTGCCTCAGCACCCATTAGCTGCCCCCCAACAGTCGATCCCCAAATCCGGTATCGAAGACCGTCTAGCTCAACTCATTACTCAGCAAGAACAATCTATGCAACGCCTAGAGCAACAGCAACACCAATCCATGCTTCGTCTAGAGCAACGCTTAGGCAACCTAGAAGCTGAGAAAGCTAAAGGCATCTTCCCTAGCCAACCCATCGCTAACCCAAAAGGAAATGCTAAAGGAGCAGTATATGAGATCGGTTCCCAATCTCAAAGCCAGAATGAGAATTGTCAAGGGGAGGTGCAAGCTGTAACCACCCTACGATCTGGAAAAACTGTGGACATGGGAGTCCAACCACCGCCAGTGCCATCTCCGGCACCCATCACTCGTACAGAGGAAACTAGTACCAATCCTACCTCTGCTTCTTCTACCTCTGCACAAACATCAGATATCCCTGTGCAGAAATCTAAGGCTAAAGACAAATCCATTTGTCGAGTAAAGCCTCCCTTCCCGGACAGACTTGTCCAAGATAAGCGGGATCAACAATTCTTAGAGATCTTAGACGTCTTTAAAGATGTCCAGATCAATATCCCATTCCTTTCTGCTATCAAGCAAATCCCCTCCTATGCCAAATTCCTCAAGGACTTGTGCACAGTTAAGCGGCGTACGCATGTACCCAAAGCTGCCTTCTTGGCCGAAAAAGCTACCGCGTTCATTCAACGCAATAGTGTGATCAAACACAAGGATCCAGGTAGCCCAACTGTCCAATGTGAAATTGGAGACAACTTTAGCTGCACTGCCTTGCTAGATTTAGGGGCTAGCGTTAACCTCATACCATTCTCGGTATACCAACAGTTAGGACTGAAAGATATGAAGCCTACCAATGTCACCCTCAAATTGGCTGATCAGTCCATCAAGATTCCAAGAGGAATCATTGAAGATGTCCTAGTAAAAGTCGCTGACTTTTATTATCCTGTGGACTTTATCATTCTCGACACCGAGCCGTGTCAGGATAACCGCATTCCAGTCATCTTAGGCTGTCCCTTCCTTGCCACCGCAAACGCACACATCGGGTGCCGGGACGGAAACATGTCCATTGCTTTCGGTAACCTCAAAGCTGAGGTCAACATCTTTCGTTTAATGCAACAAGATGCCGATCGCGAAGTGACCGATGAAATGTGTGCCGTTGAGAGTCTAATCCCGGACTCCACCGAAGATATTCTTAAGCAGTGTCTAGAACACTTTGGAGCTGACTTTGCAACAGAGTCAGCTATTTCTGATCTCAATGATCTTTTGGAGACTGCTCCACTGATAGAGATCCCCTCTCCACTCATCGAGTTTGAGCCTCTGATAACCATGGCCAGAGAACCTATCATTCCTTTTCCTACTAAAGTCAAACCTCTTCAATCCGTATCTTCAGTGACACCTACTTCAACTCCATCTGCTCCAACATTGGAGCTTAAGCCTCTTCCAACAGATCTTTCCTATGTCTATCTTGGTCCCAAGGAAACCTACCCTGTCATTATTGCTTTCGCTTTGTCTGAGAGTGAACGTAAGAAACTTCTCGAGCTGCTCAACGAGCACAAATCTGCGATAGGTTGGACTATAGATGATATTCGTGGCATAGACCCCTCGGTTTGCCAACATCACATCTATCTCGAGGATGAATCCAAAACCTCTCGAGAACACCAGAGGAGGTTGAACCCCGTTTTGAAGGATGTAGTCCGAGACGAGGTCCTTAAACTGTTAGATGCGGGTATCATTTACCCCATCTCCGATAGCAAATGGGTGAGCCCTATTCATGTCGTCCCTAAAAAGGCAGGATTCACAGTTGTGGAAAATGAGAACAAGGAAATGGTCACCCAGCGCCTGAAGAAAGGGTGGAGAGTCTGCATCGATTACCGACGACTCAACACCAACACTAGGAAGGACCATTTTCCTTTACCCTTCATAGACCAGATGTTGGAGAGACTAGCAGGTCACTCCTATTACTGCTTCCTTGATGGTTACTCAGGGTATAATCAAATACCCATCGCCCTTGAGGATCACGAGAAGACAACTTTCACCAGTCCCTTTGGCACTTTTGCCTACAAGCGCATGCCCTTTGGCCTCTGCAATGCACCCGCGACCTTTCAAAGGTGTATGATGAGCATATTCTCTGACATGGTGGAAAAATTCCTCGAAGTCTTTATGGACGACTTCTCAGTCTTTGGGTCATCCTTTGATGACTGTCTGAACCATCTAGGGCTTGTACTTCAACGCTGTCAGGACGAGCAACTTGTCCTCAATTGGGAGAAATGCCACTTCATGGTGACGAAGGGCATTGTTCTGGGACATGTCATTTACCATCAGGGCATTGAGGTCGACAAAGCTAAAATCGATATCATCTCGACCTTGCCTACTCCTAAGTCTGTGCGTGACATCCGGTCCTTTTTGGGACACGGAGGATTCTATAGGCGATTCATCAAGGACTTCTCTCAAATCGCTCGACCTCTATCCCATCTTCTGGCTAAAGATAGTCCTTTCGACTTTAATGCTGACTGTGTCAAGGCATTTGAGCGTCTCAAATCTGAGCTCACTACTGCGCCCATTATCCGTCCCCCAGACTGGACTCTACCTTTTGAGGTAATGTGCGATGCTTCTGACTACGGGTTAGGCGCTGTTCTAGGGCAGAGAGTTGACAAAAGGTCACACGTGATCTACTACGCGAGCAAAACTCTTAACTCTGCCCAAATGAATTACTCCACCACTGAGAAAGAACTCCTGGCGGTAGTCTTCGCCCTTGATAAATTCCGTCAGTACCTCTTAGCCACTAAGGTGGTTGTGTACACTGATCATGCAGCCCTTCGTTATCTCATGTCGAAAAAGGAAACCAAGCCTCGATTAATTCGATGGATTCTCTTACTGCAGGAATTCGACCTCGAGATTAAGGATAAGAAAGGAACTGAGAATGTAGTGGCTGATCACTTGTCTAGACTGACTTTAGAGTCATCCTTCGACACCCAGCCCATCCCTGAAACCTTTCCAGATGAACAACTATTCGCCATCTCTGTTAATCCTTGGTATGCTGACATTGTCAACTACCTTGTCACCGAAGAAATGCCTTCACACTGGTCAAAACAGGACAAAAGCCAATTCCTAGCAAGAGTTAAGTACTACTCTTGGGATGAACCTTATTTGTATAAATACTGTCCTGACCAGATCATTCGTCTCTGTGTCCCTGAGTCGGACCAACTCAATATCTTGTCCTCGTGTCATGACCAACCTTGTGGTGGTCATTTCAGTACTAAGAAAACTGCAGAAAAAGTTCTACAATGCGGATTCTACTGGCCCACATTATTTAAAGATGCCCATATCTACAGCAAAACTTGTCCTAATTGCCAGCATCTAGGCCGCATCTCCCAGAGGAACATGATGCCCCTAACTCCCATCCAGGTCGATGAAATATTTGACATTTGGGGCATCGACTTCATGGGCCCCTTTCCAGTTTCCTATGGTTTTGAGTACATTCTCCTTGCGGTAAACTATGTATCAAAATGGATAGAAGCCATTCCCACCAAGACCAATGACCACAAAGTGGTGGTCAAATTCCTAAAGGAGTTCATCTTCGCCCGATTCGGTGCCCCTAAGGCCATCATTAGTGATGGGGGCACCCATTTCTGCAGTAGGATATTCGAGAACTTAATGAAAAAGTATGGGGTAACCCACAAGGTTGCCCTAGCTTATCATCCGCAGACTAGTGGTCAAGTGGAGGTTTCTAATCGTCAGATCAAGCAGATCTTGGAGAAGACAGTCAATACCACACGTAAAGACTGGTCTACTCGTCTCACTGATGCTTTATGGGCATACAGAACCGCCTACAAGACCCCACTCAATATGTCTCCCTATCGTCTCGTCTTTGGGAAACCCTGTCATCTTCCGGTAGAGATTGAACATCGTGCCTTATGGGCCATTAAGAAACTTAACTTCGACCTAGAAACCGCAGGGGAGGAAAGGAAACTTCAAATGAATGAGTTAGAATAACTTAGAAATGATGCCTACAACTTGTCCAAGAATTACAAAGCAAAAATGAAGTGGATACATGACAAGAGCATCCTCAGGAATGAGTTCCATACAGGACAAAAGGTCCTTTATAATTCTCGCCTTCATCTCTTCCCTGGTAAACTGAAATCTAGGTGGACCGGTCCTTATACGGTCACCGCAGTCACACCCTTCGGAGCAATCACTATTGAGGATCCCAAGGATCACTCCTCATTCCAGGTAAATGGCCAGCGTCTAAAGCAGTTCGATGAACTTGATGTGTCGTTCATTCAGACTTTTGAAATCGATCTCATCGATCCTGTCTATGTCGACTGATGATCCACTCAGTCTCCTATGCTCCAACTTGGTTGGGGGTGCCTGTCACCCCCGTCATGTCTGGCTGAAGACGTAAAACTTAGCGCTTTCGGAAAGGCAATTCCGGTATTCCTAGAGTACATGAGTCTCATGCATTTATTATTACTGTTATATCTCTGGAAATGCAGGTACATTCATTCTTCCGATTATCAGGTACCACACACTGTCGAGTTTCTGCCGACTTGGTAACATCCTTCCTGAATCTTTGCATCATCATCACTGATTTGTTATCATTTTATGTCCCAGTCATGAGCACCGATGACGGTGCTATATTTTGGTTGGGGGTGGGTATTTACCAAAACTCATGTCTTCATTTAAAAAAAAAAAAAAAAAATTTCTTATTTTTGGGGTGATTTCCGATGTTTTCCAAAAGTTTTCTAGAATTTCAAAAATGTGTCAAATACCCTGACTTTGATTAGCTAAAAACTTTCGTTAAGTTAATATTGAGGATGTCAATTTTTGTTTAAAGTTGGCATTGAGTCAAGTCAAGTGTGACTACAGCAGGTTTGAAAACTTAGAAAAACTCAGATTCGGCACAATTGTACACTATCAACATCAGGAGTCATCCTAAGTTTGGAAATTCTAGAGATCCTGTGAGAAGAATTGTGGAGACCTAACCCTGTGAACTTTCGAGCCTTTAATCATTTCAGAGAGTTATACAATAATCCTGAGTCAATGGATGACTCACTATTCTTCATGCCCGCAATATTCGTTGAGAGATCTCATTATCTTTTGCTTCGATCATGGAACTCGGAACGACATCAACATTGGATTACTACGACAGAACCTTCTCTATATCCAGTCAAGACAGTATACATGATAGTGCAAACCCTAGAAAATGATTTAGGCCATTTTTTCTGAACCATTCAGCCTTTTTATTCACCTGAATTATACTTCACTAGAAACCCCTTGAACCCTTCTATAAAAGCCTTTTCTTTGTAAACCCATCAACCTAAAATCCAATCCAGCTACGAAGCATGACTGGCTACCCTTATTTTGAGATGGACAAAAGAATAACTGATATGGGTGTACCGTGAAAAGAAAAGTAAAGAAGAAGAATCAAAAGAAAAAGAAAGTGGTTCAAGACAAAAACAAAATATAGAAAGAAAATATGAAGAAGAGCTGAAAAGAAATTGAGCAGTCTCAGAAATATCAAGAAAAAGAGAAAAATACGAAAAAAGGAAAAAGAACCAGATAATGGTGTTACGCCGCAGGAAAAATTCAAGAAAATGGCAATATCCTCTCAAGATCTTTGAAATCCTGTATTCCTTTATCTCTCTACACCTGACCTAAGCCTCATTACAACCCAGGAAAGTCCTACTTGATTCTAGGATAGTACGATCATAAAATATGGAGATTGGAGAAAGAGAAGCTATAGAGTTTGATCTGACGTTCCCGAGTGAAGTGGTATTCCAATCATGAGATCTTCTTCTGTTAAAGATGTCCTTCCTTCAAATAATACATATGTGAGATCTTTACTTTCATCAACACATCTCCTCACATATAAATTGAGAGAAAAGAAGAAAACCCTTCTTGTGTGATTCTATTCTGAGTGCTAAACATGTGAGATTTGAGGTCGAGGCATAAAAACTTAGAGGTGATCTGGAAATCTTTACTGTAGGATGATGAGAATGTTGAGCACACACACACGCAGAGTCTGACTATTCTGGGTCATGATTATCAGTCTGTAGTCTTGCCAAAACTTTCCAACTCTTCGCTAGCATGTAACTGTTTTTGCATCCATTCAATGATTTGACGAACAGTGTTTTCCCGGAGCTAATATGAAAAAGTGTGCAGCATGTGCAGAGCCCTTTTAAGCTCATTTATTTCGCACTAATTGCCAAGGATTGGCAATATGCTGGTTGGGGGTTGTGATATTCGCTCAAAAGTGCTTATTTTAAGCAATTATCCTTTTAGCGTTATTGCATTCTCCTACGTTAAAATACTCTATTTATCTACTTTTCTACGTAAGAGTCTCTTGTGTTGCGTAGAACACACTTTTCTGGACGAAATGGTATATTTGCATGCATTAAACACATTTTCGGAAGTCTAGACATGTAGTCATTCTGATAAAGTCTCATTACGCGCTTCTTCTGTCGCAGGAAACCCTGATGGGACAATTCTCGAGACTTGCGAGCCCACATCGATCAGGAAAGCCTATTATCAAAGCTTAAAGAGCCCACATGCTATGACTAAAAGATATGGGCCAACTATGGGCTGAATAGGAGGACCAAAAAGCCGGCCCAAAGAACGAAAAGAACAGGAGAGCCAATGACCAAGAGACGGACCAAAGCGTTTAAAGCCACATGAGTCAGCAAGGAATGATAGTCTACTCTACTGGAGAAGCGTGAGGATGGTCACAGTGAAGACCAGGGTTCCAGACCCTCTGCCAATACTTTTCTCCATTTTTTTTGATACTTTCTCTCTCATCTCTTCTTATTCTCTCTCTCTCTCTTCATCTCTCGATCCTCGAATCTACTGACCTAACCCCAGAACTCCTACCCTTCGGCTCTATCTCATCTCCCTTAGCTTTCTGACCGTTGGATCTTCCATCGGACTATTGGATCTTCAATCGGACCGTTGGATCTCTCTAGATCCGTCGATCTACTAATCTGGGTCCCAATCAAGTCACCATCCATCCGATCGCCATCAGACCGTCTGTCACATCATCTTGTGAGACAATGGACATCATAAATCCATGTGGGCTAGTAGCCGGGCCCATCATCATCGACCCGCTGTCCGACCAGTTGGTGGACCCCGTGAATTTCCAAAGAATTTTAATTAAATTTCAAAAAAATGGGGGGTCCACTAATTGGGGAGATTCCCCATAGAAAAGTAGATTTTTACTTAAAAATATATATATATATATATATTTTTTTTTTATTTCAAAAATACCCTATTTCCATTAAAGGAAATAGGGAGCTTTATAAGAGGAGGGAGAAGGGTTCGTTTGAACCCTAATCCCCCTCCAATCTCTTCTAATCCCTCTCCCTTCTCCTCCTCTCCTTCCCCCTATCCTTTCCCTTCTTCCCCGCGACTTCCTTCTCTTCTTCTTCCACCTTCTTCTTCATCTTCTTCCTAACGATTTCGCCGGAGTTGCAGCTTGCAACTCCGGCCAGCAACTCCACCGGTTTGCTGCCCAACCACCGTCTTTCCATCTGGAAGCTACCTCGATCCACCTTTGTTCTTGCTGGGCATATGATATTCGCTCAAAAGTGCTTATTTTAAGCAATTATCCTTTTAGCGTTATTGCATTCTCCTACGTAAAATACTCTATTTACCTACTTTTCTACGTAAGAGTCTCTTGTGTTGCGTAGAACACACTTTTCTGGACGAAATGGTATATTTGCATGCATTAAACACATTTTCGGAAGTCTAGACATGTAGTCATTCTGATAGAGTCTCATTACGCGCTTCTTCTGTCGCAGGAAACCCCGATGGGACAATTCTCGAGACTTGCGAGCCCACATCGATCAGGAAAGCCCATTATCAAAGCTTAAAGAGCCCACATGCTATGACTAAAAGATATGGGCCAACTATGAGGACCAAAAAGCGAGCCCAAAGAACGAAGAGAGCAGGAGAGCCAATGACCAAGAGACGGACCAAAGCGTTTAAAGCCATATGAGTCAGCAAAGAATGGTAGTCGACTCTACTGGAGAAGCGTGAGGATGGTCACAGTGAAGACCAGGGTTCCAGAACCTCCGCCAGTGCTTTTTTCCATTTTTTTGATACTTTTTCTCTCATCTCTTCTTATTCTCTCTCTCTCTTCATCTCTCGGTCCTCGAATCTACTGACCTAACCCCAGAACTCCTGCCCATCAGCTCTATCTCATCTCCCTTAGCTTTCTGACCGTTGGATCTTCCATCGGACCGTTGGATCTTCAATCGGACCGTTGGATCTCTCTAAATCCATCGATCTACTAATCTGGGTCCCAAGCAAGTCACCATCCATCCGATCGCCATCAGACTGTCTGTCACATCATCTTGTGAGACGATAGACATCATCAATCCATGCGGGCCAGTAGTCGGGCCCATCTTCATCGACCCGCTGTCCGACCAGTTAGTGGACCCCGCGAATTTCAAAATAATTTTAATTAAATGGGGGGTCCACTAATTGGGGAGATTCCCCATAAAAAAGTAGTGTTTTACTTAAAAAAAAAAAATATTTTTTCTTATTTTTTTATTTTCAAAAACCCCCTATTTCCATTAAAGGAAATAGGGAAGCTTTAAAAAGGGGGAAGGAGGGGGACGAACCCTAATTTCCAAACCCTAATCCCCCTCTAATCCCCTCCTTTCTCTCCCCAAGAATTTCCTGCCCCTTTTTCCCTTTCTCTTGGCCGTTCTCCTCCCGCTTCGCCATCTCCTTCTTCATCTTCTCTTCATCTCTATCACCGGAGTTGCAGCCTGCAACTTGAAAGTAGGATTTTTCCGCGTCGTTGGTTACGGAACTCCTAGATCTCAATAATATTTGTAATTATCCGATTCTTTTTTACTCAAATCCTGCATAAAATCACAGGGTCGTACAGTGGCTCGTGTCGGATGTCGATCCGCACTCGGGGTTAGTTAGCGCGACTCATGAACATGCAATGACGGATTTTTATCAAGAAAATATGGAAATGATGGTGGGGTGAGAGTGGTGATTGAAATGGTCTTTAAAACATTATTTGTTGTGATTTTAGAGAGAAAAACTACCAAGAATTAGAAACAATCCTATGCATCAATTATTCGAATTTAAACACTAAAACTCCAAAATGAACCCAATTTTATTCATTCAATCAAAGTACGAGCCTTACAAATTTCTAAGCAAAACATTATCAAATCAGCCAACTTTAACTAGAAAGCATATAAACAAAAACTAAACTAGAGAGAGACATAAGAGAGATGAGAGAGAAAATCAAATCTAGAGAGAGAAAATGTGAAAAGAGGGTTAAAATAAGTCCAAAGCCATTCAAAGAACTTGCGGAGGTGATGATCTCCAAGATTTAGGATTGACCAAGGGACGGGCCAATAGATTGACCAATGGAGGTGGCAATCTATGAGTTACAGAGTCTCACCGTGATGACGAGGTCGCCAAGTGGCTGTGGAGGTGCCAAGAGGATAGCTGTCCGTTGGATAGCATGGTGTGGAGGGCGGTGTTGCACACTAGCAAAGCGGGAGGCAGCAAGAGGATGGTGCTAGGTGTAGGTAAGAAGCCCTCATCCCCACGGTCCTCTCTTCTTCTCTTTTCTTTTTTTTTTTTTTTTTGTTTTTCCCTTTTTTTTTTTTTGTAGGTTGTGCAAGATTTCCAGCAAGTGGAATAGAAGACGGTGGAGGTGAATGAGATTGGAGAGAGATCTCAAACGTGGATGGAAGTGGATCGTTGGGTGGTGGTGGCTGTTTAGAGAACAGCCACCATGAAGGTAGGGAGGTTGTAAATGGTAGTGACGGCTTGGGGGTGAGATGGAGGAGGCGGCAATAGTGTTTTTGGTTCTCTCCCTTGAGAAAACGTGGTGGTCGGAGAGATGAGAGAATGGACTGCGGGATGAAAAGGAGAGGGAGATTCGACCCCCGTTGAGAACGTGTTTCCTCCCTTCTTTTCTTTTTTTTTTTTTTTTTGTTTGGGGCGGTGTGGAGGAGATAACAAGAGGGAGGTTGCAGGTTTGGAGAAGATATTGAAGGAAGAGGGAGGCGTCCCTCTTGTGGCTGGTGGCAGCAAGGGGTGGTTCCAATGGAAAGGACGGTGCAACAGCTGCTAGTGGTAGGAGGCGGCAAGGTGGAGGAGTGGAAGAGCATGGCCTGCACTTGCAGGTGGTTGCTGGCTGTGCAAAGAGAGAGTTGCAGGCATTGCTGCCCAAGGGAGGGGCAGCAACGGCAGAAAAAGATGAAGGGTAGTTGCTGGTCAGTGTTGCAGCAACAAGGTAGCAGATCGATGAAGATTCGGTGTAGCAGGACGTGCTGGGGTGCTAGCTACGGTGGAAGGGAAGACGGTGCTGCACTTTTGCAGGTCCAGCAAGGAGAAAGTCCGGGAAAAATGGAAGAGAAGGTGGCTGCTTGGGTTGGGAGGAGAATAGAAAGTGAGAACCGTTGGTGGAGAGAAGAGCAAGTTCTCGAACGTGGGAGACGAAGGAATGTGGGAAGAAGGGAAAGAAAGAGAGAATGAGATACGGTGAAGAGAGAGAGAGCCCCCTTCTCTCCTCTATTCTTTTTTTTTTTATATCTCCCTTTTAGGGTTAGAAATGGAAGCCTTTTTATAAGGCTGGACATTTTTACCCTTGATAGCTAGATGCCCAACCCTATTCACTCTTCTTCAATCAACGCCCTCATATACGTGGTCCCACAGCCCCTTTGCTTCACACATGTACCCATGGCATTTCATTCTCCACCATTTTTTTTTTTTTTGGCAACTCCTCCTTCTAGCTTCCCAAAAACTATCTCACTTACTATATTTTTCTTAGGGTGATGCTTCAATGTCCAGCCACGTAGGTCCCACATGAAGCCATATTGCATGAGGACAATTTTCCAAAACTTGTTTGCAAGTCATTCACGGTTGAAGACAAATCTACCCCTTCGATAGCCAAGATATTCCATGTATCACCATATCAAGGCCATTTCTTGCCGCCATTTCTTGCCTTGTGGATATCACAGCCGTCTGTTGAATCACCGTCCATCTTGAGGCTTCGACCATTTTCATGTGTGGACATCTTATGGATTCAACAACATGCCCAAACAATTTGCTCACCGGTTTGGCCCATGTAAAAACATTCAACCCTATACCATCATCATTCTTGTGTGGACCCGCTCATTTTAGTCGATATTTTCCTTGATGTTAACACTACCCAAATATTTGTCCCTTGTTTTGTAAGTGCTGAATGGTTGTCCGTCATCTCGACCCACACTTTTGTCCAACATTGTGGCCCGGCACTTGGCTCATTACTTTAATTCACCTATTGACCCACAATTTACTCACAATGATAGGTCCAGCAACTAGGTCTAGGTTCTGTGGTCCACTTTGTTGACAATTTTGCTCTTGGCTTCTATGATTGGTCAGGGGATTATCAATACATCCCGGGTTTCGATGATTGTCTCAAGATGGCTCCTTGGTTTACTGTGCTCATTGATCCAATTGATCTCTTTCAGGTTGATTGTAGACTTGAGATAAGCTTCTGTGGTTGATTAAGGACCCACAAGTCTCGAGAATCATCTGATCGTGTTTCAAAATTAAAGAGAGAAATGCTAGTAGAGGGTCTTGAAACCCGATCTTTGACGTGGTCTTCTGCATGCTTTACCAACTGCGCAATTCTTTGACTTGTGTTAGTTGGTCAAGCTTTAATGCCTTTATTCTCTTATCTTGGGGCTTGATTCTTTCTCTCTCTTGGTCTTTTCCCAGGCCCTTCCGACTCTCTAGCTTTTCCCACTCTTGGTCTACATTTTCTTATCCTCAGCCTACTGGCTCATGAGCTGTGATTATAGGTTCTGGAGGTTGGTTGTGGGCCCGCATTCTCGAGAATTGTCCCATCGGAGTTTCCTGCGACAGAAGAAGCGCGTAATGAGACTTTATCAGGATGACTCAATGTCTAGACTTCCAAAAATGTGTTTAATGCATGCAAATATACCATTTCGTCCAGAAAAGTGTGTTCTATGCAATAGAAGAGACTCTTACGTAGAAAAGTAGATAAATAGAGTATTTTAACGTAGGAGAATGCAATAACGCTAGAAAGATAATTGCTTAAAATAAGCACTTTTGAGCGAATATCACAACTCCGGCCAGCAACATCTCCTTCTTTCCCAGCTCGCCCCCCCTTCTCTTCTCTTTTTCATCTCCTCTCTGAACTCCTATCTCACTACCGATCTGCAACTTGAGAAGTTGTAGATCAGCAACTCTTGTTGCCGCCCACGGGTTGCAGCCCGGAATGCACCACCGCCTGCTGCTCACATCGCCTCCTTGCTGCTGCCCCCTTCCACCACCGTCAGCCACCAGCTTTCAACGCCGTGCACCATCTCCAAAAGCCACGACAGCGACACCAGCCGTCCTCAACCTCCATTGACGCTGCCTTCATTATCTTCATTAAAGGGCAGCAACGCCTCCACCCTTGCTACGATCTCCAGTCAATCCTTCCCCTCTCTTTATCTCTCAGCCGACCCTCACAAGGGAAGGAACCCAAGAGAAAGAAAAAAAAAAAACGAAGAAGGAGAGAGAAGGAAGAAGGAGATCGTGGTGATCTCCTCCTTAGCCGACTGGTTCTCCATCTCCTTGCTGCCGCCACCTGCTGAACCTCACTATCGCTTCCACCATGAGCCGTTCCACTCTCCACCATCCATAGTTCCTTGCAGTTGCCGCCTCCCACCAGCCACTCCATCTTCATCTTCACTGGTCTGCAAGTGCCCCACAACAACCACCACAGACCGCCGGGATTCACTGTCCTTACCCCATATCATGGTCAGCAACTAATCATCGTCCTCAACCAACAACCCTCTCCACTTGGCAAATCATGGCCGCTCTACCCTAGTAAAGTCCGGTGAGTTTGTAATGGTGGGTTGTCTCTAATTCCTCTCTAATCTCTCCTTCATTTTTTCCAATCTTCCATTTTCTCTCTCTAATTTCTTCTTATTTGCTTCCTAGTTGAAATATTAATTTTAATTTGATCATTGTAAGCACATTCTTAGTTTGATAAAATAAATACGATTTGAATTTTAATTGTGTTTCATTTATTATGGTGTTGCATTATTGTGTTAATTAATTCTTGCCTTAATGCTTATTGTGGAAATTTCTCTCTCTAGAAAATTAAAAATCCTATTTTAAAAAAATTAATCACTTCACATTCCTCATCTCTCCATCCATCAATTTCTGTAATATTTTTCGTCATTTCATGTTCGTTATTGCTCTCATCTGACTAATCCCGAGTGCGGATCGACATCCGACACGAATCCCTATACAAAGCCTATAATTTTGCAGGAATTTTGAGGCTCGGATCAAATTACAAATCTTGTTGATTCTAGGGTTTCCGTAAACAACGACGCGGAAAAACCCTACTTTCAGCATACCAACGAGAACGATCTGCTGCTTCACAGCTGCTGCCTCGTCCCCACCGCACCTGCAACAACTCCGGCAACTCCGGACGGATCCACCATCTTCCATCACATCACACTGCTGCAGCCTCTCTTCTTTGTGTAACGGAGTTGCAGGTTGCAACTCCAAGTCGCCTCCACTTGCGGGGATTGGCACCGGAGAACCTCCCTTCTTGTAGGCACGCCTGCAACTCACTTCACCGCCATGCTCTTTTCCTTCGTTGCAACTCCACCGCGGCAACTACAGAGTTGCAGGACCACCATCTTATCTCCGTTCGGGTTGCCAATCTGCCACCCCTAGTTGCAGGCCAAGCTGTAACTCTTTTCACCAGTAAAAAGCTCCACTCAGCCCTCTCTTTGCACCAAAAACCGGCCAACACATCCATCTTGCTGGCTGGATTAGTGCGCCATTCACCTGTGCAACCTCACTCCACGGACCACGACCTCGTTCCTCCCTTGACCGGTCAGATCATCATCGTCACGGGCTCCTCCCGAAACTGCTATCGCCTTGGAGGTCATCTTCCACACGTCCTCACCTCTCCTCACCAAGTCGCAGGCGAGCTACTTGGCTGCTCCTCTAGCTCGACTCCTTCTCAACAGTCCACCACTTCATCAAGAAAGCACCACCGCCGTTCATCATGGTTGGAGGTACTACCGTCGCCAACCACAACTTGCAAACTGTGCTCTCTCCCACCGAGCCAGCAAGTCTCCACAGCGTCCTCTTCACTGGTTTGACATGTCGGATCTTCACGGGTTCATCACACCGCCATTTAAGCTCCTAAAGCCTCCACATACCGCTTGGTGGCAAGCTTGGAATCTACAAGGTGAACCATGTGCCTCCTCTTTACAGCATTAAGGTAAACCTCCCTTCCATCCTCCTTTTCTTTCTCTCTCCTCTCTCTAGGGTAGAAACCTCACTCTCTCTCTAGGAATCATTCTATCTTTCTCCATTTTTCTCACTTTGTTTCTCTTCTTTCTATTCTCTCTCTAGAACACTAAGTTTGTTCTCTCTAGGATAGTGTTCTATTTTCTCTCTCTCTATCTCTAGACTTATTTTCTCTCTCATTCTTACATGCTTTCTAGAGTAATCCATTACATTGCTTTCTAGTTGATTGTTTGTTATTGTTGTTCCACCTTTCAAGAAGTTGTATGCAACATTCCAATTTGATGAATAAAAGTTAAGGTTGTTTTTGTAATTTTTGTTATGGTTTGAATAGCTATTTTTCTCTCTAAAATCAACCAATCATGTTTTAATCCATCACCATTCTCACCTCTCCATGTTTTCTTGATAAAAATCCATCATTTCATGTTCTTTGCTTGCACAAACTAACCCTGAGTGCGAATCGACATCCGACACGAATCCCTATACAATATCACATATTTTGCAGGAATTAAATCGGAAAAGATACAAATTTAGTTGGAATTAGGGTTTCCGTAACCAACGACGCGGAAAAATCTTACTTTCAAGACTATAGTTGCAGCCAACAAGAGGGCGAACCCTTTGAGGTTGTTGATCCTTATGGCCGTGGAGATTGCTGATCTTGGGTGACCAAGAGGATCCAACAAGTGGGAGAGTATGCATGGTCTAGCAAGGGTGAAATTTATAGGTGTGCCTGCAAATACCTATCACGTAGGTGCATGGGGACGTGATGAGTATGAGATGGAAGCCAGCACGTGGTTAAGCTGGGCTAGGGAGGAAGGATGACGGCTGTTGCAGGGTTCTAGCCGGTGTTGAATGATGAGGAACTGTGGTTTAGAAAGGAAATACGGCAATGGTGGTGGTGCACTTAGAGGGAGACACCGTTCTTGAGCAGCATCGAGAAGAAGATGAGGAGGGGTGTTCTTGTAGGCGTCTATTACAGAACCGTGAAGGAACAGGTTGGGTGCCTGGTGGACTATTGCTGGTCTGCACATCCTTGGTGAGGTGCAACCTCGCTGTTTGGATCAGCAAAGAGCACCTGCAGGTGAAGGAGGGCGGTGAAGAGGACTGAGGTGTTGGTTGTGGTTTGGAATAGGGCGGTGGAGCTACAGCAAGGATGCAAGCGAAGACACCTGATATGGCTGGCCGGAGTTGGTTTGCAACTCCGGCGTGAAGGTGAGAAGAAGAAGAAGAACTTACTGTTTGGTTTGGAGGTGGCTAAAGAGGAGCCCGAACGGTGGGAAGAAAACGGTAATGGAACGGTTGCTGCTTGAGGGGCGAGATATCGACGAACTTGTAGGTCTGTGCACGGTGAGGAGTTAAACCTGCAACACAGTGTTGCAGGTCGTGAAGATGGAGAAGACAAACCAGAGTTTCAACTCCTTCCTGTATCGTCATCTTCTTCTCTTTTCTTTGAGAAGAAAGGCAGAGAGAGGAGGAAAACGAAGATGAGGATGGTTGAGATGAAAACGACCGGCACTTGCAGGTGGTTGCCGGTGTTAAAGGAGAAAAGGAGGGGCGCACTACGACGGCGTTGCAGTCCGTTTAAGGAAGAGAAGCCAATAGTAAAACGGCCAAGAGACTGAGTAGACAGTGGACAAGAAGAGGTGGAGAAGCACGTTCAGTCTGCTATGGGGGATCCGAGTTTGAAGAAGAGAGGCTGCAAAGAGAGCAGTAAGTTCCAGACCTGCAACTTGTGAGATTGCCGGTCGTGTTGACTGAAAGTAGGGTTTTTTCGCGTTGTTGGTTACGGAAACCCTAGAATCAACACATTTGTAAATTATCCGATTAACTTGCAAAATGTTAGATCTGGATAGGGATTCGTGTCGGATGTCGATCCACACTCGGGGTTAGTTGTGCAAACAGGAACATAAAATGACGAGTTTTTGCCACAGAATTTGCTAAAAAGAAATGATGGAAGGATGAGAATGGTGATTAAGGGATCGAATTAAAAACTTGCCTTTAGATTTTAAGACAACCATCAACATTAATGAGTAAATGAAGAAATCCAACCATGCCAAAACTCAATGCTTTTATAAAAAATAAACTGTCAATTACAATGATCAAAATCTTGAGCTAATTAAACAACCTAGGATTTTAACTAAAAAGCATGATAAAAGATAACCTATAAAGCATAATAAAACTAGAGAGAGAAAACTAAAGTTCTAGAGAGAAAAATGGGTGGAGAAGAGAAGGGTTTACCAAGTGCTAAGACGCTCATATGGTAGCTGTCCAATCCGTGGGAATGGGTTGCATTCCAAAGACCGGTGAACTGTGTTTCATGATTGGGAAGGGAGCCATGGTGAGGAGCATGCACAGTGGAAAATGATTCGGATCTTAAAGAGAGGCGCTGGTGTGATGTTGGTTCTTGGTTAGGAGGAGCTCCGGTGAGATGTGCAGCACCGTTTTGATAACGGCTAGAAGTGGAGGTTGGAGTTGATAATGGTGGATGACGGCGGAGGTGCAGCGTGGAGGGTTCCCTTGCTAGTTTGAAGCGGTGGAGAGGAGTGTTGGTTCGGGGAGGTGGTCACTGGAGTTGTAGGTTGCAACTCCGGTAGGTGGAGTAGGTGAGGAGATCTCCCTCTCCTCTCTCTTCTTCTCTCTTTCTTCTCTCTTTCTTCTCCTTCTCTTGTCTTCTTATCTTTTTCTTTCTCTTTTGTTTTTTTTTTTTTTTGGTTTTTTTTTTGTGATGAGAAAATGGTGGCTGTTGCAAGAACAGACATTGAATCCGCTCAAAGGATCTGGGGTGGTTGGGTTTTCCCAAAGGAAGAGAGATGGAGGTGGGACGGTAAGGTTTTTGTGAAGTTTGAATGGGGTGTGGGGGGGGGGGGAAGCAGCTAGGTGAGGGAGAGGTGGAGATCGTGGCTTGGAGGGGGTAAGTTGCAGGTGGTGAAAGATGAAGGTTAGAAAGTTGGATGGCTTATTGAGAGAGAGGGCGTGAAGTGAGATGGCTAGGTTTTTTAAATACTCCCACGTGGGTGAGTGGAGCATTAGGGTTAGAGAGAGATCAAGCCGTGTGGTTGAGAATGGGGAGAATGGCTCTTGTGTTGCTGTGGAGTATGGTGGATGATGGTGAAGGCTTCTGAAAGTAGGATTTTTCCCCGTCGTTGGTTACGAAAACCCTAATTCCAACAAAATTTATATTTTTTCCGATTTTTATCCTGCAAAATTGAGAGATTTGTATAGGGATTCATGTCGGATGTCGATCCGCACTCGAGATTAGTGAACACAAATAAGAACTGCAATTTACGGATTAACTACAAAAATTATGGATGGAGAGGTGAGAATGATGATCACGAGATTTAAAACATGATATTTTTAGAGAGAGAGATTAACATGGACCACTGAGAAACAAAAGAAATAACAAAAGACAAGAATTTGAATGAAAATAATATATTTTATTAATTGGAATAACTTCAAAAGAACTTACAATGTTTGGAGAAATAAACTAGTTACAAAGTATTTAAAACCACTACAAAGCATTAAAAGATTCTAGAGAGAGAATGAAGAACGATAGAGAGAGAATCTTAAAACCTAGAGAGAGGTAAAACTAGTGAGAGATAGTTCTAAAACCTAGAGAGAGAATGGAGCTAGAAAGAGAGAAAGTGAGAAGAGAGAGAAAACTAATTTTGGAGAGAAAAAAAAATTAGAATTTAGAAAGAGAAATTAAGAGAGATAAAGTGAGAGAAGGTGAAAAACTAAAGAGAGGTTAGAGAGAGAGGAGAGAGAAAGCTAGATAGAAGATAGAGAGAGAAAGTTAGATAGAAACCTAGAGAGAGAAGATGCTTACCGTGGTGAAGAAAAGGGGCAGCAACTTACTGTGGGGAAGAGAGATCCTCACCTTACCTTGGATAAGACCATATCAACAGAAGATGAGACAGCAACGTTGAGGATCTAAAGTGGCATGTGCCTCACAGCCAAGCCAAGAAGGAGACGGTGCGAGGTGGTGGGTGGAGTGCATAGCAAGTTGGTCTTTTAGGAAGAAACCCTTCCAGTGGCAGGCTGTTGTTGCCGATTTTAATGGAGGACGAACCAATAGGAGGTGGTGCACATCAGTAGAGAGGGAGGAGGGGCTACCGTCCGAAGTTGCAGAGGTGGAGAGGAGCATCGACGACGAACCAGGGAGGCAGTGCAAGGAGGAGCGGTGGACTGGTGGAGCTCATGAAGTGGTTGGCGGAGACGAACCCGAACGTGGATCTCAGCTGGTTCGTGCAGGCGGCAAAGGCAACTAGTGGTCCAAGATTCATGGTAGTTGCGTGTTGATGGAGGTGCCGTCTTGCGGCAACCGTGAGTTGCTGGTTGAGAGAGGAAGCAAGGAAGATGGATGTGCTATCTTGCGGCAACCGTGAGTTACTGGTTGAGAGAGGAAGCAAGGAAGATGGAGGCTCCAGTGCTGTAGGTAACGGTTCAGATGAGTGCAGCACCGACGAGTCGCTGGCTGCAACGGTTGGAGGAGACGATCAAGTGCAGTAATGGAGAGGTCGTAGGCGGACCTGCAACTCGAGGTGGTGCGTGGTGGAGCTGTGGAGAAGACGGTAATGGTGGTGGTGACGTTACCTTGTTGCTGCTGGAGATGCAGATCCGGGAGAGGAGATGTGGAAGACGGCTTGAAGGGAGAGATGTAGCAGTAGGGGGTGCTGCAAATAGGAGCACTAACGGCCGGAGTTGCAGGCGCAACTCTGGTGAGGAACGTGAAGAGGAAGACAAAGAGGATGGAGGAGAAGAAGGTGAAAGAAGGCGAGAGAGAAGAGGAAAACGTGTGGGAAGGTTTTGGGAAGAGAAAGGAGAAGAAGGGAGGGGGATTAGGGTTCCAAAGAACCCTTCTCCTTCCCCTTTTAAAGCTCCTTAGTTTCCATTAATGGAAATTAGGGAATTTTTTAAATAAATAAATATATATATATATATATATATATATTTTAAGTAAAACACTACTTTTCTTTGGGAAATTTCCCCATTTAGTGGACCCCCCATTTTTTAAAATTTAATTAAAATTATTTTGAAATTCACGGGGTCCACTAACTGGTCGGACAGCGGGTCGATGATGATGGGCCCGGCTACTGGCCCACATGGATTGATGATGTCCATCGTCTCACAAAATGATGTGACAGACAGTCTGATGGCGATCGGATGGATGGTGACTTGATTGGGACCTAGATTGGTAGATTGACAGATCTAGAGAGATCCAACGGTCCGGTGGAAGATCCAACGGTCCGATTGAAGATCCAATGGTCAGAAAGCTAAGGGAGATGAGACAGAGCCAATGGGCAGGAGTTCTGGGGTTAGGTCAGTAGATTCGAGGATCGAGAGATGAAGAAAGAGAGAATAAGGAGAGATGAGAGAGAAAATATCAGAAAATGGAGATAAAAGTATTGGCAGAGGGTCTAGAACCCTGGTCTTCACTTGACCATCCTCAGCTTCTCCAGTAGAGTAGACTATCATTCTTTGCTGATTCATGTGGCTTTAAACGCTTTGGTCTGTCTCTTGGTCATTGGCTCTCCTACTCTCTTCGTTCTTTGGGTCAGCTTTTTGGTCCTCTTATTCAGCTCATATTTGGCCCATATCTTCTAGTCATAGCATGTGGCCTCTTTAAGCTTTGATAATGGGCTTTCCTGATTGATGTGGGCTCGCAAGTCTCGAGAATTGTCCCATCGGGGTTTCCTGCGACAGAAGAAGCGCGTAATGAGACTTTATCAGAACGACTCAATGTCTAGACTTCCAAAAATGTGTTTAATGCATGCAAATATACCATTTCGTCCAAAAAAGTGTGTTCTACGCAACAAAAAATACTCTTACGTAGAAAAGTAGATAAATAGAGCATTTTAACGTAGGAGAGTGTGAAAACGCTTAGAAGATAACAGTGGAAAATACGCACTTTTAAGCGAATATCAGCTTCGATGTCTCTCTTTAATCTGCCATCTTTCAATCATAGCCCCAAGTGATGAGATCCAATGGTGGTTCTAAATGTGCTCCAACTCTAGGACACGTCCAGCTTACTTCTATGAAGTCTCTCCTAAACAATTTTTTATTCCAAACTTTCCTTGACAAAACCGTCCACCCAATTTTTGGTATGAAAGCCTTTAGGTCAGCAACATTCTTTTTTTGAATAAAGAAATCTCCTTTAAGAGCTTTCCAATTGAAGAAATGACTTTCTTTCCATTTTTTTAATAGATATCTTGAAAATACCACTTCTTTCTCACAACACCATATACCACCTTGTTTTAAAAATCCATACATTTTTTTTGTAACTAAAAACCACTTTAGGAAAACCATTTTGCTTTGTCTCTTGTGAGCTTCCAAACCACTTTCTTATTTTATCTGAAAACCACCTTTTCCAAAAACCACATCTAGTAATACTACCCATCAACACTCTTCCTAATGAGGAACTTTTATTTCCAACGTCTAGCACCTCTTCCCTTATAAAGTAATCCTGAAATCAACCAGTTATCTTCTATCAAAACTTGGTGCCACAACTGTCTATTTTCTCTTGATGAAGATCCAAAGCATCACAAATACTTGATGGAGATATATGGGAAGATGAAGTAGTTAGGGTGGATCATCGGATGTTTGAGATGATATTGCAGGCCGTTGGATGAGAGATGACTTATCGGAAGAAGATCGGCAATGACGGTAGGGATGTATGGTGGTGATCGGATGGATCATCGGATGGTGGAGATCGGCCAAGGTAGGCCGTAGGATAGAGTGATTGTGGCAGGAGGAAGGATCGGATGGTTGATAATGAGATGAGAGAGAAAATGAGGGTTTAGAGAGAGGAGAGAGAAAATATTACAAAATAAAGAGAAAATGTTAGCAGAGGGTCTTGAACCCTGGTCTTCTGCATGCTTTACCAACTGAGTAAGTCCTCATCTTGTGTTAGTTGGTTTAATCTCCTTGGTCTCTTCTTTGAGGGCTTGTCTCTCCTTCTCTTTTGGTCATCTCTCGACTCTTTCGATCTTCCAGCTCTTCACGTCTTTGGCCTACATCTTCTTGTCTAAGTCCACTGGCTCTCTGTGCTTTGATCAAAGGCTCTGACAGTCAATTGTGGGCCCGCATTCCATCAAATTGTCCGATAGTGTTCATGCGATATAAAAATCGCGTAATGAGAATTCTACAAAACGGCTTCACATGTGGGTCGATTAAATGCGTATGAATGCATGTGAATATACCATGTTGTGCAGAAAAGTGTGTTCTACGCAATGAGAGAAACTCTTGCGTAGAAAAGTTGATAAAAATGACAGTTTTACGTAAGAGAGTGTGATAACGCTAGAAGGATAATTGCTTAAAATAAGCACTTTTGAGCGAATATCACAACCCCCAACCAGTATATGCCAATCTTGGCAATTAGTGTGAAAAAATGAGCTTAAAAGGGCTAGGCACATGCTGCACACTTTTTCTCATTAACTCGAAGAAAATTCTATTTTATCAAATTTGAAGGATGCATGAAAATATTTACAAGCTAGCAGATAGTCGAAAGATTTTTAGCAAGACTACAGACTGATAATCAGGACCCAGAATAGTTAGACTCAGTGTGTGTGTGCTCAACATTATCATTATCCTGTAGTAAAGATTTCTAGATTTTTCTCTAAGAGTTTATGCCTCGACTTCAAAATCTCACTTGTGTGTCACTCGGAAATAAATCACTCCGAAATTGTTTTACTGCTTTTCTCTCAAGTGATATGTGAGGAGATAAGTTTGATAAAAACGGACAAATATCCCATATATATTAGTTTGAAGGAAGGACTATAGAAATTCAGAAGATCTCATGATCAGAATGTCATATTGCTTGGTAACGTCGGATCAAACTTTATAGGTTCTCTTTTCTCCAATCTCCACATTTCTATGATTGTGCTAGCCTATAATCAAATAGGGCTTTACTAAGTGGTACTGAGGCTTGGGATAGGTTTAGAAAATAAGGATACACAAGGATTCAAAATTCTGAGAGGATATCCCAACTTTTTCTTTGCAACTTGCTTGAGGGTATAACATCAATTTTCTTCCATTTGTCTCTTCTTCTTTCCTATTTTTCTCTTTTTCTGATATTTTCGAGATAGCTCAATATTTTTCTTCTTTCTTTTCAGCTTTTCATTTTTAGTTTTTTTTTTTTTTAGCTTGAGCTTCACTTGTTTTCCTTCTTTTCTTTTGATTTTCCTTTCGGGGTGTACTCATACCAATCACTTTTATATCCTCCATAGAAGTAGGGTAATGTATTTCTTGTTTTGGGCTCGATTCATGGTGATTAGGCTGCCAAGGAAAAGGTTCAGTAATAGGCTCGAAGAGGTTTCTAATGGTAAAGATTTTTAGGTAAGCCAAAAAGGTCTGATAAGTTTAGAAAGATGGCCTACTCATTTTCTAGGGTTTGCACTCTCACGTGTTATGTCTCTCGAATGGATATTGAGAAGGTTCTTTCGTAATAATTCGATCTTTGATGTCGTTCCAAGTTCTATGACCAAGACAAAAATTAATGAGATTTGGCAATGGAATAAGTGGGGGAATGAAGAACTAGTGAGTCATCTTGTGACTCAGAATGATTGTATAACCCTCAGAAATGACGAAATGCTCAAAAGCTCAATGGGTTAAGTCTCCACAAATATTCTTTTAGGATCTCTAGAGAATCTAAACTTAGGATGACTTTAATGTTGATAGTGTACAATTTGTGTCGAATCTGAGTTTTTCTAAGTGTCTGAAATTAATTTAGTCTGCTTGACTCAAAGCTAACATGTAACACTTTAAAAGATGACATCCTTTACAAAAAGACCTAACAGAAGTTTCAGCTAATCATAGGTCAGGGCATTTTCAAAAAATGTTCTAGAAAATCATCAGAAACCACCCAAAAACACTATGATTTCTCTCTTTCTATCTTTTTTTTTTGTTTTTTATCAAAATGAAGACATGAGTTTTGGTAAATACCCACCCCCAACCAAAATATAGCACCGTCCTCGGTGCTCATGACCGGGACATAAAATGATGAAAGATCGGTAATAATGATGCAAAGGTTCAGGGAAGATGTTACCAAGTAGGTAGAAACTCGACAGTGTGTGGTACCTGATGATCGGAAGAAAGAATGTACCTGCATTTTCAGAGATATAACAATAATAACAAATGCATGAGACTCATGTACTCTAGGAATACCAGAATTGTCTTTCTGAAAACACTAAGTTTTACGTCTTCATCCAGACATGACGGGGGTATATCAAGCACCCCCAACCAGGTTAAAACTTATGGAGACTGAGTGAATCTGTAGTCTTCTTGACACCTAAGGTGGAACGGAAACAGTTATCCTATCCCATCTCTAGGTATACCTGTGCAGAACAGGTCTTTCTCAGTATAGACTGAGAGAAGGACAGTAGGCTCTCGAAGCCGCCCTGCAAAAGTGTGTTGGCTAGCGGGGAGGGATCGAAGCTGCTCAATAAATACTGAGAGGAGAGCAGTAGATGGTTCTCTGACCATGGTTAGCAGAGCCGCAAACTCATTGAGTTTAGCAGGAAGGTATCTGAATGGAGCAGACTCCTATAGATCAGTGATATTCGCTTAAAAGTGCTTATTTTAAGCCATTATCCTTTAGTGTTATCGCCCTCTCCTACGTAAAACATCCCTATTTATCCACTTTTCTATGTAAGAGTCTCTTTCATTGCGTAGAACACATTTTTTTAGACGAAATGGTATATTTGCATGTATTAAACACATTTATGAAAGTCTAGATATGAAGCCATTTTGATTAAGTCTCATTACGCGGTTCTCGTTATTGCAGGAAATCCGATCAGGCGATTCTTGAGACTTGCGGGCCCACGATCAGCCATAGAAGCCTAATATCAAAGCTTAAGGAGCCAACAAGCTATAACAAGAAGATACAGGCCAAGTAAGGGCAAAGTCAGAGGATCGCAGAGCCAGATAAAGAACCAAGAGAGAGGCAAAGCTGAAGACCAAGAGACAGACCAAAGTGATTCAAAGCCGCATCAAATGACATAAAATGACGGCTTACGTGATTGGTGAAGCCGACTGAAGATTACATTGAAGATCAGGGTTCAGGACCCTCCGCCAGCTCTTTTGCCTTTATTTTGTATAATTTTCTCTCTCCTCTCTCTTCCCTCTCTCTAACTGCCCACATCTCACTATCCGATCATCCATTTGACCATCCGATCTGTCATCCTAACCTTCCGATCTCCATCATATAACCTCTGATCTCCTTTCCTCTAGCTATATCCCATCTCCCACAGCTTTTTCACCATTAGATCCTCCATTTGACCATTAGATCATCCATCGGACCGTTGGATCTCTTCAGATCTGACAGTTCGCCAATCTTGGGTCCGACTCTCTCATGACCCATTATCCTAGTGGCCCATTGGCTCACCTATCCGTAGGACCATTATCTTATTGGCCCATTGGCTGACATGTGGCGTGTTCAATATTGACCCATAACTTACTATCCTATGGCCGATCCACTAGCGGGCCCAAGGCTTGACACCAATTCTTGGCCCATTAGCCACTATCACCCAAGGCCTATGGCAAATCCATACTTGGACCCAACTCACATGCCTCGTCAGCCACATAGCCCATTGTCAAGTGGCCCACTAGCACTCTTTGGACCCCCATGGCCTTCACCTTAAAGGCCCACACCATTGCAGCCCATTAAGATTACCCACTAACCCATTTTACCCATCTCACCTTGCTGCCACCATTCCTTCATAATTCCCAACCGTTGGATCTTGGATCATGATTCCAACGGTTCTCTACATTCATTCCCCATAAAGAAAAGAAAATAAGAAAAGAAGTAATAAAAATAATAAATTAATAGAGAGTCTCACGGTTTTCATCTATTCTCCACTCTTCTCTCCTCTAACCTATTCCCCTAATCTCTCTAACTAACCCTCTCTCTCTCTCATATAGCTAACGCTAACAACCTAAGCTCTCGATGAATCATCTCTCTCGGGCTCCCTCTCTTGAGTACAAACCAGTGTGGAGCTTGAGCTCTTCCACGCTCTGCTCATTCTCCTGCCATGCACCATGTCCTCTCCACGATGGCATTCTCCTCCACGAGCTCCACCCTCTTGAACCAGAGATCTCTATCTCTACTGAAAACACCATCATTCAAAGGACGGTCTGCAACTTCTTGGCCGTAGAGGCAGCTTCTTCTTGCCATCTGCAACCTCCCATGGCCAACAAGAATTGTTCCCCCTCTTCTTCTTCTTCTTCTTCTTCTTCCTTCTTTCTTCTTCTTCTTCATCTTCTCCAGATGCTTACCGGAGTTGCAAACTGTAACTTCGGTCACTTACTCTCTTCGGACGTTCTCCATTCTTGCACCAGCAACCTCCTCTCTAACCAACCACTAGTTCGGCTTCTCTTCTTCTCCTCATTCTTCTTCTTCTTCTTCTTCTTCTTCTTCTTCTTTTCCTGGCCGGAGTTGCAGAAATCCGGCCGTCTTCTTCACTGGTTCTTCTTCTTCTTCTTTTTCTTCCCTCCATAAACACCACCGCCATCATCATCCCCTTCACCACATTCACCTTCAGACTTGCAACACCGTGTTGCACGTCTGCAACTCAACATGCTGGCTGCTCTTCAATGTCTTCACAGTCTGCAACTCCAAGCCGTGAAGCACCTTCTTTCAACCACCGTTACCACCTGTAGATGATGTTCAACAGTGGATTCCTCCTGTGCTCCTCCCCATGATCCCATTTTTCCCTTAAGATTCGGGCTTCTCCCCCATGAAAACCTACAACCTTCGGGTGCTGCACCTGCTAGCACCATTGATGTTGCATGCTCCTCCATTACAGGCACACCGACAAGCTTCCAACGGTGTTGCTCCTCCCTCACACAGATCCGTGCTCCTCCTTTCCACTGGTTTACCGAACTGCAACCTGTCTTCCATGGTAGCACCTGCACACCACCATAGCCAACTTCCGGTCGATTTCCTCCATGGAAACCAACCACCTCCTCCTTCTATTCTCAGGCGGACTAGGAATCAACTCCACCAGCACCGTCACCTCTAACTGCAACAAGGTCTCCATTGTTGTTGTCTTCTCCTCCCACAACCATCTCAGCCTCTCATGCTGCCCTCATTCTAAGCTCGCTGCCCTCTTCTTCTCCGGGCTTTTGCAACCAGCAACAGGTTGCTCTAATGGCCAGCAACTTTGCTGCCTCTTCAACTTCTCTACCATGCATGTGCTCCCCATCTCCACATTCTGTCTCCTCAGCCTAGTCATCCAGCCTGCAATCTTCCTCAACTAGTGTGCACACTTGCACATCAGTCCCTAGATCCTCAGTTTTGGCCAAGCTTTACCACGAGCACCTCCCTCTCCACTTGCACGTGCTAGCTTACTCTCCAAATGCAGCACCATGTTGCATCCTCCTCATAGGCTGTCCATTCTCCCTCTTTGACCAACATGCCATGCTCTTTGCATACCCAAAGTTGCAGGCTCCCACTAGTGCGAACCACATTCAAGTCGCAGGCCAGCCACTTTTCATGCAACTTGGCTTACCACTAGCATGCTCACATGGACAACACCCCTCTTGCCCTCTAGTGCACACCATGCACCACCACGCACATCCCATGAACGTGTGCAACAATCAGCCACCATGGCCGATCCATCTCCATTGAGGGCAGCCACATTGCAAACATTCTTGGCTGAGCATCTCTCTTCATGTTCGTCCATTATTGGGCTGATGCTCCTCCTCATGGTGCAACCACATGTGCACAACATCAACGTGTGCATGCCTCCTCTTCACCATGCATGCCCATTTCTCACTCATGGCCTGATCATTGGCCAACTTGGCTGATTTTCGATCAAGGTAAGTGTTTGTGAGGTACTTTCTCTCTCTAGATCTCCTCTCTCTCTAAAATGACATGGAAGGGACGTGACATCCCTTATTCCATGTTCTCTCTCTACTTTCTCTCTCTACCTTCTATTTTCTCTCTCTAGATCCTTTCTACATTCTCAGGCCGATCGCCTATTCACCTGGACGACTCCTTTCGACGAGTGAAAAGGTGACCTTCTTAGGGCACATTATCGTACATTTGCCAATTCACATCTACCTTGTCGGCTAGTAAGATTCGATGTGGATTCCACGATTGAACAGCATTTCATGAAATTTGGACGATTCTTTTCTTGATCGGTAGCGCCTTAGCTCCAAAGGTCGTGGGATGCTTCTCTGTCAAAACCCTTCTCTTGATTGAAGCATTCATTGAAGTTTTGGATGATCCTCTTCTTGATCGGTAGCACCCTTAGCTCCAAGATCTCAATGGACGTTTCTTTCCCTTACCTCTTCTCTTGATTGAAGCATTCATCAAAGTCTTGGACAATCCTCTTCTTGATCGGTAGTGCCCTTAGCTCCAAGATCTCAATGGGCGTTTCTTTCCCTTACCTCTTCATCTCTCAACCCTTTACATGCTTTCTTTATTTCTGTTATTTTGATTCATGTACGCACTCTTCGATGATTAATGAAATTTGATTTTTGTTAATTTATTGTTCTCTGGATCTCAAATTAAAGATGTTTTAAATCGACTTGCCCTTCTCATCTTTCCACAATTCTTGTTTCTCTGTGTATATTATTTGTCAATTTTAATTCCTTATTGTGCTAACTCACACCGAGTGTGGATCGACATCCGACATGTACTACTATACAAGTTACATTTTGCAAATAATCAGATTTTACAAATATTATTGAAGTTAGGGTTTCCGAATTGACGACACGAAAAAATCGTACTTTCAAATGGCGCCGCTGTCGCTCGGTGTACAGGAATGCGTAAAGGAATGAAGACGACGAAAACGGAATGATCCGGACATTTTGAAACTTTCTATTTGTAGATTTTTAGCATTGTTTTATTATGCCTCGAACGGCCGGGTACAAAGTTGTAATCGGACACCTCGATTATTACCATATCTAGATGTGTGTTCAAGGGTTTTAAAAACCCTTGATTGAGTGCCTAATTCACAAAAAAATTAAAAAATTAAAATTGCTAGTTTCCATTTTTGCACATTTTAGGATATTCGCATATGGGAAGATTGAATTTTTGGATGCTTTCCAAATCGGGAAGTTTCCATCTTTGCAAGGTTTTCATTACTGGGAACTTTCATTGGAATCAAGCTTATTTGGAAAATTTCGAATTGGACGAAATTCCATACTTAGAAATTCTTATTTTTAGAGGATTTCTAGATGTGGAAGGTCCCCTCTTTGGAAGGTTTCCAACATGGGAAGAAACCCTAAATTTAGTAAGTTTTCAGATTTAGGAAACTTCTACTTTTAGGGAATTTTCCTAACTTGGAGAAACTCTTAAATTGGAAAGGTCTATTAGGGGGGTGATAGTTGTTTAGTCAACTCTCATACATAGTAACTTTCTAATTTACCCTGCCTAATTGATTGATTGATTGCTTACCCACCCAAGGCAGGGACATTCCAAAAATATTCCCACACCCTAGACCCATATCGTATACTAATTCGTATGCAAGATTGCGATTCTAAATGCGGGTAGGGAGCGAAAGCTCACTACGGAGGAATCAGGCCCAAGCCCATGAAGATACCCCTCCCTACCCCGAAGAGGAGACCCCATGGCGTGGCCCATGGGAGGTAAGTCCCTTCTCTCGCCTTGATTGCGATACTGTGCAACTGGGTGATTATAATGCCGCGTGTCTATTTGCTTTTAGCATCAACTTATTAGCACTACGTGGATGTAGCCGCTAATTAATGCACCCTAATTGAGCAGACCCAGCTCTAACTTGAAACTAGTGGGATTTCATCACCCACCTTATCACTCCAGTTGAGCTTGATCCTCAAGATCCACTCTAATAAAAAGAATCAAGAGTAGAGCCAAACTAGATCGGTCTTTCCATCCATCCCAGGTTGAATAAGTCCACGAGCGCGGGTCCTTGTTGTCTAACACACTGATAAGAGGATTTTTCCGCGTCGTTGGTTACGGCAACCCTAGAATCAACAATATTTGTAATTTTTATCCGATTATCCTGCAAAATTGACAGATTTGTATAGGGATTCGTGTCGGATGTCGATCCGCACTCGGGATTAGGAAACGTGCAGTAAAGAACATAAAATGATTCTAATCATAATTTTTGATTTTTTTTGGAGATCGAAAAAAAAAACTCTAATCACTTACAGGAATTTAATTTAAACTAAACAAAAACTAGACTAAAAAGCATTGAAGGTGAACAGCCACCGTCTATCCCAAGGGAAGATGGGCGGTTTAGGAGGAGAAGGTGGAGAGATCGTGGAGAGTAGAGAGGTGCTGCAGGTGTGGCACGAACGGCCAGAGTTGCAGGCGCAACTCCGGTGAGGGTGGTAGTGGAAGGTGAACCCGCAACTTCGAGAGTAAAAGGAGAAACCTGCTTAGAGGAGGAGATGGAGTTCACGTTGAAGGTGAACCCAGAAACAGAGATTGGATGGGACTGTACTAAGAGGGGCAGCAAAGATGCAAAACCGTTGAAGATGAGGTGGTTGGACGTGGGAAGATTTTCAGAGCAGGCCGGACTGCAGCGACGGTAGTGGTGTGTGGTTGGCGGTTTGAGGAGTTGCACACGGTGGTGGAGATGGGCAGCAGTCCAAGGAGGGTGCTGGGCGGAGATGAGAGGAGCTCACGGATTGAAAAGGGTGGAGGCAGGCGGTGGTTGACGGACTGGTTCAGGTGGTGAAGGAGTGATGGAAGACGTGCTGAACACACCAACGAAGAGGAAGGAGCAGAAGAGGAAGCAGAAGAGGAAGAAGAAGAAGAAGAAGAAGAAGAAGAGGAAGAAGAAGAAGAAGAAGAAGAAGAAGAAGGAGAAGAAGAAGAAGAAGAAGAAGAAGAACGGCCGGAGTTGCAAACCTGCAACTCCGACGAAGGATGGGGAAGAATACGAAGAAGAAAGGAGGAAGAAGAGAAGAAAGAAGTCGCGGGGAAGAAGGGAAAGGATAGGGGGAAGGAGAGGAGGAGATTGGAGGGGGATTAGGGTTCGAACGAACCCCTCTCCTTCTCCTTTTAAAGCTCCCTATTTCCTTTAATGGAAATAGGGTATTTTTTGAAAATAAAAAATATGAAAAATATATATTTTTTTATTTATTTATTTTTTTTAAGTAAAACATTACTTTTCTATGGGGAATCTCCCCATTTAGTGGACCCCCCATTTTTTAAAATTTAATTGAAATTATTTTGAAATTCACGGGGTCCACTAACTGGTCGGACAGCGGGTCGATGATGATGGGCCCGGCTACTGGCCCACATGGATTGA
The DNA here is from genome assembly GCA_035048495.1 of Euptelea pleiosperma. Taxonomy (NCBI): domain Eukaryota; kingdom Viridiplantae; phylum Streptophyta; class Magnoliopsida; order Ranunculales; family Eupteleaceae; genus Euptelea; species Euptelea pleiosperma. The sequence goes on from CM068542.1 coordinate 14,150,813, forward strand.
TGATGTCCATCGTCTCACAAGATGATGTGACAGACAGTCTGATGGCGATCGGATGGATGGTGACTTGATTGGGACCCAGATTGGTAGATCGACGGATCTAGAGAGATCCAACGGTCTGATTGAAGATCCAACGGTCCGATGGAAGATCCAACGGTCAGAAAGCTAAGGGAGATGAGATAGAGCAAATGGGCAGGAGTTCTGGGGTTAGGTCAGTAGATTCGAGGACCGAGAGATGAAGAGAGAGAGAAGGGTTCGTTCGAACCCTAATCCCCCTCAAATCTTCTCCTTTCTCTCCCCCTATCAATCCCGCATTCACCCGTGGCCCCATTCTTCTTCTTTTTCTTCTTTTCTCTTTCTCATTTTCTTCATCTTCTTCTTCTTCTTCGCCGGAGTTGCCTGCAACTCCGGCCGTCTAGTAAGGCATCAGTCTCCTTCTCCTTCTTCTTCTTCTTCTTCTTCTTCTTCTTCTTCTTCTTCTTCTTCTTCTTCTTCTTCTTTTTCTTTTTCTTCTCATTTTTTTTTTCTCGTTTTCGTTTTCGTTTTTTTTGTCATTACCGTTTTTTTTTTTTTAACGCCGGAGTTGCAGACCTGCAACTCCGGCCGTCAGTGCTCCTCCACGATCTCCACCACCGCCTAACCCTTATTGCTGCCCTCTCCAGCGCCCTCTCCTCCACTGACCGGAGTTGCAGACCTGCAACTCCGGCGATCTTCATTCTCAACCACGTTCTCATCCTCTCCTCCTCTTTACCGCCACCTCTCCATTTCAGCCTGCTGCTGCACTGCCCCACTCTTGCAAGAACCGTGTGCTGCCACCGCCTGCTGCTGCAGTCCCTCCACCGCCTGTAACAGCTCCCAACCACCGCTGCAACTCGATCAGAATCTCCTCCGCCTACCACCCCGCCTACAAAAGCAATGGTTTGGACCATCACCTAGCTCCTCTACCACGCCCGACTTCTCTCACAGCGTCCTCTCTCTCCTTTCTCCTCTCATTCCTCCGAACCATTCTCTCCTCAAGAAAAAAAAAAAAAAAAGAAAAAAACCAGAAAAATAAAAGAAACGAAGAGAAGAAGAAAGGGAGACCGTTAGGCCGCCATCACCAACACCCCCAACTGACCACCGTTGCAGACCTCCCAGCATCACCAACCATCACGCCATCACCGTATGGATGAATAGCAACTCCACGCACCACAACACCTCTTTCATGGCCCACCACTACACCCCCTTCATTGGTTCTCATCCGATCGATTCTCCAGTAAGTTTTGATGGTAATCTCTCTCATCCTTTCCTTTCTCTTTCTACAACTCACTTCTCTCTCTAAATTTCTTCTCCATCAAGTTCCCTTCTCTCTCACTAGATTCTATCCTTTCTCTAGTTTATTTTATTTTGTTTTAATTCTTGTGGTATTTTGATTTTTAGCATTGTAAAAGATAATGGTTTTTATGAAGAATCTTAAGTTAGTTTTCTTTGATTAACGGTTTGATGTATGGTGTTGTTCATTTCATTCATGGTATTAGTTAATGTTCCTCTCTAAAAATCCCAAAATCATGTTTTAAAATCCCGAATCCACCATTCTCACCTCTCCACCAATTTCTAGCAAAAAAATTCATCATTTCATGCTCTTTATTGCACTAACGTGATTAATCCCGAGTGTGGATCGACATCCGACACGAGCCACTGTGCAAAATTGCTCATTTTACAGGATTTGAGTGAAAAAGAATCGGATAATTACAAATATTGTTGAGATCTAGGATTTCCGTAACCAACGACGCGGAAAAATCCTACTTTCACAAGGCAATCCGAAGCCTAGACAGACGTGCGGCACAATGGCTGTCTTAAGTACGTCCCAGACTAACCGGATTGGTCAAGTGTATAAGAAGAGTTTTCCCTCGGGTTAAGCTAGGGTTGGTGCGTGTTCCTAGTCCACACGCAACTAACCGCCGAATAGTCCAAGATGCCACGCCGAATAGTCCAAGATGCCACGTTGAAATCCCACCAGTTTCAATTTTGGAGCTGGGTTTGCTCTCTTAGAGTTGATTGATTAACGGCCACGCCACGCAAGTCGAATAATATGTATGCGAAAGCAAATAGACAAGCAGCAATGATGCACCCAATAACACCGTATCGCACTCAAGGCGAGGATAGGGACTTACCTCCCGTGGGCCACGCCACGGGGTCACCTCCGTGGGTTAGGGAGGGGTATCCTAATGGGCTTGGGCCCGACTCCACCTCTTTGAGCTTTCGCTCTCTACCCACACTGGATCGTGTTCCTGCAGAAAAGTTAGATCGCACGGTCTAGGTATATGGGATTCTATTTGGAAGATCCTTGCCTTTTTAGGGTTCACTGAACAAGCACTGGATTTAAGCAAGTTTTTGAATTAATTTCCAAATTCGAGATGGGTTAAAATTTAGGAATTCCCAGATTGGAAAATACCTAGATTGGAAAGTTTTCGAACTGTGGAGATCTTCCAAGAAAGATTTGATTGCGAGATCCCTTATACTTTTGGGAAATTTCCCAAAATTGAAATTCTGCTAGATTTAGGGTGTTTCCTTTTTTTGCAGACTTTTCCAAATTCTGAGGATTTCTAAAGATAGAAATTCTTCTAAAGAGGAAACTTCTAAGAGGGGAAACCCTAATTAAGCAGAGTTTCAAGGTTTTAGAATCTTTTCAAAAATCGCAAATCCTTGATTGGTGATTTCTAAAAATCTGCAGAATATAAAACCCTAATTTTTTGAATTTTGATTTTATTATTTTTTTGGTATTTTTCACTTAATCTAGGGTTTCTAAAAAACCCTAGAACAAGATCTAGCAGTTTATATGGAAACTAGTAAAATTCCTAAATTATTACAACTTTGCACTCGGCCTTCCGAGACATTAAAAATAGTAATTTAAAAGACTGCTAAAAATCACTAAAAATAAAAAAAATAGAAAGTTTCCCGAAAAGGTCAGGCTGTCCAAATTGAGCAGCTTTCCGCTTCAGCAACTTTCCAATTTCGTCTTTACTTCCTTTTTCGCACTTTCGGTCACCCGAGCGGCAGCGGCGCCATTTGATAAGAGGATTTTTCCGCGTCGTTGGTTACGGCAACCCTAGAATCAACAAGATTTGTAATTTTTATCCGATTACCCTGCAAAATTGATAGATTTGTATAGGGATTCGTGTCGGATGTCGATCCGCACTCGGGATTAGGAAACGTGCAGTAAAGAACATAAAATGATTCTAATCATAATTTTTAATTTTTTTTGGAGATCGAAAAAAAATAACTCTAATCACTTAAATAAATAACAACAAAATTAAACTAAAAATAAATGCATAAACAACACTTTACTTTATTCATAAACTGTATGAAAAGATCCTTACAGGAATTTAATTTAAACTAAACAAAAACTAGACTAAAAAGCATTGAAGATAGAACTAGAGAGAGAAATTGAGAGGGTTCTAGAGAGAGAGACAGTAAGGTAGAGAAAGAGACAAGGAAACTAGAGAGAGAAAATGGTGAATGAGAGAGAAATAATGAGAGAGGGAGAAAAACATAGAAAGATCTAGAGAGAGAGAGAGCTAGAGAGAGAAGAATGAAGGTTTTACCTTTTACACTTACCGAGAGTTGTAGCAATGAGATCAGCCAAGTGAGAGGAGGACTCGGCCATTGACTCGATCATTGATGGAGTGGAGATTGTGGGTGGAGCCAACAAGATGGTGAAGCCTTTGAGGTTGCATTGATGGTGGTAATGATGGAGGGACGAAGGAGGGCTGCAACTTGTGTGGATCTGCTGGTTCAACGATGGTTTCTGGCGTGTTGCAGGCCGGACTTGAGAGGAAACGGTCAGAACTGTCAAGGACTTACCGTAAAGAGGGCGTGGACATTTGCTGGTTCGTGAGGCGGTCACCGGTGTTAATGGAGGTGGAGTGGTGCTGCAGGGTGGTGTTTGCTTGCTGCACTTAGCAGCAAGATTCGGTGGTTGTGGAAGGAGGTGGAGCGCACAGGTACATCCTTTCTTTCCTCTTCTCCTCTTCTTTTGGTTTTTCTTTTTCTTCCTCTTTTTTTTTCTTTGTTTTTGGGAGAGAGAAGGGGATGAAACGATGGTGGCTGTTGGAAGAACAGCCACCGTCTATCCCAAGGGAAGATGGGCGGTTTAGGAGGAGAAGGTGGAGAGATCGTGGAGAGTAGAGAGGTGCTGCAGGTGTGGCACGAACGGCTGGAGTTGCAGGCGCAACTCCGGTGAGGGCGGTAGTGGAAGGTGAACCCGCAACTTCGAGAGTAAAAGGAGAAACCTGCTTGGAGGAGGAGATGGAGTTCACGTTGAAGGTGAACCCAGAAACAGAGATTGGATGGGACTGTACTAAGAGGGGCAGCAAAGATGCAAAACCGTTGAAGATGAGGTGGTTGGACGTGGGAAGATTTTCAGAGCAGGCCGGACTACAGCGACGATAGTGGTGTGTGGTTGGCGGTTTGAGGAGTTGCACACGGTGGTGGAGATGGGCAGCAGTCCAAGGAGGGTGCTGGGCGGAGATGAGAGGAGCTCACGGATTGAAAAGGGTGGAGGCAGGCGGTGGTTGACGGACTGGTTCAGGCGGTGAAGGAGTGATGGAAGACGTGCTGCACACAGCAGCAAAGAGGAAGGAGCAGAAGAGGAAGCAGAAGAGGAAGAAGAAGAAGAAGAAGAAGAAGAAGAAGAAGAAGAAGAAGAAGGAGAAGAAGAAGAAGAAGAAGAAGAACGGCCGGAGTTGCAAACTTGCAACTCCGACGAAGGATGGGGAAGAAGACGAAGAAGAAAGGAGGAAGAAGAGGAGAAAGAAGTCGCGGGGAAGAAGGGAAAGGATAGGGGGAAGGAGAGGAGGAGATTGGAGGGGGATTAGGGTTCGAACGAACCCCTCTCCTTCTCCTTTTAAAGCTCCCTATTTCCTTTAATGGAAATAGGGTATTTTTTGAAAATAAAAAATATGAAAAATATATTTTTTTTTATTTATTTATTTTTTTTTAAGTAAAACATTACTTTTCTATGGGGAATCTCCCCATTTAGTGGACCCCCCATTTTTTAAAATTTAATTAAAATTATTTTGAAATTCACGGGGTCCACTAACTGGTCGGACAGCGGGTCAATGATGATGGGCCCGGCTACTGGCCCACATGGATTGATGATGTCCATCGTCTCACAAGATGATGTGACAGACAGTCTGATGGTGATCGGATGGATGGTGACTTGATTGGGACCCAGATTGGTAGATCGACGGATCTAGAGAGATCCAACGGTCCAATTGAAGATCCAACGGTCCGATGGAAGATCCAACGGTCAGAAAGCTAAGGGAGATGAGATAGAGCCAATGGGCAGGAGTTCTGGGGTTAGGTCAGTAGATTCGAGGACCGAGAGATGAAGAGAGAGAGAATAAGGAGAGATGAGAGAGAAAGTATCAGAAAATAGAGAGAAAAGCACTGGCGGAGGGTCTGGAACCCTAGTCTTCACTGTGACCATCCTCACGCTTCTCCAGTAGAGTCGACTATCATTATTTGTTGACTCATGTGGCTTTAAACGCTTTGGTTCGTCTCTTGGTCATTGGCTTTCCTACTCTCTTCGTTCTTTGGGTCGGCTTTTTGGTCCTCTTATTCAGCCCATATTTGGCCCATATCTTCTAGTCATAGCATGTGGGCTCTTTAAGCTTTGATAATGGGCTTTCATGATCGATTTGGGCCCACAAGTCTCGAGAATCGTCCCATCGGGGTTTCCTGCGACAGAAGAAGCGCGTAATGAGACTTTATCAGAATGGCTTAATATCTAGACTTCCGAAAATGTGTTTAATGCATGCAAATATACCATTTCGTCCAGAAAAGTGTGTTCTACGCAACAGAAGAGACTATTACGTAGAAAAGTAGATAAATAGAGCATTTTACGTAGGAGAATGCAATAACGCTAAAAGGATAATTGCTTAAAATAATCACTTTTGAGCGAATATCACACACCCAAAGGTCCCTCCTACTCAAGTATACTGAGCTCACCAGTGGCTTCCCTGGTTCTTTGTTGGTCTGCTATTTGTTGGGATGGGAACACAAACCAACCCTAGCTTATACTAATGGAATACTCATCTCCATTGCTTGACAAATCCGATTAGTCTGGGGCGTACTTAAGTCAGCCGATGTACCACGTCTGTCTAGGCTTCGGATTATCTTATGATCAATTTAAGTTAGTACTGGAGCATTTAATTTGAAGAGTGTATCCTAGTGAGAACCCAAGAGCGACAAAGTTAGTCCGATGGTTAACAAGATAAACTAGTGGTCTGCCCACTGTCATAATCTACAATACCCCACAAACTAACAAGATAAATCATCAAACTTATCATGATTTGTTTTAGACATAGGATTATCTTGTTTGCTCTATGTGCATCATTTAGGATCACTACTCCAGTGTCTCCTTGTAACCGAGTCTTAAGCTTATTTCTATAGGATCAACTGCCACATCGTTTGATTCGATCCGAGAGTTTTTCGATCTTCAACACCCTAATCTTGGATAGGGGTGCTTATTGTAACCCCATTGGAGTCTGCTCCACTAAATCCATCCCCGATACACATTGTGTCTTCGGCTCTGCTAACCATGGTCAGAGAATCCCATTGCTAGGTCTCTTACTGATGAGAGAACCTCTACTGCAATCCCATACCCGCTCCTATTTCAGAGTTCGCGGCTCTACTAACCACGGTTAGAGAAACCTCTCAATCTTCACTGAGAAAGAACCTAACCGTACTACTGCTGGGTTTGGTTAGCTCGAATGGAAGCATCTTGCTCCAACTGATGAGCTGGATGACTGATGATTCACTCAGTCTACCTGTGCTTCAACTTGGTTGGGGGTGCTTATCACTCCCGTTGTATCTAGTTAAAGACGTAAAACTTAGCGCTTTCGGAAAGGCAATTCCGGTATTCGTAGCCACATGAGTCGCATGCATATTTTATTGTTATTTTTCATGCAGGTACCATCAATACAGAAAATCATCTGGTACTATATAGTATTCATTTCATGCCCTATTAGTAACATCCTCCCTAAACTCCTTGCATCATTACTGCTATTTCATCATTTTTTTTGTCCCGGTCATGAGCACCGAGGACGGTGCTATATTTTGGTTGGGGGTGGGTATTTATCAAAACTCATGTTTTCATTTTGATAAAATTCCAAAAAAAAAATAAAATATATAAAAAAAAACCTCATGTTTTTGGGTGTTTTCCGGTGATTTTCAATGTTTTCTAGAACTTTCAAAATGTGTCAAATACCCAGACTTTTATTAGCTGAAAATATCCATGAAATCATTTTATAAAGGATGTCATTTTTAGTGTTACATGTTAGCTTTGAGTCAAGTCAAGTCAAGCGTGACTATAGCAGATTTTAAAACTTAGAAAAACTCAGATTTGGCACAAATTATACATAGTCATCATCAGAGTCATCCTAAGTTTAGAATCTTTAAAGATCCTAGAAGAATATTTGTGGAGACCTAACTTAGTTTGCTTTCGAGCCTTTCATTATTTCAGAGGGTTATACTACAATTTCGAGTCACAAGATGACTCACTATTTCTTCATGTCCACAATATTTGTTGAGAGATCTCATTATCCTTTGTCTTGATCATAGAACTCAGAATGACATCAAAATTGGATTATTACGACAGAACCTTTTTCTATATCCATTCGAAACATGTTACATGAGAGTGCAAACCCTAAAAAATGATTTAGGCCATCATTTTAAACCTTTCAGCCTTTTTAATTTACCTTAAATCTCTACCGTTTGAAACCCTTCTGAGCCTTTATGAAAAGCCTTGTTAAACCTATTAACCTATAACCCAATCCAGTTACGAAGTATGACTCGCGACCTTACTTCTGAGAAGGATAGAGAAATGATTGATATGGGTATTGAATGTAGGGTTTTTCCGCGTCGTTGGTTACGGAAACCCTAACTTCAACACATTTTTAATTTATCCGAGACTTTTAACCTGTAAAATGAGCAATTTTGCACAGTGGCTCGTGTCGGATGTCGATCCGCACTCGGGATTAGTCGGATTAGCGCAAATAAGAACATAAAATGACAGATTTTTCCATAGAAATTGATGCGAATGATGGTGGGGTGAGAGTGGTGGATAGATCGGATTAAAATATGCTTTGATTTAGAGAGAGAGCCATGAAATTAATAACCTAACTAATGCGAAATAGCAAAATCATAATAACCAACATTGAAATCATCCATTAATCTAATAAAATTGTCAATTACATAACTTCTGAAATAAATATGCCAAGAAGAAAGCTAATCTATAAAGCATTCGTAAAGGAATAGAGAGAGAAAGAAATAGTGAGAGAAGGTCTAGAGAGAGAAAGTGAGAGAAGACCTAAAATGACTTAGAGAGAGATAGAGGGTTTTAGAGAGAGAAACCTAGAGAGATAGGGTTACCTCGTGATCTTACGGTGGGTGATGGCCGTTGTGCAAGCTGAGTTGCATGTGAGTTGCAGAAAGATGGAGGCATCAAGGTGAGGGTGACTGGTGTTGCTGGTTGGTATACCAGAACAGTGAGAAGATGGTGGATTCCGGTGATGGATGCGTGGAGGTAGGCTAGTGGAGGCGTTGAGGGTAGCAGCACGTTGCTGCAACTGACTTGGACTCACTTGATGCACGTAGAGGCAGCCAATCTCCTGTGAGAGATCGTGATGGTGAGGTTCTTCCTGTGAGATGGCGGAGGAGGCAGCAACGTTTGTGGTTGCTGATGTGCTCCACGGTATGAAGATCACCGTGGTGTGCAAAGGTGAGGACGGTGGAGAGATGACTGTTTTGAGCGGTGGAACAGGCGTAGGGATGGAAGCTAACGGCTGTGGTGCATGAAACGATGGCTGTGGCGCATGAGACGGTGGCTACAAGTGGCTGGATGTAGAACGCAAGTTGAGGGCAGCTGTGCGTGAAGGAGAGAGTGGAGAGATCATCAACCGATCGAGATCTGTTTGTAAGCCAGCAATAGTGGACGTCTTCCTCCTTTTCCAATGGAGAAGATGATCCAGATCCATCAAAAGAGAAGAGATGGAAACGATGGTGGCTGTTGGAAGAACAGTCACCGCCGTTCCAAGGGAAGGTGAGGCGTTGTAAGGAGGAAGGAGAAGACGGTGGTGGAGGGGCGTTGCTGGTTGCAACTCGTGGATGGGGTGATGGCTGCGATATGATGCACGGTTTCAGGAATGCCTTAAGTGCAGGCAGACGAGGGAGAAAGAGGAGAAGGAAATAGAGAAGAAGAAGGGGAGATGGCCGGAGTTGCAGACCTGCAACTCCGGCGATAACTTGATGAAGAAGACGGTGATAGAGGAGGAGGCAGCACGGTTCTGGTGTTGCTGTCCGGGCAGCAAGAAGAAGAAGAAGAAGAAGAAGAAGAAGAAGAAGAAGAAGAAGAAGAAGAAGAGGAAGACCTTGATGGCCGGAGTTGCTGCCTGCAACTCCGGCGAAGATGAGGAGGAAGAAGAAGAAAAAAAAAATTAAGAAGAAGGGAAGATGGGGCCAGAAGGAGAAGAGATCTGTGCGGGATTGATAGGGGAAGAGAATGGAAGAGAAAGGGGGGGGATTAGGGTTCGAATGAACCCCTATCCTTCTCCTTTTAAAGCTCCCTATTTCCTTTAATGGAAATAGGGGATTTTTTGAATAAAAAAAATAAGAAAAATAATTTTTAAAATTTTTTTTTTTTTTTTTTTTTTTTTTTAAGTAAAAACCTACTTTTCTATGGGGAATCTCCCCAATTAGTGGACCCCCCATTTAATTAAAATTATTTTTGAAATTCGCGGGGTCCACTAACTGGTCGGACAGCGGGTCGATGCTGATGGGCCCGGCTACTGGCCCACATGGACTGATGATGTCCATCGTCTCACAAGATGATGTGACAGGCATTCTGAAGGCGATCGGATGGATGGTGACTTGATTGGGACCCAGATTGGTAGATCGACGGATCTAGAGAGATCCAACGGTCCGATTGAAGATCCAACGGTCCGATGGAAGATCCAACGGTCAGAAAGCTAAGGGAGATGAGATAGAGGTGATGGGTAGGAGTTCTGGGGTTAGGTCAGTAGATTCGAGGACCGAGAGATGAAGAGAGAGAGAGAATAAGGAGAGATGAGAGAAAAAGTATCAAAAAAATGGAAAAAAGCACTGGCGGAGGGTCTGGAACCCTGGTCTTCACTGTGACCATCCTCACGCTTCTCCAGTAGAGTCGACTATCATTCTTTGCTGACTCATGTGGCTTTAAACGCTTTGGTTCGTCTCTTGGTCATTGGCTCTCCTGCTCTCTTCGTTATTTGGGCCGACTTTTTGGTCCTCTGATTCAGCCCATATTTGGCCCATATCTTCTAGTCATAGCATGTGGGCTCTTTAAGCTTTGATAATGGGCTCTCATGATCGATTTGGGCCCACAAGTCTCGAGAATCGTCCCATCGGGGTTTCCTACGACAGAAGAAGCGCGTAATGAGACTTTATCAGAACGGCTTAATATCTAGACTTCCGAAAATGTGTTTAATGCATGCAAATATACCATTTCGTCCAGAAAAGTGTGTTCTACGCAACAGAAGAGACTCTTACGTAGAAAAGTAGATAAATAGAGTATTTTAACGTGGGAGAATGCAATAACGCTACAGGATAATTGCTTAAAATAAGCACTTTTGAGCGAATATCACAACCCCCAACCAGCATATTGCCAATCCTTGGCAATTAGTGCGAAATAAATGAGCTTAAAAGGGCTCTGCACATGCTGCACACTTTTTCATATTAGCTCAGGGAAAACATCGTTCGTCAAATAATTGAATGGATGCAAAAATAGTTACGTGCTAGCGAAGAGTTGGAGAGTCTTGGCAAGACTACAGACTGATAATCATGACCCAGAATAGTCAGACTCTGCGTGTGTGTGTGTTCAACATTCTCATCATCCGACAGTAAAGATTTCCAGATCACCTCTAAGTTTTTCTGCCTCGACCTCAAATCTCACATGTTTAGCACTCAGAATAGAATCACACAAGAAGGGTTTTCTTCTTTTCTCTCAATTTATATGTGAGGAGATGTATTTAATATAAAGAGGCAAAAGATCTCACATATGTTTTATTTGAAGGAAGGACATCTTTAACAGAAGAAGATCTCATGATTGGAATACCACTTCACTCGAGAACGTCAGATCAAACTCTATAGCTTCCCCTTCTCCAATCTCCACATTTTATGATCGTACTATCCTAGAATCAAGTAGGACTTTCCTGGGTTGTAATGAGGCTTAGGTCAGGTGTAGAGAGATAAAGGAATACAGGATTTCAAAGATCTTGAGAGGATATTGCCATTTTCTTGAATTTTTCCTGCGACGTAACACCATTATCTGGTTCTTTTTCCTTTTTTTTTTTTCGTATTTTTCTCTTTTTCTTGATATTTCTGAGACTGCTCAATTTCTTTTCAGCTCTTCTTCATACTTTCTTTTCATATTTTGTTTTCAGCTTGAACCACTTTCTTTTCCTTTTGATTCTTCTTCTTTACTTTTCTTTTTCACGGTACACCCACATCAGTTATTCTTTTGTCCATCTCAAAATAAGTGTAGCCAGTCATGTTTCATAGCTGGACTGGATTTTAGGTTGATGGGTTTGCAAATAAAAGGCTTTTATAGAACGGCTCAAGGGGTTTCTAGTGAAGTATAATTCAGGTGAGTAAAAAAGGCTGAATGGTTCAGAAAAATGGCCTAAATCATTTTCTAGGGTTTGCACTATCATGTATACTGTCTTGACTGGATACAGAGAAGGTTCTGTCGTAGTAATCCAATGTTGATGTCGTTCCGAGTTTTATGATCGAAGCAAAAGATAATGAGATCTCTCAACGAATATTGCGGGCATGAAGAATAGTGAGTCATCTTGTGACTCAGGATTAATGTATACTCTCTAAAATGATTAAAGGCTCGAAAGCTTACTGGGTTAGGTCTCCACAATTATTCTCGCAGGATCTCTAGAATTTCTAAACTTAGGATGACTCTGATATTGATAGTGTACAATTGTGCCGAATCTGAGTTTTTCTAAGTTTTCAAAACTGCTGTAGCCACGCTTGACTTGACTCAAAGCTAACCTTAAACAAAAATTGACATCCTCAATACTGACTTAACGAAGGTTTTTAGCTAATCAAAGTCAGGGTATTTGACACATTTTTGAAATTCTAGAAAACTTTTGGAGAACATCGGAAATCACCCAAAAAAGGAAATTTTTTTTTTTTTTTTTTTTTATTTATAAAGACATGAGTTTTGGTAAATACCCACCCCCAACCAAAATATAGCACCGTCCTCGGTGCTCAATACTGGGACATAAAATGATAACAAATCAGAGATGATGATGCAAAGATTCAGGAAGGATGTTACCAAGTCGGCAGAAACTCGACAGTGTGTGGTACCTGATGATCGGAAGACTGAATGTACCTGCATTTCCAGAGATATAACAGTAATAACAAATGCATGAGACTCATGTACTCTAGGAATACCGGAATTGCCTTTCCGAAAGCGCTAAGTTTTACGTCTTCAGCCAGACATGACGGGGGTATATCAAGTACCCCCAACCAGGATAAAACTCATGGAGACTGAGTGAATCTGCAGTCTTCCTGACACCTAAGGTGGAACGAAGACAACTATCCTATCCCTTGTCTAGGTATACCTGTGTAGAACAGGTCTTTCTCAGTGTAGATTGAGAGAAGGGCATTGAGCTCTCGGAGTAGCCCGGCAAAAGCACGGAGTTGATCTGGGAGGGATCGAAGCTTCTCAGTAAAGATTGAGAGGAGAGTAGGAGTGGGTTCTCTGAGCAGACTCGCAAAAACATTTAGTTCAGCGGGGAGGGATAGAAGCTTCGCAGTAAAGACTGAGAGGGGAGTAGTAGTGGGTTCTCTGACCGTGGTTAGCAGAGCCGCAAACTCATTGAGTTTTGCGGGAATGTATCTGAATGGAGCAGACTCCTGCAGATCAGTAATACCGGAAATATTGGACTTCGAGATGAAGTCAAACTCACAGTGTGCATGACACTTGGATAAATTATCCTCTGGAGAGTCCTGAATTAGACTCTCAATGACATATGGTTCATCAACAACATCGACGTAGGGTGACGGGTGAAAACTGTTGACCTCTTTCTCGATGTTTCCTGATGTGATAGGGATGTTCCAATCCCTGCACTCAGTATGTTCCTCCTGGGTGGAGATCGGTAGGTCCAGGATAGCGGGAGGCCCATTTTCTAGACACGGCTCTACGGTGGGAATGTCTGCATTCAGAGTAGAGAGAGAATTATCAGAGATAGAGATGGGACTAAGTTCCTCTGTGCTCAGTCCAGAAGTTGGTGCTGTTAAGGGCACCAAAGATTGAGACTCGGGTTCATCACAATTGTTGCACAATCCAAGGGAGGTGGGGAGGAACGGTAGATCTATGACAGCAGGGATCCTACGATCGAGACAAAACTCAGTGTCATGATGATCATCTTCAGAGTCCAGGGTAGAAGCAGCAGTGGGAGAGTGAAAAATAGGTTGCGCTGAGGTAGGTTCAGGATGTGGTGCTTTTAAAGGCACCGAAGAAAGAAATACTGGCTCCTCAATAGTCTGGCTCGATCTAGGGGTGGGTACAATTTCTATTTCTTCCTCGCAATGCCGGTACTGGGTCCAATTGTGCGGCTCCTCATTATAGACAGTGGCCATATCATTCTCCTCAGGATAAGCTATCGGTGGACTAGTGAAGTTGACTTCCTCTCTCTCATTTTCTAATTGAACTAGACGTTGCTCCAAGCTCTCCATAGATTGCTGTTGTTGGTTCTCTAGACTTTGGAAATACTGTTGTTGCTGGGCAATGTACTGAGAGAGAAGGTCCTCTAGACCGGGTTTAGTATCCAACGGAGGTGGTTCAGCCAAGGGGAGCTGAGGTGCTACCTCTTGATTGTAGTCCGACTGGGTATGAAAGTTGTAAGGCAAAGTGGAGTCTGGGACTAGTTGCTGACTCTGAAAATCCTGAGGGGCCCACTGTTGAGCAGAATAGTCATTCTGTGGATATGACGGGTACTGGGATTGCGAGTATTGCCAGTCATACTCTCCATTGGGTTGATGGAACCCGGAAGGATAATTATCCTGCGGCAGTTGCTGCGGGAGGGCAGACTGTTCCCAACCAAAGTTATGGTGACTCCTATTATCCTGATAATAAGTGTTGTCATAGGATGTCTGCATTGGAGATGGAAAGGTACAGACATCTTGCTGGATAGGAGGGTAATATCCTACAGACTGGGAATGGTACACAGGTTGCTGGACTGCGGCACGAAGGGCAGAGACTGAATTTTTAAGCCCTTGGAGTATAGAATTGTACTCCGGATCTCGGTGATTATCATACCCTGTAGAAGTGTGCGAGACTGGAGTATCATGATGATACGCAGAATTGTCATACCATTGTTGAGAGTGATCACCTCGATTCTCACAGAAACTGTAGTAGGTCTCATACAGAGGCCGTTCATCTGCCATTAGAGGCGATAGAGGGGTGCGGTGGACTAACTCTCAGATCGAGTCAGTAAAAGGTTAAGGCAGGTCCAACCGGGCTCCTACTTGAAAAAGCAAGCCCAAGATTTGGCAAAAAGTTGCCAAAAGGAGACACTGGAGTAGTGATTCTAAATGATGCACACCAAGCACAGATAATCCTATTCTAAACAAGCAGGATATATTTTAGGCATTATCTTGTTAGTTTGGGGCTAGAGTAGATTATGACAGTGGGCGGACCACTGGTTTATCTTTTAGCCGCCAGACTAACTGTATGCACTCAGAGGTTCTCACCAGGCTACACTCTTCAGAGCGAATCCTTTAGTACTAACTCTAGTCAACAACAAGGCAATCCGAAGCCTAGACAGACGTGCGGCACAATGGCTGTCTTAAGTACGTCCCAGACTAACCGGATTGGTCAAGTGTATAAGAAGAGTGTTCCCTCGGGTTAAGCTAGGGTTGGTGCGTGTTCCTAGTCCACACGCAACTAACCGCCGAATAGTCCAAGATGCCACATCGAGCTCAGTGTACTTGAGTAGCAGGGACTTATGGGTGTGTTAGACAACAGGGACCCGCGCTCGTGGTCTTATTTCGATTGGATGTTAAGCGGGTTCGCTTTGTGTGGATTTTTCCTCGAACACCGGGCTAATTGGCTCTACTTCTTGATTCTTTTTAATTAAATGGAGCCTTGGGATCAAATCAGTTGGAATGATGAGGTGGGTGATGAAATCCCACCAGTTTCAATTTGGAGCTGGGTCTGCTCTCTTAGAGTTGATTGATTAACGGCCACGCCACGCAAGTCGAAGAATATGGATGCGAAAGCAAATAGACAAGCGGCAATGATGCACCCAATATGCTCTGTATCGCACTCAAGGCGAGGATAGAGACTTACCTCCCGTGGGCCACGCCACGGGGTCGCCTCCGTGGGTTAGAGAGGGGTATCCTAATGGGCTTGGGCCCGACTCCACCTCTTTGAGCTTTCGCTCTCTACCCACACTGGATCGTGTTCCTGCAGAAACAGTTAGATCGCAGGGTCTAGGTATGTGGGATTCTATTTGGAAGATCCTTGCCTTTTTAGGGTTCACTGAACAAGCACTGAATTTAGGCAAGTTTTTGAATGAGTTTCCAAATTCGAGATGGGTTAAAATTTAGGAATTCCCAGATTGGAAAATACCTAGATTGGAAAGTTTCCCGAACTGTGGAGATCTTCCAAGAAAGATTTGATTGCGAGATCCCTTATAATTTTGGGAAATTTCCCAAAATGGAAATTCTGCTAGATATGGGGTGTTTCCTTTTGCAGACTTTTCCAAATTCGGAAGATTTCTAAAGATAGAAATTCTTCTAAAGAGGAAACTTCTAAGAGGGGAAACCCTAATTAAGCAGATTTTCAAGATGTTGGAATCTTTCCAAAAATCGCAAATCCTTGATTGGTGATTTCTAAAAATCGGCAGAATATAAAACCCTAATTTTTTGAATTTTGAATTTATTATTTTTTTGTATTTTCCACTTAATCTAGGGTTTCTAAAAAACCCTAGAACAAGATCTAGCAGTTAAATGGAAAGCAGTAAAATTCCTAAATTATTACAAATTTGCACTCGGCCTTCCGAGGCATTAAAAATAGTAATTTAAAAACTGCTAAAAATCACCAAAAACAAAAAATAGAAAGTTTCCCGAAAAGGTCGGGCTGGCCAAATTGAGCAGCTTTCCGATTTAGCAACTTTCCAATTCCGTCTTTACGTCCTTTTTCGCACTCCCGAACACCCGAGCGGCAACGGCGCCATTTGAAAGTAGGGTTTTTCCGCGTCGTTGGTTACGGAAACCCTAACTTCAACACATTTTTAATTTATCCGAGACTTTTAACCTGTAAAATGAGCAATTTTGCACAGTGGCTCGTGTCGGATGTCGATCCGCACTCGGGATTAGTCGGATTAGCGCAAATAAGAACATAAAATGACAGATTTTTCCATAGAAATTGATGCGAATGATGGTGGGGTGAGAGTGGTGGATAGATCGGATTAAAATATGCTTTGATTTAGAGAGAGAGCCATGAAATTAATAACCTAACTAATGCGAAATAGCAAAATCATAATAACCAACATTGAAATCATCCATTAATCTAATAAAATTGTCAATTACATAACTTCTGAAATAAATATGCCAAGAAGAAAGCTAATCTATAAAGCATTCGTAAAGGAATAGAGAGAGAAAGAAATAGTGAGAGAAGGTCTAGAGAGAGAAAGTGAGAGAAGACCTAAAATGACTTAGAGAGAGATAGAGGGTTTTAGAGAGAGAAACCTAGAGAGATAGGGTTACCTCGTGATCTTACGGTGGGTGATGGCCGTTGTGCAAGCTGAGTTGCATGTGAGTTGCAGAAAGATGGAGGCATCAAGGTGAGGGTGACTGGTGTTGCTGGTTGGTATACCAGAACAGTGAGAAGATGGTGGATTCCGGTGATGGATGCGTGGAGGTAGGCTAGTGGAGGCGTTGAGGGTAGCAGCACGTTGCTGCAACTGACTTGGACTCACTTGATGCACGTAGAGGCAGCCAATCTCCTGTGAGAGATCGTGATGGTGAGGTTCTTCCTGTGAGATGGCGGAGGAGGCAGCAACGTTTGTGGTTGCTGATGTGCTCCACGGTATGAAGATCACCGTGGTGTGCAAAGGTGAGGACGGTGGAGAGATGACTGTTTTGAGCGGTGGAACAGGCGTAGGGATGGAAGCTAACGGCTGTGGTGCATGAAACGATGGCTGTGGCGCATGAGACGGTGGCTACAAGTGGCTGGATGTAGAACGCAAGTTGAGGGCAGCTGTGCGTGAAGGAGAGAGTGGAGAGATCATCAACCGATCGAGATCTGTTTGTAAGCCAGCAATAGTGGACGTCTTCCTCCTTTTCCAATGGAGAAGATGATCCAGATCCATCAAAAGAGAAGAGATGGAAACGATGGTGGCTGTTGGAAGAACAGTCACCGCCGTTCCAAGGGAAGGTGAGGCGTTGTAAGGAGGAAGGAGAAGACGGTGGTGGAGGGGCGTTGCTGGTTGCAACTCGTGGATGGGGTGATGGCTGCGATATGATGCACGGTTTCAGGAATGCCTTAAGTGCAGGCAGACGAGGGAGAAAGAGGAGAAGGAAATAGAGAAGAAGAAGGGGAGATGGCCGGAGTTGCAGACCTGCAACTCCGGCGATAACTTGATGAAGAAGACGGTGATAGAGGAGGAGGCAGCACGGTTCTGGTGTTGCTGTCCGGGCAGCAAGAAGAAGAAGAAGAAGAAGAAGAAGAAGAAGAAGAAGAAGAAGAAGAAGAAGAGGAAGACCTTGATGGCCGGAGTTGCTGCCTGCAACTCCGGCGAAGATGAGGAGGAAGAAGAAGAAAAAAAAAATTAAGAAGAAGGGAAGATGGGGCCAGAAGGAGAAGAGATCTGTGCGGGATTGATAGGGGAAGAGAATGGAAGAGAAAGGGGGGGGATTAGGGTTCGAATGAACCCCTATCCTTCTCCTTTTAAAGCTCCCTATTTCCTTTAATGGAAATAGGGGATTTTTTGAATAAAAAAAATAAGAAAAATAATTTTTAAAATTTTTTTTTTTTTTTTTTTTTTTTTTAAGTAAAAACCTACTTTTCTATGGGGAATCTCCCCAATTAGTGGACCCCCCATTTAATTAAAATTATTTTTGAAATTCGCGGGGTCCACTAACTGGTCGGACAGCGGGTCGATGCTGATGGGCCCGGCTACTGGCCCACATGGACTGATGATGTCCATCGTCTCACAAGATGATGTGACAGGCATTCTGAAGGCGATCGGATGGATGGTGACTTGATTGGGACCCAGATTGGTAGATCGACGGATCTAGAGAGATCCAACGGTCCGATTGAAGATCCAACGGTCCGATGGAAGATCCAACGGTCAGAAAGCTAAGGGAGATGAGATAGAGGTGATGGGTAGGAGTTCTGGGGTTAGGTCAGTAGATTCGAGGACCGAGAGATGAAGAGAGAGAGAGAATAAGGAGAGATGAGAGAAAAAGTATCAAAAAAATGGAAAAAAGCACTGGCGGAGGGTCTGGAACCCTGGTCTTCACTGTGACCATCCTCACGCTTCTCCAGTAGAGTCGACTATCATTCTTTGCTGACTCATGTGGCTTTAAACGCTTTGGTTCGTCTCTTGGTCATTGGCTCTCCTGCTCTCTTCGTTATTTGGGCCGACTTTTTGGTCCTCTGATTCAGCCCATATTTGGCCCATATCTTCTAGTCATAGCATGTGGGCTCTTTAAGCTTTGATAATGGGCTCTCATGATCGATTTGGGCCCACAAGTCTCGAGAATCGTCCCATCGGGGTTTCCTACGACAGAAGAAGCGCGTAATGAGACTTTATCAGAACGGCTTAATATCTAGACTTCCGAAAATGTGTTTAATGCATGCAAATATACCATTTCGTCCAGAAAAGTGTGTTCTACGCAACAGAAGAGACTCTTACGTAGAAAAGTAGATAAATAGAGTATTTTAACGTGGGAGAATGCAATAACGCTACAGGATAATTGCTTAAAATAAGCACTTTTGAGCGAATATCACAACCCCCAACCAGCATATTGCCAATCCTTGGCAATTAGTGCGAAATAAATGAGCTTAAAAGGGCTCTGCACATGCTGCACACTTTTTCATATTAGCTCAGGGAAAACATCGTTCGTCAAATAATTGAATGGATGCAAAAATAGTTACGTGCTAGCGAAGAGTTGGAGAGTCTTGGCAAGACTACAGACTGATAATCATGACCCAGAATAGTCAGACTCTGCGTGTGTGTGTGTTCAACATTCTCATCATCCGACAGTAAAGATTTCCAGATCACCTCTAAGTTTTTCTGCCTCGACCTCAAATCTCACATGTTTAGCACTCAGAATAGAATCACACAAGAAGGGTTTTCTTCTTTTCTCTCAATTTATATGTGAGGAGATGTATTTAATATAAAGAGGCAAAAGATCTCACATATGTTTTATTTGAAGGAAGGACATCTTTAACAGAAGAAGATCTCATGATTGGAATACCACTTCACTCGAGAACGTCAGATCAAACTCTATAGCTTCCCCTTCTCCAATCTCCACATTTTATGATCGTACTATCCTAGAATCAAGTAGGACTTTCCTGGGTTGTAATGAGGCTTAGGTCAGGTGTAGAGAGATAAAGGAATACAGGATTTCAAAGATCTTGAGAGGATATTGCCATTTTCTTGAATTTTTCCTGCGACGTAACACCATTATCTGGTTCTTTTTCCTTTTTTTTTTTTCGTATTTTTCTCTTTTTCTTGATATTTCTGAGACTGCTCAATTTCTTTTCAGCTCTTCTTCATACTTTCTTTTCATATTTTGTTTTCAGCTTGAACCACTTTCTTTTCCTTTTGATTCTTCTTCTTTACTTTTCTTTTTCACGGTACACCCACATCAGTTATTCTTTTGTCCATCTCAAAATAAGTGTAGCCAGTCATGTTTCATAGCTGGACTGGATTTTAGGTTGATGGGTTTGCAAATAAAAGGCTTTTATAGAACGGCTCAAGGGGTTTCTAGTGAAGTATAATTCAGGTGAGTAAAAAAGGCTGAATGGTTCAGAAAAATGGCCTAAATCATTTTCTAGGGTTTGCACTATCATGTATACTGTCTTGACTGGATACAGAGAAGGTTCTGTCGTAGTAATCCAATGTTGATGTCGTTCCGAGTTTTATGATCGAAGCAAAAGATAATGAGATCTCTCAACGAATATTGCGGGCATGAAGAATAGTGAGTCATCTTGTGACTCAGGATTAATGTATACTCTCTAAAATGATTAAAGGCTCGAAAGCTTACTGGGTTAGGTCTCCACAATTATTCTCGCAGGATCTCTAGAATTTCTAAACTTAGGATGACTCTGATATTGATAGTGTACAATTGTGCCGAATCTGAGTTTTTCTAAGTTTTCAAAACTGCTGTAGCCACGCTTGACTTGACTCAAAGCTAACCTTAAACAAAAATTGACATCCTCAATACTGACTTAACGAAGGTTTTTAGCTAATCAAAGTCAGGGTATTTGACACATTTTTGAAATTCTAGAAAACTTTTGGAGAACATCGGAAATCACCCAAAAAAGGAAATTTTTTTTTTTTTTTTTTTTTTATTTATAAAGACATGAGTTTTGGTAAATACCCACCCCCAACCAAAATATAGCACCGTCCTCGGTGCTCAATACTGGGACATAAAATGATAACAAATCAGAGATGATGATGCAAAGATTCAGGAAGGATGTTACCAAGTCGGCAGAAACTCGACAGTGTGTGGTACCTGATGATCGGAAGACTGAATGTACCTGCATTTCCAGAGATATAACAGTAATAACAAATGCATGAGACTCATGTACTCTAGGAATACCGGAATTGCCTTTCCGAAAGCGCTAAGTTTTACGTCTTCAGCCAGACATGACGGGGGTATATCAAGTACCCCCAACCAGGATAAAACTCATGGAGACTGAGTGAATCTGCAGTCTTCCTGACACCTAAGGTGGAACGAAGACAACTATCCTATCCCTTGTCTAGGTATACCTGTGTAGAACAGGTCTTTCTCAGTGTAGATTGAGAGAAGGGCATTGAGCTCTCGGAGTAGCCCGGCAAAAGCACGGAGTTGATCTGGGAGGGATCGAAGCTTCTCAGTAAAGATTGAGAGGAGAGTAGGAGTGGGTTCTCTGAGCAGACTCGCAAAAACATTTAGTTCAGCGGGGAGGGATAGAAGCTTCGCAGTAAAGACTGAGAGGGGAGTAGTAGTGGGTTCTCTGACCGTGGTTAGCAGAGCCGCAAACTCATTGAGTTTTGCGGGAATGTATCTGAATGGAGCAGACTCCTGCAGATCAGTAATACCGGAAATATTGGACTTCGAGATGAAGTCAAACTCACAGTGTGCATGACACTTGGATAAATTATCCTCTGGAGAGTCCTGAATTAGACTCTCAATGACATATGGTTCATCAACAACATCGACGTAGGGTGACGGGTGAAAACTGTTGACCTCTTTCTCGATGTTTCCTGATGTGATAGGGATGTTCCAATCCCTGCACTCAGTATGTTCCTCCTGGGTGGAGATCGGTAGGTCCAGGATAGCGGGAGGCCCATTTTCTAGACACGGCTCTACGGTGGGAATGTCTGCATTCAGAGTAGAGAGAGAATTATCAGAGATAGAGATGGGACTAAGTTCCTCTGTGCTCAGTCCAGAAGTTGGTGCTGTTAAGGGCACCAAAGATTGAGACTCGGGTTCATCACAATTGTTGCACAATCCAAGGGAGGTGGGGAGGAACGGTAGATCTATGACAGCAGGGATCCTACGATCGAGACAAAACTCAGTGTCATGATGATCATCTTCAGAGTCCAGGGTAGAAGCAGCAGTGGGAGAGTGAAAAATAGGTTGCGCTGAGGTAGGTTCAGGATGTGGTGCTTTTAAAGGCACCGAAGAAAGAAATACTGGCTCCTCAATAGTCTGGCTCGATCTAGGGGTGGGTACAATTTCTATTTCTTCCTCGCAATGCCGGTACTGGGTCCAATTGTGCGGCTCCTCATTATAGACAGTGGCCATATCATTCTCCTCAGGATAAGCTATCGGTGGACTAGTGAAGTTGACTTCCTCTCTCTCATTTTCTAATTGAACTAGACGTTGCTCCAAGCTCTCCATAGATTGCTGTTGTTGGTTCTCTAGACTTTGGAAATACTGTTGTTGCTGGGCAATGTACTGAGAGAGAAGGTCCTCTAGACCGGGTTTAGTATCCAACGGAGGTGGTTCAGCCAAGGGGAGCTGAGGTGCTACCTCTTGATTGTAGTCCGACTGGGTATGAAAGTTGTAAGGCAAAGTGGAGTCTGGGACTAGTTGCTGACTCTGAAAATCCTGAGGGGCCCACTGTTGAGCAGAATAGTCATTCTGTGGATATGACGGGTACTGGGATTGCGAGTATTGCCAGTCATACTCTCCATTGGGTTGATGGAACCCGGAAGGATAATTATCCTGCGGCAGTTGCTGCGGGAGGGCAGACTGTTCCCAACCAAAGTTATGGTGACTCCTATTATCCTGATAATAAGTGTTGTCATAGGATGTCTGCATTGGAGATGGAAAGGTACAGACATCTTGCTGGATAGGAGGGTAATATCCTACAGACTGGGAATGGTACACAGGTTGCTGGACTGCGGCACGAAGGGCAGAGACTGAATTTTTAAGCCCTTGGAGTATAGAATTGTACTCCGGATCTCGGTGATTATCATACCCTGTAGAAGTGTGCGAGACTGGAGTATCATGATGATACGCAGAATTGTCATACCATTGTTGAGAGTGATCACCTCGATTCTCACAGAAACTGTAGTAGGTCTCATACAGAGGCCGTTCATCTGCCATTAGAGGCGATAGAGGGGTGCGGTGGACTAACTCTCAGATCGAGTCAGTAAAAGGTTAAGGCAGGTCCAACCGGGCTCCTACTTGAAAAAGCAAGCCCAAGATTTGGCAAAAAGTTGCCAAAAGGAGACACTGGAGTAGTGATTCTAAATGATGCACACCAAGCACAGATAATCCTATTCTAAACAAGCAGGATATATTTTAGGCATTATCTTGTTAGTTTGGGGCTAGAGTAGATTATGACAGTGGGCGGACCACTGGTTTATCTTTTAGCCGCCAGACTAACTGTATGCACTCAGAGGTTCTCACCAGGCTACACTCTTCAGAGCGAATCCTTTAGTACTAACTCTAGTCAACAACAAGGCAATCCGAAGCCTAGACAGACGTGCGGCACAATGGCTGTCTTAAGTACGTCCCAGACTAACCGGATTGGTCAAGTGTATAAGAAGAGTGTTCCCTCGGGTTAAGCTAGGGTTGGTGCGTGTTCCTAGTCCACACGCAACTAACCGCCGAATAGTCCAAGATGCCACATCGAGCTCAGTGTACTTGAGTAGCAGGGACTTATGGGTGTGTTAGACAACAGGGACCCGCGCTCGTGGTCTTATTTCGATTGGATGTTAAGCGGGTTCGCTTTGTGTGGATTTTTCCTCGAACACCGGGCTAATTGGCTCTACTTCTTGATTCTTTTTAATTAAATGGAGCCTTGGGATCAAATCAGTTGGAATGATGAGGTGGGTGATGAAATCCCACCAGTTTCAATTTGGAGCTGGGTCTGCTCTCTTAGAGTTGATTGATTAACGGCCACGCCACGCAAGTCGAAGAATATGGATGCGAAAGCAAATAGACAAGCGGCAATGATGCACCCAATATGCTCTGTATCGCACTCAAGGCGAGGATAGAGACTTACCTCCCGTGGGCCACGCCACGGGGTCGCCTCCGTGGGTTAGAGAGGGGTATCCTAATGGGCTTGGGCCCGACTCCACCTCTTTGAGCTTTCGCTCTCTACCCACACTGGATCGTGTTCCTGCAGAAACAGTTAGATCGCAGGGTCTAGGTATGTGGGATTCTATTTGGAAGATCCTTGCCTTTTTAGGGTTCACTGAACAAGCACTGAATTTAGGCAAGTTTTTGAATGAGTTTCCAAATTCGAGATGGGTTAAAATTTAGGAATTCCCAGATTGGAAAATACCTAGATTGGAAAGTTTCCCGAACTGTGGAGATCTTCCAAGAAAGATTTGATTGCGAGATCCCTTATAATTTTGGGAAATTTCCCAAAATGGAAATTCTGCTAGATATGGGGTGTTTCCTTTTGCAGACTTTTCCAAATTCGGAAGATTTCTAAAGATAGAAATTCTTCTAAAGAGGAAACTTCTAAGAGGGGAAACCCTAATTAAGCAGATTTTCAAGATGTTGGAATCTTTCCAAAAATCGCAAATCCTTGATTGGTGATTTCTAAAAATCGGCAGAATATAAAACCCTAATTTTTTGAATTTTGAATTTATTATTTTTTTGTATTTTCCACTTAATCTAGGGTTTCTAAAAAACCCTAGAACAAGATCTAGCAGTTAAATGGAAAGCAGTAAAATTCCTAAATTATTACAAATTTGCACTCGGCCTTCCGAGGCATTAAAAATAGTAATTTAAAAACTGCTAAAAATCACCAAAAACAAAAAATAGAAAGTTTCCCGAAAAGGTCGGGCTGGCCAAATTGAGCAGCTTTCCGATTTAGCAACTTTCCAATTCCGTCTTTACGTCCTTTTTCGCACTCCCGAACACCCGAGCGGCAACGGCGCCATTTGAAAGTAGGGTTTTTCCGCGTCGTTGGTTACGGAAACCCTAACTTCAACACATTTTTAATTTATCCGAGACTTTTAACCTGTAAAATGAGCAATTTTGCACAGTGGCTCGTGTCGGATGTCGATCCGCACTCGGGATTAGTCGGATTAGCGCAAATAAGAACATAAAATGACAGATTTTTCCATAGAAATTGATGCGAATGATGGTGGGGTGAGAGTGGTGGATAGATCGGATTAAAATATGCTTTGATTTAGAGAGAGAGCCATGAAATTAATAACCTAACTAATGCGAAATAGCAAAATCATAATAACCAACATTGAAATCATCCATTAATCTAATAAAATTGTCAATTACATAACTTCTGAAATAAATATGCCAAGAAGAAAGCTAATCTATAAAGCATTCGTAAAGGAATA
The DNA here is from genome assembly GCA_035048495.1 of Euptelea pleiosperma. Classification (NCBI taxonomy): domain Eukaryota; kingdom Viridiplantae; phylum Streptophyta; class Magnoliopsida; order Ranunculales; family Eupteleaceae; genus Euptelea; species Euptelea pleiosperma. Next base: position 14,175,892 of record CM068542.1, read on the forward strand.
GAGAGAGAAAGAAATAGTGAGAGAAGGTCTAGAGAGAGAAAGTGAGAGAAGACCTAAAATGACTTAGAGAGAGATAGAGGGTTTTAGAGAGAGAAACCTAGAGAGATAGGGTTACCTCGTGATCTTACGGTGGGTGATGGCCGTTGTGCAAGCTGAGTTGCATGTGAGTTGCAGAAAGATGGAGGCATCAAGGTGAGGGTGACTGGTGTTGCTGGTTGGTATACCAGAACAGTGAGAAGATGGTGGATTCCGGTGATGGATGCGTGGAGGTAGGCTAGTGGAGGCGTTGAGGGTAGCAGCACGTTGCTGCAACTGACTTGGACTCACTTGATGCACGTAGAGGCAGCCAATCTCCTGTGAGAGATCGTGATGGTGAGGTTCTTCCTGTGAGATGGCGGAGGAGGCAGCAACGTTTGTGGTTGCTGATGTGCTCCACGGTATGAAGATCACCGTGGTGTGCAAAGGTGAGGACGGTGGAGAGATGACTGTTTTGAGCGGTGGAACAGGCGTAGGGATGGAAGCTAACGGCTGTGGTGCATGAAACGATGGCTGTGGCGCATGAGACGGTGGCTACAAGTGGCTGGATGTAGAACGCAAGTTGAGGGCAGCTGTGCGTGAAGGAGAGAGTGGAGAGATCATCAACCGATCGAGATCTGTTTGTAAGCCAGCAATAGTGGACGTCTTCCTCCTTTTCCAATGGAGAAGATGATCCAGATCCATCAAAAGAGAAGAGATGGAAACGATGGTGGCTGTTGGAAGAACAGTCACCGCCGTTCCAAGGGAAGGTGAGGCGTTGTAAGGAGGAAGGAGAAGACGGTGGTGGAGGGGCGTTGCTGGTTGCAACTCGTGGATGGGGTGATGGCTGCGATATGATGCACGGTTTCAGGAATGCCTTAAGTGCAGGCAGACGAGGGAGAAAGAGGAGAAGGAAATAGAGAAGAAGAAGGGGAGATGGCCGGAGTTGCAGACCTGCAACTCCGGCGATAACTTGATGAAGAAGACGGTGATAGAGGAGGAGGCAGCACGGTTCTGGTGTTGCTGTCCGGGCAGCAAGAAGAAGAAGAAGAAGAAGAAGAAGAAGAAGAAGAAGAAGAAGAAGAAGAAGAGGAAGACCTTGATGGCCGGAGTTGCTGCCTGCAACTCCGGCGAAGATGAGGAGGAAGAAGAAGAAAAAAAAAATTAAGAAGAAGGGAAGATGGGGCCAGAAGGAGAAGAGATCTGTGCGGGATTGATAGGGGAAGAGAATGGAAGAGAAAGGGGGGGGATTAGGGTTCGAATGAACCCCTATCCTTCTCCTTTTAAAGCTCCCTATTTCCTTTAATGGAAATAGGGGATTTTTTGAATAAAAAAAATAAGAAAAATAATTTTTAAAATTTTTTTTTTTTTTTTTTTTTTTTTTTAAGTAAAAACCTACTTTTCTATGGGGAATCTCCCCAATTAGTGGACCCCCCATTTAATTAAAATTATTTTTGAAATTCGCGGGGTCCACTAACTGGTCGGACAGCGGGTCGATGCTGATGGGCCCGGCTACTGGCCCACATGGACTGATGATGTCCATCGTCTCACAAGATGATGTGACAGGCATTCTGAAGGCGATCGGATGGATGGTGACTTGATTGGGACCCAGATTGGTAGATCGACGGATCTAGAGAGATCCAACGGTCCGATTGAAGATCCAACGGTCCGATGGAAGATCCAACGGTCAGAAAGCTAAGGGAGATGAGATAGAGGTGATGGGTAGGAGTTCTGGGGTTAGGTCAGTAGATTCGAGGACCGAGAGATGAAGAGAGAGAGAGAATAAGGAGAGATGAGAGAAAAAGTATCAAAAAAATGGAAAAAAGCACTGGCGGAGGGTCTGGAACCCTGGTCTTCACTGTGACCATCCTCACGCTTCTCCAGTAGAGTCGACTATCATTCTTTGCTGACTCATGTGGCTTTAAACGCTTTGGTTCGTCTCTTGGTCATTGGCTCTCCTGCTCTCTTCGTTATTTGGGCCGACTTTTTGGTCCTCTGATTCAGCCCATATTTGGCCCATATCTTCTAGTCATAGCATGTGGGCTCTTTAAGCTTTGATAATGGGCTCTCATGATCGATTTGGGCCCACAAGTCTCGAGAATCGTCCCATCGGGGTTTCCTACGACAGAAGAAGCGCGTAATGAGACTTTATCAGAACGGCTTAATATCTAGACTTCCGAAAATGTGTTTAATGCATGCAAATATACCATTTCGTCCAGAAAAGTGTGTTCTACGCAACAGAAGAGACTCTTACGTAGAAAAGTAGATAAATAGAGTATTTTAACGTGGGAGAATGCAATAACGCTACAGGATAATTGCTTAAAATAAGCACTTTTGAGCGAATATCAGGTATACCATTAAAAGAAAAGTCAAGAAAAATCAAAGCAGTTCAAACTGAGAAGAAAAGATGAAAAGAAAGTATAGAAAAGAGCTAAGAATGAAATTGAGCAGTCTTAGAAATATTGAGAAAAAGAGAAAAATATGAAAGAAGGAAAAAAAATAGATAATGGTTTTATACCCACAGGAAAGATACAAGAAAATCGAGATATCCTCTCAAAAGCTTTGAAATCCTGTATCCCCTTATTTTTTTACACCTGACCTAAGCCTCATTACAACCTATGAAAGTCCTACTTGATTTTCGGATAACACGATCATAAAATATAGAGAGTGGAGAAAGAAAAGCTATAGAGTTTGATCTAACATTCCCGAGTGAATTGATATTCCTGTCATGATATCTTCTTCTGTTAAAATTGTCCTTCCTTCAAACTAAATATATGTGAGATCTTTTGCATCTTTATATTAAATATATCTCCTCACATATAAATTGAGAGAAAAGAAATAAAACCACTGACAAGAGATCATTTCTGAGTGTTTTACAAGTGATATTTGAGGTCAATGCATACAATCTCTTAGGTGATTTGAAACTCTTCACTGTCGGATGATGATAATGTTGACCACACACATACGTCGAGTCTGACTATTCTAGGTCATGATTATCAGTCTGTAGTCTTGTGAAAACTTCTTGACAATCCGCTAGCTTGTAACTATTTTTGTATCTATACGATAATTTAACGAACGGTGTTTTCCTTGAGCTAATATGAAAAAGTGTGCAACATGTACAAAGCCCTTTTAAGCTCATTTATTTCGTACTAATTGCCAAGGATTCGCAATATGCTGGTTGGGGGTTGTGATATTCGCTTAAAAGTGCTTATTTTAAGCCATTATCCTTTAGTGTTATCGCACTTTCCTACATAAAACTTTCCTATTTATCCACTTTTCTACGTAAGAATCTCTTTCATCGCGTAGAACACACTTTTCCGGACGAAATGGTATATTTGCATGCACTAAACACATTTCTGAAAGTCTAGATATGAAGCTATTTTGATTAAGTTTCATTACGCGCTTCTCGTTATTGCAGGAAACCCGATCGGGCGATTCTCGAGACTTGCAGGCCCACGATCAGCCATAGAAGCCTAATATCAAAGCTTAAGGAGCCAACAAGCTATAACAAGAAGATACAAGCCAAGTACGGGCAAAGTCAGAGGATCGCAGAGCTAGATAAAGAACCAAGAGAGAGGCAAAGCTGAAGACCAAGAGATAGACCAAAGTGATTCAAAGTCGCATCAAATGACATAAAATGACGGCTTACGTGATTGGTGAAGCCGACTGAAGATTACATTGAAGATCAGGGTTCAGGACCCTCCGCCAGCTCTTTTACCTTTATTTTGTATCATTTTCTCTCTCCTCTCTCTTCCCTCTCTCTAACTGCCCACATCTCACCACCCGATCATCCAATTGACCATCCGATCTGTCATCCTAACCCTCCAATCTCCATCATATAACCTCCGATCTCCTCTCCTCTAGCTATATCCCATGTCCCATAGCTTTTCCACCATTAGATCCTCCATTAGACCATTAGATCATCTATTGGACCGTTGGATCTCTTCAGATCTGACAGTTCGCCAATCTCGGGTCCGACTCTCTCATGACCCATTATCCTAGTGGCCCATTGGCTCACCTATCCGTAGGACCATTATCTTATTGGCCCATTGGCCGACATGTGGTATGTTCAATATTGACCCATAACTTACTATCCTATGGCCGATCCACTAGCGGGCCCAAGGCTTGACACCAATTCTTGGCCCATTAGCCACTATCACCCAAGGCCTATGGCAATTCCATACTTGGACCCAACTCACATGCCTCATCAACCACATAGCCCATTGTCAAGTGGCCCACTAGCACTCTTTGGACCCCCATGGCCTTCACCTTAAAGGCCCACACCATTGCAGCCCATTAAGATTACCCACTAACCCATTTTACCCATCTCACCTTGCTGCCACCATTCCTCCATAATTCCCAACCGTTGGATCTTGGATCATGATTCCAACGGTTCTCTACATTCATTGCCCAGAAAGAAAAGAAATAATAAAAATAATAAATTAATAGAGAGTCTCACGGTTTTCATCTATTCCTCACTCTTTTCTCCTCTAACCTATTCCCCTAATCTCTCTAACTAACCCTCTCTCTCTCTCATATAGCTAACGCTAACAACCTAAGCTCTCGATGAATCATCTCTCTCGGGCTCCCTCTCTTGAGTACGAACCAGTGTGGAGCTTGAGCTCTTCCACGCTCTGCTCATTCTCCTGCCACCATGTCCTCTCCACGATGGCATTCTCCTCCACGAGCTCCACCCTCTTGAATCGGAGATCTCCATCCCCACTGAAAACACCATCATTCAAAGGACGGTCTGCAACTTCTTGGACGTAGAGGCAGCTTCTTCTTGCCGTATGCAACCTCCCATGGCCAGCAAGAACCGTTCCCCCTCTTCTTCATCTTTTCAAAATGCTTACCGGAGTTGCAGACTACAACTCTGGTCGCTTGCTCTCTTCTGACGTTCTCCATTCTTACACCAGCAACCTCTTCTCTAAGCCTCCACTGGTTCGGCTTCTCTTCTTCTCCTCATTCTTCTTCTTCTTCTTCTTCTTCTTCTTTTCCTGGCCGGAGTTGTAGTACTCCGGCCATCTTCTTCACTGGTTCTTCTTCTTCTTCTTCCCTTCATAAACACCACCGCCATCATCATCCTCTTCACCACATTCACCTTCAGACTTGCAACACCGTGTTGCACGTCTACAACTCAACATGCTGGCTGCTCTTCAACGTCTTCACAGTCTGCAACTCCAAGCCGTGAAGCACCTTCTTTCAACCACCGTTACCACCTGCAGATGATATTCAACAGTGGATTCCTCCTGTGCTCCTCCCCATGATCCCGTTTTTCCATTAAGATTCGGGCTTCTCCCCCATGAAAACCTGCAACCTTCGGGTGCTGCACCTGCTAGCCCCATTGACGTTGCATGCTCCTCTATTACAGGCACACTGGCAAGCTTCCAACGGTGTTGCTCTTCCCTCACACAGATCCGTGTTCCTCTTCTTCACTGGTTTGCCGAACTGCAACCTGTCTTCCATGGCAGCACCTGCACACCACCATAGCCAACTTCCGGTCAGTTTCCTCCATGGAAACCGACCCGACCACCTCCTCCTTCTATTGGAAACCAACCACCTCCTCCTTCTATTCTCAAGCAGACTACGAATCAACTCCACCAGCACCGTCACCTCTAACAGCAACAAGGTCTCCATCGTTGCTGTCTTCTCCTCCCACAACCATCTCAGCCTCTCATGTTGCCCTCATTCTAAGCTCACTGCCCTCTTCTTCTCCGGGCTTTTGCAACCAGCAACAGGTTGCTCTAATGGCCAACAACCTTGCTGCCTCTTCAACTTCTCTACCACGCATGTGCTCCCCATCTCCACATTCTGTCTCCTCAGCCTGCTCATCCAGCCTGCAATCTTCCTCAACTAGTGTGCACACTTGCACATCAGTCCTTAGATCCTTAGTCTTGGCCAAGCTTTACCACGAGCACCTCCCTCTCCACTTGCACGTTCTGGCTTGCTCTCCAAATGCAGCACCTTGTTGCATCCTCCTTACAGGCTGTCCATTCTCCCTCTTTGACCAGCAGGCCATGCTCTTTGCATACCCAAAGTTGCAGGCTCCCACTAGTGCGAACCACATTCAAGTCGCTGGCCAGCCACTTTCCATGCAACTTGGCTGACCACTTCGGCAACCACTAGCGTGCTCACATGGACATCACTCCTCTTGCCCTCTAGTGCACACCATGCACCACCACGCACATCCCATGAACGTGTGCAACAAGCAGCCACCAAGGCCGATCCATCTCCATTGAGGGCAGCCACATTGCAAACATTCTTGGCCGAGCATCTCTCTTCATGTTCGTCCATTATTGGGCTGATGCTCCTCCTCCTGGTGCAACCACATGTGCACAACATCAACGTGTGCATGCCTCCTCTTCACCATGCATGCCCATTTCTCACTCATGGCCAGATCATTGGCCAACTTGGCCAATTTCCGATCAAGGTAAGTGTTTGTGAGGTACTTTCTCTCTCTAAAATTCTACTTTCTCTCTCTAGATCTCCTCTCTCTCTAAAATGACATGGAAGGGACGTGACATTCCTAATTCTATGTTCTCTCTCTACTTCTATTTTCTCTCTCTAGATCCTTTCTACATTCTCAGGCCGATCGCCAACTCACTTGGCCGACTCCTTTCGGCGAGTGAAAAGGTGACCTTCTTAGGGCACATTATCGTACATTTGCCAATTCACATCTATCTTGTCGGCCGGTAAGATCCGATGTGGATTCCACGATTGAGCAGCATTCTATGAAATTTGGACAGTCCTCTTCTTGATCGGTAGCGCCTTAGCTCCAAAAGTCATGGGATGCTTCTCTGTCAAAACCCTTCTCTTAATTGAAGCATTCATCGAAGTCTCAGACGATGCTCTTCTCGATCGGTAGCGCCCTTAGCTCCAAGATCTCGATGGACGTTTCTTTCCCCTACCCCTTCTCTTGATTGAAGCATTCATCGAAGTCTTGGACGATCGTCTTCTTGATCGGTAGCACCCTTAGCTCCAAGATCTTAATGAACATTTCTTTCCCTTACCTCTTAATCTCTCAACCCTTTACATGCTTTCTTTATTTCTGTTATTTTGATTCATGTACGCACTCTTCGATGATTAATGAAATTTGATTTTTGTTAATTTATTGTTCTCTGGATCTCAAATTAAAGATGTTTTAAATTGATTCGCCCTTCTCATCTTTCCACAATTCTCGTTTCTGTCTGTATATTATTTGTCAGTTTTAATTCCTTATTGTGCTAACTCACACCGAGTACGGATCGACATCCAACACGTACTGCTATACAAGTTACATTTTGCAGATAATTTGATTTACAAATATTGTTGAAGTTAGGGTTTCCAAATTGACGACACGGAAAAACCCTACTTTCAATCAGTAATAGCATAATTGTCTGACTCCGAGATGAAGTCAGGCGCAAAGTCTTCTTGACACTTGGATAAGCTGTCCTCGGGAGAGTCCTGAATTAAATTCTCAATAGTACACAGTTCATCGACAATATTGACGTAGGGTGGCGGGTGAAAACTGTTGACCTCTTCCTCGAGGTTTCCTAATGCGATAGGGATGTTCCAATCCCTGCACTCAATATGTTCATCATCGGTGGGGAACGGTAGGTCTAGGACAGCGGGAGACCCATATTTTAGAGATGGCTCAATGGTAGGAATGTCTGCCTCCAATGCAGAGGTAGAATCATCAGAGATAGAGATGGACATGGGTATCTCTGTGCTCGGTTCAGAAGTAGCTGCCTGTAAGGGCACCATAGATGGGGACTCTGGCTTATCACTCGTGTTTCACACTCTAGTAGAGGTCAGGAATGGTAGATCTAGGACAGTTAGGATCCTACGATCGAGACAAAACTCAGTGTCATGAAAATTGACTTCAGGGTCCGGGTTAGAAGCAGTAGAGGTAGAGGGAAGAATATGCTTCGCTAGGAGAGGTTCAAGATTTGGTGCTTTTAAGGGCACTAAAAATGGATACATTGGCTCCTCAATAATCTGGCTTGATCTAGTGGTGGTATCAACTTCTATTTCTTCCTCGCAATGCTGGTACTGGGTCCAATTGTGCGGCTCATGATAGAGAGTGGCCATGTCATTCTCCTTCGAATAAGCTAGAGGTTGGCTATGGAAATTGACTTCCTCTCTCTCATTTTCTTATTGAACTAGACGTTGCTCCAAGCTCTCCATGGATTGCTGGTTCTGTTGCTCTAGGTGTTGCATGGAATGCAGTTGCTGTTGCTGGACTTGCTGTTGCTGGGTTATGAATTGAGAGAGAAGATCCTTTAGACTAGGTTTGGTAGCCGACTGTGGCGGTTCAGCTAAGGGAAGTTGAGGTACCAACTCTTGATTGTAGTCCGACTGAGTATGAAAGTTGTAAGGCAGAATGGAGTCTGGGACTAGTTACTGACTCTGGAAATCCTGAGGGGCCCATTGTTGAATAGAATAGTCATTCTGTGGATATGACGGGTGCTGAGATTGCGAGTATTGCCAATCATACTCTCTATTGGTTTGATGAAACCCGGAAGGATAATTATCCTGCGACAGTTGCTACGAGAGGGCAGACTGTTCCCAACCAAAGTTATGGTGACTCTTATTGTCCGGATAATAAGCGTTGTCATAGGAGGTCTGCATCGGAGATTGAAACGGACGAAAAGTACAGACCTCTTCTTGGACCGGAGGAAAATATCCCACAGATTTGAAATTATGCACAGGCTACTGGACTGCGACACTAAGGGCAGAGACTGAGTTTTTAAGTTCCTGGAGTACAGATTTGTACTTCGAATCTCGATGATTGTCATACCCCATAGAAGTCTGTGAGAGTGGAGTGTCGTGATGATATGCAGAATTGCCATACCATTGTTGAGAATTATCCCCTAGATTCTCATGGAAACTGTAATAGGTTTCATATAGAGGCCATTCATCTGCCATCAGATGCGATAGAGGGGTGTGGTAGACTCACTCTCAGATCAAATCAGTCGAAGGACAGGTCCAACCGGGCTTTTGCTTGAAAAGCAAGCCCTAGACTTGGCAAAAAGTTGCCATAAGGAGACACGGGAGTAGTGAACCTAAATGATGCACATAGAGCAAGCTAGATAATCCTATGTCTAAAACAAATCAGGATAAGTTTGAGGATTTATCTTGTTAGTTTATGGGGTATGGTAGATTATGATAGTGGGCAGACTATTGGTTTATCTTGTTAATTGTTGGACTAACTTTTTCACTCAATGGGTTCTCACAAGGCTACACTCTTCAGAGCGAATCCTTTAGTACTAACTCTAGTCAACAACAAGGCAATCCAAAGCTTAGATAGACATGTGGCACAATGACTAACTTAAATACGTCCCAAACTAACCGGATTGGTCAATTATTTAAGAAGAGTGTTCCCTCGGGTTAAGCTAGGGTTGGTGCGCGTTCCTAACCCAACAAATAGTAGACCAATCAAAGAACCAGGGATGCCATTGGCGAGTTCGGTATACTTGAGTAGTAGGGACCTATGGCTGTGTTAGACAACAGGGATCCGCGCTCGTGGACTTATTCGACCTGGGATGGATGAAAAGACTACATGTAGGGGTGTCCTAGAACACCAATCTATTTTGGTTCTAGCTCTTGATTCTTTTTATTAGAGATGGATCCTGGGTATCAAATGCAGCTGGAGTGATGAAATCCCACTAGTTTTAACTGGAGCTGAGTTTGCTCGATTAATGTTCAATTTTTAATGGCCACGACACGCAAGTCGAATAATATGTATGCAAAAGCAAATAGACAAGCGGCAATGATTCACCCAATAACACCCTATCGCACTCAAGGTGAGGATGGAGACTTACCTCCTGTGGGCCACACCACGGGGTCGCCTTCATGGAATAGGGAGGGGTATCCTAATGGGCTTTGGCCTGAGTCCACCTCTTTGAGCTTTCGCTCCCTACGCACATTGGATCGTGTTCCTACACTCAATGGTTAGATTGGGTCTAGGTTTATAGGATATGTATTAGAAGGTTTGACCGGCTATTAGGGTTTCACGAAGCACGCATTGGTCTTAGCCGGTATAAGAGTTGTTTTCAGTTATGGTTTGAAGTTGAAAAATAGAAATTTCCAAATTGGGATTCAAAACTTTCTCTTTTCAAACGTTCTTAGATAAGGAAACCTTCCAAATAAAATGAAGATTTGAAATCCCATCTATTTTAAAAAGTTCCCAAGTTAAGGAAATCTTTTCAAATTAGAATATCTCCTATTTTAGAATTTTCTAAAATTAGAGAATATCTATAAATAGAATTTCTTCAAAATTAGAATTTCTTCAAAATTAGAATTTCTTACAAATGGAAATCCTAATTTTACAAACAGACGCATGCATAAGTACTGGTCTGGGTCTGGGTTGATCAACTTGTGGTGTGGGAGAAACTTTGGCTTTTACAAATTTAGTACCTGAAGATGATGGGGTATTAACATTATCAACATATCCAAGTCCCCGTTTGTCTCCATATCTTTGTCCCACACTTAGAATCTTATTTAATTTCTCAATGCTTTGAGAAATATACGGCAAGTCATTTTTTAGTTGAACTAAATCAAGTTCAAGTGACTTCCTCTTCTCCAGACATTCAATAGAATCAGTTTCAAGAAATTTAACTGTCTTGGAGGCTAGCTTTCTCTACTTCATGCTGTCTAAGATTAGTTTCATATTTTTCATGCTCACTTTCAAAAGACATTTTAGCATCTGTACCATTCCAAGAACTTGTTTCTCTCTTAAAGAGATTTATTTTATTCCCTAAGCTAACCAACTAGCATAGATAATTCATTATTGTCTAGTTTACAAGCAGAATTTTTGAAGTTAAGAAATTCAACTCTATTAGTCAATTTCTTATTTACTTTGGTCAGTCTATGGCTTATCCTTATATAGCTCTTAATAAGCAGTATAAAGATCATCTTGATCTTCACTGTTCTTGATCTTCACTGTCTGAGTCACTACGACTATTCACAGTGAACCCTTCTTTCGGCATCTTTACAATGAAAATAATAAATCGATTTTGCAGGAATCTAAATTCAGGTGATTAAACCTTTAATAGAATAACCTCGCTCTAATACCAATTGAAATAACAACCGGTCCGTTCTCTTTAATCCAATATACCTAGAAGGGGGAGTTGATTAGGTATTTAAAATTAATTATACCTACACAGTTTTACTGGTCTATAGTAGGAGAACAAAATCGCATGCCTTAGTTGTTTGATAAAAGATTATCACAACCGACTCAAAATGAATATACCTCTATGGTATATTTTCTTTTCGTCATTTGATCTAATCAAGATAGATAGCAGAATACAAACAAACAATCACACAAGACAAGAGATTTTTACGTGGAAACCTTAGCAAAGGAAAAACCACGGGACCACGTCCAGACGGAAAGTATCACTAACTAAAAAGTTAAACGAAACAAAGGTTACCTACGCAGCACCGTTGCAAATACAGCTTCCAACCTTAGCCAAGGCCTACTGTCGATGCGTCCATGTCCTATGAATCAACGCTACGAATCCACGCGCGCCCTTCTAGCCAAGAAGCCTTGTCCGCTAGTTCAGTTTGGTACACCCCAAACCTACTGATATTCGCTCAAAAGTGCTTATTTTAAGCAATTATCCTTCTAGCATTGTCACACTCTTCTACGTAAAACTGCATTTTTTATTAACATTTCTACATCAGAGCTTCTCTCATTCTGTAGAACACACTTTTCTGGTTAAAATGGTATATCCGCATGCATTCATACGCATTTATTTGATCCACATGCGAAGTCATTCTCATTACGCGATTTTTTTCTATCGTAGGAGCAATAATCGGGCAATTTTGATGGAACGCGGGCCCACAATCAACTTCCAGAACCTAGGATCAAAGCTCGAGAGCCAACAAGCTGAAGATGAGAAGATAGAGGCCAAAGACGGGAAGACCCAGAGAATCAAAAGAATCGAGGGACGACCAAGAGAGAAGGATAGACAAGCCCTCAAAGAAGAGACTAAGGAGATTAAAGCTTATATACCAACACAAGGCGAGTGCTTGCTCATTTGGTGAAGCATGCAGAAGACCAAGTCAAAGACCAGGGTTCAAGACCCTCTTCGAGCATTTTCTCTTTATTTTGTAATATTTTCTCTCTCCTCTCTCTAGATCCTCATTCTCTCTCTACTCACAATCCAAATCATCCGATCATTTCTCATTCCTCGATCACTCAATTCTACAGCCTACCTTGGCCCATCTCCACCATCCGATGATCCACCTGATCATCGCCACCCACTTCTACCATCCGATCATTGAAAATTCATCTGATCATCCATCACATTATCTTAGAATCTCGTGGCCATCACCATTTTATCACATGGGCCAAAGGGCGAACCCATTACCCACGGCCCAGCCACTCGGTGGGACCCATATGCCTGGCATAAATAGGAAACAATTTCTAAAAAGGAAAGGAGAGTAATTTGTTTTGGGAATGATTTTAAAAAGGGGGGGAATCTTTGGTTTTTCCAAAAGGAGAAGGAGAAGTTTTTGAACTTTTAGAAACTGTGGGTTTCTAATGTAGGAACCCACGGTTCTTACCAAAGGAGGGGGAAACATTTTAAAATTTTTAGAAACCATGGGTTTCAAGAATAGAAACCCATGGTCCCTATAAAAAAACCCCTTATTCTAATTCCTCGGCCCCTCGACTTGCCACCTTGTTGTTGTGCTGCTCCTCTTGCCGTTTTCACCACTGGTTCTCCCCTTCTCCACCATTGAAACCGGCTGGACGGAACTGGTTCTCCACTTCAGTCATCGGTAATACTCCCAACACCGGTCCGCCCCCAACAAAAGCTCAAGCCGTCCTCAGTTCCAATCTTTCCTCTCAACTTCTCTAAAAAAAAAAAAAAAAAAAAAAGAGTAAAAAAAAAGAGGAAAGATTGTTGCCCCCTACCTGGTTCTCCAGGGACTGCATCAACAAACCTTCATCCTAGGAAGGTTTGCTGCCCCCCCCCCCTCTTTCACCAAAACAACATCTTACCGCTGCCATTTTACCAACCGGACCGACCCACATTGTGGCCAAATCATTGCCAATCTTCATGGTAAGTTGTCCCAAAGAAGATTTCTCTCTACCTTCAACACGTTCTCTCTCTAGGTAATTTGAGCATTTTTTCTCTCTAGCTGTCATAGTTTTTCTCTCAATAATGTTCTTTTTCTCTCTCTAGGCCTTTTAGTTTTTTTGTTATATTCTAATGCTTTCTAGTAGATTTACTTGTTTTTAAGCAATGTTTATCAGGATATGTAAGGGAAAGTTTGTTTTTATGAAGCAAGTTTAATTTTTGTTGGTTGCATTTTGTTTCAATTGGTTCTACGTACTTTCATCGTTATGAATGGATCCCATCTAAAAACCTAAAAGAATGCTTTAAAATCACCTTCACTCACCACTCTCATCCCACCATCCATGAATTTCTGGCATTTTTCTGGTAAAAAAAAATCCGTCATTTTATGTTCTTGATTGCGTAAACTAAACCCGAGTGCGGATCGACATCCGAAACTTCCCACTGTGCAAGAATTACTATTTTTGCAGGAATTAAATCGAAAAAGATACAAATGTGTTGAAGTTAGGGTTTCCGTAACCAACGACGCGGAAAAACCCTACTTTCACCTACCATCAATCGGTTGATCCAATCTTAATTCTCAACACTCCTGCCTTTGTCGAAGGTGAAGGATTCAGTACACCCCGAGCCTCAAGTTGCTCAAATGGTGTTGAGTCACACTGGTACACTCAAGCTACTAGGTCGAATATCTATGTGGGAGACTTAAGCTGAGTAAAAGATCAAGTACTTGGCTTTGATCAAGAAGAGGAACAAGCTCACAAGATGTGAATGAGATAACTAGGCTTATTGCTCTTCGAATGGACACTCTAATAAATCAACATTTTCTTCTATTGAAGTATAGAAGTGTATTGTGTCACTTTGTGTGTGTTTAGAGAAGGTATAGAAGGGTTGTATTTATAGAATTCGTAACCTTGAGCCTTGTAGAATGTGGGATCATGGGAACTAAAATTTTATATCTGAAATAGACTTAATCCATGTCAAGTCCAATCGATTGTACTCTAGGTCCAGTCGATTGGGTTTTGGATCCAATTGATTGGCTTTGTACGGATGGCAATTTCCTTCATAAATCCAATCGATTGTATATAGTCCAATCGATCGAACTTAAATAAGTTTCTGTCCTGTAGGCTCCAATCAATTTTATAGAGGTCTCCAATCGATTGGGCTATGATCATGTTCTGTCTTGCAGACTCTAACCGATTTTATAGATGTGTCCAATCGATTGGGCTTTGATCATGTTCTATCTCGTAGACTCCAATCAATTTTACAAATGTGTCCAATCGATTGGGCTTTGATCATGTTTTGCCTCGTAGCCTCCAATCGATTTTACAGAGTCCTCCAATTGATTGGGCTATGTCCAATCGATTGGAACTTGTCCAATCGATTAGACTCTCCCAAAAGTCAATAACTTTGACTAAGACTCGGGTCTGTCCAATGATTAGGTTTGACCATTATATTTTATTCATTTTAAACCTATTCCTATGGCCACTAAGTCACTTACCTTCCTAAGCGAAAGTACACGATCTATAACTGACAAATTAGCAGTTACTCAGATGACTCCTGTTGTCAACCATCTGATTCTTGATGTCTCGGTCTTCTAGTCTTCACGTGGTTGGCGAAGTATGTGTACCACGACATCTTCATACTACACTAGTGCTCGTAGGAATAGTTACAAGAATGTGTTTATGTCAAATGAAATATTTGCCAAATTGAATATGAAAATATTTCTTACAAATCTCTCACTCTTTCATCTTTCTCTCCCTCTTCCTCCATTGAAGCACTTCCATTAAACCTCTGTTAAAGAACATTTTCAATCCTTAGAACACCATCAAATAAGATATCAAAACCTAGCATTCAAACCCTCTCATCAACCTCTTCAACATAGTTGGAAATCAACGGCATCGGAAAACTTAAAGAAAACGTGGAGCTCCCCTTTAACCATTATTTCAAGCTTCACAATATGAATCTATTGTCTATTTAAAAGGTAGGTAACCCCTACCGTGCATATCTTCATTTTTATATTTTTTTTTCTCTATACATGTTCATTATGGGTAGGAAGTGGTTGAATTGTTGTTTTGAATTACTTACATGTGCTTCTATTTCTTTTTATCTGAATATTATATTATTCTTTTCTTGTAAGCCCCTTCTTGTATATTATCTTTGTTTTAGAGGGAAGGATAGGGGGTGAAAACATGCCGTGACCATGCACTAATGGAAACTACGGATAGTTCTCATTAGTGGATCGGTCATGAGAACACCTCTAAGTGAAAACATTTTTGGCCTTAACCCTCATCTCATTATAGTTATTTTGACATTTGATTTACACTATGCTTATCATGATCATTGGGGGTTTATGTGAGAGGAAGTTTATTATTTTTGTCTTTAAGCAAGAAGGGCTAGAAAACCCTATGGTGAAAGACCCCAAACAATCCTGCAGATGAGCCATACGGCTACTCCTAGCGAAGGAAGGAGATGGAGACCCGTTAGTGGTTGAGTTATTTGGGTGGGACATCCTCGCATTTTGCATACCATGTAGATCATTGGTTGGATATTGATTATTTTGTCTTGCTTATCGCATGCTCTATTCTATCATTGTTTTTCAATGATTATGCTTAGTTAACTTTATATGTGGATTAAGAGTGCCATGGGGTTACCTGTTGCACTACTGAGTCCATTGGACTCACGATGTTTGGTGACACCGCACAGACAAGTTGGGCTCTAACCCGACGGATGACTCTTCGTGGGAAGTACCCGACTACAAGGAGTACGAGGATGGTTATCACAGTGAGCCTTTTGAGGCATCGGAGGAGTTCTAGTCCTTTAAACGCTTCCTTGATGAAAACTAGTTATCATTGATTTTGATTTCGTGCTTCTTCTGGCCTATCTTTGGGAACTTGTCCCTTTTTATCTTATGGATGATGCTTAATTACTTTTATTCGATAAAAATAATAATTTGACATTATATTATTTATATGATGATAGTAGATTCGACCCTTAATGGACCTAGACCTAGTTTTGGACTCGAGAGACTAAAAACACTAGAAATACCATATGAGACAGAACTATAATTTTTGACCTGTAACGTATTTTCGGTAAGGTAACTAACAGAATTTGTGATTGTCGTAGAAGGACTTTTTAAAATTTTATCAGTTAATTTCAATGATATAAATGGTTTTCATAGATTCGTTTTGTATAGAAAGTTATGGCCAAAACACTAATTGTAGTACGAACCAGTCTATTCTGAATCTGAGCCAAACAGACCTAGTTTCGACCCTTTATATGGCATCTTTGAGCTCTGACCTCAATACGAGAGTAATCTCCCCAACCGTTTTCCCATCGTTTGGGAGATCTTTGATGCCCTTGGTTCGGTTTTCTAACCCCATAACGCCCCAAAATCATTTTTTCTAGGTGCATTCGTGCACACTTATCCAAATTCCCCCAAATTTGAGAGGGCGGGTTCTTTTTACCCCCTTCACATTTCCCTCAAACGTTTCGGGTTATCTCCTACTCATTTGGGAGATCTCACAAACCCTTGGTTCGGCACTTTCGGGCATTTTTCGTGTTTTTTTTGGGTCATTTTCGATCTTTTGTCTTTCTTTATTGTTTTTATGACCTTGTTCTTGTTAATATTCTTTGTTGTTTAGACCCTTTGTCTAGGATTTCTCGTAATTTCGGCAAAGCTTCCGCGCTTGTGAACAGTAAAAACGATTTTTTATGAAAAAAATTATAACTCTTTCTTATATATAACTCCATTTTTCACTGGATGGTTCCGCCCTTCGCCTTCAACTGCCATTTCTGGCAGCCTCGGGTGACCGTTTGCGGTCCCGTTTGTTCCTATGGCCCGCTATTTCACGATTCTTCATTGTTTTACCCTCGGATTGTCGCCACGTTAGGGCTTTGGACTGATTTCTCTTTGCACATGCCCTATTGGCAGAAGTCCAAATTTTTGGCCATGGGATTATTTTTCGCATACCGTTGCTTCACACCCGTCCTTTACCTCTATACGGACACGTGGAAACTGACGGTACTATCACAGCCCTTTTCTACTGGATTTTATGCTCACTACACCCCCACGTGCTATAAGAGCACTCGTTCAACATGGGTTTTCATTACAGCGGGGCTTGCATTACATTTTCTACGATTTTGGCCCCTGCCTCTATGCAGGACACATTACATCGGCCTCTGGCCCATCCCACTGGTCCAAGCCCTACAACAGAAGACTCCTCAACTTTGGCATGGCTAGTTCCAGGCGGTTCAGTTGTTCACGGGTGTCCTGCTGTTGACAGTGAAATGTGGATCGCAACAAAAATCACGACCAAGGGACGCAAAAGATGATTGTCAAAGGACATTTTTGCATAAAGGGCATACCTCAATTTCTGAGCCAACCACCCACAAATCAGAGAGACAAATTGGATATGGTTGTGTAAAAAGGAAAGCTACACAACCGTATGGAGTCAGATCTAGAAGATCTATGGTCAAAAATGAGAAAAAACACATGTGCCCTTTTCCTCGAGGTCCACGCAGTGGGATAAAAAACTATTCACATACGGTTGTGTGGAACCTCCTCTTACACAACCGTATGCAGTTATATTTTCAAAAATGTAGTTATATTTCCAAAAATACCCCTCATATCCCCAGAAAAGCACATGTGCCCTTTTTCTTGAGATGCGTGCAGGGGAGTTAAAAAGATATACGGTTGTGTAGGAGGAGGTCCTACACAACCGTATGCAGTTAAAATATCAGAAAGATCTCTCATTTGTCCAGAAAAGCACACATGCCATATTCCTCGAAAAACGTGCAGAATTTGGCAGAATTAGTGTCATACGGTTGTGTATCTCTAGGGACCCTACAACCGTATGTAATTATTTTTTTAAGATTATTTGTAATTTTTCATTATTTTAATTTTTTTTTCTTATAAAGGTGAGTCTGCAACATGTGCAGACCCCTCCCCAAAACTCTATAAATAGAGGACTCTGGGGGACAGAAAAGAAGATCTTCTTCGATTTTATTGTGATAAGGCTATACTCTGTCGAAATTCATCTAGACTTTGACTTAGTGTTTTCCTTCAGTGTATGTGAGATTTACCGAAGAAATACAGAATCTCAAGTTCAGATATCCTGTACAACACTAGTAAAAAGGTAATTCCTAATGAACTATACCGGATAGATGTTCCTCTTCTAGGGACTCTATGCCAGGTTACTACACGATTAATGTTTGTGTGACATACTCCCCGTCTTGAGGGGAATGGACTGAAGCAAGAGAACAAGCCTATCCTTTGTGGGTTGATATTCGCTCAAAAGTGCTTATTTTAAGCCATGATCTTTATAATGTTGTCACATTCTCCTATGTAAAACTTATCTTTTCATCGACTTTTCCACGTAAGAGTTTCTTCCATTGTGTAGAACGTATTTTTTAGATGAAAATCGACTATTTGCATGAAATATATGCATTTCGGATAGTCCAGTATCAAGCCATTTTAGTTGAATCTCATTACGCGCTTTTTCACTTGCAGGAGACCCTATCGGGCGATTCTCGAGGACTGGCTGGCCCATTATCAACCACAGAAGACTTCTATCAAAGCTTAAAGAGCCAACAAGCTAAGATAAAAAGATAGAAGACATGTACGGGCAAAGTTAGAAGATCGTAGAGTCGGAACAAGGACTAAGAGAGAGAATAATAGCTGGAGACCAAGAATAGGACTTAGGTGTTAAAGGCCACACCAATTGACATCAAAGGATAAGTTTGACTAATTGGTGGAGCGGACGAGAGAGAATAAAGAAGACCAGGGTTCAAGACCCTCCAATGCTTTTATTTTTGTATTTTTCTCACCTCTCTCCTATTTCTCTCTCTATCTATCTTGGCCCATGACCTAGGCCCATGACCCATACCCATGACCCATGACCCATGCCCATGTCCATGCCCATTTGCAACAAGAAGAGAGAATTGGTCTCACTTGACCGATTCTTCTCTCCCCCATATCTCTCTATCCTAGTCACTCTCTCTCTCTCATCTAACTAACCCATTCTCAACCGTTGGATCTCTCTAGATCCAACGGTCATCATTTTTACAACAAGCAAAAAGGAAAAAAAAAAAAAGTCTATAAGAGATCTACTATCTCTCCTTCTTGGGTTGGTTCCCTCCCCCTTCTCTTCCTCTCTTTCTTCTTTCTTTCTCTTCTTTTTCACCCTTCTTCTCCGGCGAGCTCACCATTAACGCCTCCACCTCGAAGTGCAAAGCGTCAATCAGCAACGTCTCCTTGCTGCCCATTCCATTCGCCACAATCAAAGGCTACAATCCTCAATCCTATTGAGTTCTAACCAATAGAAGTTGCATCATCTATCTCTTCAATGGTAAGCTTATCTCTAATTCATCTCTCTAACCTTTCTACCTTCTTTCACTCTCTTCTTTCCCTCTCTACCTTTACATGTTTTCTAGGGTAATATTTTAATGGCTTTCTAGATTAATTTGGTTTAATGTTATTTCCGTTGTAAAGCATTTGAACAAACATTATAAGCATTTGTTTTTAGTTTAATGAACAAGTTTTAAATTCAAGTTTAAGTTGTTTTCATTTATTGTGTTTTTCATTCTTGTTTCTCTTATGTTTTTTTTCATTCTAATAGTTTTAACAACAATCTCAAATATATTTTAAATCAACCTCCACTAATCTCACCCTTTCATTTATTCCGAGCATTTTCTGATTATTCTTGTTTCTTATTGTGATAACTAATCCCGAGTGCTGACGATATCCGACACGAGCCATTGTGCAAGTCTGCTTATTTGCAGATTAAGTGAACCAATTCAGAGAAATTACAAATATTGTTGAACTTTAGGGTTTCCGTAACCAACAACGCAGAAGAAATTCTAATTTTAAATGGTGTCGTTGTCGCTCGGTTGACGGGATTGCAAAAAGACGAACAGGAATTCGAAAAGCTGCTTAATCTTTAAGATCCGATCCAAATCGAAAACTTTCCATTTTATTTTTCATATTTTTCACTTATTATTTTAATGCCTCGGACGGCCGAGTGCAAAGTTGTAATAACTTAGGGATTTATTTTATCTCTTTTTAGAATAACTGCTAGATAATTAATTAATTAAAAAAAATACAAAAAATATTAGGGTCAGATTTCAATTATGTTATTTCTAGTTAGATCACCATTGGTTATTTGATTCAATTTAGAAGGTTTCCAACTCTCGGTTATTCAAAAGTAGATATTTTCGAACCCTAATTCGGGAAAGCTAAAGTTGAATTTCAAACCCTAATTAAAAATAATTCACAATATCTGCCATAAATCATTGCATATTTCTTAAAACCCCAAAGGCGGTATACCTTCTAATTACGTACCATAGACCATTGTGGACTAACGTGATTGCGAATTGTGTTTACCAAGTGAGTAGGGAGTGAAAGCTCAAAGAGGTGGAGTCGGGCCCAATCCCATTTGGATACCCCTCCCTATCTCACGGAGGAGACCCCGTGCGTAGCCAACGGGCAGGTAAGTTTCTACACCTCGCCTTGAGTGCGATCGTGATCATTGTGCAAACACTGTGCCGATTGTTTATTTGCTTTTGCAAAACTTATCGGAATTGCTTGGTTTGGCCGTAATAAAATACATAAAGAGCAAACCCAGCTCTAACTCGAAACTGGTGGGATTTTATCACTCATCTCGTCATTCCAGCTTTTGTGCAACCACAACCAAGAATTAAAATCAATCAAGAAGTAGAGCCCACTTAGATCGGTGTTCGAGGAAAACTACACATAAAGTGACCCCTTCAAAGATCAAGTCGATTAAGTCCATGAGTGCGGGTCCCTGTTATCTAACACACCCATAAGTCCCTACTACTTAAGTATACCGAGCTCGTAAATGGCCTCCTTGATTGTCTGTCGGATTAGCTTAGTGTCGGATTAGGAACACGAACCAACCCTAGCTCCTCTTTTGGGAAAACTCATCTTCACGCTTGACAAATCTGGTTAGTCTGGGGCGTACTTAAGTCAGCCGATGTGCCGCACATCTGTCTAGGCTTCGGATTATCTTGCAGTCAACTTGAGTTAGTACTAGTGGATTTGCTTTGAAGAGTGTATCCTTGTGAGAACCTACAGAGTGAAAAGTTAGTCCGGCGGGTAATAGATGATAAACCAGTGGTCCGCCCATTGTCATAATCTACACTATCCCTACACTAAACAAGATAATTAATAATACTATCCTGATTGTTTAGAAATAGGATTATCTGTTGCTCTGTGTGCATCATCTAGGCTCATTCGATTTCATAACCTCTTGCTGACTCTAGGGGCTTGCTTTTTCAAGCATATACCCATTTGGATTTGAACCAACATGATACTGATTCGATCTGAGAGTCAGTCTACCGCACCGCTCTCTTCCACCTAATCTATCTCCCTACTCTGAGAGACTCACATCTCTCTAATGGATGCTGAACGGCCTCTATTCGAGACTTACTACAATTTCTTTGAAGATCTAGGGGATAACTCTGAGTACTGGTATACCAATCCTAAGTGTCGTCATGACACTCCAGTCTCACAGAGTTCCATGGGATATGAAGCACAGGGCGATCCAGTGCTAAAATCCCTACTTAAGGATTTGAGAAACTCAGTTTCCGCCCTTGATGTTGCGGTCCCGAAGCCTGTTTATCACTCCAAATCTGTGGGATATTTCCATCATGTCCAGGAAGAGGTCTGTAATTTTAGTACATTTGAACCTCTGCTGCAGACCTCCTACAATAACACGTATTATCCGGACAATGGAAGTCACGATAACTTTGGATGGGAACAACAGTCTTTTCCCCAGCAGAATCTGCAATAGGATATGTATCATTCCGGGTTTCACCAACCCTATGCACAATATAATGGCCAGTACTCGCAGTCGCATACCAGCCAGATCCACAGACTGAATATTTTGGTCAACAATGGACCCCGCAAGATTTTCATAGTCAGCAGATAGTCCCAGACTCACATCCATCATATAACTTTCATACTCAGTCGGACTACATTCAAGAGTTGGCACCTCAGCTTCCTTTAGCTGAACCGCCATAGTCTGCTACTAAACCTAGTCTAGAAGAACTCCTCTCACAATAAATCATCCAACAATAGCACTCCATGGAGAGTTTGGAACACCGTCTAGGTGAGTTAGAATATGAGAGAGAGGAAGTCAACTTCACTAGCCAACTATGGCTTATCAAGAGGGGAATACCATGGCCACAGTCTATAATAAGGAGTCGCACAGCTGGACCAAGTACCAGACTTTACAAGAGGAAATTGAGGTTGCTACAAACAAAGGATCGGACTACAATATTGATGAGCCAGAGTCTCCATCTTTGGTGTCCTTCAAAACACTGACTTCTGAACTTAGCTTAGAGGAATCATCTACCTCTGTTATTTCTATCTGGGACTCTGAAGAAGTTATTCATAACATTGAACTGTGTCTTGACTATAGGATCCCAATTGGCCTAGACTTATCCATCCTCATGAAATTAAGATTTTCCCGCGTCGTTGATTACGGAAACCCTTGTATTTCAACAATATTTGTAATTTCTCCGAATTGGTTCACTTAATCTACAAATAAGCAGACTTGCACAGTGGCTCGTGTCAGATATCGTCCGCACTCGGGATTAGTTAGCACAATAAGAAACAAGAATAATCAGAAAATGCTTGGAATAAATGGAAGGGTGAGAATGGTGGAGGTTCATTTAAAATATGTTTGAGATTATTGTTAAAACTATTAGAATGAAAAAAAACATAAGAGAAACGAGAATGAAAAACAAAATAAATGAAAACAACTTAAACTTGAATTTAAAACTTGTTCATTAAACTAAAAATAAATGCTTACAATGCTTGTTCAAATGCTTTACAACGGAAATAACATTAAACCAAATTAATCTAGAAAGCCATTAAAATATTATCCTAGAAAGCATGTAAAGGTAGAGAGGGAAAGAAGAGAGTGAAAGAAGGTAGGAAGGTTAGAGAGATGAATTAGAGAGAAGCTTACCATTGCAGAGGTAGATGGTGCAACTTCTATTGGATAAAACTCAATGGGATTGAGGATTGTAGCCTTTGATTGTGGCGAATGGAATGGGCAGCAAGGAGACGTTGCTGTTTGACGCTTTGCACTTCGAGGTGGAGGCGTTAATGGTGAGCTCACCGGAGTTGCTCGTCGGAGAAGAAGGGTGAAGAAGAAGAGAAAGAAGGAAGAAAGAGAGGAAGAGAAGGGGAAGGGAACCAACCCAAGAAGGAGAGATCGTAGATCTCTTATAGACTTTTTTTTTTCTTTTTGCTTGTTGTAAAAATAATGACCGTTGGATCTAGAGAGATCCAACGGTTGGGATTAGGTTAGTTAGATGAGAGAGAGAGTGACTAGGATAGAGAGATATGGGGAGAGAAGAATCAGTCAAGTGAGACCAATTCTCTCTTCTTGTTGCAAATGGGCATGGGCATGGGTCATGGTCATGGGCATGGGCATGGGTCATGGTCATGGGCATGGGCATGGGTCATGGGTATGGGTATGGGCATGGGTCATGGGTCATGGGTCATGGGCTTAGGTCATGGGCCAAGATAGATAGATAAAGAGAGAAATAGGAGAGAGGTGAGAGAAAAATATAAAAATAAAAGCATTGGAGGATCTTGAACCCTAATCTTCTTTATTCTCTCTCGTCTGCTCCACCAATAAGTCAAACTTATCCTTTGATGTCAATTGGTGTGGCCTTTAACACCTAAGTCCTTATCTTGGTCTCCAGCTATTCTCTCTCTTAGTCCTTGTTCCGGCTCTACGATCCTCTAGCTTTGCCCGTATATGTCTTCTATCTTTTTATCCTAGCCTGTTGGCTCTTTAAGCTTTGATAGAATTTTTCTGTGGTTGATCGTGGGCCCACCAGTCCTCGATAATCGCCCGATAGGGTCTCCTACAAGTGAAAAAGCGCGTAATGAGATTCAACTAAAACACCTTGATACTGGACTATCCGAAATGCGTATATTTCATGCAAATAGTCGATTTTCGTCTAAAGAATGCGTTCTACGTAATGGAAGAAACTCTTATATGGAAAAGTCGACAAAAAGACAAGTTTTACGGAGGAAAATGCGACATCGCTATAAGGATAATGGCTTAAAATAAGCACTTTTGAGCGAATATCACAACCCCCAACTAGCATATTGCCAATCCTTGGCAATTATTGCGAAATAAGTGAGCGAAAGAGGGCTAGGCATAACATGCTAGAAAACTTATTTGCATTACTCAGAAAAAACTCCGTTTTGTCAGATTATTTTAAGGATGCAAGAAATCATTCACAAATTAGAACTAATTAGCAAAATGCAACACTTCTACAAATGGACCTTCAAACAAAAGATTACTCAGACTCAGTGTGTGTGTGTGTGTTTAACATCATCCTTATCTGGCAGTAGATATATCTGGATCTCTTTAGAGACTCTATGCCTCGACCTCAATCCTCACTTGTATACCACTCAGAAGTAAATCACTCAGAAATGATTTTATACTTTTCTCTCAAATTATATGTGAGGAGATGAATATAGAAACTGGCAAACGTCTCACATATATAGTTTTTGAATGGAGGGTATAAGAAGATTTAATTAGATCTCATGATTGGAATGTCATATCACTTAAGAACGTTGGATCAAACTCTATAATTTCTCTTTTCTCCATTCTCCACACTTGAGGATGGTACAAATCTAGAATCAAATAGGACTTACGTAGGTTGTATTGAGGCTTAGGATAGGTTCAGAAAAGAAGGATATTCTGGTATTCAAAAATTCTGAGAGGGTATCTCACTATTCTTTACAACTTTTCCCAGGGATAATATTTCCTTTACTTTTTTTTTTTTTTTTCTTCCAATTTTTGTCTTTTTGGCTATTTTTCAACCTTTCCTTCTTTCTTTCTGATCATGTTTCTTTTCAGCTCGAACCATTTGTTTTCTTTTTCTTTCTTGGTTTTTATCTTTCATGATCATACCAAATACTCTTTGATCCCTCTCAGAAGTAGGTTATCGTATTGAACTCTTTTTTGGGATTGGGTTTTTGGTTGATGCGTTAACAAGAAAAGGTTTTCATCAACAGGCTCAAAAATAGTTTCTAACGGAATAGATGTTATGGTAGCTAAAAAGTCTGATTGGCTAAAAAGATGGCCTATATCATTTTCTAGGGTTTGTACTTTCATCTTCGATGTCTCGAATGGATATAGAGAAGGCTCTTTATGTAATAATCCGAATTTGATGTCGTTCTGAGTTCCATGACCAAAGCAAAGGTTAATGAGACCGCTCAATGGAAATATTAGGAGACTTGAAGAATTGTGAGTCATCTTGTGACTCAGAATAATTTAAAACCCTCAGAAATAATGAAAAGCTCAAAAGCTCACTGGGTTAGGTCTCCACACTTGTTCTTCTTGGATCTCTGGATAATCTAAACTTCTGATAATTCTAACGTTGATATGTGAACATTTTTTTTTTTTTTTTGCTGAATCTGAGTTTTCAAAGATTTTTTAATCCACTGTAGTAATGTTTGCTTTCAAACTGAATGAAGAGCTAATAAGTATTTTTTTTTTCAAAACAGACATCATTTTCAATAAATAGACTTTACGGAAACTTTTTACTCATCAAGTCAGGGCATTTTCAAAAATCACATGAAATCACACCCAAAAATACAAGGTTTCTCTCTCTTTTTTCTTTTTCTTTTTTCATTTTTTTTATTTTTTTTTTATCAAAATGAAAACATGAGTTTTGGTAAAAACCCACCCCCAACCAAAATATAGCACCGTCCTCGGTGCTCATGACCGGGACAAAAGATGATGAAAAATTGGTAATGATGATGCAAAGGTTCAAGGAGGATATTACCAAGTCGGCATAAACTCGACAGTGTGTGGTACCTGATGATCTGAAGAATAAATGTACCTGCATGTCCAGAAATATCATAGTAATGACAAATATAGAGACTCATGTACTCTAGGAATACCAGAATTGCCTTTCCGAAAGCGCTAAGTTTTATGTCTTCAGCCAGACATGATGGGGGTATATCAAGTACCCCCAGCCAGGTTAAAACTCAAGGAGACTGAGTGAATCTGCAGTCTTCTAAGGTGGAACAACGACTGTTATCCTATCCCTTGTCTAGGTATACCTGTGTAGAACAGGTCTCTCTCAGTGTAGACTGAGAGAAGGATAGTAAGTGCTCTTTGCAGACCCGTAAAAACATGTAGTTCAGCTGGGAGGGATCGAAGCTTCTCAGTAAAGACTGAGATGAGAGCAGTTGTGGGATTTCTGGCCATGGTTAGCAGAGCCGCAAACTCATTGAGTTTAGCGGGAATGTATCTAAATGGAGCAGACTCCTGCAGATCAGTAATAGCATAATTGTCTGACTCCGAGATGAAGTCAGGCACAAAATATTCTTCACACTGGGATAGTTTTTCCTTGGGAGAGTCCTGAATTAGATTTTCTACGGCACACTGTTTATTGACAACATCGACGTATGGTGGCGGGTCAAAACTGTGGACCTTGTCCTCGAGGTTTCCTAATGTGAAAGGGATGTTCCAATCCCTGCACTCAGTGTGTTTATCCTCGGTGGGGAACGTTAGGTCCTGGGCAGTTGGAATCCCATTTTCTAGATATTGCTCAATGGTAGGAATATCTGCATCCAGTACAGATGTAGAATCATTAGAGATAGAGATGGATATGGGTATCTTTGTGCTCGGTGCAGAAGTAGCTGCCCGTAAGGACACAATAGATGGAAACATGGGTTCATCACGATTGTTGCACAATCCAAGGGTGGTGGGGATGGTTAAGTCTAGTCCAATTGGGATCCTATAGTCAAGACACATCTCAGTGTTATGAATAGCTTCTTCCGAGTCCCAGATAGAAATAATAGAGGTAGATGGAGAAATTGGCTTCTCTGAGAGAGGTTCAAGATTTGGTGCTTCCAAGGGCACCGAAGATGGAGACTCTGGCTCATCAATATTGTTGTTCGATCCATTATTTTCAGTATCCTCAATTTCTTCTTGTAAAGGCTGGTACAGGGTCCAGTTGTGCAACTCCTCATTATGGACTGTGGCCATGGTATTCCCCTCTAAAGATGGAGACTCTAGTGAAGTTGACTTCCTCTCTCTCAGATTCTAACTCACCTAGACGGTGTTCCAAGCTCTCCATAGAGTGCTGTTGTTGGATGATGTATTGCGAGAGGAGTTCTTCTAGAGTAGGTTTAGTAGCAGATTGTGGCGGTTCAGCTAAGGGAAGCTGAGGTGCCAACTCTGGAATGTAGTCTGACTGAGTATGAAAGTTATATGATGGAAGTGACTCTGGGACTATCTGCCGATTCTGAAAATCCTGCGGGGTCCACTGTTGACAAAAATATTCAGTTTGTGGATTTGGCTGGTACTGCAACTGAGAGTACTGCCCATCATATTGTCTAGAAGGTTGGTGAAACTCAGAATGATACATATCCTGTTGTAGATTTTGCTGGGGAAAAGACTGTTGTTCCCATTCAAAGGTATTTTGACTTCCATTATCCAGATAATACATGTTATTGTAGGAGGTCTGCGGCAGAGGTTCAAATGTACTAAAATTACAGACCTCTTCCTGAACATGAGGAAAATATCCCACAGATTTAGAGTAATAAACAGGCTTCTGGACCGCAACATCAAGGGCGGAAACTGAGTTTCTCAAATCCTTAAGTAGGGATTTTAGCACTGGATCGCCCTGTGCTTCATGTCCCATCGAACTCTGTGAGACTGGAGTGTCATGACGACACTCAGGATTGGTATACCAGTGCTCAGAGTTATCTCCTAGATCTTCAAAGAAATTGTGGTAGGTCTCGAATAGAGGCCGTTCAACATCCATCAGAGAGATGTGAGTCTCTCAGAGTAGGGAGATAGATTAGGTGGAAGAGAGCGGTGCGGTAGACTGACTCTCAGATCGAATCAGTCTCGGGTTGGATCAAATCCAAACGAGCAATGCTTGTAAAAGCAAGCCCTAGAGTCGGTAAAAAATATGAGGACTACGAAACCGAATGAGCCTAGATGATGCACACAGAGCAACAGATAATCCTATTTCAAAACAATCAGGATAGTATTATGAATTATCTTGTTTAATATAGGGATAGTGTAGATTATGACAGTGTGCGGACCACTGGTTTATCTTCTATTACCCGCCGGACTAACTTTTCACTCTTTAGGTTCTCACCAGGATACACTCTTCAAAGCAAATCCGCTAGTACTAACTCAAGTTGACTGCAAGATAATCCGAAGCCTAGACAGACGTGCGGCACATCGGCTGACTTAAGTACGCCCTAGACTAACCGGATTTATCAAGCGTGAAGATGAGTTTTCCCAGAAGAGGAGCTAGGGTTGGTTCGTGTTCCTAATCCGACACTAAGCTAATCCAACAGACAATCAAGGAAGCCACTTACGAGCTCGGTATACTTGAGTAGTAGGGACTTATGGGTGTGTTAGATAACAGGGACCCGCACTCATGGACTTAATCGACTTGATCTTTGAAGGGGTCGCTTTATGTGGAGTTTTCCTCGAACACCGATCTAAGTGGGCTCTATTCTTGATTGATTTTAATTCTTGGCTGTGGTTGCACAAAAGCTAGAATGACGAGGTGAGTGATGAAATCCCACCAGTTTCAAGTTAGAGCTGGGTTTGCTCTTTATGTATTTTATTACGGCCAAACCAAGCAATTCCGATAAGTGATGCAAAAGCAAATAAACAATCGGCACAGTGTTTTGCACAATGATCAAGATTGCACTCAAGGCGAGGTGTAGAAACTTACCTGCCCATTGGCTATGCACGGGGTCTCCTCCGTGAGATAGGGAGGGGTATCCAAATGGGCTTGGGCCCGACTCCACCTCTTTGAGCTTTCGCTCCCTACTCACTTGGTAAACGCAATCTGCAATCACGTTAGTCCACAATGGTCTATGGTATGTAATTGGAAGGTATACTGCCTTTGGGGTTTCAAGAAACACACAATGATTTAGGGCAGGTATTGTGAATTAGTTCCAATTAGGGTTTGAAATTCAACTTTAGCTATTCCCGAATTAGGATTCGGAAATATCTACTTTTGAATTACCCGGAGTTGGAAATCTTCCAATTTGAATCAAGTAACCAATGGTGATCTAACTAGAAATAGCAAAATTGAAATCCTCTAATATTTTTGGTATTTTTAATTAGTTAATTATCTAGCAGTTATTCTAAAAGCAGAGAAAATAAAGTCCTAAGTTATTACAACTTTGTACTCAGCCGTCCGAGGCATTAAAATAATAAGTAAAAAATGTGCAAAATAAAATGGAAAGTTTCCGATATAGATCAGATCTTGAAGATTAAGCAGCTTTCCGAATTCCTGTTCGTCTTTTTGCAATCCCGTCAACCGAGCGGCAACGGCGCCATTTGAAATTAGAGTTTTTTTTCGCGTCGTTGATTACGGAAACCCTTGTATTTCAACAATATTTGTAATTTTTCCGAATTGGTTCACTTAATCTACAAATAAGCAGACTTGCACAGTGGCTCGTGTCGGATATCGTCCGCACTCGGGATTAGTTAGCACAATAAGAAACAAGAATAATCAAAAAATGCTTGGAATAAATGGAAGGGTGAGAATGGTGGAGGTTCATTTAAAATATGTTTGAGATTATTGTTAAAACTATTAGAATGAAAAAAAAACATAAGAGAAACGAGAATGAAAAACAAAATAAATGAAAACAACTTAAACTTGAATTTAAAACTTGTTCATTAAACTAAAAACAAATGCTTACAATGCTTGTTCAAATGCTTTACAACGAAAATAACATTAAACCAAATTAATCTAGAAAGCCATTAAAATATTATCCTAGAAAGCATGTAAAGGTAGAGAGGGAAAGAAGAGAGTGAAAGAAGGTAGGAAGGTTAGAGAGATGAATTAGAGAGAAGCTTACCATTGAAGAGGTAGATGGTGCAACTTCTATTGGATAAAACTCAATGGGATTGAGGATTGTAGCCTTTGATTGTGGCGAATGGAATGGGCAGCAAGGAGACGTTGCTGTTTGATGCTTTGCACTTCGAGGTGGAGGCGTTAATGGTGAGCTCGCCGGAGTTGCTCGCCGGAGAAGAAGGGTGAAGAAGAAGAGAAAGAAGGAAGAAAGAGAGGAAGAGAAGGGGGAGGGAACCAACCCAAGAAGGAGAGATCGTAGATCTCTTATAGACTTCTTTTTTTTCTTTTTGCTTGTTGTAAAAATAATGACCGTTGGATCTAGAGAGATCCAACGGTTGGAAATGGGTTAGTTAGATGAGAGAGAGAGTGACTAGGATAGAGAGATATGGGGAGAGAA
The DNA here is from genome assembly GCA_035048495.1 of Euptelea pleiosperma. Lineage (NCBI taxonomy): Eukaryota > Viridiplantae > Streptophyta > Magnoliopsida > Ranunculales > Eupteleaceae > Euptelea > Euptelea pleiosperma. The sequence goes on from CM068542.1 coordinate 14,206,267, forward strand.
GAATCGGTCAAGTGAGACCAATTCTCTCTTCTTGTTGCAAATGGGCATGGGCATGGGTCATGGTCATGGGCATGGGCATGGGTCATGGGTATGGGTATGGGCATGGGTCATGGGTCATGGGCTTAGGTCATGGGCCAAGATAGATAGATAAAGAGAGAAATAGGAGAGAGGTGAGAGAAAAATATAAAAATAAAAGCATTGGAGGGTCTTGAACCCTGGTCTTCTTTATTCTCTCTCGTCTGCTCCACCAATAAGTCAAACTTATCCTTTGATGTCAATTGGTGTGGCCTTTAACACCTAAGTCCTTATCTTGGTCTCCAGCTATTCTCTCTCTTAGTCCTTGTTCCGGCTCTACGATCCTCTAGCTTTGCCCGTATATGTCTTCTCACTACAAGAAACTATGCCTATTATGGCACTAATATCATAGCATGCAGAGAAAAACGCTGTAAATTTTTTATTTATTACAGCATTCCGTTAGGGAACGCTGTTAATACCCGATTTTACCACTCGATCCTTATTATTTTAAGCTAAAGTGTATTCTTTATGGCGCTGATTTTGCCGAACGCAGTACGCCCAAACATATATTCCCCGCGCCAAAAGATTTTAACCCTAATTCTTTCCTGTGCCAAAAGACTTTAACCCTTACCCTTCGCCTTCCCCTTCATCTCCTAGCTCCTCCTCATTCCTCCATTCTTCTTGGTAAGACAAACCAACATTACCAGCCCTCATCGCTAGCATCCCCTCCTTCACCATCATCACCTCTTTCGCCAGCAAAAGAGAAGAACAAAGCTCAATCTCTGCAAAACAAGATATGAAGAAGGCCGCGAAAATTAGGTCGTATAACCCCGTCAATACGAGACATGCACCATCGTCTTCACTATTCACAGCGATCAAGGTATAAACCCACCCCAAAAGGGCATCTCATCCCCTTTACTCAAGCCTCCCCAAAAAAAAATTGATAGTTTTTGGTTCGTTGGACTCAGATTTTCAAGCTCAAATGAGCTTTGTGAGAACAAGAATCCATTATGGTTTTGGGCATCTCATCTCCAGACCAATTTTTTCATGTTTGATGGGGTTGTCATCAAATATGACCAAACCCACACTAGTTTATTTAGGATTTGGGGTCAGACAAGATGAACTGATCGAGCATTTCCATGGAGGCTAGGGTTAGGGTTTCAATTTTCTTCACAGTTCTTCATTTCGGGTTTGGGGTCAGACAAGATGCACCGATCAAGCATTTCCATGGAGGCTAGGGTTAGGGTTTCGATTTTCTTCATAGTTCTTCTCTCCTTGGAGCCTCTAAGGTACAAGCTTAAAAACTAGTCCCTAAAAAATATGAACAAGAACAAACCCATCTCACAAAATTCAAACATCAACCAAAACCCCCCTTCCCTTAATTCATCGACTCTTGTTGGTGTCTTCTCATAATTTTTTTCTCTCTGCTCTTCTGTGGTTCTACCATAGGTGTGGTATTATTGCTTGCTTGTTTTTTTCTCAAGCTTATTTTTTATTTTGGTTACAGTGCAGGTTCTCTCCCAAGTCCCACCAACCCTTCAACTCAGGCAGATAAAACGGTGAGTCTTTGTAGATCCAAGAGTTAGGTGGAAAAGTATTCCCTTTTTGTTTCTAGGATTTGAAGAACTAAAGAAATATACATTTTTTTCTACATTTTGGTGTGAAATGCATTGTAACATGTGATGGTGACGATGACAATGTTTGTTTTCTCTTTTCTTGCTCATGTGTATGAATTTCTTGATCTGTTTCTTCACTCTCTTGTTCTGGGGTATTCTATTTTTCTCTTTTTGCTAATAAAGTTTCTGCACTTACGCTTTTGCTATCATTTCTTTATATTTGTAATTAGTTTGTTGATCTGTTTTCTCATCTGGGTATGCTTGATCAATAATGCTCATTGATTTTTTTGTGGACCTTCGATTTCTTGTTTGGATCTCTTTCTATCTTATGAGTCTTAATTTCTTGATATTTTCCATTTGGGTATCTAAGAATTAGATAAAGGAAGCATTTTTCATTAGTTTTCTATATTTGAATTTGTGTCCAAGGGGACTAGTTGAGGAACTTGTTCTGAAGAAAGAGATTAAATGGAAGAGGAAGGCGAGTTCAGTGCTGGAAGGAACTAATACCTCACGCCCTTGTGCTAATCTTCAACAATCTATCTCTTCAAGAGGTACTAAGTGTGATTTTGAGGGTTTGCAAATGATGGCAATCTGGTCTGTCATGAATTTCCTTAATGAGTTCACAATTTTCTTTCTATTATGCCAACTTTTACTGACATGGGTCTTTAATAATTAGGTTGTTCATTTGTACTGCATCAGTGATGCAAATGGGAATATGATGCTTGCTCATGCTTCAAGTGCACAAGGGATTTCAGATACAACCTTGTTGTTTGGCAATTCTAACCATGGTTTAAAAAAGGGCCAATTTCTCTCAAGTTGCAAATTACTGTGCTTTGTTGTATTGGTCTGTTATTTGCTTTTTTTTTTTGTCAATTTTAAATTGTATTGTGGTAGATTCATAACAACCGGATATGGCTTCACAAATCTGATTTGGTTATTGTTCATAGAAGAAAAGGACAGAAGAGAATTGAATTTAAGAGCTATTCACCTACAATGGTGAGAACAGACTCCTCTTTGTAATACTAGTAGGCAGTGTTGGCTTTTGCTATAAGAGGAAGTAGGCTTTTTCCATCTCTACTGTTGAGTTACATCATGACACATTCCCACAATTCAAATTTATCAAAACCTATTGGGATAACGAATCCACATTTGGTAATTAGTGTCAAGGACATGAAGGAATACAATTTGAGTCTTGGATTCAAGGGGCAATGTCATATCTAATTATTGCATAAGACTTTTTTATTTTCCTAATGGCTTGCTTTGTTCTTACTATCATTTGTCTACTCTTCATACATTGTCCATACAAAAGGCAATGCTCTATTTCTTTAGCAGTTTTATTAAAGTAATAAGGGTTAGTTTCTGAGTTTTGAGCGCCAAATATAGTCTTCACTACCTCACTTTCTTTTTATTTCAATTTTTTAATCTTACAGATTCTCTCAAAACCATATCTGAATTTGGGGTTACCATCATAGACATATTATTATAGTTAAATTCTATTGGTGGTGGATTGTTTCTGACAGATTGGAACAGAATTAAAGCTTACGTTTGTAATCTAGGTTAGAAAGTAGAAACCCTACTGTGATTTACCTAACATTTCTATTATATAATCTTCGAACTCATGCTGATTATGTCTATCATCATTTCACCTAAAAAGAACCATTCTTTTAGTTATCTTGAACTGAAATTTAATGACTCTTTATTACTGATCAAAAAAAAAATTTAACGACTCTTTATTGTTTCAAAATGGAGTTTTTTAGGATAGATTTTGGATTTTATATGTGCATGTTTCTGCAAGTTAAAATCCTAATGGATTTCTGTGGAAGAACCTAGTTTTCAGTTTTTCTAGTCTGAATTTTAATGGTTCTTTCACTACAACAAATTATGCTTATAATGGCATTAAGATAATGACATTTAGAGGAAAACGTCGTTAAACTCGATTTTATTACGGCATCCATTCTTTGAACGCAGTTAATACTTTTATTAAGCTCTTTATTGTGGGTCGGGAGAAAAAAAAATTATGTTTGCACAATTGAAGTTTAGCTTCTTAGTAGTAAAGAAATTCTACTAGATCAGGTTTTTGTAGAGACATATAAAACTCTCGTTATGGGTTTTGGTGCTTGTTTCTTGTCTAATTGAATAATAATATTAGTGTCTACTCAGACATCAATTTTTTTCCTCACCCTTGTTCATTTTTGGATTATATTTAAGAGGTTTTTGTTGCTGTCAACAAACCTGCAGAAATATATTGAAGCTTTACATCAATATATTTTCTTATTTTTTTCTCTTTTCTTTTTAGAATTTTGACAAATTTTTTTCTAGTAATCTCTAGATAAAACAGAAGTTAGAAGTTATTTCTTACTGAGAAATTGATGAGACTTAGACATTTCACAATGTGATTTGAATTAGACGGGTGTCTGAGGCTTCTTTCTTTTGCTTTTAATTACTTAACATCTAATGCTAGGGCTTCCTTTGCAAAGATCCAAAGGAAGCTGGGATTTTAGGTTTTTGGGCATTTGGGTTTAGGGTTTGAGAAGCACAACAGTTTCATTTTTTTCTTTTATTTTTTAGGTTTTAGGTTTTAGGCTTTGGGCATCTGGGTTTCGGGTTTTAGTTACAGCAGCAATGTTGCTGTGAATGGCTTTTTTGTGTGGCTTGGCTACACTTTTCTTAGGTTTGGAGATTTGTTCATGGATGACTCATAATGGGAACGGGTTTAGCTGTTAATTTTGCTATTGTTAGAATGAAATGAGTGTAGTGAATTAGGGATTTGAACATGTTTGTAGCAATGTTGTTCTTTATTTTATTGAATTTAAGCTTCTATGGATAAACTCCTGATATTGTATTAGAAAAGTAACAATGACAACATTAAAAGAGAAAACATAATTATTAGATGTATTGAGCCATCTATTTCATGGAAATGATCAATTGGTCCTCTGTAAGCAATATTGCCATCTGCTTCAATGGTTCTTTCTTTCCTCAAATATTGCACACTGGGGATTGGTGTAAAAACTCCAAGAGATTGGTGCTGTTTTTTGAGATAAAAACAATGGAAGCAAGTACAGGTGCTGCTAACATCTAGTTAGTATCTGTGAAACTGAAGGTCCATTCAAGCTTGTTCGATCTCATGCAGTTTGTCATGTAAGTTATGACTGTTGAGGTTGCAAATAAGATCATCAAAAGGCAGTCAAGAGCCTGTTAAAACTATGGACCTTCACATCATCTACTTTCACATACACTGCAGACCATCTCATCTCTTGATTCATCTTTGTTAGATCTGAATTTGGTTGCTTTAGAGAACTAATGACGAAGCTCTGCCCTATTATCGGCGAGTTCAAAGTCAAGTGCTTGAATAATGTTTTTTAGATGGGAGGCTTTCTTAGATAGAGACAATTAGAGTTGTGCTTCCTTTCTTGGCCTTCTCGATTGCTTGTTTGGAGGCTCCCTCATCCTCTGTTTTGTAGCACTTTTCTTGCTTGAATAAATCTTATGCTTATCAACAAAGAAAAAAATGATGATGATGATGATCTTCGATCAATTTATAACATTTTCTGGGATGTCTATATGTTTATACTTGAGCTGTTAATGGTAATAATAGTGACCGGAGAAAAAAATGGCAATATAGTGGAATTTATATGTCAATTGATTGAGGCTGGAATATCCTTTATCACTTCAAAGGTTAGCATCTTGTTTTAACCATTTTGTTAGCATATTAGTCAATGATACAGTTTTATATCTCTGCATGATGGAATAACTAAGGTAAGGCCGGGCTCATTTGGATGCACCACAAAGCAGCACTATTATCAATTTGTACCAGCTGCATTTTGGGTACCTGTGCATTTGGATGGCACACATTTGAATTTTCCCCTTTGCAAGATGACCTCAAAACAATAGCAGCACCAAATTGGAAAAAAAGTTATTTTTTTCTCCTCTCAACAACTTTTTAGGCCTATCTCGTATTGTTTTATCTTGTCTTGTGCCTGTCCAAACGGGCCCTAACACCTTCATTGAAATGCAGGTTTTTGGCATTTGGAAACATTAGGAGAGTTGGGCAGTTTTTTCTAGCCAAACAGAGGACCAGCTGCCCAAGTTGGAAGCAAATAATATTATGACACATCATGCACAAGTTGCTTGGAAAAGGCTTTCTCAATTGTGTTCTTACAGTGGGCTAGCTTTTCCTCCAATAAGTAGGATTGCTTGTGCTGTGAGCTTGGCTTTGACCAGATCACACCTTTTAGCTCCTAGTGTTTTTGCCTTCATTATTGGAGAGGTAGCATGGACACAGAGGACTTGGGCAGATGCGGAACACTTCCCAACAAGGAATACTCTATACATGCATGCGCAAGATGGGCATGTTTATTTGACCTCATTCATGTTTTCAATCTTAGAGGCATTCATCAGGCTACTTTGCGATTTCGGCACCCTGGTCAACAGGTCAAGCCCATTGTGGTTGCTGTAAAAGTTAGACATCCTGGTGTTGGTGAAGCAATTAGGAGTGATTTTGTGATTATTAATTTATTTGCCAAAATTTGAAAGTTCATCCCTACGTTGAAGTGGTTGAGACTTGATGAAAGTGTACAGCAGTTTGCTGTTTTGTCGTCTCAACTTGATCTTGCAAGGGAAGCTGCTCACTTGAGCTGTTTTATTTATAACTTCCGCAAATGGAAGGATGTATCCTTCCCAAAGCCTCTATATCCTCTTGTGCATCCTGCTGTTTTGGTGGAAACTTATGAGCAAGGAGAAAGTGTTTCACACTATATCGATGGGCTTGAAGGAAATGAACGAACTAAAAGGGCCCTTGCTCACATTGGGACTCATGCACTTCTAAAGATGCTTCTGGTACAATTTTTTATATTTTACTCTGTTATTAAATGCAATTCCCTTTTCTATTTCTGGAAGCTAGAGATTACATGGTTTCTATATATGTGATGAAGGTAAAAAAGTCAATAGTACCATGTTTCTATCAGATTTAGTGATTTTTATGCAATGGTTGATGTTAAGCTCTTTGGCTTAAATAAATGGATATCTGGACAATGATCACCATATGCTCCACCTTAGGGCCTATGATGATCTTTTGACGAGTAGTTGTAGAAATGAATGACATACAACTAGTGATATGCATACAAAAAACTGTTTTCACCTTATGCATGGCTGTAACAGGATTTGCATTGTCATGGTTCTCTATTTACGTGAACATCTAAGTGTGTGTATGCATGAATGACAGCTGAAACAGATCTAACACTAATTAGCAACCTAGATATCTAGTCTACATCATGATAATTTGCATTGACAGCTCAATATGCTCTGTTTGAGCACCTTAATTTTAGATCTTTTAAAATCATAATGAACACATAGAGTCATTGCTGCATGTCAGCAGCCAATAAGATAGGAACATGAAGTCAACACTGGGTTTTTAATTTTACTGGTTGAATATTGTTGAGTAAAAGTTTGAGCTGTAGGCATTTTGGTCATACTTGACATTTATGTTATTATACACTATTATAAATGAGAGCTATAAACAAAATACTAGCATGTTTTTGGTCATTTTTACCCTCTTCTATTAATGTTCTCTGTGTGAGACTGCTGAAAATTTTAATTTTTGTGGGTAACCAGCCCCCATCACATGCCTTCTCTAATCACTTGATCTTGGTTTAGTTCGCTATTTCCGCCCCCATCATATCTGGCTGCAAGTGCATATTTCTACGTGTCAAGATATCTATGTGGACTTATGCAACAATGCCAACATACTTTCTAATCAGAATTTTGAATTCAGGCTTAGTCAATTAGTGTTTAGTTAGTAGTAAAGCTCCAATACCATCTGTCAATTAATGGTTTTATATGTCGGATCCTTTTTAAGAGTTCTCAGAGAAGTGAATTGCCAACTAGTGTTTTTTCATCTTTTTGAGGTTAGTTACAGTAGCTTAAAACTTTAACTTTTGAATTCGTTTTTTTATTCTTTCCCCTAATTCAGCAATGCTTGCTTTCATTGTGCACTATGGAACTTTGCTAGTTTCTAATTTTTCAGTTGCACATCTGTTAAGATGCCAAATTTTTTTATGGTTCACCCATGCAATCACTTAACCATCACAGATTATGCAACATCCCTTGTTAATTATGGTTGACGGTGGTGTTGTAGTGGATTAAGACCTTAATATTTCGCAATGTGGTTATGGGTTCAGTCACATAGGTCATCGTCATGTTGTTCATCATCATTGCAACAATTGGAACTGAATGTGGGGCCATGGAAACAAAGAAGAGAGGGTCTAGAAAGTTGGGTCAGAAGCAACCAGTACATAGGAAGTTCATTGACACATTTAGGCAAGGACATCACAATATAGAGGTTTTACAAGGTGAATTCAAACCTGTTTCTTCTCTCTTTCATTTTGTTTTCTTCTTTGGTTCATTTTTCCTAACTTTTATATAGGTTACATGTGACAGCTGAGATGGGGGCAGATGGTGGCCTATCAGATTGGTTGTCTGGAATGGCCACATCATCCTTCCACATGGTAAACAACCTCCTGCCCTAACAGGAAATTGAGTCTGCAAATACCTGAAATCCTACATTTCACATTATTTCAATTATAGATTTGTTTGTTGAAATTTTATCTACGGAACTATAGGCGTCCCTAGAATTTTAACAGATTTGAGCATTCATAGAAGGTCGAAAGAATTTACCCGCATATGGCTATGATCTGGGGATGATGCTTACTTCTGGCTGACTCGACTTCATGATGACTAAGTGGAGATGGTGAACATCAGCAACCACATAGCATTCAGATAGTACTAAGAGCAATTCAATTTGTTCGCGTTCTATTAGATGCATGTTGTTTCTTAGAATTTGTTATTGCAGATCGATGCTATTGCTGTAAAAAAACCTGTAAGGAAGATATTGTTACACAATCTGAAATTCAGAATCTGGAAAAGTTGGGTGGTGTGAGAAATTGTAAATAAGATAAGAGTTAAGTAAACCCTTTGCTTTGTCCGACATTAGATTCACAGGTATGTCGTCTGGATACAACATCTCCATTCAAGCCATTATCAATCCACAAGTGAAAATGAGTTGATGAAAAATTAATATGTCAATACCAGCTACTTATTTTCCATTTTTTATAGGCATTGAAAAGCTTGCTGGCCCAACCCCCATGCAATTAGAGTTAGCTACTATTTAGGAGAGAAAATTGTAAGTTAGGCTCTTCTTAGAGCTTTCAATCGACTTGGGAATGTCAAGATGGGGGAATTTGGATCCAAGTGATAACAATTGTGACATAGTCTTATCAATCTGTACGCAACTACAGGCATGATGTTGCTCAAATGAAGTGAATGGCGTATTTCATGAATTTTAGACGGCTTCAAATTTTGTAGAAGTAGCAGGGTTAAAATAAATATTGTTCTCAACTGATTTTGGAAGGAGATTGATATCAGGTATTGTCTGCTTAAGATATATGAATTGGCATACTTGGTTATCAATCTACAGACCTTCACCCCCCTCTTAAATTTTAGCTGCCAGGGTTTTAACCCAAATGATCAATCAGATTGCAAAATACTAATTTAGGTTCACTCCTTGGTCAAACTACACACCAAAAATCAACCTGATTGGTGATTTCCTGGTAGTTGTGTACCCTTCCCTCTTGGGAGGTTGTGGTTTCGAGCCGTGTAGTCAACGATACAATCAGTTGTTTTCTCTTCTGCCCAGTGGGTATAGCCCTGCTTTGCCTTGTCAACTATCCTGCAGTTTAGGCCTGAACTGCCTTGTCTACCCTCAAAAGACAAAAAAGTTGGTTTCTCTTTTATTTAGTTGTAAGAGAAACAAACTATTAATTATAGAGAAATAGTAATAAAAAGGTTCACTAGAAATAGACTATCTATGTGCAATTGATTGTACCATCAACATTTCAGATTTACTCCTTAAGGCTACATTAGATATCAAAACTTGGATCTCTGAAAAGAGCAGTCATCTTCATCAGCCTTTTCCCAACTATTTGGAGTTGGAGCACAATCCTGTTCTTCCATCTCCTCTGTTAAGGCGAGTGTTCTCTTAACAGAGGAGCTGCATCAATCTTTTTTGTACATGACCAAACCATCTCAATCGACTCTCAATAGGTCCATCAGGTCCCAATAATACCTGATGGACCTATTTTACAGCTTGAGCATGGGCTCCATGGAATTCTTTTTGTGAAATAGCCATTCAATGTTGAAGCTTTTATTCATATCAGTGATTCTCGTTACCCAATTTATGGTAGTAGTTGAAGTATGGAGGTTTTCCAGTTCACTTCGGATTTTTAACTCACCCCATAGTGGTCAGCATTGGCCAGTAAATGCTGAAATTTTAGTGGCTAGGAAACACAATTGCTTTTATTTCTGGAGAACCTTGGTTTGTTTTTCTCTTAACATGACATTTTTTTATTCTTCCATTTCCTGATTCTGTTTATCATGACTATGCAACTTTCAGAACATAAGTATGAGATTGCGAAAATCCTACAAGAAAAGAAGCACATTTCGGAATGACTGGAGATGGTGTGAATGATGCACCTACGTTAAAGATCCCTTAATTCCTTAAAAGAAAATTTTTGATAAGTTAATTCCTCAAAAGTAGTATCCCTTAATTCCTTAATGTTCTCTCAAAGTGTCAAGTGTTTTGCAGCACCACTTTCATACCATTTTAACTTCTTTTTGAGAAATTACCTATTTTTTTCAACTTCTCGAACTCCAAAAATTAGGTTTAATTCCCCACTCTCATTGATATTCGCTCAAAAGTGCTTATTTTAAGCAATTATCCTGTTAACGTTATTGCATTCTCCCACGTTAAAATACTCTATTTATCTACTTTTCTACGTAAGAGTCTCTTCTATTGCGTAGAACACACTTTTCTGGACGAAATGGTATATTTGCATGCATTAAACACATTTTCGGAAGTCTAGATATTAAGCCATTCTGATAAAGTCTCATTACGCGCTTCTTCTGTCGCAGGAAACCCCGATGGGACGATTCTCGAGACTTGTGGGCCCAAATCGATCATGAGAGCCCATTATCAAAGCTTAAAGAGCCCACATGCTATGACTAGAAGATATGGGCCAAATATGGGCTGAATCAGAGGACCAAAAAGCCGGCCCAAATAACGAAGAGAGCAGGAGAGCCAATGACCAAGAGACGGACCAAAGCGTTTAAAGCCACATGAGTCAGCAAAGAATGATAGTCGACTCTACTGGAGAAGCGTGAGGATGGTCACAGTGAAGACCAGGGTTCCAGACCCTCCGCCAGTGCTTTTTTCTATTTTTTTGATACTTTTTCTCTCATCTCTTCTTATTCTCTCTCTCTCTTCATCTCTCGATCCTCGAATCTACTGACTTAACCCCAGAACTCCTGCTCATTGGCTCTGTCTCATCTCCCTTAGCTTTCTGACCGTTGGATCTTCCATCGGACCGTTGAATCTCTATAGATCGCCATGTGATCTATCAATTCTATGCATCCAACCATCCGATCATGCTACTGATCAGTCGATCATCCATCCTATCAACCACCCGATCTCCATTGTAAAATATCAGTCCCTAGGGCAGGTTTGATTGTTGAGAAACGCCTCAAATGGTTGATTGTAGATGAGAGAGAGAGCAGAGCTCGATCTCCGAGGAAAGAAAAATGCATTATTCATTGATTGATATTTCGAGGGAAAAATGCATTTTTCTCCCTTGGCACCCAAATGCACCCTAACCCACGGCCTCGCAAGAGGCCCACCTCTCTCTAACTTTTTTAATTTTTTTTTTTTTTTTTTTTTTTTTTTTTTTTTTTTTTTTTTTTTTTTTTTTTTTTTTTTTTTTTTTTTAAGTAAAATGCTACTTTTCTATGGGGAATCTCCCCAATTAGTGGACCCCCCCATTTAATTAAAATTATTTTTGAAATTCGCGGGGTCCACTAACTGGTCGGACAGCGGGTCGATGCTGATGGGCCCGGCTACTGGCCCACATGGACTGATGATGTCCATCGTCTCACAAGATGATGTGACGGGCATTCTGAAGGCGATCGGATGGATGGTGACTTGATTGGGACTCAGATTGGTAGATCGACGGATCTAGAGAGATCCAACGGTCCGATTGAAGATCCAACGGTCCGATGGAAGATCCAACGGTCAGAAAGCTAAGGGAGATGAGATAGAGCCGATGGGCAGGAGTTCTGGGGTTAGGTCAGTAGATTCGAGGACCGAGAGATGAAGAGAGAGAGAGAATAAGGAGAGATGAGAGAAAAAGTATCAAAAAAAATGGAAAAAAGCACTGGCGGAGGGTCTGGAACCCTGTTCTTCACTGTGACCATCCTCACGCTTCTCCAGTAGAGTCGACTATCATTCTTTGCTGACTCATGTGGCTTTAAACGCTTTGGTCCGTCTCTTGGTCATTGGCTCTCCGGCTCTCTTCGTTCTTTGGGCCGACTTTATGGTCCTCTTATTCAGCCCATATTTGGCCCATATCTTCTAGTCATAGCATGTGGGCTCTTTAAGCTTTGATAATGGGCTTTCATGATCGATTTGGGCCCACAAGTCTTGAGAATCGTCCCATCGGGTTTCCTGCGACAGAAGAAGCGCGTAATGAGACTTTATCAGAACGGCTTAATATCTAGACTTCCGAAAATGTGTTTAATGCATGCAAATATACCATTTCGTCCAGAAAAGTGTGTTCTACGCAACAGAAGAGACTCTTACGTAGAAAAGTAGGTAAATAGAGTATTTTACGTAGGAGAATGCAATAACGCTAAAAGGATAATTGCTTAAAATAAGCACTTTTGAGCGAATATCACAACCCCCAACCAGCATATTGCCAATCCTTGGCAATTAGTGCGAAATAAATGAGCTTAAAAGGGCTCTGCACATGCTACACACTTTTTCATATTAGCTCCGGGAAAACACCGTTCGTCAAATCATTGAATTGATGCAAAAATAGTTACGTGCTAGCGAAGAGTTGGAGAGTCTTGGCAAGACTACAGACTGATAATCATGACCCAGAATAGTCAGACTCTGCGTGTGTGTGTGCTCAACATTCTCATCATCCGACAGTAAAGATTTTCAGATCACCTCTAAGTTTTTATGCCTTGACCTCAAATCTCACATGTTTAGCACTCAGAATAGAATCACACAAGAAGGGTTTTCTTCTTTTCTCTCAATTTATATGTGAGGAGATGTGTTGATATATGAAAGCAAAGATCTCACATATGTATTATTTGAAGGAAGGACATCCTTAACAGAAGAAGATCTCATGATTGGAATACCACTTCACTCGGGAACGTCAGATCTACCAATCTAGGTCCCAATCAAGTCACCATCCATCCGATCGCCATCAGAATGTCTGTCACATCATCTTGTGAGACGATGGACATCATCAGTCCATGTGGGCCAATAGCCGGGCCCATCTTCATCGACCCGCTGACCGACTAGTTAGTGGACCCCGCGAATTTCAAAAATAATTTTAATTAAATGGGGGGTCCACTAATTGGGGAGATTCCCCATAGAAAAGTAGGTTTTTACTTAAAAAAAAAAAAAAAAAAAAAAAAAAAAAAAAAAAAAAAAATTATTTTTCTTATTTTTTTATTTTCTAAAATCCCCTATTTCCATTAATGGAAAGAGGGAAGCTTTAAAAGGAGAAGGATAGGGGTTCATTCGAACCCTAATCCCTCTCCCCTCTTCTCCTTTCCTTTTTCTCCCTCTTTCCCTCTTCTTTCTTCCTCCCGTGGCCCTCTTCTCTCTTCCGGCGGATTCCTCCGGCGAATGGGTGCGCCTTCTTCCTCTCTTCCATTTCTCTTTCTTCTTTTTCCTTTTTCTTTCTTCTTCTTCTTCTTCTTCTTCTTCTTCTTCTTCTTCTTCTTCTCTTCCTCCTCCTCTTCTTCTTCTTCGTTTTCTTTTTCTGTTGCCGGAGTTGCTGGTCTGCAACTCCGGCCGGCGGTCGTCGTCGCCACCATCGTCCTCACCACAGCGAGCTGGTGAGGGTCCTCCCCCTCTCCTTATATTCTTCTTCTTCCTCTTCGTTTTCCTTTTCTTCCTCTTCGTTTTCTTCTTTTTCCTCTTCGTCTTCTGCTGCGTTTTCTTCTTCTTCTTTTCACGTTCATACCGGAGTTGCTGTTGCAACTCCGGCCTCCACCACCAACCAGCAACCACGTTGCTGTTCTTTCGCTTCTCCTCCACGATTTTGACTCCACCGCTCTGCCATCATCATCCCTACACCATCTGCAACTCCATCATCAGAGGAGTTGCAGACTTTCAATTCCTTTCACACTAGCTCGCCGGACTGGTTCGTCTTCTCCGGCGAGCTCTTCAACTCTCTCCACAGCCACCGTCCCTCTCCCATACTCCCTGCATACATTCCATCCATCCACCATTGTTCTTGCTGGGCGAACCAGCAAGAACGGAGTGCCATTACAACACCGTTCCGCCCAAACCAACAAAAAAAAAAAAAAAAAAGAAAAAAAGAATAAAAGAGAAGAAAGAAAGAAGGAGGAGGGGACGTCCTTACCTGCTGTTCCAGATCGCCACCACCTGCTGTCTCCAAGGTGAGCACAAGGTGCTCCATCGTTCCATCCCTATCTCTCTCTCTCCATTCCCTCTCCAAACGGTGCTGCACTCCATCTCCTTCACCGCCAGCCAACCTTTGTCGCACCGAACATCAAGGTTGAAGAAAGCCTTGCACCACTGGACGCACGCCGTACCAATCTCTAGCCGCCAGCCAACATGCTCTCTCCAGCCAATGAACCACCATCTCCATGCCCCGAAGGCCAGCAACCTCTCCCTCAAATCCCTTTCAAGAATCATGGTAAGCATTTCTTCCTCTTTCTACTTTCTCTCTCTAGGTTAGGCATCTCTATCCTTCTCTAATTCTCTCTAAATCTCTTTCTCCTTCCACTTTCTATCTCTACCTCTTTTTAGTTTTTCTCACTTTCTCTCTAACATTCTCTCTCTCTAGGGTAATTCTCTCTCTATTTTCTCTATCTAGTTCTCTCTTTCTCTCTCTAGTTTATTTTTTTTTAAGCTTTATAATTTAGTTATTTTTACTTGATTGTAAGAGACATGTTCGAATGAATGAAGTTGATTTGAATAATATTATGTTCCATTTTCTGCAAATTTCCAGTCATTTTATGTTCTTATTTGCGCTAATCCGACTAATCCCGAGTGCGGATCGACATCCGACACGAGCCACTATGCAAAAGTTCATATTTTACAGGTTAAAAGTCTCGGATAATTATAAATATTGTTGAAGTTAGGGTTTCCGATCCAACGACGCGGAAAAACCCTACTTTCAAATGGCGCCGCTGCCGCTCGGGTGTTCGGGAGTGCGAAAAAGGACGTAAAGACGGAATTGGAAAGTTGCTGAATCGGAAAGCTGCTCAATTTGGCCAGCCCGACCTTTTCGGGAAACTTTCTATTTTTTGTTTTTGTTGATTTTTAAAAGTTTTTAAATTACTATTTTTAATGCCTCGGAAGGCCGAGTGCAATTTGTAATAATTTAGGAATTTTACTGCTTTCCATATAACTGCTAGATCTTGTTCTAGGGTTTTTTAGAAACCCTAGATTAAGTGGAAATTACCAAAAAAATTAAAAAATCAAAATTCAAAAAAATTAGGGTTTTATATTCTGCAGATTTTTAGAAATCACCAATCAAGGATTTGCGATTTTTGGAAAGATTCCAAAATCTTGAAACTCTGCTTAATTAGGGTTTCCCCTCTTAGAAGTTTCCTCTTTAGAAGATTTCTATCTTTAGAAATCTTCCGAATTTGGAAAAGTCTGCAAAAGGAAACATCCCAAATCTAGCAGAATTTCAATTTTGGGAAATTTCCCAAAATTATAAGGGATCTCGCAATCAAATCTTTCTTGGAAGATCTCCACCGTTCGGGAAACTTTCCAATCTAGGTATTTTCCAATCTGGGAATTCCTAAATTTTAACCCAGCTCGAATTTGGAAACTAATTCAAAAACTTGCCTAAATTCAGTGCTTGTTTAGTGAACCCTAAAAAGGCAAGGATCTTCCAAATAGAATCCCACATACCTAGACCGTGCGATCTAACTGTTTCTGCAGGAACACGATCCAGTGTGGGTAGAGAGCGAAAGCTCAAAGAGGTGGAGTCGGGCCCAAGCCCATTAGGATACCCCTCTCTAACCCACGGAGGCGACCCCGTGGCGTGGCCCACGGGAGGTAAGTCTCTATCCTCGCCTTGAGTGCGATACTGCGCCATTGGGTGACTCATTGCCGCTTGTCTATTTGCTTTCGCATACATATTATTCGACTTGCGTGGCATGGCCGTTAATAATTGAACATTAATCGAGCAGACCCAGCTCTTTTACAACTGGTGGGATTTCATCACCCACCTCATCACTCCAGCTGAAATTGATCCCCAGGATCCATCTATAATAAAAAGAATCAAGACGTAGAGCCAATTAGCCCGGTGTTCGAGGAAAAATCCACACAAAGCGAACCCGCTTAACATCCAATCGAAATAAGACCACGAGCGCGGGTCCCTGTTGTCTAACACACCCATAAGTCCCTGCTACTCAAGTACACTGAGCTCGACGTGGCATCTTGGACTATTCGGCGGTTAGTTGCATGTGGACTAGGAACACGCACCAACCCTAGCTTAACCCGAGGGAACACTCTTCTTATACACTTGACCAATCCGGTTAGTCTGGGACGTACTTAAGACAGCCATTGTGCCGCACGTCTGTCTAGGCTTCGGATTGCCTTGTTGTTAACTAGAGTTAGTACTAAAGGATTCGCTTTGAAGAGTGTAGCCTGGTGAGAACCTAAGAGCGACAAAGTTAGTCCGGCGGTTAACAAGATAAACCAGTGGTCCGCCCACTGTCATAATCTACTCTAGCCCCAAAACTAACAAGATAATGCCTAAAATATATCCTGATTGTTTAGAATAGGATTATCTGTGCTTGGTGTGCATCATTTAGAATCACTACTCCAGTATCTCCTTTTGGCAACTTTTTGCCAAATCTTGGGCTTGCTTTTTCAAGTAGACGCCCGGTTGGACCTGTCCTAACCTTTTACTGACTCGATCTGAGAGTTAGTCCACCACACCCCTCTATCACCTCTAATGGCAGATGAAAGGCCTCTGTATGAGACCTACTACAGTTTCTGTGAGAATCGAGGTGATCACTCTCAACAATGGTATGACAATTCTGCGTATCATCATGATACTCCAGTTTCGCACACTTCTACAGGGTATGATAATCACCGAGATCCGGAGTACAATTCTGTACTCCAAGAGCTTAAAAATTCAGTCTCTGCCCTTCGTGCCGCAGTCCAGCAACCTGTGTACCATTCCCAGTCTGTAGGATATTACCCTCCTATCCAGCAAGATGTCTGTACCTTTCCATCTCCGATGCAGACCTCCTATGACAACACTTATTATCCGGATAATAGGAGTCACCATAACTTTGGTTGGGAACAGTCTGTCCTCCCGCAGCAACTGCTGCAGGATAATTATCCTTCCGGGTTCCATCAACCCAATGGAGAGTATGACTGGCAATACTCGCAATCCCAGTACCCGTCATATCCATAGAATGACTATTCTGATCAACAGTGGGCCCCTCAGGATTTCCAGAGTCAGCAACTAGTCCCAGACTCCACTTTGCCTTACAACTTTCATACCCAGTCAGACTACACTCAAGAGTTGGCACCTCAGCTCCCCTTGGCTGAACCACCTCTGTTGGCTACCAAACCCGGTCTAGAGGACCTTCTCTCTCAGTACATTGCCCAGCAACAACAGTATTTTCAAGGTCTAGAGCACCAACAACAGCTATCTATGGAGAGCTTGGAGCAACGTCTAGTTAAATTAGAAAACGAGGGAGAGGAAGTCAACTTCACTAGCCCACCAATAGCCTATCTTGAGGAGATTGACATGGCCACTGTCTATAATGAGGAGTCGCACAATTGGACCAAGTACCAGAATTGCCCGGATGAAATAGAAGTTGTTACCATCCCTAGATCAAGCTTGATTATTGAGGAACCAGTGTATCCTTATACGGTGCCTTTAAAAGCACCACATCCTGAACCTACCTCAGAGCAACCTATCTCTCACTCTCCCACTGCTGCTTCTAATCTGGACCCTGAAGATGATCATCATGACACTGAGTTTTGTCTCGATCGTAGGATCCCTACTGTCATAGATCTACCGTTCCTCCCCACTTCCCTTGGTATGAGCCAGAATAGTGATGAACCCGTGTCTCCATCTATGGTGCCCTTAACAGCACCAACTTCTAGACCGAGCCCAGAGAAACCCGGTTCCATCTCTATCTCTGATAATTCTTTCTCTGCCCTGGATGCAGACATTCCTACCGTAGAACCGTGTCTAGAATATGAGACTCCCGCTGTCCTGGACCTACCGATCCCCACCGAGGAGGGACGTATTGAATGTAGGGATTGGAACATCCCTATCCCATTAGGAAACATCGAGGAAGAGGTCAACAATTTTCACCCGCTACCCTATGTCGATACTATCGGTGACCCGTGTGCCGTAGCGAGTCTAATTCAAGACTCTCCTGAAGATAATTTATCCAAGTGTCATGAACACTGTGAGTTTGACTTCATCTCGGAGTCCAATATCTCTGGTATTACTGATCTGCAGGAGTCTGCTCCATTCAGATACATTCCCGCAAAACTCAATGAGTTTGCGGCTCTGCTAACCACGGTCAGAGAACCCACTACTCCTGTCCTCTCAATCTTTACTGAGAAGATTCGATCCCTCCCAGATCAACTCCGTGCTTTTGCCGGGCTGCTCAGAGAGCTCAATGCCCTTATCTCAATCTACACTGAGAAAGACCTGTTCTACACAGGTATACCTAGACAAGGGATAGGATAGTTGTCTCCGTTCCACCTTAGGTGTCGGGAAGACTGCAGATTCACTCAGTCTCCATGAGTTTTAACCTGGTTGGGGGTACTTGATATACCCCCATCATGTCTGGCTGAAGACGTAAAACTTAGCGCTTTCGGAAAGGCAATTCCGGTATTCCTAGAGTACATGAGTCTCATGCATTTGTGATTATTGTTATATCTCTGAAAATGCAGGTACATTCATTCTCCCAATCATCAGGTATCACACACTGTCGAGTTTTTGCCGACTTGGTAACATCCTTCCTGAATCTTTGCATCATCATCACTGATTTGTTATCATTTTATGTCCCGGTCATGAGCACCGAGGACGGTGCTATATTTTGGTTGGGGGTGGGTATTTACCAAAACTCATGTATTCCTTTTGATAAATATATAAAAAAAAAAAAAAAAAAAAAAAAAAAAAAAATGTTGTTTTTGGGGTAATTTCCGATGTTCTCCAAAAGTTTTCTAGAATTTCAAAAAAAAAATGTGTCAAATACCCTGACTTTGATTAGCTGAAAACCTCCGTTAAGTCAGTATTGAGGATGTCAATTTTTGCTAGCGTTGAGTCAATTCAAGCGTGACTACAGCAGGTTTGAAAACTCAGAAAAACTCATATTCGGCACAATTGTACACTATCAATATCAGAGTCATCCTAAGTTTAGAAATTCTAGAGATCCTGCGAGAATAATTGTGGAGACCTAACCTAGTGAGCTTTCGAGCCTTTAATCATTTCAGAGAGTTATACAATAATCCTGAGTCAATGGATGACTCACTATTCTTCATGCCCGCAATATTCGTTGAGAGATCTCATTATCTTTTGCTTCGATCATAAAACTCGGAACGACATCAAAATTGGATTATTACAACAGAACCTTCTCTGTATCCAATCAAGACAGTATACATGATAGTGCAAACCTTAGAAAATGATTTAGGCCATTTTTTCTGAACCATTCAGCCTTTTTACTCACCTGAATTATACTTCACTAGAAACCCCTTGAACCCTTCTATAAAAGCCTTTTCTTTGTAAGCCCATTAACCAAAAACCCAGTTTAGCTACGAAGTGTTACTAGCTACCCTACTTTTGAGAAGGATAAAAAAATAACTGATGTGGGTGTACCGTGAAAGGAAAAGTAAAGAAGAAAAATCAAAAGGAAAAGAAAGTGGTTCAAGCTGAAAACAAAATATGGAAAGAAGTATGAAAAAGTGCTGAAAAGAAATTGAGCAGTCTCAAAAATATCAAGAACAAGAGAAAAATATGAAAAAAGGAAAAAGAACCAGATAATGGTGTTACGTCGCAGGAAAAATGCAAGAAAATGACAATATCCTCTCAAGATCTTTGAAATCCTGTATCCCTTTATCTCTCTACACCTGACCTAAGCCTCATTACAACCTAGGAAAGTCCTACTTGATTCTAGGATAACACGATCATAAAATGTGGAGATTGGAGAAGGAGAAGCTATAGAGTTTGATCTAACGTTCCCGAGTGAAGTGGTATTCCAATCATGAGATCTTCTTCTGTTAAAGATGTCCTTCCTTCAAATAAAACATATGTGAGATCTTTTGCCTCTTTATATTAAATACATCTCCTCACATATAAATTGAGAAAAAAGAAGAAAACCCTTCTTGTGTGATTCTATTCTGAGTGCTAAACATGTGAGATTTGAGGTCGAGGCAGAAAAACTTAGAGGTGATCTGGAAATCTTTACTGTCGGATGATGAGAATGTTGAGCACACACACACGCAGAGTCTGACTATTCTGGGTCATGATTATCAGTCTGTAGTCTTGCCAAAACTTTCAAACTCTTCGCTAGCATGTAACTGTTTTTGCATCCATTCAATAATTTGATTAACGGTGTTTTCCCGGAGCTAATATGAAAAAGTGTGCAGCATGTGCAGAGCCCTTTTAAGCTCATGTATTTCGCACTAATTGCCAAGGATTGGCAATATGCTGGTTGGGGGTTGTGATATTCGCTCAAAAGTGCTTATTTTAAGCAATTATCCTGTTAACGTTATTGCATTCTCCCACGTTAAAATACTCTATTTATCTACTTTTCTACGTAAGAGTCTCTTCTATTGCGTAGAACACACTTTTCTGGACGAAATGGTATATTTGCATGCATTAAACACATTTTCGGAAGTCTAGATATTAAGCCATTCTGATAAAGTCTCATTACGCGCTTCTTCTGTCGCAGGAAACCCCGATGGGACGATTCTCGAGACTTGTGGGCCCAAATCGATCATGAGAGCCCATTATCAAAGCTTAAAGAGCCCACATGCTATGACTAGAAGATATGGGCCAAATATGGGCTGAATCAGAGGACCAAAAAGCCGGCCCAAATAACGAAGAGAGCAGGAGAGCCAATGACCAAGAGACGGACCAAAGCGTTTAAAGCCACATGAGTCAGCAAAGAATGATAGTCGACTCTACTGGAGAAGCGTGAGGATGGTCACAGTGAAGACCAGGGTTCCAGACCCTCCGCCAGTGCTTTTTTCTATTTTTTTGATACTTTTTCTCTCATCTCTTCTTATTCTCTCTCTCTCTTCATCTCTCGATCCTCGAATCTACTGACTTAACCCCAGAACTCCTACCCTTCGGCTCTATCTCATCTCCCTTAGCTTTCTGACCGTTGGATCTTCCATCGGACCGTTGGATCTTCCATCGGACCGTTGGATCTTCAATCGGACCGTTGGATCTCTCTAGATCCGTCGATCTACCAATCTAGGTCCCAATCAAGTCACCATCCATCCGATCGCCATCAGAATGTCTGTCACATCATCTTGTGAGACGATGGACATCATCAGTCCATGTGGGCCAATAGCCGGGCCCATCTTCATCGACCCGCTGACCGACTAGTTAGTGGACCCCGCGAATTTCAAAAATAATTTTAATTAAATGGGGGGTCCACTAATTGGGGAGATTCCCCATAGAAAAGTAGGTTTTTACTTAAAAAAAAAAAAAAAAAAAAAAAAAAAAAAAAAAAAAAAAAATTATTTTTCTTATTTTTTTATTTTCTAAAATCCCCTATTTCCATTAATGGAAAGAGGGAAGCTTTAAAAGGAGAAGGATAGGGGTTCATTCGAACCCTAATCCCTCTCCCCTCTTCTCCTTTCCTTTTTCTCCCTCTTTCCCTCTTCTTTCTTCCTCCCGTGGCCCTCTTCTCTCTTCCGGCGGATTCCTCCGGCGAATGGGTGCGCCTTCTTCCTCTCTTCCATTTCTCTTTCTTCTTTTTCCTTTTTCTTTCTTCTTCTTCTTCTTCTTCTTCTTCTTCTTCTTCTTCTTCTTCTCTTCCTCCTCCTCTTCTTCTTCTTCGTTTTCTTTTTCTGTTGCCGGAGTTGCTGGTCTGCAACTCCGGCCGGCGGTCGTCGTCGCCACCATCGTCCTCACCACAGCGAGCTGGTGAGGGTCCTCCCCCTCTCCTTATATTCTTCTTCTTCCTCTTCGTTTTCCTTTTCTTCCTCTTCGTTTTCTTCTTTTTCCTCTTCGTCTTCTGCTGCGTTTTCTTCTTCTTCTTTTCACGTTCATACCGGAGTTGCTGTTGCAACTCCGGCCTCCACCACCAACCAGCAACCACGTTGCTGTTCTTTCGCTTCTCCTCCACGATTTTGACTCCACCGCTCTGCCATCATCATCCCTACACCATCTGCAACTCCATCATCAGAGGAGTTGCAGACTTTCAATTCCTTTCACACTAGCTCGCCGGACTGGTTCGTCTTCTCCGGCGAGCTCTTCAACTCTCTCCACAGCCACCGTCCCTCTCCCATACTCCCTGCATACATTCCATCCATCCACCATTGTTCTTGCTGGGCGAACCAGCAAGAACGGAGTGCCATTACAACACCGTTCCGCCCAAACCAACAAAAAAAAAAAAAAAAAAGAAAAAAAGAATAAAAGAGAAGAAAGAAAGAAGGAGGAGGGGACGTCCTTACCTGCTGTTCCAGATCGCCACCACCTGCTGTCTCCAAGGTGAGCACAAGGTGCTCCATCGTTCCATCCCTATCTCTCTCTCTCCATTCCCTCTCCAAACGGTGCTGCACTCCATCTCCTTCACCGCCAGCCAACCTTTGTCGCACCGAACATCAAGGTTGAAGAAAGCCTTGCACCACTGGACGCACGCCGTACCAATCTCTAGCCGCCAGCCAACATGCTCTCTCCAGCCAATGAACCACCATCTCCATGCCCCGAAGGCCAGCAACCTCTCCCTCAAATCCCTTTCAAGAATCATGGTAAGCATTTCTTCCTCTTTCTACTTTCTCTCTCTAGGTTAGGCATCTCTATCCTTCTCTAATTCTCTCTAAATCTCTTTCTCCTTCCACTTTCTATCTCTACCTCTTTTTAGTTTTTCTCACTTTCTCTCTAACATTCTCTCTCTCTAGGGTAATTCTCTCTCTATTTTCTCTATCTAGTTCTCTCTTTCTCTCTCTAGTTTATTTTTTTTTAAGCTTTATAATTTAGTTATTTTTACTTGATTGTAAGAGACATGTTCGAATGAATGAAGTTGATTTGAATAATATTATGTTCCATTTTCTGCAAATTTCCAGTCATTTTATGTTCTTATTTGCGCTAATCCGACTAATCCCGAGTGCGGATCGACATCCGACACGAGCCACTATGCAAAAGTTCATATTTTACAGGTTAAAAGTCTCGGATAATTATAAATATTGTTGAAGTTAGGGTTTCCGATCCAACGACGCGGAAAAACCCTACTTTCACTCATCCTGTATATTCTAAGAATGTTGGATGTGATTGTAGCTGTCATGTTTTCTTGTGACAAGGCAAATATAATTTTTTGTTTTATTTAACCAAATAAAGAAGGATTTCTTGTAGGAATGTTGATGCCTAGCCATCTAAATAAGGGCATCTTATAGGATTGGCTATTGAAGTTGTTTCTGTTTCTTTTCAAACAGGGACCATCATGACTATTTCTAAAGATCGTGTGAAGCCATCTCCAAAGCCAGACAGTTGGAAGCTTAATGAGATCTTTGCAACGGGCGTCGTAATAGAGACTTATCTTGCATTAGTTACTGTTTTATTTTACTGGGCTGTGGGAAGCACCAGGCGGATTATGTTAGTTTCTGAGATTAGCAATGAAGAAAACAGCTAGGCAATAAAATCTCACTGACACAGGTTGGAGAAAGGGATCTTAGGGAATCCTCCATATAATCAAAGAGATCTGACACTTGGCTTTAAATGTGCCACGTGACTCATATTGTGGGTAGTTATGGCTTTGCTGACCATTGCCGGTCAGCCAAATTTATTTATTTTTCTTTTGGGGGCTGCATTGGGTGCACAACGATAGCATAGAAGCGGTTATATTGTAAGTATCATAGTAACTCATAATCAACCGTTGGTTTAAAAAAGAATCTCTCATAAAAGTTGTCCTAATATCCAAACACAAAGGGTTAGAATAAGAAATATTATATTAATGCCACCTACTGCATCAACATCATTAAGTTTTACTATATACTGACGTTCCACTTGCTCCAATGTGCTCTTTTTAGGAGTTCATGGAGGACCACAGTATGAGCCACGTGGTAACTCTTAGAGATTGCTGACCATATAGATGTTTGGCCCAACCCTAGGTGGACCTATAAACCAATAGTTAGCATGATTAGTAAGTTTGTAAATTTCTAACTAGTAAGTTTATAGTACATGTAAGCTTCACCTTGCAGCGTAGTCTATTGTGCACAGTGACTTACCATAGCATCCCCAAGAGTCTGCATCATGGTAAACCTTCTCTACTGCTACTAAACAACTGTGAACATTTTTCATTCTGTGGCATCATTAAAGCAACGCTTGTCTTCTACTCTTCACTCTTTGTACTTGTAATTCTTCTCTTAGGTGGCCTTATGTTTTCGTTGAGCTTTTGACTCTATGGGCACCTCTATGGGAATTATTAGCTAGGTCCCTTTTGTCTTTCATTTTCTTCTGCTTTTTTCTCTGAGACAAATCAGTTTACATCAATTATTTGAGGGTTTAAAGTTTAGGTCTATTTAGTATTTGACATAAATGATTATTTTTTCTAGTTTTAGCATTGTTGGGTTGCTTACATTAATTAGCATTGTTACACTCTCACTTATATGAATTAATACTAACTTTCAGGTGGTTTAATCATCTTAATTCTGCCATAAACAAGGAGGGATGGACTTAAGAAGAGGAGTTGGTTTTGATTCACACTCATCAAATTTACTGGAACAATTGAGTTAACAAAGTTCTTACTTGAAAAAGAGCCAAGGTGGAGATTTCTTTTTTTGAGGGGGGAGTTGAGAATAGGAGCCATTGGGTCCTCATATGCATTTAATGAAAAAGCGGCTAGCATGGGGAACATGTTGTATTTAACACTTGAGTCAAACTGTATTTTAATTGTTTAAGTTTTTAGTTATTAAATATGTTTCTTTATTGTATGGAATGTGAATGTCGTATTTTAGATTGTGTATGAATCTTCACAGGTAATTATTATACTAATAAAGAGATTTATGACAGTAGTATTTAAAAAATTAAAAAGTAAAACAACAGCATTCATAGAACGCCATGGGTTTATAAAATTCAACAGATGGCGTTCCAAAATGCCATGCTTTTGAAGAAGCTGACATTACTGAGAGGGTAATAGCTCAAAAGATAGGGTTCAAATTTCACTTTATGGCGTTCACAAACGCCATGAGTTTATAAAATTCAATAGATGGCGTTCCATAAATGCCATGCTTTTGAACAAGCTGGCATTATCTGAAAGGGAAATAGCTCAAAAGACGGCGTTCAAATTTTACTTTATGGCGTTCACGAATGTTATCCATTAATGGCGTTTATAGAATGCCATGAGTTAATGGCGTTCATTGAACGCCACTATTTAAGTCTAAAAAGCATGGCATAGCCTTTTACAGCGTTTTCTATGGCGTTTGATGAACGCCATAAAATAGGTTTTATGGCGTTTTTCGAACGCCATGAAAGGTCTATTTTGTTGTAGTGTCTATCTTTTTATCCTAGCCTGTTGGCTCTTTAAGCTTTGATAGAAGTTTTCTGTGGTTGATCGTGGGCCCGCCAGTCCTCGAGAATCGCCCGATAGGGTCTCCTACAAGTGAAAAAGCGCGTAATGAGATTCAACTAAAACACCTTGATACTGGACTATCCGAAATGCGTATATGTCATGCAAATAGTCGATTTTCGTCTAGAGAATGCGTTCTACGTAATGGAAGAAACTCTTATATGGAAAAGTCAACAAAAAGACAAGTTTTACGGAGGAGAATGCGACATCGCTATAAGGATAATGGCTTAAAATAAGCACTTTTGAGCGAATATCACCCCACCACCCTTGGATTGTGCAACAATCGTGATGAACCCATGTTTCCATCTATGGTGCCCTTACAGGCAGCTACTTCTGCACCGAGCACAGAGATACCCATATCCATCTCTATCTCTGATGATTCTACATCAGCACTGGATGCAGATATTCCTACCATTGAGCAATATCTAGAAAATGGGATTCCAGCTGCCCTGGACCTACCGTTCTCCACCGAGGATAAACACATTAAGTGCAAGGATTGGAACATCCATCTCACATTAGGAAACCTCGAGGAAAAGGTCCACCGTTTTGACCCGCCACCATACGTCAATGTTGTCAATAAACAGTGTGCCATAGAGAATCTAATTCAGGACTCTCCCAAGGAAAAACTCTCCCAGTATGAAGAACACTTTGCGCCTGACTTCATCTCAGAGTTAGACAATTATGCTATTATCGATCTGCTGGAGTCTGCTCCATTTAGATACATTCTCGCGAAACTCAATGAGTTTGCAGCTCTACTAACCATGGCCAGAGAACCCACTACTGCTCTCATCTCAATTTTTACTGAGAAGCTTCAATCCCTCCTAGCTGAACTACATGTTTTTGCGGGTCTGCAAAGAGCACTCACTATCCTTCTCTCAGTTTACACTGAGAAAGACCTATTTTATACAGGTACACCTAGACAAGGGATAGGATAACAATCTCTGTTCTACCTTAGAAGACTATAGATTCACTCAGTCTCCATGAGTTTTAACCTAGTTGGGGGTACTTGATATACCCTCGTCATGTCTGGCTAAAGACATAAAACTTAGCACTTTCAAAAAGGCAATTTCCGTATTCCTAGAGTACATGAGTCTCTATATTTTTTATTATTGTGATATCTCTAGACATGCAGGTACATTTAATATTCAGATCATCTGGTATTACACACTGTCGAGTTTATGCCGACTTGGTAATATCCTCCTTGAACTTTTGCATCATCTTTTGTCCCGGTCATGAGCACCGAGGACGGTGCTATATTTAAGTTGGGGGTGGGTGTTTACCAAAATTCATGTTTTGCTTTTGAAAAAGAAAAAAAAATTATAGAAAGAAAGATAAACCTTGTGTTTTTGGGTGTGATTTCATGAGATTTTCAAAAATGCCCTGACTTGATTAGTACAAACTTTCCAGAAAGTCTATTTATTAAAAAGGATGTCTATTTTGAAAAATCACTTATTAGCTCTTCATTCAGTTTGAAAGCAAACATTACTACAGTGGATCGAAAAATCTTTGAAAACTCAGATTCAGCAAAAATGTTCACATATCAACGTCAAAATTATCCAAATTTTAGATTATCTAGAGATCCAAGAAAAACAATTGTGGAGACCTAACCCAGTGAGCTTTGAGCTTTTCATTATTTCTGAGGGGTATAAAATTATTCTGAGTCACAAGATGACTCACAATTCTTCTAGTCCCCTAATATTTCCATTGAGTGGTCTCATTAACCTTTGTTTTGGTCATGGAACTCAGAACGACATCAAATTCGGATTATTACATAAAGAACATTCTCTATATCCATTCGAGACATCGAAGATGAAAGTACAAACCCTAGAAAATGATATAGGCCATCTTTTTAGCCAATCAGACTTTTTAGCTTCCCTAACATCTATACCGTTAGAAACCATTTTTGAGCATGTTGATGAAAACCTTTTCTTGTTAACCCATCAACCAAAAACCCAATCCCAAAAAAAGAGTTCAATACGATAACCTACTTCTGAGAGGGATCAAATAGTATTTGGTATGATCATGAAAAGATAGAAACCAAGAAAGAAAAAGAAAACAAAACAAAACAAATGATTCGAGCTGAAAAGAAACATGATCAGAAATAAAGAAAAGAAAAAAAAAGAGAAGGAAAGGTTGAAGAATAGCCAAAAAGACAAAAATTGGAAAAAGAAAAGAAAAAAGTCAAGGAAATATTACCCCTGGGAAAAGTTGCAAAGAATAGTGAGATACCCTCTTAGAATTTTTGAATACCAGAATATCCTTCTTTTTTAAACCTATCCCAAGCCTCAATACAACCTACGCAAGTCCTATTTGATTCTAGATTTATACCATCCTCAAGTGTGAAGAATGGAGAAAAGAGAAATTATAGAGTTTGATCCGACGTTCTTAAGTGATATGACATTCCAATCATAAGATCTTCTTAAATCTTCTTATACCCTCCATTCAAGACTATATATGTGAGACGTTTGCCAATTTTTATATTCATCTCCTCACATATAGTTTGAGAGAAAAGTATAAAACCATTTATGAGTGATTCACTTCTGAGTAGTATACAAGTGAGGATCGAGGTCGAGACATAGAGTCTCTAAGGAGATCCAGATATCTCTATTGCCAGATAAGGATGATGTTGAACACACATACACACTGAGTCTGAGTAATCTTTTGTTTGAAGGTCCATTTGTAGAAGTGTTGCATTTTGCTGATTAGTTCTAATTTGTGAATGATTTCTTGCATCCTTAAAATAATCTGACAAAACAAAGTTTTTTCTGAGTAATGCAAATAAGTTTTCTAGCATGTTATGCCTAGCCCTCTTTCACTCACTTATTTCGCAATAATTGCCAAGGATTGGCAATATGCTAGTTGGGGGTTGTGATATTCGCTCAAAAGTGCTTATTTTAAGCCATGATCCTTATAGTGTTGTCGCATTCTCCTATGTAAAACTTGTCTTTTCAAACGTTTCCACGTAAGAGTTTCTTGCATTGTGTAGAATGTATTTTTTAGATGAAAATCGACTATTTGCATGAAATATACGCATTTCGGATAGTCCAGTATCAAGCCGTTTTAGTTGAATCTCATTACTCGCTTTTTCACTTGCAGGAGACCCCATCGGGCGATTCTCAAGGACTGGCTGGCCCATGATCAACCACAGAAGACTTCTATCAAAGCTTAAAGAGCCAACAAGCTAGGATAAAAAGATAGAAGACATGTACGGGCAAAGTTAGAAGATCGTAGAGTCAGAACAAGGACTAAGAGAGAGAATAATAGCTGGAGACCAAGAGCAGGACTTAGGTGTTAAAGGCCACACCAATTGACATCAAAGGATAAGTTTGACTAATTGGTGGAGCGGACCAGAGAGAATAAAGAAGACCAGGGTTCAAGACCCTCCAATGCTTTTATTTTTGTATTTTTCTCACCTCTCTCCTATTTCTCTCTCTATCTATCTTGGCCCATGACCCATACCCATGACCCATGACCCATGCCCATGCCCATGACCCATGCCCATGTCCATGTCCATGCCCATTTGCAACAAGAAGAGAGAATTGGTCTCACTTGACCGATTCTTCTCTCCCCCATATCTCTCTATCCTAGTCACTCTCTCTCCCATCTAACTAACCCATTCCCAACCGTTGGATCTCTCTAGATCCAACGGTCATCATTTTTACAACAAGCAAAAAGGAAAAAAAAAGAGTCTATAAGAGATCTACGATCTCTCTTTCTTGGGTTGGTTCCCTCCCCCTTCTCTTCCTCTCTTTCTTCTTTCTTTCTCTTCTTCTTCACCCTTCTTCTCCGACGAGCTCACCATTAACGCCTCCACCTCGAAGTGCAAAGCGTCAAACAGCAACGTCTCCTTGCTGCCCATTCCATTCACCACAATCAAAGGCTACAATCCTCAATCCTATTGAGTTCTATCCAATAGAAGTTGCATCATCTACCTCTTCAATGGTAAGCTTCTCTCTAATTCATCTCTCTAACCTTCCTACCTTTTTTCACTCTCTTCTTTCTCTCTCTACCTTTACATGCTTTCTAGGGTAATATTTTAATGGCTTTCTAGATTAATTTGGTTTAATGTTATTTCCATTGTAAAGCATTTGAACAAGCATTGTAAGCATTTGTTTTTAGTTTAATGAACAAGTTTTGAATTCAAGTTTAAGTTGTTTTCATTTATTGTGTTTTTCATTCTCGTTTCTCTTATATTTTTTTTTCATTCTAATAGTTTTAACAACAATCTCAAACATATTTTAAATCAACCTCCACCAATCTCACCCTTTCATTTATTCGAGCATTTTCTGATTATTCTTGTTTCTTATTGTGCTAACTAATCCCGAGTGCGGACGATATCCGACACGAGCCATTGTGCAAGTTTGCTTATTTGCAGATTAAGTGAACCAATTCGGAGAAATTACAAATATTGTTGAACTTTAGGGGTTTCCGTAACCAACGACGCAGAAAAACCTTACTTTCATGGGTCCAGAGGATTCCATTTAGGGTCAGAAAACGGTTAAGAATCCAGCACCTAGAATGTTATGGAGTTGTCCTATCACATAGATGTTTATGTCACATCATTTTAATAATGTTATTGAGACCCGGAGATCTTCTCCTTCTTAATGAACCTATTAATGTTATTGATATCTGAAAATTTTCTCTCCATTGTTTAAAAATAGGACACTTAAAAAGATAATCATGAACTGATCAATGAATTGATTGAATTATACTCATTTGAGACTACCTGAGTAGAGGACGACTCCATTTAACAATGTTTGAAATCGTTGGATGCATTTTGGACATTTCCCAGTCCCTCAGTGTGACAGGATGAGGGACCCATTCAGCATGACTAAATTAAGATCACCTTCATAGGGAATGATGAACTAGAAGTGACAATAATCAATCAACCCCCTGTTACGTTTGTGGTTGTTTGGAATGACGGTGTTAATAAAGGACAATTCAGTCAAGTTCTGCTGTATGAAATGGATGCCATTATGTTTGTAGTTGTTTAGAAGAGACAACACACACCGCATTACCACTCTCACAGACTAACAGAGACCACTCATACCTTGGGAACCCTAGAAATGACACGAGCACACACACTCCACCCACTTCCAATTTCATGTGTTGCCAAAACGCGCCCGACAATATGGCGCCGTTGCCGGGGACCTATGCTCATTGTTATTTGCTTCAGTCCCTTCAACCAAGGGACAGGGAGAGGTGTTTGCACAGTTTGATGTATTGATTTTAATTGATTGGTTTGACAGATGGATTTTTGCTCAATACCATGTTTGGCGTGTACGCATCATGTAATCCAACGAACTGTTAATGCATTCCAGTTTTCCCACTAAGAAGACGCATTTTCACTAATTTGACATGTTCATGTCACATATCCCATAACCTATTATACAAGAAGCATGTGGATTATGATTGATTGAAAACTAATAATGCAACAATCAATTAAATCGGCGACGATAAGGAAATGGGAATCCACGTAGGATCCAGTACTCGCGAGACTCGTGTTTCTTTCCCTTCTGAACCTGCTCAATTGTAACATTGCCCCGACATCCGAAAGGGTTAACATTGGATAGAGGGGATCAATTTTATCAATAAGTGGTTCTTTGAACCTTCATTA
Source organism: Euptelea pleiosperma (assembly GCA_035048495.1). NCBI lineage: Eukaryota > Viridiplantae > Streptophyta > Magnoliopsida > Ranunculales > Eupteleaceae > Euptelea > Euptelea pleiosperma. Next base: position 14,237,395 of record CM068542.1, read on the forward strand.
AAACGTCATTTTTTCGTTGATTGTTTTAAAGCCGAATTTCAAGTTTGTTTCGCCTTTTTCAATGAGGTGGCGTAACCCCATGTGTTAAATCTCGAAAGGGTTTATATTTTCATAAAAAGATGATTTTAATACTTTGTAAATTAATCATTTTTAAAAATATTTTACCATAAAAGTTATTATGATTTTAAAAGTGAATTTTTGTTTAGAAAATATAGGCTCAAAGCCACTCCGAGAAGGAAGTTTTTTCTATTTCTATACCTCAATGTTTTAAAAATAGGCCCTTCGGGTAACATACGCATGGGGGCCGCGCTACTTCATGTCCCTTTTATTGCTTATGTTTTGTTTTTTCAAAATGTCTAAGAGATCAGACATTATTTTCTCAAAACGAGTATAAGATACCGTACTGAAGGTTTCTTCTTCTTTCATGGATTTCAAGTAAAATGGCATATGACTGGCAAAAGCTGGGTTGGATTGAATATCGAGGAAACAATACAAAAAGCAGTAGAGGTGCGAGAACAAGCAGTTTTGACTCGTTCTAACTCCAGACTTTTGTATTGTATCGATAGCATTGTGCAGCAGTATCAAGAACTCATGGCTCTAGACCCATCCGAGCATCAGCACACAGAGTTGGAGCAACTTCGATAGGAGATGGGACGGCTTTGAACTTTTTTGTAATTTTTGTATATTTAGACTATTTTATGTGATTTATGTGTGTGCCATGCGTCAATACCTTATTGTATGAACTTTTAAATTATATTATATAGTTTAATTTAATTAATTTATAATTATTTGTGTTATGATTGTTAGGTGGGCCCGTATAGCCAATCTAGATGTCTTTTGGGCTTAATAATATTCTTAAATAAAGCCTATTGATGTATATGGGCCTTAGGCATATTTCTAACCCATTAATAATGTAAAATATAAGTTTTTAAGGGTTGAAAAAGTCATCCCTGTGATAGTTACGAATTCCACTAAAATAGAAATCCTAATCTTTCCCTAAATCTATTTATGAAAACCCTAAAGCTTTGAAAGTTTTCACAAACCAAACTCCATTAAAGAATAGAGAAATCTCCATTAAAACTTCATCTAGGCACCGATCGCACTCGAGTAAGAAGGGAGAATTGACGGGGACTCCGAATGGAAGAACATACTCCGAGGAGAGGATGATTCGACGACTTTTAAATTTGAAGAAATTTTTAATTTTCACTAAAGTTCAAGAAATCTTAAGGTAAATGTGCTTGATCCATCCTATGCTTGTTCTTCTTCAAGTTATTGCTTTTCATTCATTATATAATGGTAGATCTTAACTATAAATTAATTTATATATGATTTAGTATATTTTTCTCGAGTTGATTATTGTTTGGTGCCACCATGATGGGTTTGGTCATGACTTATTTGGCATCCATAATAGATAGCCATTTCTTTATAATTTTCGTAGTATTTTTAAGACTTAAATATTTTTTTAATTACTTTTTTCTAAAACCCACTATGAATATATTTTCCAAAACAGTTGAGTTTGTATTTTTATGATTTATATTTATTTAGTTATGATTTTTCTAAGGTACTGATTTTGCACGGTCCAATTCACTTGGGATTTCGATCTATATTTTTAACCTAAATATTTTTCTAATTATTTTTCATAGGTACCTCTATCAATCTAGTTTCTAGAACCTTTGAGTTTGTAGTTTTTTTATTTATATTAATTAAGTTATGATTTTTTCAAATGTGTGGGACTTTTCTGTAAAACCTTGAATTCTAGATTCTGTTCGGCCCACTTCATTAAGGGTTTCGACCTATATTTTGAATCTGAATATTTTTTTATTTATTTTTCCTAAAAACCTCTGTGAATCTGATTTTCAAATCCATTGAGTTTGTATTTTTTTAATTTATATTTATTTAGTTATGATTTTTATAAGGAAATGTATTTTCTGTGAACTACCTATTTCTTGGATTTTGGAAGATTAATGGCCTTGGGAACCCTTAGTGGTTCGGTCATGACTTATTAACTATTAAGGAGTTTAGCCCTTGTTGTTTGACTAAACCCTAGATGGTTTGACCTATACTTGTATGCATGGGGATCCCACACATGTGTCTTGGATCTCTCATAGGGTTCGGCCAAGTGTCTTGGATCCCTCTTTAGGGTTCGACCTTATGTCGTGGATCCCTCATAGGGTTTGCCCACGAAGTATTGGATTCTCTTGCATTTTTCACTTATATTATTCATCGATGTTGATCGCGATCTTTGGAGATCGTTTACATGTTATTCATGTTGTTTAACCCTAGTTCGTTCTCATATTATTATTCTTGATGATCATGTGTTCATTTTATATTCTTATTTAAACATCACATCATTTCATATAAAGGGTGCATAAGGTAACGGGGTTAAAGTATATTATATACGTTTATATTGGTTTTATCAATTAATCAGGGTACTGATTATTCCATGGGATGGCGATCAAGATATCTAAAGGCCAATGGGACAACATATGTGTTGGCCAAGGTAACGAACTAAAGATGTGGGCCTACGGGCCAGGTCGACGAGCCACACGGATGGGCCAAGATGAGGAACCCTACCCAGACAATTCATGAGATACGAGATGTGTTCAATCACTAAAGCCCAAGATAGCTCAAGCCCAAAAAGGTGCGGGCCAAGTATATGGACCAGCATGTAATAGGAGTACTTACCTAGTACGAGGACCGAGTAATGGACCAACAAGGCGGGTCATAAAGCGTCAAATGGAAGAGATATGGTGGAACCCATATTTTATTATTACATGATGAGAAAAGCAATAAAATGGAAGAGGTGGCATTTAATGAAAATGGCGGTGACATGCGAGAGTTTGTTTGGGGTTCACAACATGCATGAACGTTGGGACAAGATGCCCTTGAAGAGAGAGGATATGTTTCACAAACTAAGGAAGTGTTGACATTATTAAATCATGAGAGATTTTTAGCTGATCATGTGGTTGTAGAAATTCGGAGGTGGCTTTGAGAAGATATATAGGGATGGCTGCACAAGGAGGTACATAGGATAATTTCCCATGAGTAGAAGATAAATTCGGCAAGTGAGAAGGCGGTGATTTTTTTTGGCAATAGAAGAAACATTCTTCAATTAGTTGAGAACTTGCTATTGCTGGACATCCACCCAAATAAGACATGGAATAGCCAGCAAGGATTTTTCTTAAATAATTTTCCACTCTTCCCCACGTTCCTTCCTCTCCCTCACAAAAAAAAACCCTAACGCCTCCCTCATTCCTCCAAGAGGTCTCCACGGTGGCTGCTCTTCAACAGCCACCACGCCCCTCATTTCTCCCTAGTGCACCGCCTCCTCTCCACCACTTCACCACGACCTGCAACGTTGAGTTGCAGGTCTGCTTCGCTAAGCCGTCCTCAAACAAAACTAGAGAAAAAAAAAGGAGGTAAGAAGAAGAAAAGAGATGGAGGGAGAGGCAGATCTCTCACCTGATTGGATCGCCTACCACAGTCCATAAGCAAAGACCGCCCAGATTGGTTGCAACCTGCAACTCGATCCTAGATCTTCACCATCATCTTGCTGTTCACAAGCAGCAACAACCGTTGCTGCTAGTGTAATCTTCCCTCACCTGACATCTCGATCCCCTCTCAATCCCTCTCCACGCTGCTGCACCTTCCACATTGCAGTGTCTCTCCACAGCAGCCACCTCCTCCACCAAGCAACCAACGGTTGCTGTTCTCCACCGTTACATCCCCACATGCAGAAGTCGTCATCATATCCAGCACACAAGCCGCCTTCACTACAGCAACACCCATCCCTGCTCCTCCATTAACGTCTTCACCACCACCATCTCCACGCATAGCAGCTCCCAGTCCACATCCATTAACGCCCCACACCAGCCATTCTCCATCTTCATCTTCTCTTCTTCTTTCCATCAAAACAGAAAAAAAAAGAGAAAAAAAAAAAAAGATGAAAGAAGAAGAAGAAGGATAGAGGAAGGAGGAGAAGAGCAAGACACCAACAACAGTCTGCCCCCACAAACCAGCACCGCTTGCTGTATGATCGCCCCCTCCTCCATCGCGTCTTCATCCCCCTCCAACCACGTTGCTGGTGTTGGTAACGGCATAACCATTCCCCTCTTGAACAGCCTGCATCTCTCTTCTTCTCTCTCCGTTTTCGCCAAGAAAACAAACAAAGGAGGGCATCGTACCTTCCATGGTGGCTGCTGCCCACTCACCATCACAATCGCACCTTTAGGCCGTTCCAACCATCTTGGGCTAGTCCATCATGATCGATCTCCGACCAAGCATTCCGGGTATGTTTCAAGTGTAAGATTCTCTCTCTTGAGCTCTTTCTCTCTCTAGTCTCTCTCTCTCTAAAACTCAATTTTCACTCTCTAGATCTCTTAATTTCTTTTTCTCTCTCTAGTTAATCACTCTAGATCCTAATCTCTTTTTCTCTAAGTCTAGTTCTTTTCTCTCTCTACAACCTATCTTTCTCTCTCTAGATTAAATTTGTTTATGGCTTTCTAGATTGTTTTTTAATTTAATTTGATTTTGTAAGAACTCATTGAGGATGAATAAAATTGTTATTTTTACATTTGTTAGTTTACTTTTGTGTTTTTGGTTGTTTGTGGCAATTTCTCTCTCTAAAAATCACTAAGCATGTTTTAAATCGCTTCACCATTCTCACCCCACCATAATTTTTGAGATAAATCCGTCATTTCATGTTCATAAATCGCACGAACTAACCCCGAGTGCGGATCGACATCCGACACGAATCCCTATACAAAAGTTCATATTTTGCAGGATTAAAATGCGGATCAAATTACAAATGTGTTGAGATTAGGGTTTTCGTAACCAACGACGTGGAAAAACCCTACTTTCAGTACCTGTCAATGACACTCCGACGATCAAGTCAGGAAAGGCTCCACTGCGGCAAGACACACACAAAGGTTATCTCTCAAGGAAAGGGAAATGTAGTTTCTCATCTCCCCATTCCTTGATGATATTCGCTCAAAAGTGCTATTTAAAGCAACTATTCTTCTAGCGTTATTGCACTCACCTACGTAAAACTGCTCTATTTATTCACTTTTCTACGTAAGAGTCTCTTCTGTTGCGTAGAATACACTTTTCTGGACGAAATGGTATATTTACATGCATTAAACACATTTCTGGAAGTCTAGATATGAAGTCATTCTGATTAAGTCTCATTACGCGCTTCTTCTGTCGCAGGAAACCTTGATTGGATGATTCTCGAGACTTATGGGCCCACGATCAACCACAAAAGTGTAATTTCAAAGCTTAAAGGGCTAACATGCTATGACTAGAAGATACAGGCCAAGTACGGGTCAAGTCAAAGGATCACAGAGCTGGTCCAAAGAACCAAAAGAGATGGAGAGCTTATGACCAAGAGACGGACCAAAGCAGTCGAAGCCACATGAAATGAGAAGAAAATGATAATCTGCTCTGCTGGCGAAGCCCGAGAAGAAAACATATTGAAAACCAGGGTTCCAGACCCTCCGCCAGCAGTTATCTCTGTAGAGTTTTCTCTCTCATCTCTCCTATTTCTCTCTCATCTTTCTTCATCTCCCTATACATCACCACCTGATCCTCAGATCTACCGACCTAACCTCAGAACTCCTGTCCGTTGGCTCTGTCTCATCTCCCTTAGCTTTTTGACCATTGGATCTTCCATCAGACCGTTGGATCTTCCACCGGACCGTTGGATCTCTCTAGATCTGTCGATCTACCAATCTGGGTCCCAATCCAGTCACCATCCATCCGATCATCATCAAATTGTCTGTCACATCATCTTGTGAGACGATGGACATCATCAATCCATATGGGCCAGTAGACGGGCCCATCATCATCGACTTGTGACCTAGCCATTTAGTGGACCCCGTGAATTTCAAAATAATTCAAATTAAATTTAAAAAAAATGCGGGGGGGGGGGGGGGGGGGGGGACTAAATGGGGAAATCCCCCAAAGAAAGGTTTAAAAAAAAAATTTTAATTATTTTTTATTTCAAAAAAATCCCATTTTCCATTAAAGGAAAGTGGGAGCTTTTTAAAGAGGAAGAGAAGGGTTCGTTTGAACCCTAATCCCCCTCCCATCTCTTCAAATCCTTCCCCCATTCTCCTCTCCTTTTTTTCCCCACGTTCTACCCTTCTTCTTCTCCGTTTCTCCTTCATCTTCTTCACCTTCTTCATCTTCTCTACCCCTTACCGGAGTTGCAGCCTGCAACTCTGGTTGCCATCGCCTGTGTGCTGTTGTGAGCACCACCAGCACCCCCTACTCTCTTCGCCAGCAGCCTATAGAAGCGCAGCCCACTACCACACCTTGCTGCGCCTCCTCTTCCATTCAAACCACCGCCTGCCTTCGCCTTTTCAACCCGCGTGCTTTGCCCACGACGCCCATCTCCAACGCCTGCCTCTGCCGTTCCTTGCTGGACAGCTAACCCCCTTGTCTTCCTTCTGCTTGCTCCCTCCATAGGTAAGGGGTTCATCTCCCACATGGTTTGAAGAAACCGTGGAAACCCATGGTCTGAATTTTGACCATTTTCTCCCCTGGCTGGTTGCAAGACTTGCAACCCACTGAACCAGCTTGCAACCCCATTTCCAGGCCCTCACCTGCACCTATAGCTCCTCTTTTGCCGGCCAAGAAAGCCTGTAACTTGAACGCTTCTTCTCCAACAACGTGGAAGCTCCTCCACGATTCACCTTTCTCCGCCTCCTCCAGCGCATGTAAACCATCACACCAATAGTAAGGAAGAGGGCAGCACTGCACCTGCTCATTGTGGAACCCACGGACCTATGCCTTTACAGGTTTAGGCATTCACCATACGCACCTCTGAAAGTAGGGTTTTTCCGCGTCGTTGGGTACGGAAACTGAAAGTAGGATTTTTTCGCGTCGTTGGTTACGGAAACCCTAATTCCAACTAAATTTGTAACTTTTTCGATTTAATTCCTGCAAAATATGCGATATTGTATAGGGGCTTCGTGTCGGATGTCGATCCGCACTCGAGATTAGTCGGGTTAGTGCAACTCTGAACATAAAATGACGAACTTTGCTTATTAATACGGCGAGGTGAGAGTGATGATCACGATGGTTTTAAAATATGATTTTAGAGAGATGATTATGGACTAATAGAAACATAAATGAGAACCAAAACATAATAAAAAAATCTATTCAAATTTATTCTTGGATCCAAAGTGCTTACAAAATTTAACAATAAAGAAAGAAACTAACTAAAAAGCATTCAAATTAACTAAAGAAAGAGATTTTTAAAGAGAGAAACTTGAAGGTGAGAGATAGACCAAATTTCTAGAGAGAGAAATTATAGAGAGAGAAAGAAAAAGAAAGTAGAGAGAGGATTCAAAGAAACTAGAGAGAGGTTAGAGAGAGAGAGAATACTACCAAAAAGAAAGAGATCGACCTTGCTATTTGGAACCTGCAAGTGTCGCCAACTTGGAAGTGGTGATGAAGGACGGTGATGGTGGAGGATAGGAGCTGTGCAGCATGTGGAGGAGCTTCAACGCCAAACCGTGGATGAGTTTCCACATTTTGGAGAGGAGACGTGATATTCGCTCAAAAGTGCTTATTTTAAGCACTTATCCTGTTAGCGTTATCGCACTCTCCTACGTAAAACTGCTCTAATTATCCACTTTTCTACGTAAGAGTCTCTTGTGTTGCGTAGAACACACTTTTCTGGACGAAATGGTATATTTGCATGCATTAAACACATTTTCGGAAGTCTAGACATGTAGTCATTCTGATAGAGTCTCATTACGCGCTTCTTCTGTCGCAGGAAACCCCGATGGGACATTTCTCGAGACTTGCGAGCCCACATCGATCAGGAAAGCCCATTATCAAAGCTTAAAGAGCCCACATGCTATGACTAAAAGATATGGGCCAACTATGAGGACCAAAAAGCCGGCCCAAAGAACGAAGAGAGCAGGAGAGCCAATGACCAAGAGACGGACCAAAGCGTTTAAAGCCACATGAGTCAGCAAAGAATGATAGTCGACTCTACTGGAGAAGCGTGAGGATGGTCACAGTGAAGACCAGGGTTCTAGACCCTCCGCCAGTGCTTTTTTCCATTTTTTTGATACTTTTTCTCTCATCTCTTCTTATTCTCTCTCTCTCTTCATCTCTCGGTCCTCGAATCTACTGACCTAACCCCAGAACTCCTGCCCATCGGCTCTATCTCATCTCCCTTAGCTTTCTGACCGTTGGATCTTCAATCGGACCGTTGGATCTCTCTAGATCCGTCGATCTACCAATCTGGGTCCCAATCAAGTCACCATCCATCCGATCGCCTTCAGAATGCCTGTCACATCATCTTGTGAGACGATGGACATCATCAGTCCATGTGGGCCAGTAGCCGGGCCCATCATCATCGACCCGCTGTCCGACCAGTTAGTGGACCCCGCGAATTTCAAAAATAATTTTAATTAAATGGGGGGTCCACTAATTGGGGAGATTCCCCATAGAAAAGTAGGTTTTTACTTAAAAAAAAAAAAAAAAAAAAAAAAAAAAAAAAAATTTAAAAATTATTTTTCTTATTTTTTTTATTCAAAAAATCCCCTATTTCCATTAAAGGAAATAGGGAAGCTTTAAAAGGAGAAGGATAGGGGTTCGTTCGAACCCTAATCCCTCTCCCCTCTCATCCTCTCTTCCCCCCTTTCAATCCCCCCCACGTTCTCCCTCCACCGGGCCGTTTTTCTTCTTTTCTTCTTCTTCTACTTCTTCTTCTTCTTCTTCTTTTCGGCCGGAGTTGCAGAACTCCGGCCACCTCCTTCGTCTTCTATTTCTTCTGCTTCTGTCCTTTACTCTTCCCTGCTACAGCCTCCTTCCTCTGCCCACAGCATCTCTCGGCTCCCTTCTTTCTCTTTTCTTCCCTGCTGCCCATCCACCTTGCTTCGCCTCCTCCTTCTTCGGGCAGACCTGCAACTCCGGCAGGTCTGCAACTCCTTTGCTCCGCCTCCTCCTTCTTCGGCAGACCTGCAACTTCGGCAGGTCTGCAACTCCGCTCCTCCACTCCTCCTGCCGATGCTGCTCTACCCATTTGCAGCACATAACAACCACCGTGAATCCACCACCGTTCATCCACAACTGTTTCAACTCCAAGAACCAGATCTGGTTCGGTTAGAGACGCCACCCACAGCTGCCATTAACGACGGCAAAGCTCTCTCTTGGGCCCACCTCTCTTCCACACGTTCTCATCCCTCTCCCATTCTCTTCCCACCTTGACCGGCGATCACTGCCTCCTCCCACTACTGCCTTCTATATTGATCCTACACGGTGGCTGTTTTCCAACAGCCACCATCGTTAGATCCATCAAGCCGTCCTCTTTTACACCTTCATCACTTAACGGGCAGCAGCCTTTGGCCTGCAACAAAAACATAACGCTGCTGCCCTATTCACCTCTCTTGCACGTGGTGTGCAATATCACCGCCCCAACCTGCTGGTCTTCTTCCACACCAACGTGTTCTCCTCCTATTACAGCCTGCTACTCCCACGATGAGCCTGCAACCCTCTCAACGGTAAGTGCTCCTCTCTCACAAGAACCAGCGTGATCTCCTTCATAGCCGCTGGACTGTACATCCTCCATTGCCATTCGAATTTCTCCATCTTCCATGGCTCGGCCAAAAGCCACCCACAGTCACCACGTGGCTAGCTTGCACCTCGTGTTCTTCCACCATGGATCTCCGGCAAATCTTTGCCGGCCAATCCCGATTCTTCGATAAGCTACCCAAGGTAATCTCTTTACTCTCTTTTCTCTTTCTAGGTTTTAGAACTTTCTCTCACTAGTTTTACCTCCCTCTCTTTTACTTTCTCTCTCTAGATCTATCTCTCTTTAGGGTTCTATATTTCTCACTTTCTCTCTCCTCCCTTAGTTTCTCTCTCTAATTCTCTCTAGTTTTCTCTCTCTACCTCTCATTTTCTCTCTCTACCCTAATCTCTCTTAAAGCTTTTTAGTTTAGTTATTTTTTATTTGATTTTCATTGTAAGAGACAAGTTCAGTTAAATAAATATGATTTAAGTGTGATTGTTTTACATTCTGTGCAATGTTTTCTTTTTCGTCATTTTATGTGTTTTTGTGCTAATCCGACTAATCCCGAGTGCGGATCGACATCCGACACGAGCCACTATGCAAAACTGCTCATTTTACAGGTTAAATGTCTCGGATAAATTAAAAATGTGTTGAAGTTAGGGTTTCCGTAAACAACGACGCGGAAAAATCCTATTTTCAAGACGCTAGCTGGTATTTGGCGGAGGTTGGTGTGGACGGTGCAGTAGCAGCAAGAAGAACACTGGCTGCTCTTTGGAGAGTGGCGACGATCTGTGAAAAGGTGGTGAAGGGATGAACGGCCGGAGAAAATGACTACACCACGTGGTGGTGCTATGCAGGGGACGGCTGGGTGTTTTTTTTTTTTTTTTTTTATGGTTCACACCATTAACGCCGGAGTTGCAGACCTGCAACTCCGGCAGTGGTTTGGGGAAGAAGATGGTGAGGTGTGATGATAACACCGTTCGGGCAAGGGTAAGGTTGCCGGTTGTCCAAAGAGGCAAGGGTTTGAGGATGTAAGGAGGAGAGCATCCACGGTAACAGCAGGTGGGGGCGGTGTTGTTGAGAAGGAGAAGAGAGAGGAACCGTTGATGATGAAAATGACTTTCGAATAAAGGATTGAGGAGCACCTTGCTGTTTGTAGCGAAGAGGAGGAGAAGGGGGAAGAGTATGAGCACGATGCAGGCGGTGTGGAGGTGCTGTTATAGGGAGGTGGTGGTGCACAACGGTGGTGATCGCACGGGCAGGAGCTGTTGGAGGCGGCAGCAACAGGCGGTGGTAATGGAGCAGCAAGGTCGCCACCACCTGCAACTAGAGAACACGTGGAGCAGTGCACCTGCTGTGGTAGTGGCCGGAGTTGCAGGCTGCAACTCTGGTGGAAAATGGTGAAGAAGATGACGAAGAGGAAGAACGAAAAGAAGAAAAAGAAGGAGAAGAAGAAAGGGAAAACGTGGGCAGAAGATTCGGGGAAGGAGAGGAGAAGAAAAGAGGGGGATTAGGGTTCGATCGAACCCTTCTCCTTCCTCTTATAAAGCTCCCTATTTCCTTTAATGAAAATAGGGTATTTTTGAAATAAAAAAAAAAGTAATTTTTTTATTTTTATTTTATTTTTTATTTTTATTTTTTAAGTAAAAGTCTACTTTTCTTTGGGGAATGTCCCCATTTAGTGGACCCCCCATTTTTTTAAAATTTAATTAAAATTATTTGGAAATTCACGGGGTCCACTAACTGGTCGGACAGCGGGTCGATGATGATGGGCCCAGCTACTGGCCCACATGGATTGATGATGTCCATAGTCTCACAAGATGATGTGACAGACAGTCTGATGGCGATCGGATGGATGGTGACTTGATTGGGACCCAGATTGATAGATCGACGGATCTAGAGAGATCCAACGGTCCGATTGAAGATCCAACGGTCCGATGGAAGATCCAACGGTCAGAAAGCTAAGGGATGTGGGCTCTTTAAGCTTTGATAATGGGCTTTCCTGATCGATGTAGGCTCGCAAGTCTCGAGAATTGTCCCATCGGGGTTTCCTGCGACAGAAGAAGCGCGTAATGAGACTCTATCAGAATGACTACATGTCTAGACTTCCGAAAATGTGTTTAATGCATGCAAATATACCATTTCGTCCAGAAAAGTGTGTTCTACGCAACACAAGAGACTCTTACGTAGAAAAGTAGATAAATAGAGTATTTTAACGTAGGAGAATGCAATAACGCTAAAAGGATAATTGCTTAAAATAAGCACTTTTGAGCGAATATCACAACCCCCAACCAGCATATTGCCAATCCTTGGCAATTAGTGCGAAATAAATGAGCTTAAAAGGGCTCTTCACATGCTGCACACTTTTTCATATTAGCTCCGGGAAAACACCGTTCGTCAAATCATTGAATGGATGCAAAAACAGTTACATGCTAGCGAAGAGTTAGAAAGTTTTGGCAAGACTACAGACTGATAATCATGACCCAGAATAGTCAGACTCTGCGTGTGTGTGTGCTCAACATTCTCATCATCCGACAGTAAAGATTTCTAGATCACCTCTAAGTTTTTATGCCTCGACCTCAAATGTCACATGTTTGGCACTCAGAATAGAATCACACAAGAAGGGTTTTCTTCTTTTCTCTCAATTTATATGTGAGGAGATGTGTTGATATATGAAAGCAAAGATCTCACATATGTATTATTTAAAGGAAGGACATCTTTAACAGAAGAAGATCTCATGACTGGAATACCACTTCACTCGGGAACGTCAGATCAAACTCTATAGCTTCTCCTTCTTCAATCTCCACATTTTATGATCGTGCTACCCTAGAATCAAATAGGACTTTCCTGGGTTGTAATGAGGCTTAGGTCAGGTGTAGAGAGATAAAGGGATACAGGATTTCAAAGATCTTGAGAGGATATTGCCATTTTCGTATTTTTCTCTTCTTCTTGATATTTCTGAGACTGCTCAATTTCTTTTCAGCTCTTTTTCATACTTTCTTTCCATATTTTGTTTTCAGCTTGAACCACTTTTTTTTTTTTGGATTTTTCTTCTTTACTTTTCTTTTCACGGTATACCCACATCAGTTATTCTTTTGTCCATCTCAAAATAAGGGTAGCCAGTCATGCTTCATAGCTTGACTGGGTTTTAGGTTGATGGGTTTACAAAGAAAAGGTTTTTATAGAAGGGCTCAAGGGGTCTCTAGTAAAGTATAATTCAGGTGAGTAAAAAGGCTGAACGGTTCAGAAAAATGGCCTAAATCATTTTCTAGGGTTTGCACTATCATGTATACTGTCTTGACTGGATACAGAGAAGGTTCTGTCGTAGTAATCCAATGTTGATGTCGTTCTGAGTTCCATGATCGAAGCAAAAGATAATGAGATCTCTCAACGAATATTGCGGGCATGAAGAATAGTGAGTCATCCATTGACTCAGGATTATTGTATAACTCTCTGAAATGATTAAAGGCTCGAAAGCTCACTGGGTTAGGTCTCCACAATTATTCTCACAGGATCTCAAGAGTTTCAAAACTTAGGATGACTCTGATGCTGATAGTGTACAATTGTGCCAAATCTGAGTTTTTCTGAGTTTTCAAACCTGCTGTAGTCACGCCTGACTTGACTCGACGCTAACTTTAAACAAAAATTGACATCCTCAATACTGACTTAACGAAGGTTTTAGCTAATCAAAGTCAGGGTATTTGACACATTTTTGAAATTCTAGAAAACTTTTGGAGAACATCGGAAATCACCCCAAAAATAAGAAATTTTTTTTTTTTTTTTAAATGAAGACATGAGTTTTGGTAAATACCCACCCCCAACCAAAATATAGCACCATCCTCGGTGCTCATGACCGGGACATAAAATGATAACAAATCAGTGATGATGATGCAAAGATTCAGGAAGGATGTTACCAAGTCGGCAGAAACTCGACAGTGTGTGGTATCTGATGATCGGAAGAATGAATGTACCTGCATTTCCAGAGATATAACAGTAATAACAAATGCATGAGACTCATGTACTCTAGGAATATCGGAATTGCCTTCCCGAAAGCGCTAAGTTTTACGTCTTCAGCCAGACATGACGGGGGTGACAGGCACCCCCAACCAAGTTGGAGCTCAGGAGACTGAGTGGATCATCAGTCGACATAGACAAGATCGATGAGATCAATTTCAAAAGTCTGAATGAACGACACATCAAGTTCATGGAATTGCTTAAGACGCTGGCCATTTACCTGGAATGAGGAGTGATCCTTGGGATCCTCAATAGTGATTGCCCCAAAGGGTGTGACTGCGGTGATCGTATAAGGACCGGTCCACCTAGATTTCAGTTTCCCAGGGAAGAGAGGGAGACGAGAATTATAAAGAAGGACCTTCTGTCCTGGATGGAACTCTTTCCTGAGGATGCTCTTGTCATGTATCCACTTCATTTTTGCTTTGTAATTCTTGGACAAGTTGTAGGCATCATTTCTGAGTTCTTCTAACTCATTCATTTGAAGTTTCCGCTCCTCCCCTGCGGAGTCTAGGTCGAAGTTGAGCTTCTTAATGGCCCACAGGGCACGATGTTCAATCTCTACCGGAAGATGACAGGGTTTCCCAAAGACCAGACGATAGGGAGACATATTGAGTGGGGTCTTGTAGGCGGTTCTGTATGCCCATATGATATTCGCTCAAAAGTGCTTATTTTAAGCACTTATCCTGTTAGCGTTATCGCACTCTCCTACGTAAAACTGCTCTAATTATCCACTTTTCTACGTAAGAGTCTATCTCATTGCGTAAAACACACTTTTCTGGACGAAATGGTATATTTGCATGCATTAAACACATTTTCGGAAGTCTAGATATTAAGCCGTTCTGATAAAGTCTCATTACGCGCTTCTTCTGTCGCAGGAAACCCCGATGGGATGATTCTCAAGACTTGTGGGCCCAAATCGATCATGAAAGCCCATTATCAAAGCTTAAAAAGCCCACATGCTATGACCAGAAGATATGGGCCAAATATGGGCTGAATAAGAGGACCAAAAAGCCGGCCCAAAGAACGAAGAGAGTAGGAGAGCCAATGACCAAGAGACGGACCAAAGCGTTTAAAGCCACATGAGTCAGCAAAGAATGATGGTCGACTCTACTGGAGAAGCGTGAGGATGTCACAGTGAAGACCAGGGTTCCAGACCCTCCGCCAGTGCTTTTTTCCATTTTTTTTTGATACTTTTTCTCTCATTTCTTCTTATTCTCTCTCTCTCTTCATCTCTCGATCCTCGAATCTACTGACTTAACCCCAGAACTCCTACCCTTCGGCTCTATCTCATCTCCCTTAGCTTTCTGACCGTTGGATCTTCCATCGGACCGTTGGATCTTCAATCGGACCGTTGGATCTCTCTAGATCCGTCGATCTACCAATCTGGGTCCCAATCAAGTCACCATCTATCCGATCGCCTTCAGAATGCCTGTCACATCATCTTGTGAGACGATGGACATCATCAGTCCATGTGGGCCAGTAGCCGGGCCCATCAGCATCGACCCGCTGTCCGACCAGTTAGTGGACCCCGCGAATTTCAAAAATAATTTTAATTAAATGGGGGGTCCACTAATTGGGGAGATTCCCCATAGAAAAGTAGCATTTTACTTAAAAAAAAAAAAAAAAAAAAAAAAAAAAAAAAAAAAAAATTAAAAATATTTTTTTTATTTAAAAAATACCCTATTTCCATTAATGGAAATAGGGAGCTTTATAAGAGGAAGGAGAAGGGTTCGTTCGAACCCTAATCCCTCTCCCCTCTCATCCTCTCTTCCCCCCTTTCAATCCCCCCCACGTTCTCCCTCCACCGGGCCGTTTTTCTTCTTTTCTTCTTCTTCTTCTTCTTCTTCTTCTTCTTCTTCTCCCTTCTCTTCTCCGGCGAGCTGCTCCACCAAGCATCTACGCCCCTGCCCCTTTGCTGCAACGCCTCCACAGTCCATCCACGACTGCCTGGTGCAGCCCATCATCCATCCACGACCGCCTGGTTGCAGCACAAGGTTTCATACCGTCTTCCTTCTCTGTTCTCGCCGGAGTTGCGCCTGCAACTCCGACCAGCAACACCATCACCAGCGTCTTCTTCTCCTGGTTCTTCTTCTCCTCCTCTAACCGCTGCCCAACCCCCTGCTCACCACGCCAAGAACCATCCTCGCCTTCTCTTTCTTCTTCTTTCTTCTTCTTTCTTCTTCTTCCTTCTCTGTTCTCGCCGGAGTTGCGCCTGCAACTCCGACCAGCAACACCATCACCAGCGTCTTCTTCTCCTGGTTCTTCTTCTCCGCCCTCTACTTCACGATCTGCCAGCCACCGTCCAGCCTTCTTACTTCTCTTACCGTTTTCTCTCTTGACCGCCCCTCTCCATTGCAAAAACCCAGCAAGCCGTTCTCCTCTCCTCTTCTCACGTTTTTACCGGAGTTGCAGGCTGCAACTCCGGCAGGTCACGAACCCCACCACCAGCGCCTCCATCACCGGTTCTCTTCTCCAAGAACCGTTGCTGCATCTCCAAGCCATCATCACCTCTCTTCTCTTGGCCACAAATAAAAAAAAAATAATAATATAGAAAAAAAAAGGAAAGAAAAGAAGAAGATGAGGGGAAGCCATTAACGTCCCTCCTCGGAGCTTGCTGGGTTGTTGCCCTGGACAACGCCACCAGCGTCTCCACTTTGCTGCTGCTCTCACCTACGAACACCACCTTGCTAGTGCGTCCTCCATCCTCCACATCTCGTCGGGCTGGGTGCAGACCTCCCTTGCTGCTCCTCCTTTCCAAGCGACTCCCAATGTCCAAGAACCTGCAACCCATCTCTGGCAGGCTGGGTCAAATCTCCTCCAAGCAGTTCAGATCTGGATGTTCAACCCGTGCTGCTATCACGGCCTGCTACATCTAGGCCGAAGCCCATCTCCTCTAAGGTGGAGACCGCTTCACTCCACCCACCTCACACCGCTGTCTCTCCACTACGGACTGCAATGTTGATCTTTGTCCCTTGGGCCGATTCCAGCCACCCATTTTAGCCACCACGAACCACCAAAACTCTCCCTCAAGCCTGGAATGCCATCTACAAACCATGTATCCATGGCCGATTCTCCAAACTTTGAGCAGCATGTCATCTTCTCCGGCCGATCCTATCTCCGGTAAGTAGAGAGAGGTAACTTCCTCCCTCTATCTCCATCCCTTTCTCTCTCCTCCCTTAGTTTCTCTCTCTAGGTTTCTCCCATTCTCTCTCTAGCTTAGTTTTAGGTTCTTTACAAATTTGTTTATTTTTGTTTGATGTTTTGAGCATTGTAAGAATTTTTAATGTTAATGGATGAATTCTCTTTTCGGGTGTTATTTGATTTCCTTCATTATTGTTTTTAATAGTCTGTGATAATCTAAAAAAAAAAAAAGGTTTTAAATCCCATTATCACCATTCTCATCCTGCCATTATTTCTAACATCATTCTGTTATTTCATGTTCTTTATTAAGCGTGCCCTAACCCCGAGTGCGGATCGACATCCGACACGAATCCCTATACGAAATTGCATACTTTTGCAGAATAAAAATCGGATCAAATTACAAATCTTGTTGATTCTAGGGTTTCCGTAAGCAACGACGCGGAATTATCCTACTATCAAATGGCGCCGCTGCCGCTCGGGTGTTCGGGACTGCGAAAAAGGACATAAAGACGGAATTGGAAAGTTGCTGAAGCGAAAAGCTGCTCAATTTGGACAGCCCGACCTTTTCGGGAAACTTTCTATTTTTTTTTTGTTTTTAGTGATTTTTAGCAGTATTTTAAATTACTATTTTTAATGCCTCGGAAGGCCGAGTGCAATTTGTAATAATTTAGGAATTTTACTGCTTTCCAAATAACTGCTAGATCTTGTTCTAGGGTTTTTTAGAAACCCTAGATTAAGTGGAAATTACCAAAAAATAAAAAAATCAAAATTCAAAAAAATTAGGGTTTTATATTCTGCAGATTTTTAGAAATCACCAATCAAGGATTTGCGATTTTTGGAAAGATTCCAAAATCTTGATACTCTGCTTAATTAGGGTTTCCCCTCTTAGAAGTTTCCTCTTTAGAAGAATTTCTATCTTTAGAAATCTTCCGAATTTGGAAAAGTCTGCAAAAGGAAACGCCCCAAATCTAGCAGAATTTCAATTTTGGGAAATTTCCCAAAATTATAAGGGATCTCGCAATCAAATCTTTCTTGGAAGATCTCCACAGTTCGGGAAACTTTCCAATCTAGGTATTTTCCAATCTGGGAATTCCTAAATTTTAACCCATCTCGAATTTGGAAACTAATTCAAAAACTTGCCTAAATTCAGTGCTTGTTCAGTGAACCCTAAAAAGGCAAGGATCTTCCAAATAGAATCCCACATACCTAGACCGTGCGATCTAACTTTTCTGCAGGAACACTATCCAGTGTGGGTAGAGAGCGAAAGCTCAAAGAGGTGGAGTCGGGCCCAAGCCCATTAGGATACCCCTCTCTAACCCACGGAGGAGACCCCGTGGCGTGGCCTACGGGAGGTAAGTCTCTATCCTCGCCTTGAGTGCGATACAGAGCATATTGAGTGCATCATTGCCGCTTGTCTATTTGCTTTCGCATCCATATTCTTCGACTTGCGTGGCGTGGCCGTTAATCAATCAACTCTAAGAGAGCAGACCCAGCTCCAAATTGAAACTGGTGGGATTTCATCACCCACCTCATCATTCCAACTGATTTGATCCCAAGGCTCCATTTAATTAAAAAGAATCAAGAAGTAGAGCCAATTAGCCCGGTGTTCGAGGAAAAATCCACGCAAAGCGAACCCGCTTAACATCCAATCGAAATAAGACCACGAGCGCGGGTCCCTGTTGTCTAACACACCCATAAGTCCCTGCTACTCAAGTACACTGAGCTCGACGTGGCATCTTGGACTATTTGGCGGTTAGTTGCGTATGGACTAGGAACACGCACCAACCCTAGCTTAACCCGAGGGAACACTCTTCTTATACACTTGACCAATCCGGTTAGTCTGGGACGTACTTAAGACAGCCATTGTGCCGCACGTCTGTCTAGGCTTCGGATTGCCTTGTTGTTGACTAGAGTTAGTACTAAAGGATTCGCTCTGAAGAGTGTAGCCTGGTGAGAACCTCTGAGTGCAAACAGTTAGTCCGGCGGCTAAGAGATAAACCAGTGGTCCGCCCACTGTCATAATCTACTCCAGCCCCAAAACTAACAAGATAATGCCTAACATATATCCTGATTGTTTAGAATAGGATTATCTGTGCTTGGTGTGCATCATTTAGAATCACCACTCCAGTATCTCCTTTTGGCAACTTTTTGCCAAATCTTGGGCTTGTTTTTTTCAAGTAGACGCCCGGTTGGACCTGTCCTAACCTTTTACTGACTCGATCTGAGAGTTAGTCCACCACACCCCTCTATCACCTCTAATGGCAGATGAAAGGCCTCTGTATGAGACCTACTACAGTTTCTGTGAGAATCGAGGTGATCACTCTCAACAATGGTATGACAATTCTGCGTATCATCATGATACTCCAGTCTCGCACACTTCTACAGGGTATGATAATCACCAAGATCCAGAGTACAATTCTGAACTCCAAGAACTTAAAAATTCAGTCTCTGCCCTTCGGGCCGCAGTCCAGCCACCCGTGTACCATTCCCACTCTGTAGGATATTACCCTCCTATCCAGCAAGATGTCTGTACCTTTCCATCTCCAATGCAGACCTCCTATGACAACACTTATTATCCGGATAATAGGAGTCACCATAACTTTGGTTGGGAACAGTCTGCCCTCCCGCAGCAACTACCGCAGGATAATTATCCTTCTGGATTCCATCAACCCAATGGCGAGTATGACTGGCAATACTCGCAATCCCAGTATCCGTCATATCCACAGAATGACTATTCTGATCAACAGTGGGCCCCTCAGGATTTTCAGAGTCAGCACCTAGTCCCAGACTCCACTTTGCCTTACAACTTTCATACCCAGTCGGACTACAATCAAGAGTTGCCACCTCAGCTCCCATTGGCTGAACCACCTCCGTTGGCTACTAAACCCGGCCTAGAAGACCTTCTCTCTCAGTACATTGCCCAGCAACAACAGTATTTCAAAGGACTAGAGCACCAACAACAGCTATCTCTGGAGAGCTTGGAGCAACGTCTAGTTCAATTAGAAAATGAGAGAGAGAAAGTCAAATTCACTAGCCCACCACTAGCCTATCTTGAGGAGAATGATATGGCCACTGTCTATAATGACGAGTCGCACAATTGGACCAAGTACCAGAATTGCCCGGATGAAATAGAAGTTGTTACCATCCCTAGATCGAGCCAGACTATTGAGGAGCCAGTGTTTCCTTCTTCGGTGCCTTTAACAGCACCAAATCTTGAACCTACCTCAGAGCAACCTAATTCTCACTCCACCTCTACTGCCCCTGATGTCGATCTTCATGACACTGAGCTGTGTCTCGATCGTAGGATCCCAACTGTCATAGATCTACCATTCCTCCCCACCTCCCTTGGATTGTGCAACATTAGTGATGAACCCGAGTCGCAATCTTTGGTGCCCTTAACAGCACCAACTTCTGGACTGAGCACAGAGGAACTTAGTCCCATCTCTATCTCTGATAATTCTCTCTCTGCTCTGAATGCAGACATTCCCACCGTAGAGCCGTGTCTAGAAAATGGGCCTCCCGCTGTCCTGGACCTACCAATCCCCACCGAGGAGGAACATATTGAATGTAGGGATTGGAACATCCCTATCAAATTAGGAAACATCGAGGGAGAGGTCAACAGTTTTCACCCGTCACCCTACGTCGATATTATCGATGACCCGTGTGCCGTAGAGAGTCTAACTCAGGATTCTCCCGAAGATATATTATCCAAGTGTCATGAACACTGTGAGTCTGACTTCATCTCGGAGTCCAACATTTCTGGTATTACTGATCTGCAGGAGTCTGCTCCATTCAGATACATTCCCACAAAACTCAATGAGTTTGCGGCTCTGCTAACCACGGTCAGAGAACCCACTACTACTCCCTTCTCAGTCTTTACTGAGAAGCTTCTATCCCTCCCCGCTGAACTAAATGTTTTTGCAGGTCTGCTCAGAGAAACCACTCCTACTCTCCTCTCAATCTTTACTGAGAAGCTTCGATCCCTCCCAGATCAACTCCGTACTTTTGTTGGTCTGCTCAATGCCCTTCTCTCAGTCTACACTGAGAAAGACCTGTTCTACACAGGTATACCTAGACAAGGGATAGGATAGTTGTCTCCGTTCCACCTTAGGTGTCAGGAAGACTGCAGATTCACTCAGTCTCCATGAGTTTTATCCTGGTTGGGGGTACTTGATATACCCCCGTCATGTCTGGCTGAAGACGTAAAACTTAGCGCTTTCGGAAAGGCAATTCCGGTATTCCTAGAGTACATGAGTCTCATGCATTTGTTATTACTGTTATATCTCTGGAAATGCAGGTACATTCATTCTTCCGATCATCAGGTATCACACTGTCGAGTTTCTGCCGACTTGGTAACATCCTCCCTGAACTTTTGCATCATCATCACTGAATTTTTATCATTTTATGTCCCGGTCATGAGCACCGAGGACGGTGCTGTATTTTGGTTGGGGGTGGGTATTTACCAAAACTCATGTCTTCATTTTGAAAAAAAAAAAAAAAAAAAAAAAAAATGTTGTTTTTGGGGTAATTTCCGATGTTCTCCAAAAGTTTTCTAGAATTTCAAAAATGTGTCAAATACCCTGACTTTGATTAGCTGAAAACCTCCGTTAAGTCAGTATTGAGGATGTCAATTTTTGTTTAAAGTTAGCGTTGAATCAAGTCAAGCGTGGCTACAGCAGGTTTGAAAACTCAGAAAAACTCAGATTTGGCACAATTGTACACTATCAACATCAGAGTCGTCCTAAGTTTTGAAACTCTAGAGATCCTATAAGAATAATTGTGGAGACCTAACCCAGTGAGCTTTCGAACCTTTAATCATTTCGGAGAGTTATACAATAATCCTGAGTCAATGCATGACTCACTATTCTTCATGCCCGCAATATTCGTTGAGAGATCTCATTATCTTTTGCTTCGATCATGGAACTCGGAACGACATCAACATTGGATTACTACGACAGAACCTTCTCTATATCCAGTCAAGACAGTATACATGATAGTGCAAACCCTAGAAAATGATTTAGGCCATTTTTTTTCTGAACCATTCAGCCTTTTTACTCACCTGAATTATACTTCACTAGAAACCCCTTGAACCTTTCTATAAAAGCCTTTTATTTGCAAACCCATCAACCTAAAATCCAGTCCCGCTACGAAACATGACTGGCTACCCTTATTTTGAGATGGACAAAAGAATAACTGATGTGGGTGTACCGTGAAAAGAAAAGTAAAGAAGAAGAATCAAAAGGAAAAGAAAGTGGTTCAAGCTGAAAACAAAATATGAAAAGAAAGTATGAAGAAGAGCTGAAAAGAAATTGAGCAGTCTCAGAAATATCAAGAAAAAGAGAAAAATACGAAAAAAGGAAAAGGAACCAGATAATGGTGTTACGTCGCAGGAAAAATGCAAGAAAATGACAATATCCTCTCAAGATCTTTGAAATCCTGTATCCATTTATCTCTCTACACCTGACCTAAGCCTCATTACAACCCAGGAAAGTCCTACTTGATTCTAGGATAGTACGATCATAAAATGTGGAGATTGGAGAAAGAGAAGCTATAGAGTTTGATCTGACGTTCCCGAGTGAAGTGGTATTCCAATCATGAGATCTTCTTCTGTTAAGGATGTCTTTCCTTCAAATAATACATATGTGAGATCTTTGCTTTCATATATCAACACATCTCCTCACATATAAATTGAGAGAAAAGAAGAAAACCCTTCTTGTGTGATTCTATTCTGAGTGCTAAACATGTGAGATTTGAGGTCAAGGCATAAAAACTTAGAGGTGATCTGAAAATCTTTACTGTCGGATGATGAGAATGTTGAGCACACACACACGCAGAGTCTGACTATTCTGGGTCATGATTATCAGTCTGTAGTCTTGCCAAGACTCTCCAACTCTTCGCTAGCACGTAACTATTTTTGCATCCATTCAATGATTTGACGAACGGGGTTTTCCCTGAGCTAATATGAAAAAAGTGTGCAGCATGTGCAGAGCCCTTTTAAGCTCATGTATTTCGCACTAATTGCCAAGGATTGGCAATATGCTGGTTGGGGGTTGTGATATTCGCTCAAAAGTGCTTATTTTAAGCACTTATCCTGTTAGCGTTATCGCACTCTCCTACGTAAAACTGCTCTAATTATCCACTTTTCTACGTAAGAGTCTATCTCATTGCGTAAAACACACTTTTCTGGACGAAATGGTATATTTGCATGCATTAAACACATTTTCGGAAGTCTAGATATTAAGCCGTTCTGATAAAGTCTCATTACGCGCTTCTTCTGTCGCAGGAAACCCCGATGGGATGATTCTCAAGACTTGTGGGCCCAAATCGATCATGAAAGCCCATTATCAAAGCTTAAAAAGCCCACATGCTATGACCAGAAGATATGGGCCAAATATGGGCTGAATAAGAGGACCAAAAAGCCGGCCCAAAGAACGAAGAGAGTAGGAGAGCCAATGACCAAGAGACGGACCAAAGCGTTTAAAGCCACATGAGTCAGCAAAGAATGATGGTCGACTCTACTGGAGAAGCGTGAGGATGTCACAGTGAAGACCAGGGTTCCAGACCCTCCGCCAGTGCTTTTTTCCATTTTTTTTTGATACTTTTTCTCTCATTTCTTCTTATTCTCTCTCTCTCTTCATCTCTCGATCCTCGAATCTACTGACTTAACCCCAGAACTCCTACCCTTCGGCTCTATCTCATCTCCCTTAGCTTTCTGACCGTTGGATCTTCCATCGGACCGTTGGATCTTCAATCGGACCGTTGGATCTCTCTAGATCCGTCGATCTACCAATCTGGGTCCCAATCAAGTCACCATCTATCCGATCGCCTTCAGAATGCCTGTCACATCATCTTGTGAGACGATGGACATCATCAGTCCATGTGGGCCAGTAGCCGGGCCCATCAGCATCGACCCGCTGTCCGACCAGTTAGTGGACCCCGCGAATTTCAAAAATAATTTTAATTAAATGGGGGGTCCACTAATTGGGGAGATTCCCCATAGAAAAGTAGCATTTTACTTAAAAAAAAAAAAAAAAAAAAAAAAAAAAAAAAAAAAAAATTAAAAATATTTTTTTTATTTAAAAAATACCCTATTTCCATTAATGGAAATAGGGAGCTTTATAAGAGGAAGGAGAAGGGTTCGTTCGAACCCTAATCCCTCTCCCCTCTCATCCTCTCTTCCCCCCTTTCAATCCCCCCCACGTTCTCCCTCCACCGGGCCGTTTTTCTTCTTTTCTTCTTCTTCTTCTTCTTCTTCTTCTTCTTCTTCTCCCTTCTCTTCTCCGGCGAGCTGCTCCACCAAGCATCTACGCCCCTGCCCCTTTGCTGCAACGCCTCCACAGTCCATCCACGACTGCCTGGTGCAGCCCATCATCCATCCACGACCGCCTGGTTGCAGCACAAGGTTTCATACCGTCTTCCTTCTCTGTTCTCGCCGGAGTTGCGCCTGCAACTCCGACCAGCAACACCATCACCAGCGTCTTCTTCTCCTGGTTCTTCTTCTCCTCCTCTAACCGCTGCCCAACCCCCTGCTCACCACGCCAAGAACCATCCTCGCCTTCTCTTTCTTCTTCTTTCTTCTTCTTTCTTCTTCTTCCTTCTCTGTTCTCGCCGGAGTTGCGCCTGCAACTCCGACCAGCAACACCATCACCAGCGTCTTCTTCTCCTGGTTCTTCTTCTCCGCCCTCTACTTCACGATCTGCCAGCCACCGTCCAGCCTTCTTACTTCTCTTACCGTTTTCTCTCTTGACCGCCCCTCTCCATTGCAAAAACCCAGCAAGCCGTTCTCCTCTCCTCTTCTCACGTTTTTACCGGAGTTGCAGGCTGCAACTCCGGCAGGTCACGAACCCCACCACCAGCGCCTCCATCACCGGTTCTCTTCTCCAAGAACCGTTGCTGCATCTCCAAGCCATCATCACCTCTCTTCTCTTGGCCACAAATAAAAAAAAAATAATAATATAGAAAAAAAAAGGAAAGAAAAGAAGAAGATGAGGGGAAGCCATTAACGTCCCTCCTCGGAGCTTGCTGGGTTGTTGCCCTGGACAACGCCACCAGCGTCTCCACTTTGCTGCTGCTCTCACCTACGAACACCACCTTGCTAGTGCGTCCTCCATCCTCCACATCTCGTCGGGCTGGGTGCAGACCTCCCTTGCTGCTCCTCCTTTCCAAGCGACTCCCAATGTCCAAGAACCTGCAACCCATCTCTGGCAGGCTGGGTCAAATCTCCTCCAAGCCGTTCAGATCTGGATGTTCAACCCGTGCTGCTATCACGGCCTGCTACATCTAGGCCGAAGCCCATCTCCTCTAAGGTGGAGACCGCTTCACTCCACCCACCTCACACCGCTGTCTCTCCACTACGGACTGCAATGTTGATCTTTGTCCCTTGGGCCGATTCCAGCCACCCATTTTAGCCACCACGAACCACCAAAACTCTCCCTCAAGCCTGGAATGCCATCTACAAACCATGTATCCATGGCCGATTCTCCAAACTTTGAGCAGCATGTCATCTTCTCCGGCCGATCCTATCTCCGGTAAGTAGAGAGAGGTAACTTCCTCCCTCTATCTCCATCCCTTTCTCTCTCCTCCCTTAGTTTCTCTCTCTAGGTTTCTCCCATTCTCTCTCTAGCTTAGTTTTAGGTTCTTTACAAATTTGTTTATTTTTGTTTGATGTTTTGAGCATTGTAAGAATTTTTAATGTTAATGGATGAATTCTCTTTTCGGGTGTTATTTGATTTCCTTCATTATTGTTTTTAATAGTCTGTGATAATCTAAAAAAAAAAAAAGGTTTTAAATCCCATTATCACCATTCTCATCCTGCCATTATTTCTAACATCATTCTGTTATTTCATGTTCTTTATTAAGCGTGCCCTAACCCCGAGTGCGGATCGACATCCGACACGAATCCCTATACGAAATTGCATACTTTTGCAGAATAAAAATCGGATCAAATTACAAATCTTGTTGATTCTAGGGTTTCCGTAAGCAACGACGCGGAATTATCCTACTATCACCATAAAGCATCAGTGAGACGAGTAGACCAGTCTTTACGTGTAGTATTGACTGTCTTCTCCAAGATCTGCTTGATCTGACGATTAGAAACCTCCACTTGACCACTAGTCTGCGGATGATAAGCTAGGGCAACCTTGTGGGTTACCCCATACTTTTTCATTAATTTCTCGAATATCCTATTGCAGAAATGGGTGCCCCCATCACTAATGATGGCCTTAGGGGCACCGAATCGGGCGAAGATGAACTCCTTTAGGAATTTGACTACCACTTTGTGGTCATTGGTCTTGGTGGGAATGGCTTCTATCCATTTGGATACATAGTCTACCGCAAGGAGAATGTACTCAAAACCATAGGAAACGGGAAAGGGGCCCATGAAGTCGATGCCCCAGATGTCAAATATCTCATCGACCTGGATGGGAGTTAGGGGCATCATGTTCCTCTGGGAGATGCGGCCTAGATGCTGGCAATTAGGACAGGTTTTCCTGTAGATGTGGGCATCTTTAAATAATGTGGGCTAGTAGAATCCGCATTGCAACACTTTTTCTGCAGTCTTCTTAGTGCTGAAATGACCACCACAAGGTTGGTCATGACACGAGGATAAGATACTGAGTTGGTCTGACTCAGGTACACAGAGACGAATGATCTGGTCAGGACAGTATTTATACAAATAAGGGTCATCCCAAGAGTAGTACTTAACTCTTGCTAGGAATTGGCTTTTGTCCTGTTTTGACCAGTGTGAAGGCATTTCTTCGGTGACAAGGTAGTTGACAATGTCAGCATACCATGGATGAACGGGGATAGCAAACAGTTGTTCGTCTGGAAAGGTCTCAGTGATGGGCTGGGTGTCGAAGGATGACTCTAAAGTTAGTCTAGACAAGCGATCAGCCACTACATTCTCAGTTCCTTTCTTATCCTTAATCTCGAGGTCAAATTCCTGCAGTAAGAGAATCCATCGAGGCTTGGTTTCCTTTCTCGACATGAGATAACGAAGGGCTGCATGATCAGTGTACACAACCACCTTAGTGGCTAAGAGGTACTAACGGAATTTATCAAGGGCGAAGACTACCGCCAGGAGTTCTTTCTCAGTGGTGGAGTAATTCATTTGGGCAGAGTTAAGAGTTTTGCTCGCGTAGTAGATCACGTGTGACCTTTTGTCAACTCTCTGCCCTAGAACGGCGCCTAATGCGTAGTCAGAAGCATCGCACATTACCTCGAAAGGTAGAGTCCAGTCCGGGGGACGGATAATGGGCGCAGTAGTGAGCTCAGATTTGAGATGCTCAAATGCCTTGACACAGTCAGCATTAAAGTCGAAAGGACTATCTTTAGCCAGAAAATGGGACAGAGGTCGAGCGATTTGAGAGAAGTCCTTGATGAATCGCCTATAGAATCCTCCGTGTCCCAAAAAGGACCGGATGTCACGTACGGACTTAGGAATGGGCAAGGTCGAGATGATATCGATTTTAGCTTTGTCGACCTGAATGCCCTGATGGGAAATGACATGTCCCAGAACTATGCCTTTCTTTACCATGAAGTGGCATTTCTCCCAATTGAGGATAAGTCGCTTGTCCTGACAACGTTGAAGTATGAGCCCTAGATGGTTGAGACAGTCATCAAAGGATGACCCAAAGACTGAGAAGTCGTCCATAAAGACTTCGAGGAATTTTTCTACCATGTCAGAGAATATGCTCATCATACACCTTTGAAAGGTCGCGGGTGCATTGCAAAGGCCAAAGGGCATGCGCTTGTAGGCAAAAGTGCCAAAGGGACAGGTGAAAGTTGTCTTCTCGTGATCCTCAGGGGCGAGGGGTATTTGATTATACCCTGAGTAACAATCGAGGAAGCAGTAATAGGAGTGACCTGCTAGTCTCTCCAACATTTGGTCTATGAAGGGTAAAGGAAAATGGTCCTTCCTAGTGTTGGTGTTGAGTCGTCGGTAATCGATGCAGACTCTCCACCCTTTCTTCAGGCACTGGGTGACCATTTCCTTGTTCTCATTTTCCACAACTGTGAATCCTGCCTTTTTAGGGACGACATGAATAGGACTCACCCATTTGCTATCGGAGATGGGGTAAATGATACCCGCATCTAACAGTTTAAGGACCTCATCCCGGACTACATCCTTCAAGATGGGGTTCAACCTCCTCTGGTGTTCTCGAGAGGTTTTGGATTCATCCTCGAAATAGATGTGATGTTGGCACAGCGAGGGGTCTATGCCACGAATATCATCTATAGTCCAACCTATCGCAGATTTGTGCTCGTTGAGCAGCTCGAGAAGTTTCTTACATTCACTCGCATACAAAGCGGAAGCAATAATGACAGGGTAGGTTTCCTTAGGACCAAGATAGGCATAGGATAGATCTGTTGGAAGTGGCTTGAGCTCCAATGTTGGAGCAGATGGAGTTGAAGTAGGTGTCACAAAAGACACGGATTGAAGAGGTTTGACTTCAGTAGTAAAAGGAAGGATGGGTTCTCTGGCCATGGTTATCAGAGGCTCGAACTCGATGAGTGGAGCGGGGATCTCTAGCAGTGGAGCAGTCTCCAAAAGATTATTGAGATCAGAAATAGCTGACTCTGTTGCAAAGTCAGCCCCAAAGTGTGCTAAACACTGTTTAAGAATATCTTCGGTGGAGTCCGGGATTAGACTCTCAACGGCACACATTTCATCGGCCACATCACGATCGGCATCCTGTTGCATTAGACGAAAGATATTGACCTCAGCTTTGAGGTTTCCGAAAGCAATGGACCTGTTTCCTTCCCGGCACCCGATGTGTGCATTCGCGGTGGCAAGAAAAGGGCGGCCTAAGATGATCGGAATGCGGTTATCCTGACATGGCTCGGTGTCGAGAATGATAAAGTCCACAGGATAATAAAAATCAGCGACTTTTACTAAGACATCTTCAATGATTCCTCTTGGAATCTTGATGGACTGATCAGCTAATTTCAGGGTGACATTGGTAGGTTTCATGTCTTTCAGTTCTAACTGCTGATATACCGAGAACGGTATGAGGTTGATGCTAGCCCCTAAATCTAGCAAGGCAGTGCAGCTAAAGTTGTCTCCAATTTCACATTGGACAGTTGGGCTACCTGGATCCTTGTGTTTGATCACACTGTTGCGTTGAATGAACGCGGTAGCTTTTTCGGCCAAGAAGGCAGCTTTGGGTACATGCGTACGCCGCTTAACTGTGCACAAGTCCTTGAGGAATTTGGCATAGGAAGGGATTTGCTTGATAGCAGAAAGGAATGGGATATTGATCTGGACGTCTTTAAAGACATCTAAGATCTCTGAGAATTGCTGATCCCGCTTATCTTGGACAAGTCTGTCCGGGAAGGGAGGCTTTACGCGACAAATGGATTTGTCTTTAGCCTTCGATTTCTGCATAGGGATATCTGATGTTGGTGCAGAGGTAGAAGAAGCAGAGGTAGGATTGGTACTAGTTTCCTCTGTACGAGTGATGGGTGCTGGAGATGGCACCGGCGGTGGTTGGACTCCCATGTCCACAGTTTTTCCAGATCGTAGGGTGGTTACAGCTTGCACCTCCCCTTGATAGTTCTCTTTCTGGCTTTGAGATTGGGATCCGATCTCAATACTGTCCCTTTGGCATTTCCTTTAGGGTTGGCAATGGGTTGGCTAGGAAAGATCCCCTTAGCTTTCTCAGCTTCTAAGTTACCTAGACGTTGCTCTAGACGAAGCATGGATTGCTGTTGCTGTTGCTCTAGGCGTTGCATAGATTGAGTAATGAGTTGAGCTAGAAGGTCCTCAATACCAGGTTTGGAGACCGACTGTTGGGGGGCAGCTAATGGGAGCTGAGGCACCAATTCGAGACTCGAGCTCATCGGGGCATTATAGTTATAGGCTGGAGCATTAGTTGGGACAATCGGTTGGTTCTGAAAGGTCTGTGGGACTCTTTGCTGATTCTGAAATGTGCTCGGTTGTCTAAAGTATTGACCCTGTTGGAACTGCTGGTTCTGAGTAGATGGGTACTGATTCTGCTGGTATTGTCCCTGATTGAATAGCCTATTGGGTTGATTGAACCCAGGAGGATACATGCCCTGAGGTTGACGTGGAGGTTGAGCTTGTGGTTGAGTAGACTGAGGCCTCCAAGAGAAGTTAGGGTGGTTTCTCGTGTCGGAATGATAAGATTGACTATACGAGTTCTAAGTGGGTGGTTTGTATGTGCTGAAAGCACAAATTTCTTCCTGAAGAGGATTAGACCATCCTTCATTCAAAGGACAATGCTCAGTAATATGGGAGGGTTGCAGACAAAGGGTGCAGGATTCCAGAGGGCTCTCATGTCCTACATGCATGACTGGGGTAGAATGTTGAGTAGGCTTTTGTACAGACACAGCCAGTGCCGAGACTGACTTGCTCAACTCTTGAATGACAGATCGAAGCTCAGTATCAGCAGTAGCATCATGTCCCTTGGTTGTCCTTTGGACCGAAGTGGTTCGGCTGAACTCTGAGTCAGTCGTCCAATGTTGAGACTTTTCTCCTAACTCTCCCAAGAATTTGTATGCATCGGTCGGAGTTTGGTGCAGGAATTTTCCTTGGCACATTGACTCTACCATAGTCCAGGACTCATCAGTAAGTCCCTTATAGAAGACGTGGACAAGATTGCCCTTGTCGATGCTATGGTGGGGACACTTAGTCAGGTAGTCTTGGAATCTATCCCACGCTTCGAAAAATTTCTCATCGGACTTCTGTCGAAAGTCTTGGATGAGTTGCATCATTTGGTTGGTCCGAGTCATGGGGTAGAATTTAGACATGAATTTGCCCACCAACTCTTTCCAACTGTGGATTGAATCAGCGGGTAAGGAGTAGAGCCAATCTGAGGCTCGGTCTTTGAGCGAGAATGGGAAAACTCGCAGACACACATTGTCATCATCGAGATTCTGATTCTTGAAAAGTAGGATGACATGTTGGAATTCCCTAATATGGGAATATGGGTCTTCTCTTGGGAGACCACGAAAGGTTGGCAGCATTTGGATCGTCTGCGGCCTGATCTCAAACTGTACCGCCGTAGTAGGTGGGAGAACAATGCAAGTGGGCGGATTAGCAGAGATAGGGGCAAACGTCTCGATAAGAGGTCGTTCGACTGCCATGACTACAAAGGTAGTAGTACTGGGGGAGGCGGGTGGGGAAAGAGATGGGGAAGAATTCAGTAGAGGATCCACTGTAGGTACGTGATTCTCAGATCGAACCAAGCGTTTGTTCAGACGATTCCAAACGGGCATACGCGAATGAAGCAAGCTCTATACTTGGCAAAAAGTTGCCAGAGAAGAACACTATCCTAAATGATGCACACCAAGCACAGATAATCCTATCCTAAGCAATCAGGATATATTTTAGGAATTATCTTTGTTAGTTTTGGGGCTAGAGTAGATTATGACAGTGGGCGGACCACTGGTTTATCTTTTAACCGCCGGACTAACTGTTTTGCACTCAGAGGTTCTCACCAGGGTACACTCTTCAGAGCGAATCCTTTAGTACTAGCTCTAGTTAACAACAAGGCAATCCGAAGCCTAGACAGACGTGCGGCACAATGGCTGACTTAAGTACGTCCCAGACTAACTGGATTGGTCAAGTGGATAAGAAGAGTGTTCCCTCAGGTTAAGCTAGGGTTGATGCGTGTTCCTAGTCCACACGTAACTAACCGCCGAATAGTCCAAGATGCCACGTCGAGCTCAGTGTACTTGAGTAGTAGGGACTTATGGGTGTGTTAGACAACAGGGACCCGCGCTCGTGGTCTTATTTCGATTGGATGTTAAGCGGGTTCGCTTTGTGTGGATTTTGCTCGAACACCGGGCTAATTGGCTCTACTTCTTGATTCTTTTTAATTAAATGGAGCCTTGGGATCAAATCAGTTGGAATGATGAGGTGGGTGATGAAATCCCACCAGTTTCAATTTGGAGCTGGGGTCTGCTCTCTTAGAGTTGATTGATTAACGGCCACGCCATGCAAGTCGAAGAATATGGATGCGAAAGCAAACAGACAAGCGGCAATGATGCACCCAATAACACCGTATCGCACTCAAGGCGAGGATAGGGACTTACCTCCCGTGGGCCACGCCACGGGGTCTCCTCCGTGGGTTAGGGAGGGGTATCCTAATGGGCTTGGGCCCGACTCCACCTCTTTGAGCTTTCGCTCCCTACCCACACTGGATCGTGTTCCTGCAGAAAAGTTAGATTGCACGGTCTAGGTATTCGGGATTCTATTTGGAAGATCCTTGCCTTTTTAGGGTTCACTGAACAAGCACTGGATTTAGGCAAGTTTTTGAATTAATTTCCAAATTCGAGATGGGTTAAAATTTAGGAATTCCCAGATTGGAAAATACCTAGATTGGAAAGTTTCCCGAACTATGGAGATCTTCCAAGAAAGATTTGATTACGAGATCCCTTACAATTTTGGGAAATTTCCCAAAATTGAAATTCTGCTAGATTTGGGGTGTTTCCTTTTGCAGACTTTTCCAAATTCGGAAGATTTCTAAAGATAGAAATTCTTCTAAAGAGGAAACTTCTAAGAGGGAAACCCTAATTAAGCAGAGTTTCAAGATTTTGGAATCTTTCCAAAAATCGCAAATCCTTGATTGGTGATTTCTAAAAATCCGCAGAATATAAAACCCTAATTTTTTTGAATTTTGATTTTATTATTTTTTTGGTATTTTTCACTTAATCTAGGGTTTCTAAAAAACCTTAGAACAAGATCTAGCAGGTATATGGAAAGCAGTAAAATTCCTAAATTATTACAAATTGCACTCGGCCTTCCGAGGCATTAAAAATAGTAATTTAAAAACTGCTAAAAATTACTAAAACCAAAAATAGAAAGTTTTCCAAAAAGGTCAGGCTGTCAAAATTGAGCAGCTTTTCGCTTCAGCAACTTTCCAATTCCGTCTTTACGTCTTTTTTCGCACTCCCGTAAACCCGAGCGGCAGCAGCGCCATTTGAAAGTAGGATTTTTCCGCGTCGTTGGTTACGGAAACCCTAATTCCAACTAAATTTGTAACTTTTCCGATTTAATTCCTGCAAAATATGCGATATTGTATAGGGGCTTCGTGTCGGATGTCGATCCGTACTCGAGATTTGTCGGGTTAGTGCAACTCTGAACATAAAATGACGAACTTTGCTTATTAATACGGCGAGGTGAGAGTGATGATCACGATGGTTTTAAAATATGATTTTAGAGAGATGATTATGGACTAATAGAAACATAAATGAGAACCAAAACATAATAAAAAAATCTATTCAAATTTATTCTTGGATCCAAAGTGCTTACAAAATTTAACAATAAAGAAAGAAACTAACTAAAAAGCATTCAAATTAACTAAAGAAAGAGATTTTTAAAGAGAGAAACTTGAAGGTGAGAGATAGACCAAATTTCTAGAGAGAGAAATTATAGAGAGAGAAAGAGAAAGAAAGTAGAGAGAGGATTCAAAGAAACTAGAGAGAGGTTAGAGAGAGAGAATATTACCAAAAAGAAAGAGATCGACCTTGCTATTTGGAAGCTGCAAGTGTCGCCAACTTGGAAGTGGTGATGAAGGACGGTGATGGTGGAGGATAGGAGCTGTGCAGCATGTGGAGGGGCTTCAACGCCAAACCGTGGATGAGTTTCCACATTTTGGAGAGGAGACGCTAGCTGGTACTTGGCGGAGGTTGGTGTGGACGGTGCAGTAGCAGCAAGAAGAGCACTGGCTGCTCTTTGGAGAGTGGCGACGATCTGTGAGAAGGTGGTGAAGGGATGAACGGCAGGAGAAAATGAGTACACCACGTGGTGGTGCTATGCAGGGGACGGCTGGGTTTTTTTTTTTTTATGGTTCACACCATTAACGCAGGAGTTGCAGACTTGCAACTCCGGCAGTGGTTTGAGGAAGAAGATGGTGAGGTGTGATGATAACACCGTTCGGGCAAGGGTAAGGTTGCCGGTTGTCCAAAGAGGCAAGGGTTTGAGGATGTAAGGAGGAGAGCATCCACGGTAATAGTAGGTGGGGGCGGTGTTGTTGAGAAGAAGAAGAGAGAGGAACCGTTGATGATGAAAACGACTTTTGAATAAAGGATTGAAGAGCACCTTGCTGTTTGTAGCGAAGAGGAGGAGAAGGGGGAAGAGTATGAGCACGATGCAGGCGGTGTGGAGGTGCTGTTACAGGGAGGTGGTGGCGCACAACGGTGGTGATCGCACGGGCAGGAGCTGTTGGAGGCGGCAGCAACAGGCGGTGGTAATGGAGCAGCAAGGTCTCCACCACCTACAACTAGAGAACACGTGGAGTAGTGCACCTGCTGTGGTAGTGGCCGGAGTTGCAGGCTGCAACTCCGGTGGAAAATGGTGAAGAAGATGACGAAGAGGAAGAACGAAAAGAAGAAAAAGAAGGAGAAGAAGAAAGGGAAAACATGGGCAGAAGATTCGGGGAAGGAGAGGAGAAGAAAAGAGGGGGATTAGGGTTCGAATGAACCCTTCTCCTTCCTCTTATAAAGCGCCCTATTTCCTTTAATGAAAATATGGTATTTTTGAAATAAAAAAAAATATATATATTTTTTTTTAAGTAAAAGTCTACTTTTCTTTGGGGAATGTCCCCATTTAGTGGACCCCCCATTTTTTTAAAATTTAATTAAAATTATTTGGAAATTCACGGGGTCCACTAACTGGTCGGACAGCGGGTCGATGATGATGGGCCCGGCTACTGGCCCACATGGATTGATGATGTCCATCATCTCACAAGATGATGTGACAGACAGTCTGATGGCGATCGGATGGATGGTGACTTGATTGGGACCCAGATTGGTAGATCGACGGATCTAGAGAGATCCAACGGTCCGATTGAAGATCCAACGGACCGATGGAAGATCCAACAGTCAGAAAGCTAAGGGAGATGAGATAGAGCCGATGGGCAGGAGTTCTGGGGTTAGGTCAGTAGATTCGATGACCGAGAGATGAAGAGAGAGAGAGAATAAGGAGAGATGAGAGAGAAAATATCAAAAAATGGAGATAAAAGTATTGGCAGAGGGTCTGGAACCCTGGTCTTCACTGTGACCATCCTCACGCTTCTCCAGTAGAGTAGACTATCATTCCTTGCTGACTCATGTGGCTTTAAACGCTTTGGTCCGTCTTTTGGTCATTGGCTCTCCTACTCTCTTCGTTCTTTGGGCTGGCCTTTTGGTCCTCTTATTCAGCCCATATTCAGCCCATATCTTCTAGTCACAGCATGTGGGCTCTTTAAGCTTTGATAATAGGCTTTCCTGATCGATGTAGGCTCGCAAGTCTCGAGAATTGTCCCATCGGGGTTTCCTACGACAGAAGAAGCGCGTAATGAGACTCTATCAGAATGACTACATGTCTAGACTTTCGAAAATGTGTTTAATACATGCAAATATACCATTTCGTCCAGAAAAGTGTGTTTTACGCAACACAAAAGACTCTTACGTAGAAAAGTAGATAAATAGAGTATTTTAACGTAGGAGAATTGATATTCGCTTAAAAGTGCTTATTTTAAGCCATTATACTTTAGCGTTATCACACTCTCCTATGTTAAACTTCCCTATTTATACACTCTTCTACGGAAGAGTCTCTTTCATTGCGTAGAATACACTTTTCTGGACGAAATGGTATATTTGCATGCATTAAACACATTTCTGGAAGTCTAGATTTGAAGCCGTTTTGATTAAGTCTCATTACGCGCTTTTCGTTATTGTAGGAAACCCGATCAGGCGATTCTTGAGAGTTACGGGCACACGATCAATCATAGAAGCCTACTATCAAAGCTTAAAGAGCCAACAGGCTATGACTAGAAGATACAGGCCAAGTACGGGTCAAGTCAGAGGATCGTAGAGCTAGATAAAGAACCAAGAGAGAGACAAAGCTGAAGAACCAAGAGACGGGCCAAAGTGATTCAAAGCCGTACCAACTGACATAAAATGACGGCTTACGTAATTGGTGAAGCTGACGGAAGATTACATTGAAGATCAGGGTTCAAGACCCTTCGCCAGCTCTTTTGTCTTTATTTTGTATTATTTTCTCTCTCATCTATCCTAATTCTATCTCCATCTCTCTAGACCTTAGCATCCTACCATTAGATCATCATATCCCCCGTCCGATCCTTAGATCGACCGCCCCGATCCTCAGATCGATCATCCTAACCCTCCGATCTCCATCATCTAACCTCCGATCTCATCTCCTCTAGCTCTATCCCATATCCCACAGTGAAAGTAGGATTTTTCCGCGTCGTTGGTTACGGAAACCCTAAAATCAACGAGATTTATAATTTTGATCCGATTTCCTATAAAATTTTAGATATTGTATAGGGATTCGTGTCGGATGTCGATCCGCACTCGGGGTTAGTTTGCGCAACTCAACACATAAAATGACGGATTTTCTTCACAGAAATTGATGGAAATGATGACAGAAGAAGAGTGATGAGGTTGGGATTCAAAACATGATGTTTGATTTTGAAGATTGAATATTAATCACTGGGATTGCAAAACAAATAAATTTAAAATTACTATTCATGATAATGAACTCACAAACACGAACTTGAATGGAAACTACTTTTATTAAATCATCAAAAGCTGTTTACACTGATAATAAAAAAAATAAACACAAGTAAACTATCCTAGAGGTAAAACAAGAGGATGCTAGAGAGAAAAAGAGAGAGCTAGAGAGAGAAAGAGAGAGCTAGAGAGAGAAAGTGAGAAAAGGCCTAGAGAGAGGAAGAGAGTAAGAAGATCTAGAGAGAGAAAATTAGATCCTCACCTTTGAACACTTACCGGAGATAGTGTGAGTGATTGCAGCCCTTGAAGGAAACTAGCATGAAGTGGCGGTCCAAGTGAATGATCGGCCAAGTGGAGTTGGTGGCTCGATGACAACCTCAAGGAGGAGGATAGTCCCTTCCTTCTTTGTGAAGAACATGGTGGTGCGTGGTGGTGATAGATGGTGGTGGCAGCAGGCTACAATGGTGGATGGGGATCCAACGGTTATGGATGACCAACCCCCTGCCCTTCTCTTATTTTCCTTTCTTTTCTTTTTTTTTATTTTTATTTTTTATGATAGAAGAGGGGGCGGTAAAGGCTGCAGCTACAGGAGTTGGAGGTGAGAGCAGACCGGCAGCGTGGAGGAGAATGAGGCGGCAGTAGTAGCAACAGCAAGGAGGAGACGGACTGGTACATTTGCTGGTTATGTGGGGTCGTGATGGACAGGGCAGCAGTGATTTGGTGCAGCATCACCTTGAAGTAGAGGACGTTGGCAGCAGCAGGAACAAGTGAGGATCCTCCTCCTCCTTTCTTCCTTCTTCTCTCTTCTTCTTTCTTTTTTTTTTTCTGTTTTTCTTTAGCTCTTTTTTTTGTGTTTTGATTTTCTGGTTTTTTTTTTTTTTATGAGATAACGGTGGCTGTTGCAAGAACAGCCACCGAATCTGCTCAAAGAAGGTGGGCTGCGGCTCTAATGGTGGGAATGTGATGGAGCACGAGCTTGCTGTTCTTCGTGGTTGGCAGCGCTTCAGCAGACACGGAGATGATCGTGAGCGCAGTGATGGTGATCAGCTGAAGCAAGTGGAAGGAGGCTCGCCTGGAGGAGCTGTTTGTGATGGAGGCGACCCAAGAGATGGTGGCTGCTCTTGCCGGTCGTGATGACCAGTGGGTAAGGCGGTGGCGCAGCACCGTGAGTGAGGAAATCCAAAAGAGAGGGGCATTCCCTTTTGTTTTTAGACAAGGGGGCGGCAAGGTTTGAAAACGTGGAGTGCAAGATCGTGGGAAGGAGATGATGATGGAAATAGGTCAGAACGTGGAGGAGATGGCTGCTGTGGCAGCAAGCGATGGAAGAAGAGGACGCTGGTTGTGTGGGGCGTTAATGGTAGGGGACGGCTGGTAATGGGAGAGGACGTGGATGGGTTGTAGCGTGAAAGAGAAAAAGAGGAGAAAGATGGTGGATGGGGGCGGTAAGGTTTTTTTTTTCAGAAAAAGTGGAGGAGAGGAAAAATGTGGGGAGAAAAGAAGAAGCCAAAACGGCTAGGGTTTCCTCTTCTTATATGCTGGACGTGGGAGGTTCTCCCACTCAATCCCCACCGTCCATGGTATATTCCTTTCACCCCTCTTTCTTCAAACGAATCCTCCATTCCTTAAAATATTTTGCAAAAATTCCCTTTGTAACCTTCCACATGCTTAGAAATTTCCCTTGTCTGGGTGCCACCTCATGCCTTTCCAAAATAAAATCTCCACTTTCCTTCTTGATCAACACCAATACCACCCCTGCCAAAACCACTTTTAGCAAGTGTTTGGTTTTTCCAAAACTATACCATATATCCCAAATGAGCCTCCAAGCTATGTGGGTCCACCTTCCATATTTAGATCTAGCAATCTTTCAATATTAATGGCCTATCTTTCGTTGCCACCTCATGGCCACATCATGGCCCACCATGATCCAACTTGTTGTGATCTAACCCTTGATCTGACTTTTATCCCATTGTCATGGCCTATGTGTTGGTGGTCCATCAATTTCAATTAATGGTCCATCTATTGGAAATCATCTTATGTACCCATCTATGTCTTGATCCAACATTGTGGTCTGTTAACCAGTCTTTATGTCGTGGCCCACACCCGGGCCCGCTTAAAATCAAGATCAAAATTGTCCGATTAGTGCTCCACATAAGAATCTCTTCTCGTGCTGCCCTTCAAGATTTCTCATTCTCTTGCCTTCAAAGTCGCTAGGTTCATTTGCTCTCTGAAATGTTCAACTTCTCTGCTTTCTTCACTGGCCTAGTTCGATGGTCAAGTTGATCACCCTTAGATTGATTGTAAGGTTAACATAGGCATTTGTGATTGATTGTGGGTCCATCAGTCTCGAGAATCATCTGATCGGGTTTCCTACAATAGTGAAAACGCGTAATGAGTCTCAATCATAACGTCTTCATACCTAGACTTTCGAAAATGTGTTTAATGCATGCAAATATACCATTTCGTCCAAAAAAGTGTGTTCTGCGCCATGAAATAGACTCTTACGTAAAAAAAATGGAAAATAGAGTATTTTAACGTAGGAGACTGCAATAACGCTAAAGGGATAATTGCTTAAAATAAGCACTTTTGAGCGAATATCACAACCCCCAACCAGCATATTGCCAATCCTTGGCAATTAGTGCGAAATAAATGAGCTTAAAAGGGCTCTGCACATGCTACACACTTTTTCATATTAGCTCCGGGAAAACACCGTTCGTCAAATTATTGAATGGATGCAAAAATAGTTACATGCTAGCGAAGAGTTTGAATGTTTTGGCAAGACTACAGACTGATAATCATGACCCAGAATAGTCAGACTCTGTGTGTGTGTGTGCTCAACATTCTCATCATCCGACAGTAACGATTTTCAGATCACCTCTAAGTTTTTCTGCCTCGACCTCAAATCTCACATGTTTAGCACTCAGAATAGAATCACACAAGAAGGGTTTTCTTCTTTTCTCTCAATTTATATGTGAGGAGATGTATTTAATAAAGAGGCAAAAGATCTCACATATGTTTTATTTGAAGGAAGGACATCTTTAACAGAAGAAGATCTCATGATTGGAATACCACTTCACTCGGGAACGTCAGATCAAACTCTATAGCTTCTCTTTCTCCAATCTCCACATTTTATGATCGTACTATCCTAGAATCAAGTAGGACTTTCCTGGGTTGTAATGAGGCTTAGGTCAGGTGTAGAGAGATAAAGGAGTACAGGATTTCAAAGATCTTGAGAGGATATTGCCATTTTCTTGAATTTTTCCTGCGGCGTAACACCATTATCTGGTTCTTTTTCCTTTTTTCGTATTTTTCTCTTTTTCTTGATATTTCTCAGACTGCTCAATTTCTTTTCAGCTCTTCTTCATACTTTCTTTCTATATTTTGTTTTTGGCTTGAACCACTTTCTTTTCCTTTTGGTTCTTCTTCTTTACTTTTCTTTTCACGGTACACTCATATCAGTTATTCTTTTGTCCATCTCAAAATAAGGGTAGCCAGTAATGCTTCGTAGCTATACTGGATTTTAGGTTGATGGGTTTACAAAGAAAAGGCTTTTATAGAAGGGTTCAAGGGGTTTCTAGTGAAGTATAATTCAGGTGAGTAGAAAGACTGAATGGTTCAGAAAAAATGGCCTAAATCATTTTCTAGGGTTTGTGATATTCGCTCAAAAGTGCTTATTTTAAGCAATTATCCTGTTAGCGTTATTGCATTCTCCCACGTTAAAATACTCTATTTATCTACTTTTCTACGTAAGAGTCTCTTCTATTGCGTAGAACACACTTTTCTGGACGAAATGGTATATTTGCATGCATTAAACACATTTTCGGAAGTCTAGATATTAAGCCGTTCTGATAAAGTCTCATTACGCGCTTCTTCTGTCGCAGGAAACCCCGATGGGACGATTCTCGAGACTTGTGGGCCCAAATCGATCATGAGAGCCCATTATCAAAGCTTAAAGAGCCCACATGCTATGACGAGAAGATATGGGCCAAATATGGGCTGAATCAGAGGACCAAAAAGCCGGCCCAAATAACGAAGAGAGCAGGAGAGCCAATGACCAAGAGACGGACCAAAGCGTTTAAAGCCACATGAGTCAGCAAAGAATGATAGTCGACTCTACTGGAGAAGCGTGAGGATGGTCACAGTGAAGACCAGGGTTCCAGACCCTCCGCCAGTGCTTTTTTCCATTTTTTTTTGATACTTTTTCTCTCATCTCTCCTTATTCTCTCTCTCTCTTCATCTCTCGGTCCTCGAATCTACTGACCTAACCCCAGAACTCCTGCCCATCAGCTCTATCTCATCTCCCTTAGCTTTCTGACCGTTGGATCTTCCATCGGACCGTTGGATCTTCAATCGGACCGTTGGATCTCTCTAGATCCGTCGATCCACCAATCTGAGTCCCAATCAAGTCACCATCCATCCGATCGCCATCAGAATGTCTATCACATCATCTTGTGAGACGATGGACATCATCAGTCCATGTGGGCCAATAGCCGGGCCCATCTTCATCGACCCGCTGTCCGACCAGTTAGTGGACCCCGCGAATTTCAAAATAATTTTAATTAAATGGGGGGTCCACTAATTGGGGAGATTCCCCATAGAAAAGTAGGTTTTTACTTAAAAAAAAAAAAAAAAAAAAATATTTTTCTTATTTTTTTATTTTCAAAAATCCCCTATTTCCATTAATGGAAATAGGGAAGCTTTAAAAGGAGAAGGATAGGGGTTCATTCGAACCCTAATCCCTCTCCCATCTCTTCCTCTCCTTCCCCCAAAGCTCTCCCTTCTTTCCCTTCGCTCGTTCTCCTCCTTCCCTTCTTTCTCTTCATTTTCCTCTTCTTCTTCTTCTTCCACATTCCTCGCCAGAGTTGCAGGTCTACAACTCCGGCCATCTCCCCTTCTTCCTCTCCCTTCCTTCTCCTCTTTCTTCTCCTTCTCTGTTGCTATTCCTCCATTGCTGCTGCGAGCTCCACTGCTGCTGCGAGCTCCACCGTTGCTGCGAGCTCCACCGCCTGCTCCTTGCATCACCGGCGACCTCAACAGCAACTTCTTCTTCTCCGCCGCCCACCACCATCGTTAACACCAGGGGTCCTCCATTGGAGCCACCACCAACATTGACGCTCCGAGCAGCAGGTAAAAACTCCTCCTTCTTCCCCTCCTTCTTCTTCTTCTCCCCCTTCTTTTTTTTTTTTTTTTTTCTTTCATGCCGGAGTTGCACACCTGCAACTCCGGTCACCTGCGCGCTCCACCACCGCCTCCATCCACCTGTGCGTGCTGCAATCTCTGCCTATAACTCCCCCACCGTTTCATCACCGCCATGTTACCCAGCAAATCATAACCGTGAACGCTCACGGTTTCTCTTTTGCTGGTGCACGGACCAGCAACTCCGACCGGTCGATCTTCAATCTACTCCTTCACCTGCTGGTTCGGGATCCCCTGTTTCCCACCTGCAAGCAGACCAGCAAACACATCCACTTGTTCCTCCACCGTCAAACCAGCAACAAGTTTGCCAATTTCAATCCCTCCGGCGCTCTTCTTCTTCACCGATCGCCTGAACTGTGGTGCGTTCTCCAGCCAGCCACGCCTTTTATCTCCTCCACATCTCTAGCAAACGGTAACACCTGCTCCATCCACCATCTTCCTCACCTTGCTGCACATCTTCAACCCCATTCTCTACCAGCGTTCTAGCTGGACTACAACACGGGGTGGGGCGATCTCCACCTGGTCATTTCCTCACCATCGATTTTCTCAGCCGTTGGTAGCTCCTCCATCAACAGTCTCCTCCAATGCACTTCATGATCTCCACAGCTCATCCACAGATCAGTTTCTCCTCTCCAAACCATAGAAGTGATCACCATCATCTTCCAAGGACAATCTCCATCTTATAGCCATCCAACACAATGAGTGCACCATTACTCTTCAAGGTGGGTAGGTTGAGGATCTCTTCATTACCTCGAGATGTTTCTCTCTCTAAGGTAATCTTCTATATCTCATCTTTCTTACTTTCTCTCTCATCATTTCTCTTTTTAGGTTAGAAACCCTTTCTCTCTCTAGACGTCTCTTTTTCTCTCTCTAAAAGTCTCATCCTCTACCTTTTTCTGTCTCTTCTTCTCTTTCTCTCTTTAGTTTTCTCTCTCTATCTACTTCTCTCTCATTTACAATTTTCTCTCTCTAGTTTCTATAATTCTCTCTCTAGTTTATAATTTAGTTATTTTGGTTTGCTTTTCATTGTAAGAGACATGTTTGATTGAATGAAGTTGATTTGAATAATATTATGTTACATTCTCTGCAAATTTTTGTCATTTCATGTTCTTATTCGCGCTAATCCGACTAATCCCGAGTGCGGATCGACATCCGACACAAGCCACTGTGCAAAATTGCTCTTTCTACAGGTTAAAAGTCTCGGATTAATTAAAAATGTGTTGAAGTTAGGGTTTCCGTAACCAACGACGTGGAAAAATCCTACTTTCAGTTTGCACTATCATGTATACTGTCTTAACTGGATACAGAGAAGGTTCTGTCGTAGTAATCCAATGTTGATGTCGTTCCGAGTTTTATGATCGAAGCAAAAGATAATGAGATCTCTCAACGAATATTGCGGGCATGAAGAATAGTGAGTCATCTTGTGACTCAGGATTAATGTATAACTCTCTGAAATGATTAAAGGCTCGAAAGCTTACTGGGTTAGGTCTCCACAATTCTTCTCACAGGATCTCTAGAATTTCCAAACTTAGAATGACTCTGATGTTGATAGTGTACAATTGTGCCAAATCTGAGTTTTTCTGAGTTTTCAAACCTGCTGTAGTCACGCTTGACTTGACTCAACGCTAACAAAAATTGACATCTTCAATACTGACTTAACGGAGGTTTTTAGCTAATCAAAGTCAGGGTATTTGACACATTTTTGAAATTCTAGAAAACTTTTGGAGAACATCGGAAATCACCCCAAAAATAAGAAAATTTTTTTTTTTTTTTTTTTTTCAAAATGAGAACATGAGTTTTGGTAAATACCCACCCCCAACCAAAATACAGCACCGTCCTCGGTGCTCATGACCGGGACATAAAATGATGAAAAATCAATGAAGATGATACAAAGGTTCAGGGAGGATGTTACCAATTCAGCAGAAACTCGACAGTGTGTGATACCTGATGATCGGAAGAATGAATGTACCTGCATTTTCAAAGATGTAATAACAAATGCATGAGACTCATGTACTTTAGGAATACCGGAATTGCCTTTTCGAAAGCGCTAAGTTTTACGTCTTCAGCCAGACATGACGGGGGTGATAGGCACCCCCGACCAAGTTGGAGCACAGGAGACTGAGTGGATCATCAATCGACATAGACAGGATCGATGAGATCGATCTCAAAAGTCTGAATGAACAATACGTCAAGTTCATGGAACTATTTTAGACGCTGCCCAT
The DNA here is from genome assembly GCA_035048495.1 of Euptelea pleiosperma. Classification (NCBI taxonomy): domain Eukaryota; kingdom Viridiplantae; phylum Streptophyta; class Magnoliopsida; order Ranunculales; family Eupteleaceae; genus Euptelea; species Euptelea pleiosperma. Next base: position 14,280,976 of record CM068542.1, read on the forward strand.
TGACCTGAAAAGAGGAGTGATTCTTGGGATCCTTAATAGTGATTGCCCCAAAGGGTGTGACTGCTGTGACCGTATAAGGACCGGTCCACCTAGATTTCAATTTCCCAGGGAAGAGATGAAGATGGGAATTATAAAGAAGGACCTTCTGTCCTGGATGGAACTCTTTCCTGAGGATGCTCTTGTCATGTATCCACTTCATTTTGGCTTTGTAATTCTTCGACAAGTTGTAGGCATCATTTCTGAGTTCTTCTAACTCATTCATTTGAAGTTTCCACTCCTCCCCTGTGGAGTCTAGGTCGAAGTTGAGCTTCTTAATGGCCCACAGGGCACGATGTTCAATCTCTACCGAAAGATGACAGGGTTTCCCAAAGACCAGACGATAGGGAGACATATTGAGTGGGGTCTTGTAGGCGGTTCTGTATGCCCATAAAGCATCAGTGAGACGAGTAGACCAGTCTTTACGTGTGGTATTGACTGTCTTCTCCAAGATCTGCTTGATCTGACGATTAGAAACCTCCACTTGACCACTAGTCTGCGGATGATAAGCTAGGGCAACCTTGTGGGTTACCCCATACTTTTTCATTAAGTTCTCGAATATCTTATTGCAGAAATGGGTGCCCCCATCACTAATGATGGCCTTAGGGGCACCGAATCTAGCGAAGATGAACTCCTTTAGGAATTTGACCACCACTTTGTGGTCATTGGTCTTGGTGGGAATGGCTTCTATCCATTTGGATACATAGTCTACCGCAAGGAGAATGTACTCAAAACCATAGGAAATGGGAAAGGGGCCCATGAAGTCGATGCCCCAAATGTCAAATATTTCATCGACCTGGATGGGAGTGAGGGGCATCATGTTCCTCTGGGAGATGCGGCCTAGATGCTGGCAATTAGGACAGGTTTTGCAGTAGATATGGGCATCTTTAAATAGTGTAGGCCAGTAGAATCCGCATTGCAGGAATTTTTCTGCAGTTTTCTAAGTATTGAAATGACCACCACAAGGTTGGTCGTGACACGAGGACAAGATATTGAGTTGGTCTGACTCAGGGACACAGAGACGAATGATTTGGTCAGGACAGTATTTATACAAATAAGGGTCATCCCAAGAGTAGTACTTAACTCTTGCTAGGAATTGGCTTTTGTCCTATTTTGACCAGTGTGAAGGCATTTCTTCGGTGACAAGGTAGTTGACAATGTCCGCATACCAAGGATTAACAGAAATGGCGAACAGTTGTTCATCTGGAAAGGTCTCAGGGATGGGCTGGGTGTCGAAGGATGACTCTAAAGTCAGTCTAGACAAGTGATCAGCCACTACATTCTCAGTTCCTTTCTTATCCTTAATCTCGAGGTCGAATTCTTGCAGTAAGAGAATCCATCGAATTAATCGAGGTTTGGTTTCCTTTTTCGACATGAGATAACGAAGGGCTGCATGATCAGTGTACACGACCACCTTAGTGGCTAAGAGGTACTGACGGAATTAACAAGGGCAAAGACTACCGCCAGGAGTTCTTTCTCAGTGGTGGAGTAATTCATTTGGGCAGAGTTAAGAGTTTTGCTCGCGTAGTAGATCACGTGTGACCTTTTGTCAACTCTCTGCCCTAGAACGGCGCCTAATGCGTAGTCAGAAGCATCGCACATTACCTCGAAAGGTAGAGTCCAATCCGGGGGACGGATAATGGGCGCAGTAGTGAGCTCAGATTTGAGACGCTCAAATGCCTTGACACAGTCAGCATTAAAGTCGAAAGGACTATCTTTAGCTAGAAGATGGGACAGAGGTCGAGTGATTTGAGAGAAGTCCTTGATGAATCGCCTATAAAATCCTCCGTGTCCCAAAAAGGACCAGATGTCACGTACGGACTTAGGAATGGGCAAGGTCGAGATGATATCAATTTTAGCTTTGTCGACCTGAATGCCCTGATGGGAAATGACATGTCCCAGAATAATGCCCTTCGTCACCATGAAGTGGCATTTCTCCCAATTGAGGACAAGTTGCTTGTCCTGACAGCGTTGAAGTACAAGCCCTAGATGGTTCAGACAGTCATCAAAGGATGACCCAAAAACTGAGAAGTCGTCCATAAAGACTTCGAGAAATTCTTCCACCATGTCAGAGAATATGCTCATCATACACCTTTGAAAGGTTGCGGGTGCATTGCAGAGGCCAAAGGGCATGCGCTTGTAGGCAAAAGTGCCAAAGGGACAGGTGAAAGTTGTTTTCTCATGATCCTCAGGGGCGATGGGTATTTGATTATACCCTGAGTAACCATCAAGGAAGCAATAATAGGAATGACCTGCTAGTCTCTCCAACATCTGGTCTATGAAGGGTAAAGGAAAATGGTCCTTCCTAGTGTTGGTGTTGAGTCGTCGGTAATCGATGCAGACTCTCCACCCTTTCTTCAGGCGCTGGGTTACCATTTCCTTGTTCTCATTTTCAACAACTGTGAATCCTGCCTTTTTAGGGACGACATGAATAGGACTTACCCATTTGCTATCGGAGATGGGATAAATGATACCCGCATCTAACAGTTTAAGGACCTCGTCCCGGACTACATCCTTCAAGACGGGATTCAACCTCCGCTGGTGTTCTCGAGAGGTTTTGGATTCATCCTCAAGGTAGATGTGATGTTGGCACACCGAGGGGTCTATGCCACGAATATCATCTATAGTCCAACCTATCGCAGATTTGTGCTTGTTGAGCAGCTCGAGAAGTTTTTTACGTTCACTCTCAGACAAAGCGGAAGCAATAATGACAGGGTAGGTTTCCTTAGGACCAAGATAGGCATAGGAAAGATCTGTTGGAAGTGGCTTGAGCTCCAATATTGGAGCAGATGGAGTAGAAATAGGTGTCACAGAAGACACGGATTGAAGAGGTTTGACTTTAGTAGGTAAAGGAAGGATGGGTTCTCTGGCCATGGTTATCAGAGGCTCGAACTCGATGAGTGGAGCGGGGATCTCTATCAGTGGAGCAGTCTCCAAAAGATCATTGAGATCAGAAATAGCTGACTCTGTTGTAAAGTCAGCTCCAAAGTGTTCTAGACACTGCTTAAGAATATCTTCGGTGGAGTCCGGGATTAGACTCTCAACGGCACACATTTCATCGGTCACTTCGCGATCGGCATCTTGTTGCATTAAAAGAAAGATGTTGACCTCAGCTTTGAGGTTACCGAAAGCAATGGACATGTTTCCGTCCCGGCACCAGATGTGTGCGTTCGCGGTGGCAAGGAATGGACGGCCTAAGATGACCGGAATGCGGTTATCCTGACACGGCTCGGTGTCTAGAATGATAAAGTCCACAGGATAATAAAAGTCAGCAACTTTTACTAGGACATCTTCAATGATTCCTCTTTGAATCTTGACGGACTGATCAGCCAATTTCAGGGTGACATTGGTAGGCTTCATATCTTTCAGTCCTAACTGCTGATATACTGAGAATGGTATGAGGTTAACGCTAGCCCCTAAATCTAGCAAGGCAGTGCAGCTAAAGTTGTCTCCAATTTCACATTGGACAGTTGGGCTACCTGGATCCTTGTGTTTGATCACACTATTGCGTTGAATGAACGCGGTAGCTTTTTCGGCCAAGAAGGCAGCTTTGGGTACATGCGTACGCCGCTTAACTGTGCACAAGTCCTTGAGGAATTTGGCATAGGAAGGGATTTGCTTGATAGCAGAAAGGAATGGGATATTGATCTGGACGTCTTTAAAGACATCTAAGATCTCAAAGAATTGCTGATCCCGCTTATCTTGGACAAGTCTGTCCGGGAAGGGAGGCTTTACTCGACAAATGGATTTGTCTTTAGCCTTAGATTTCTGCACAGGGATATCTGATGTTGGTGTAGAGGTAGAGGAAGCAGAGGTAGGATTAGGACTAGTTTCCTCTATGCGAGTGATGGGTGCCAGAGATGGCACTGGCGGTGGTTGGACTCCCATGTCCACAGTTTTTCCAGATCGTAGGGTGGTTACAGCTTGCACCTCCCCTTGACAATTCTCATTCTGGCTCTGAGATTGGGAACCGATCTCATATATAGCTCCTTTGGCATTTCCTTTTGGGTTAGCGATGGGTTGGCTAGGGAAGATGCCTTTAGCTTTCTCAGCTTCCAGGTTGCCTAAGCGTTGCTCTAGACGAAGCATGGATTGCTGTTGCTGTTGCTCTAGGCGTTGCATAGATTGAGTAATGAGTTGAGCTAGAAGGTCCTCAATACCAGGTTTGGGGACCGACTGTTGGGGGGCAGCTAATGGGACCTGAGGCACCAATTCGCGACTCGAGCTCATCGGGGCATTATAGTTATATGCTGGAGAATTAGTTGGGACAATCTGTTGGTTCTGAAAGTTCTGGGGAACTCTTTGCTGATTCTGAAATGTGCTCTGTTGTCCAGAGTACTGACCCTGTTGGAACTGCTGGTTCTGAGTAGATGGGTACTAATTCTGCTGATATTGTCCCTGATTGAATTGCCTATTGGGTTGATTGAACCCAGGAGGATACATACTCGGAGGTTGACGTGGAGGTTGAGCTTGTGGTTGAGTAGACTGAGGCCTCCAAGAGAAGTTAGGGTGGTTTCTCGTGTCCGGATGATAAGATTGACTATACGAGTTTTGAGTGGGTGGTTTGTATGTGCTGAAAGCACAAACTTCTTCCTGAAGAGGATTAGACCATCCTTCATTCAAAGGACAATGCTCAGTAGTATGGGAGGGTTGCAGACAAAGGGTGCAGGATTCCATAAGGCTCTCGTGTCCCACATGCATGACTGGGGTAGATTGTTGAGTAGGTTTTTGTACAGACACAGCCAGTGCTGAGACTGACTTGCTCAACTCTTGAATGACTGATCGAAGCTCAGTATCAGCTGTAGCATCATGTCCCTTGGTTGTCCTTTGGACCGAAGTGGTTCGACTGAACTCTGAGTCAGTCGTCCAATGTTGAGAGTTTTCTCCTAACTCTCCCAAGAATTTGTATGCATCGGTTAGAGTTTGGTGCAGGAATTTTCCTTGGCACATTGACTCTACCATGGTCCGGGACTCATCAGTAAGTCCCTTATAGAAGATGTGGACAAGATTGCCCTTGTCGATGCTATGGTGGGGACACTTAGTCAGGTAGTCTTGGAATCTATCCCATGCTTCAAAAAATTTCTCATCGGACTTCTGTCGAAAGTCCTGGATGAGTTGCTTCATTTGGTTGGTCCGAGTCATGGGGTAGAATTTAGACATGAATTTGCCCACCAACTCTTTCCAACTGCTGATTGAATCAGCGGGTAAGGAGTAGAGCCAATCTGAGGCTCGATCTTTGAGCGAGAATGGGAAAACTCGCAGACGGACATTGTCATCATCGAGGTTCTGATTCTTGAAAAGTAGGATGACATGTTGGAATTCCCGAATATGGGAATATGGGTCTTCTCTTGGGAGACCACGAAAGGTAGGCAACATTTGGATCGTCTGCGGCCTGATCTTAAATTGTACCGCCGTAGTAGGTGGGAGAATAATGCAAGTGGGCGGATTAGCAGAGATAGGGGCGAACGTCTCGATAAGAGGTCGTTCGACTGCCATGACTACAAAGGTAGTAGAACTGGGGGAGGCGGGTGGGGAAAGAGATGGGGAAGAATTCAGTAAAGGATCCACTGTAGGTACGTGATTCTCAGATCGAACCAAGCGTTTGTTCGGACGATTCCAAACGGGCATACGCGAATGAGACAAGCTCTATACTTGGCAAAAAGTTGCCAGAGAGGAACACTATCCTAAATGATGCACACCAAGCACAGATAATCCTATTCTAAGCAATCAGGATATATTTTAGGAATTATCTTTGTTAGTTTTGGGGCTAGAGTAGATTATGACAGTGGGCAGACCACTGGTTTATCTTTTAACCGCCGGACTAACTGTTTTGCACTCAGAGGTTCTCACCAGGCTACTCTCTTCAGAGCGAATCCTTTAGTATTAACTCTAGTTAACAACAAGGCAATCCGAAGCCTAGACAGACGTGCGGCACAATGGTTGACTTAAGTACGTCCCAGACTAACCGGATTGGTCAAGTGTATAAGAAGAGTGTTTCCTCGGGTTAAGCTAGGGTTGATGTGTGTTCCTAGTCCACATGCAACTATTCGCCGAATAGTCCAAGATGCCACGCCGAGCTCAGTGTACTTGAGTAGCAGGGACTTATGGGTGTGTTAGACAACAGGGACCCACGCTCGTGGTCTTATTTCGATTGGATGTTAAGCGGGTTCGCTTTGTATGGATTTTTCCTCGAACACCGGGCTAATTGGCTCTACGTCTTGATTCTTTTTAATTAAATGGAGCCTTGGGATCAAATCAGATGGAATGATGAGGTGGGTGATGAAATCCCACCAGTTTCAATTTGGAGCTGGCTCTGCTCTCTTAGAGTTGATTGATTAACGGCCACGCCACCCAAGTCGAAGAATATTGATGCGAAAGCAAATAAACAAGCGGCAATGATTCACCCAAAATTGCTCTGTATCGCACTCAAGGCGAGGATAGAGACTTACCTCCCGTGGGCCACGCCACGGGGTCTCCTCCGTGGGTTAGAGAGGGGTATCCTAATGGGCTTGGGCTCGACTCCACCTCTTTGAGCTTTCGCTCTCTACCCATGAAATTAAGGTTTTTCCGCGTCGTTGGTTACGGAAACCCTAAAGTTCAACAATATTTGTAATTCTGGTTCACTTTAAATTCTGTAAAAAATGCAGACTTTGCACAGTGGCTCGTGTCGGATATCGTCCGCACTCGGGGTTAGGGCAAAAATAAGAACAAATTAACGAAAATTTTGCTAAAAGTGATGGAAGGGTGAGAATGGTGGAAATCGAGATTAAAAATAATCTTTTTTTTGTGAGACTTTATCAACTAATTGGCATAAATCAAATAGAACGAGAACACAATGAAAAATGATATTTCAACTAAATTTAATAATTCCTCAAGTGTTTACAAAAATTGAATAAATGAAAAGAAATTAAGCTAGAAAGCAGAATTAAAGAGAGGAAAAAGTAGAGAGAGAAAATAAATAGGTAGAGAGAGAAAGTGGGATTTAGATAGGGAAATGGTTGCAACTAGAGAGAGAAACTCAAGAGATCTAAAGAATGAAGAGAGATAAAGAGGAGAGGAAATGAATCAAACCTTGGGCTTACTAATAGAGATTGGTCACGGTCAAATGATGATCATGAGAGTTGTATGTTGCTGTCCAGGTGGCAACTCAATGGTGATACGGGCAGCATTTTCAATGATGCAAGACAACACCAAATTTGTGGAGAATGGTGTTGTACCTTACCAATGATAACGAGAGCCTATTTTTGAAAGTAGGATTTTTCCGCGTCGTTGGTTACGGAAATCCTAGATCTCAACAATATTTGTAATTATCCGATTCTTTTTCACTCAAATCCTGCAAAAATCACAGGGTTGTACAGTGGCTCGTGTCGGATGTCGATCCGCACTCGGGTTTAGTTTGCGTAATTCAACGACATGAAATGACGGATTTTTATCAAGAAAACATGGAGGGGTGAGAATGGTGATGGATTTAAAACATTCTTAGTGATTTTTAGAGAGAGAAATTACCACAAACAATCAGAAACACAAAAGTAAACTAAGAATAAGAATTGAGCACAATATTGCAAAATCAAACTAAATTTTATTCGAATCAAATGTTGAGATACAAACTTCTAATAAAAAGATAATAAAATGACAATTCTATAAAGCATAAAGAAAAATAGAGATGGAGACCTAGAGAAAGAAAGTAGAGAGAAGTGAAACCTAGAGAAAGAAAGGGAGGTTTTAGAGAGAGAAACAACTTGGGAGACTTAGAGAGAGATTGATGAGAGAATGAGGAGAGAGAAAGTGAAGATGGAAAATTACCTGGATTCGGAACTCACCAATGGTGAAGATGGACAGAGATGATGTCTGGCCATGATGCGGAAGCCGGTCACGTGGTGGGGAAGCATGACAGCATGGTGGTGTTTCCACGTGGTGCTACAATGCTTGGGCATTGGCTGGAGACGCACCGTTCAAGGGAGGAGATGGGGTAGAGAACCCGTGAGCAACAACTGCTGTTGCAACGGTTGGTGTGGAGAGGATGAAGAAAAAGAAGGGGCAGCACGGTGGTGTGAAGGAATGGTGGCTTGGTGTGCACACATACAAACCAGCAAGCCAAGAGAGAGGGACGTGTAAGGGTGATGGTGGTTGTGGTGCTGAGTTGCAGGTTGGTGGAGGAGTTGCAGACGTTGTGAACTGGGTGGGACTGTGATGTTTGATGAAACCGGTGATGGCAGCAACGTGGTTGAGGCGGAGTGGTGCTGTGATGTTGATGAAAACGGTGATGGCAGCAAAGTGGTTGAGGCGGAGTGGCTGTCTGAACGTGCAACCGACAAGGAGGGAGAGAAACAGCAACAGCAGCAGGGGTGGAGGCGTTTGGGACGAGAGATGGCCGGAGTTGCAGACCTGCAACTCCGGTCAAAAAAAACGAAGAAGACGATCTCCTTCTTTGGACGGTTGTGAGGCTGGGCTGCTGGCTGTTGAACACGGTGGTTGCAGGCGGAGGTGTGCACGGTGGTGTGTGCTAGCGAGAGGAGGAAGAGGTATGTGATCAGCACAGTTGGCCGGAATTAATGGAGGTTGCCGGAGTTGCAACCTGCAACTCCGGTGATCTTGAAAAAAAATTTTTTTTTTTTTTTTTTTTTTGGTTTTGTGTGAAGGATGGCTAGGTGAGTGAATAGAGAAAGGGAGAGGAGATAAAGGAGAGGAAGGCTTACCTTTTAGAGGCGCACCAGGGAGGAGAAACGGTGCTGTCTTGTTTTTTTTTTTTTTTTTTTTTTTCTCTTTTCTTTTTTTTTTTTGGGCGGTGTGGAGGAGATAAAGAGAGGGAGGTTGCAGGGGTGTTTGCAACCTTGAAGATGTTGCTGTTGCTGCTGGTGAAGTGGCACGTGAAGGGGAGGTGGAGGCGCTGGAGTGTTGGGTGAGGAAGAAGGAGAAAATGTGATGGGATGAGGGTGTAACGGCTGGGGTTTTGATCAACACGTGGTAGAGATCGAGGGAGCGGCTAGGGTTTTTTTTTTTTTTTTGGGAAGAGATAAGGAATAGGAGAGGATCGATTCCGGAACTTCCAAAACGTGGAGAGAGGATCCTTTATAAAGGAACCGTGGGTTTCTATCTTTGAAATCCACGGTTTCTAAAAATTTTTTTTTTTTTTTTTTTTTAAAACTTCTCCTCCCTCCTTCCAATGAGGTGAGGACGTGTGTAAGAGATATTACACTTCAACGTCCCTCACTCTCTCTCCATAAAAATAGAAACTATCCCCCCCTATTTCTTAGAAAATTTCCTTATTTTGTAAATTAGTTTGACTTTCCAAAAATTTCTTTTTATTTCTTTTAAAAAAATCTTCTCCTAAAAATCTTCCATTGAAAATCTTCCCCTGGTCACTAACGTTGATCAATACCTAGGTTCCTCATAGCCCTTCCGATGAAGGGGATGATGGATTGAAAGTATGGACGTCATGCGGATGATAGGACTAGTGACGTTCGACCAAGGTGATGATGGGGATCGAATGGATGATCTACTGGCGATCAGACGGTAGACGAGGATGGCCATAATAGGATGGATCATTGGACAGTGGCGATCAGCCAAGGTAGGCCTTAGGATCGCGTGATTGCGAAGGGAGAGATGATTGGATGATTGATAGTAGAGAGATAATGAGGATTTAGAGAGAGGAGAGAGAAAATATTACAAAAATAAAAAGAAAAATGCTAGCAGAGGATTTTGAACCCTGATCTCTGACTTGGTCTTCTGCATGCTTTACCAACTGAGCTAGTCCTCAACTTGTGTTAGTTGATAAGCTTTAATTTCCTTAGTCTCTTCTTTGAGGGCTTGTCTCTCCTTCTCCCTTTGTCGTCTCTCGACTCTTTTGCTCTCTCTCTCTCTGGCTCTTCTTCTCTCTTTGGCCTACATCTTCTTGTCCAAGTCCACTGGCTCTTTATGCTTTGATTAAAGGCATTGTAGGTTGATTTTGGGCCCACAATTCTCGAAAATCGTCCCATCGGGGTGTCCTGTGACAGAAGAAGCGCGTAATCAAAACGGCTTAATATTTAGACTTCCGAAAATGTGTTTAATGCATGCAAATATACCATTTCGTCCAGAAAAGTGTGTTTTACGCAATGAGATAGACTCTTACGTAGAAAAGTGGATAATTAGAGCAGTTTTACGTAGGAGAGTGCGATAACGCTAACAGGATAAGTGCTTAAAATAAGCACTTTTGAGCGAATATCAATTTTCCCGAAGTGGTGCTGGTTTGGCCAGTAGATATGGTGACCTGGCTTGCTGGTATGCAATGGAGGACCTCAGCCAACTAGGTGGTGTGGTTCGGCCAAGGTAAGGTGGAGATTTCACTGGAGAGGTTGGTGATCAACAAAGATGGTGGTTGCTGTCCTTTAGTTGCAGGCAAAGAGGAGGTGGCCAACAAGTTAGAGGAAGACACCAACTGTGTGCTGTACTGTAGATGGAGGGAGAGAACTGGTTGTCAAACGGTGTTGCAGGCGTGCAACACCACTGAGCAGCAGGTTTTCTTTGTGAAAGATGGATGGATGAGGCGGTCCAAGGACTGCAAGGAAGTACAGTCTGCGAGAGAAGAGGTTGCTGGTGCATGAATGAGGAGAGGGTGAGGTGATAACAGTGATGACTGTTGATGGCAAGGTGGTTTGGTGGTTCTTGCAGTGGTTGTGAAGGTGGAGGAGACGTTGCTGGTGCACTAGAGGAGCTCACGGCCAGCAAGCCATGATTAAAGAGGCGGAGCAGGGAGGAGAAACGGGGCGTGGAACAAGGGAGTAAGGATCACCTACGATGGAGTAGCAGGTGAGAACGTGGGTAGAAAACCCAACCGGAGGTGCAAAAGTACTGCACGGTGGAGGTTGGGATGAAGAGGGAGAGAAGAAGAGGAGGATTATGGAAGAGGGAAAGGGGATTTACTGGTGACTGTTGGAGGTCCAGCAAGGTTGAGGCAGAGCTTTTCGAACTGTTGGAGATGGGAGAGAAGACGCACGGACGGAGAGAGCAGTGGCGCTAACAACAGAAAACTAGTCCGTGGGTGGAGTGGTTTGGATTGCGACTTGCAGAATTGCAAGTTCGAACGGTGGTTGAGAGGGATCCCGACCGGAGCGGTGCTGTTGCAGGTGTGCAACAACAGGGGGTTTAAGGAGATGATTGCAAACGGTGGTGGTGGTGGCCGGAAGTTGCAGGTGGCAACTCCGGCTAGCAGAAAGTTGAAGACGAAGAAGAAGAAAAAGGAGGAGGAGGGGAAGAAGAAGAAGAAGAAGAAGGTGGAAGGCTCACGGTGGTGGCTGGAGTGTGGTTCAAGCAGCAAGGGTAGGCAGCAAAGAATGGTGTTGGAGTTGCTGGTAGATGGAGTGCAGATTCCGGCGAGCTTCTCGCCGAAATCAATGGTGGCTAGTTGGAGAATGCTTCAAAGAGAAGGTAGGGGGTGGCTGGTGATGCTCCAAGTGAATGGAGGGGCTGGAAGGTGGTACACAGGCTACAAGGTGTTGAATAACAACCTTGAGGATGATTCCACGTATGTGCAGGTTGCACAACAATGGAGGAGAAGGTAGGTGCGTGGTGGAGAAGATAGAAGAAGACGAAGGAATTTTAGAAGGGGGAGGGAACCAAACTTCTAAGGGAACCGTGGGTTCCTCTTATAGTTTTTAGGAGAGGAGTAGTGACTAGGAGAGAGAATTGTGGAATTAGTTGGAGAGGTTGAGGGAGAATTGGTCTTGTGAAGACCATTTCTCTCTCAAGCAAAGGTGGTGTGGGCTTTTAAGGAATGGGCTTTGGGCCATGAGGTTATTGGGTATGGGTCATGGGCATGGGCATGGGCTCAAGGATAAGCGCCCCTAATGGGCCAAATGGATATGGGCCTCTTGTAAGGCCATGGGTTAGGGTGCGTTTGGCCGGTAGGAGAAAAAGTGGTAAATGAGCCCAAAACACCATGGGCTCTAGGACGGGTTACAAGGCCGTGGGCTTCCAATTTGCTTGTGGGCCACTTGGCCATGGGGGCTGTTAGATGATGGAACTATGATAATTGGATGAGATGAGGTGGTGGTTTGACTCGGTCCACAATTGGCGGACCGTAGGATCTGGAGAGATCCAACGGTCAGATGAATGATCTAACGGTCGAATTGAAGATCTAACGGTAGAAGAACTATGAGAGATGGAATAAAGCTAAAAGAGAGAAGATATAAGGTTAGATGATGGAGATCGGAGGGTTATGATGATCGATCTAAGGATCAGATGGTGAGATATAAGCAATTCGATCATGAAGAGGGGGATCGGATGGTAGATCTGGGGATCTAATGGTACGATGAGATGATCTACAGGTTAGATATTAGAGTCTAGAGAGATGGAGAGAGAATTAGGAGAGAGGAGAGAGAAAATAATACAAAATAATGGCAAAAGAGCTGGCGGAGGGTCATGAACCCTGATCTTCAATGTAATCTTCCGTCGGCTTTACCAATTACGTAAGCCGTCATTTTATGTCATTTGGTGCGGCTTTGAATCACTTTAGCTCGTCTCTTGGTTCTTTATCTGGCTCTACGATCCTCTGACTTGACCCGTTCTTGGCCGGTATCTTCTTGTCATAGCTTGTTGACTCCTTAGGCTTTGATATTAGACTTCTATGGTTGATCATGGGCCCGCAAGTCTCGAAAATCGCCCGATCAGGTTTCCTGCGAGAGAAAAGCACGTAATGAGACTTAATCAAAACGACTTTATATCTAGACTATCCGAAATGCGTATATTTCATGCAAATAGTCAATTTTCGTTTAAAGATTGCGCTCTACGCATTGGAAGAAACTCTTACGTGAAAAAGTCGATGAAAAGACAAGTTTTGCGTAGGAGAATGCGACATCGCTATAAGGATAATGGCTTAAAATAAGCACTTTTGAGCGAATATCAACCCACACTGGATCGTGTTCCTGCAGAAACAGTTAGATCGCACGGTCTAGGTATGTGGGATTCTATTTGGAAGATCCTTGCCTTTTTAGGGTTCACTGAACAAGCACTAGATTTAGGCAAGTTTTTGAATTAGTTTCCAAAGTCGAGATGGGTTAAAATTTAGGAATTCCCAGATTGGAAAATACCTAGATTGGAAAGTTTCCCGAACGGTAGAGATCTTCCAAGAGAGATTTGATTGCGAGATCCCTTATAATTTTGGGAAATTTCCCAAAATTGAAATTCTGCTAGATTTGGGATGTTTCCTTTTTGCAGACTTTTCCAAATTCGGAAGATTTCTAAAGATAGAAATTCTTCTAAAGAGGAAACTTCTAAGAGGGGAAACCCTAATTAAGCATAGTTTCAAGATTTTGGAATCTTTCCAAAAATCGCAAATCCTTGATTGGTGATTTCTAAAAATCTGCAGAATATAAAACCCTAATTTTTTTTTTAATTTTGATTTTTTTAATTTTTTTTTTTTTGGTAATTTCCACTTAATCTAGGGTTTCTAAAAAACCCTAGAACAAGATCTAGCAGTTATATGGAAAGCAGTAAAATTCCTAAATTATTACAAATTGCACTCGGCCTTCCAAGGCATTAAAATAGTAATTTAAAAACTGCTAAAAATCAACAAAAACAAAAAAATAGAAAGTTTCCCAAAAAGGTCGGGCTGGCCAAATTGAGCAGCTTTTCGCTTCAGCAACTTTCCAATTCCGTCTTTACGTCCTTTTTCGCACTCCCGTCAACCCGAGCAGTAGCGGCGCCATTTGAAAGTAGGATTTTTCCGCGTCGTTGGTTACGGAAACCCTAAAATCAACGAGATTTGTAATTTTGATCCGATTTCCTAGAAAATTTTAGATATTGTATAGGGATTCGTGTCGGATGTCGATCCGCACTCGGGGTTAGTTTGCGCAACTCAACACATAAAATGACGGATTTTCTTCACAGAAATTGATGGAAATGATGACAGAAGAAGAGTGATGAGGTTGGGATTCAAAACATGATGTTTGATTTTGAAGATTGAATATTAATCACTGGGATTGCTAAACAAATAAATTTAAAATTACTATTCATGATAATGAACTCACAAACACGAACTTGAATGGAAACTACTTTTATTAAATCATCAAAAGCTGTTTACACTGATAATAAAAGAAAATAAACACAAGTAAACTATCCTAGAGGTAAAACAAGAGGATGCTAGAGAGAAAGAGAGAGCTAGAGAGAGAAAGAGAGAGCTAGAGAGAGAAAGTGAGAAAAGGCCTAGAGAGAGGAAGAGAGTAAGAAGATCTAGAGAGAGAAAATTAGATCCTCACCTTTGAACACTTACCGGAGATAGTGTGAGTGATTGCAGCCCTTGAAGGAAACTAGCATGAAGTGGCGGTCCAAGTGAATGATCGGCCAAGTGGAGTTGGTGGCTCGATGACAACCTCAAGGAGGAGGATAGTCCCTTCCTTCTTTGTGAAGAACATGGTGGTGCGTGGTGGTGATAGATGGTGGTGGCAGCAGGCTGCAATGGTGGATGGGGATCCAACGGTTATGGATGACCAACCCCCTGCCCTTCTCTTCTTTTCCTTTCTTTTCTTTTTTTTTATTTTTATTTTTTATGATAGAAGAGGGGGCGGTAAAGGCTGCAGCTACAGGAGTTGGAGGTGAGAGCAGACCGGCAGCGTGGAGGAGAATGAGGCGGCAGTAGTAGCAACAGCAAGGAGGAGACAAACTGGTACGTTTGCTGGTTATGTGGGGTCGTGATGGACAGGGCAGCAGCGATTTGGTGCAGCAGCACCTTGAAGTAGAGGACGTTGGCAGCAGCAGGAACAAGTGAGGATCCTCCTCCTCCTTTCTTCCTTCTTCTCTCTTCTTCTTTTTTTTTTTCTGTTTTTCTTTAGCTCTTTTTTTTGTGTTTTGATTTTCTGGTTTTTTTTTTTTTTTTTTTTATGAGATAACGGTGGCTGTTGCAAGAACAGCCACCGAATCTGCTCAAAGAAGGTGGGCTGCGGCTCCAATGGTGGGAATGTGATGGAGCACGAGCTTGCTGTTCTTTGTGGTTGGCAGCGCTTCAGCAGACACGGAGATGATCGTGAGCGCAGTGATGGTGATCAGCTGAAGCAAGTGGAAGGAGGCTCGCCTGGAGGAGCTGTTTGTGATGGAGGCGACCCAAGAGATGGTGGCTGCTCTTGTCAGTCGTGATGACCAGTGGGTAAGGCGGTGGCGCAGCACCGTGAGTGAGGAAATCCAAAAGAGAGGGGCGTTCCCTTTTGTTTTTAGACAAGGGGGCGGCAAGGTTTGAAAACGTGGAGTGCAAGATCGTGGGAAGGAGATGATGATGGAAATAGGTCAGAACGTGGAGGAGATGGCTGCTGTGGCAGCAAGCGATGGAAGAAGAGGACGCTGGTTGTGTGGGGCGTTAATGGTAGGGGACGGCTGGTAATGGGAGAGGACGTGGATGGGTTGTAGCGTGAAAGAGAAAAAGAGGAGAAAGATGGTGGATGGGGGCGGTAAGGTTTTTTTTTCAGAAAAAGTGGAGGAGAGGAAAAATGTGGGGAGAAAAGAAGAAGCCAAAACGGCTAGGGTTTCCTCTTCTTATATGCTGGACGTGGGAGGTTCTCCCACTCAATCCCCACCGTCCATAGTATATTCCTTTCACCCCTCTTTCTTCAAACGAATCCTCCATTCCTTAAAATATTTTGCAAAAATTCCCTTTGTAACCTTCCACATGCTTAGAAATTTCCCTTGTCTAGGTGCCACCTCATGCCTTTCCAAAATAAAATCTCCACTTTCCTTCTTGATCAACACCAATACCACCCCTGCCAAAACCACTTTTAGCAAGTGTTCGGTTTTTCCAAAACTATACCATATATCCCAAATGAGCCTCCAAGCTATGTGGGTCCACCTTCCATATTTAGATCTAGCAATCTTTCAATATTAATGGCCTATCTTTCGTTGCCACCTCATGGCCACATCATGGCCCACCATGATCCAACTTGTTGTGATCTAACCCTTGATCTGACTTTTATCCCATTGTCATGGCCTATGTGTTGGTGGTCCATCAATTTCAATTAATGGTCCATCTATTGGAAATCATCTTATGTACCCATCTATGTCTTGATCCAACATTGTGGTCTGTTAACCAGTCTTTATGTCGTGGCCCACACCCGGGCCCGCTTAAAATCAAGATCAAAATTGTCCGATTAGTGCTTCACGTAAGAATCTCTTCTCGTGCTGCCCTTCAAGATTTCTCATTCTCTTGCCTTCAAAGTCGCTAGGTTCATTTGCTCTCTGAAATGTTCAACTTCTCTGCTTTCTTCATTGGCCTAGTTCGATGGTCAAGTTGATCACCCTTAGATTGATTGTAAGGTTAACATAGGCATTTGTGATTGATCGTGGGTCCATCAGTCTCGAGAATCATCTGATCGGGTTTCCTGCAATAGTGAAAACGCGTAATGAGTCTCAATCATAACGTCTTCATACCTAGACTTTCGAAAATGTGTTTAATGCATGCAAATATACCATTTTGTCCAGAAAAGTGTGTTCTGCGCCATGAAATAGACTCTTACGTAAAAAAAAATAGAAAATAGAGTATTTTAACGTAGGAGACTGCAATAACGCTAAAGGGATAATTGCTTAAAATAAGCACTTTTGAGCGAATATCACACAGCTTTTCCACCATTAGATCCTCCATCGGACCCATTAGATCATCCATCGGACCGTTGGATCTCTTCAGATCTAACAGTTTGCCAATATCGGGTCCGACTCCCTCATCACGCATTATCTTAGTGACCCATTGGTTCACCTATCCTTAGGTCCATTGTCTTGTTAGCCCATTGGCCGACATGTGGCATGTTCAATAATGGCCCACTCACATAAAGCCCATGGCCCCTTCTCAAATCTAATGGCTCTAATGCCCATTTCATTTATTCACTATAATGGGCCAAAGATTGGACCTCTAAGATCATGGGCTGAAAAATGGGCCAAATGTTGCAAATATAAGTACACAGTGGTGTGGTGGAAGAGAAATATTCCACGCTTCTCACTCCATGTTCCTCCCATGGGAGAAGAGGTCAACCTTGACCTCTTCTCACTAACCTCTCTCCTCTCAACCCACGTGGATCCCTCTAATCCTACAACTAACTCCCCTACTTCTCTAACAACACCAACTCTCTCCCTTTCCTAGATCTCTCTAACCCATCGCATTATCCCATCTCTCTCTCTCTCTCGGTTGTTCTTTGGGTATAACAAAGCCGGCCAAACCGAGCTCTTCCTTGATGGCAGCATCACATTCACCGTGTGAGTGCTCTGCCCAGCACCTCTATCTCCAGGCGGTATGCAGACCTGCAAGCCAAGTTCATCTCGTTCATGGCTGCCCTCGTTCTGTGTACACCGTCCTCTCCTTCACCACAGCCCAACACCACCACTCCGTGCTCCTCCTTCTCTTCCATCTTCATTCACGGCCTGCAACCATTGCAGGTCGTTAACCCATTCCTCCACCAGCAGGGCCTGCATCTCTCACCTTGGAGATCAGATCTCCATCACAACGGCCTGAGCGTTGATCTTATCCTCCATTCAGCAACCACCACCTTCCACGGTGGTGCTCTCAATGCTTGCAACTGTACGCTCTTGCTGGTGCATCTCTATTTCGTCCATCCACTTCCCAAGCCTGTGCAAACGACTGCAAATCACCTTAGCCAGTTTCAGCAACGCTGCTGCCCCTCTTGTCTGCAACACCGATGGGTGTTCACAACGGGAACACCAACCTGCTGGTGTGCTCCTCCAACTTCTTCCACCTCTCTCCACCACCGTAGGTTTCTGGTTTGGATCGAGAGGCTGTGAAGGCTCATTCCAGCCAACGATCTCCCACTGTTTGCAGCAACCTTTCCTCCACGATCTTCTTCTTCTTGTTCTTCTTCTTCTCCATTTTCTCCTCACCGGAGTTGCAGACTCACAACTCCGGCCGGCCATCTCCTCCTTCCTCCTCCTTTCTTCCACCATGCATAGCAACCATTCACAGACTGCAAGCTTGCAGTCCGTGCTATCCTTGTTCGAAAACTACGACCTCCCATCACCGTATGCAACTGAGTTGCAGGCTGTTCAGTTTCCTCCACTAGCAGGAACCAGCACCACACCACCACCGTTTTTCACGTCTGTTCACGCCTCCTGCTGGTGCTTTCATCTTCTTCCACCGGTGGTGTACCCCCTTGCATACCGCAGCCTCAAATCTGCTGGTGCATGTGAGCCCCACAGCCACCTTCTTCCACCACGCTTGCAACTAAGTACAGGCCGTTCAGGTTCTCTCTTCAACACCTTCACCTGTGCACCACGTGCCTCACAGATCCACCAGGCCATGAGTCCACCTCTAGAAACCAGCAACCTTGTTGGACCTACAGACATGCACGTCATCTCCACCAATTCACGTCCACCTTCTCCTTTTCCTTGCAACAGCAAGCACTTGCAGTCTGCAACCTGCTGCACCCAACACTCCTGGGCTCTTCCATTGTGCACACATGCACAACAAGGCCGGCCAGCAACATGCGTGCACCACACTATGCCATTGATCTCCTTGCTGCATGTGTATTGGTGCACTGGCCAGCAACATCCTCTTCATCTTCCGAGGCACACCATCACATGTGAACCACCAATGCAACCATCATGGTCATCCATTTGGCCAGTATCACGACCTCTTCATGGTGCACCACATGTGCAATCCACGTGGCCATCAATCCTTGGGCCGATCGAACTTGCCATGGTAAGTGCGTACAAGGTAATCTTCTTCCTTCCTCACTTTCTCTCTCTTCTTCTACTTTCTCTCTCTAGATCTCCTCTCTAAATAACATGGAAGGGACGTGACATCCCTAATTCCATGTTCTCTCACTTTCTCTCTCTAGGATTTCTCTTCTCTCTCTAAAAATCTTAGTTTCTCTCTCTACATTGCACTTTCTCTCTCTAGATGACATGGAAGGGACGTGACATCCCTAATCCCATGTTCTCTCTCTAGAGTAAGATTTCTCTCTCTAAGTCTATTTTCTCTCTCTAGATCCTCTCACTACATTCTCAGGCCGATCGCCTATTCACTTGGTCGACTCCTTTCGGCGAGTGAAAAAGTGAGCTTTTTAGGGCACATTATAGTACATTAGCCAGTTCACATCTACCTTGTCGGCCGGTAAGAGTCGATGTGGATTCCATGATTGAGCAGCATTCCATGAAATTTGGACGATCCTCTTCTTGATCGGTAGCGCCCTTAGCTCCAAAGGTCATGGGATGCCTCTCTGTCAAAACCCTTCTCCACGATTGAAGCATTCATCGAAGTCTTGGACGATCCTCTTCTTGATCGGTAGCGCCCTTAGCTCCGAGATTTCAATGGGCGTTTCTTTCCCTTACCTCTTCATCTCTCTACCCTTTACATGCTTTCTTTATTTCTGTTATTTTGATTTATGTACGCACTCTTCGATGATTAATGAAATTTGATTTTTGATATTTTGGTGTTCTGAATCTCAAATGAATGATGTTTTTAAATCGACTCGCCCTTCTATCTCTTCACCATTCTCATTTCTCTTTGTATATTATTTGTCAGTTTTAATTCCTTTTTGTGCTAACTCACACCGAGTGCGGATCGACATCCGACACGTACTGCTATACAAGTTACATTTTGCAGATAATCGGATTTTACAAATATTGTTGAAGTTAGGGTTTCCGAATTGACGACACGGAAAAAAACCTTCTATCAAATGGCGCCGTTGCCGCTCGGTGTACAGGAACGCATAAAGGAATAAAGACGACGAGAACCCTACTTTCAAATGGCGCCGTTGCCGGTCGGTGTACAAGAATGCATAAAGGAATAAAGACGACGAAAATGGAAAGATCCAGATATTTGGAAACTTTCTATTTGTAGATTTTTAGTATTATTTTATTATGCCTCGGAAGGCCGGGTGCAAAGTTGTAATCGGACACCTTGATTATTACCATATCTAGATGTGTGTTCGAGGGTTTTAGAAACCCTTGATTGAGTGCCTAACTCACAAAAAATTAAAAAATTGAAAATGCTAGTTTCCATTTCTGCACATTTTAGGATATTCGCATATGGGAAGATTGCATTTTTGGATGCTTTCCAAATCGGGAAGTTTCCTTCTTTGCAAGGTTTCCATTCTTGGGAAATTTCATTGGAATCGAGCTTATTTGGAAAATTTTCGAATTGGACGAAATTCACTTAGAAATTCTTATTTTTAGAGGATTTCTAGATGTGGAAGGTCCCCTTTTTGGAAGGTTTCCAACACGGGAAGAAACCCTAATTTTAGCAAGTTTTCAGATTTAGGAAACTACTAATTTTAGAGAATTTTCCTAACTTGGAGAAACAATAAATTGGAAAGGTCTATTAGGGGGTTGATAGTTGTTTAGTCAACTCTCATAAATAGTAACTTTCCATTTTACTTTGCCTTATTGATTGATTGATTGCTTACCCACACAAGGCAGGGGCATTCCAAAAAAATATTCCCACACCCTAGACCCATATCGTATACTAATTCGTATGCAGGATTGCGATTCTAAATGTGGGTAGGGAGCGAAAGCTCACTACAAAGGAATCGGGCCCAAGCCCATGAAGATACCCCTCCCTACCCCGAAGAGGCGACCCCGTGGCGTGGCCCATGGGAGGTAAGTCCCTTCCCTCGCCTTGAGTGCGATACTGTGCAATTGGGTGCATTATAATGCCGCATGTCTATTTGCTTTTTGCATACACTTATTCGCCCTGCGTGGATGTGGCTGCTAATTAATGAACCCTAATTGAGCAGACCCAGCTCTAACTTGAAACTGGTGGGATTTCATCACCCACCTCATCATTCCAGCTGATTTTGATCCCCAAGATCCACTCTAATAAAAAGAATCAAGAGCTAGAGCCAAAATAGATCGGTGTTCTATGACACCCCTTCACGTAGTCTTTCCATCCATCCTAGGTCGAATAAGTCCACGAGCGCGGGTCCCTGTTGTCTAACACACCCAAAGGTCCCTACTACTCAAGTATACCGAGTTCACCAGTGGCTTCCCTGGTTCTTTGTTGATCTGCTTATTTGTTGGGTTAGGAACACAAACCAACCCTAGCTTATACTAATGGAACACTCATCTCCATTGCTTGACAAATCCGGTTAGTCTGGGGCGTACTTAAGTCAGCCGATGTGCCGCACGTCTGTCTAGGCTTGGGATTATCTTGCGATCAATTTGAGTTAGTACTGAAGCATTTGCTTTGAAGAGTGTATCCTAGCGAGAACCCAAGAGCGACAAAGTTAGTCCGGCAGTTAACAAGATAAACCAGTGGTCCGCCCACTGTCATAATCTACAATATCCTACAAACTAACAAGATAAATCCTCAAAACTTATACTGATTTGTTTTAGATATAGGATTATCTTGCTTGCTCTATGTGCATCATTTAGGATCAATACTCCAGTGTCTCCTTTTAATCGATTCTAAGGCTTATTTTTATAGTTTCAAAAGCCACATCGTTTGACTCGATCTGTGAGTCTTTCGATCTTCAACACCATAATCTTGGATAGGGGTGCTTACTGTAAACCCCACTGGAGTCTACTCCACAAAATCCATCCCCGATACACATTGTGTCTTCGACTCTGCTAACCATGGTCAGAGAATCCCTTTGCTAGGTCTCTTACTGATGAGAGAACCGCTACTGCAATCCCATACCCGCTCATCTTTCAGAGTTTGAGGCTCTGTTAACCACGGTCAGAGAAACCTCTCAATCTCTTCTGAGAAAGAACCTACTTGTACTACTGCTGGGTTTGGTTAGCTCAAATGGAAGCGTTATTGCTCCAACTGATGAGCTGGATGACTGATGATTCACTCAGTCTCCCTGTGCTTCAACTTGGTTGGGGGTGCTTATCACTCCCGTTGTGTCTGGCTGAAGACGTAAAACTTAGCGCTTTCGGAAAGGCAATTCCGGTATTCGTAGTTACATGAGTCGCATGCATATTTGCTATATCTATCTTTCATGCAGGTACCTTCAATACAGAAATCATCTGGTACTAGACAGTATTCATTTGATGCCCCATTGGTAACATCCTCCCTAAACTCCTTGCATTTTTACCGATATTTCAACATTTTTTGGTCCTGGTTATAAGCACCGAGGACGGTGCTATATTTTGGTTGGGGGTGGGTATTTACCAAAACTCATGTTTTCATTTTGATAAAATTCCAAAAAAATAATAAAATATATATAAAAAATAAATAAAAAAAAAAAATATTAAAAAAATATATATATATATATATAAAAAACCATTGTATTTTTGGGTGTTTTCCGATGATTTTCAATATTTTCTAGAACTTCCAAAATGTGTCAAATACCCTGACTTTTATTAGTTAGAAATATCCGTGAAATCATTTTATAAAGGATGACATTTTCCGTGTTACATGCTAGCTTTGAGTCAAGTCAAGCGTGACTACAACAGATTTGAAAACTTAGAAAAACTCAGATTTTGCACAAATTGTACACATTCATCATCAGAGTCATCCTAAGTTTAGAATCTCTAAAGATCCTAGAAGAATATTTGTGGAGACCTAACCCAGTGCGCTTTCGAGCCTTTCATCATTTCAGAGGGTTATACTACAATTCTGAGTCACAAGATGACTCACTATTTCTTCATGTCCGTAATATTTCGTTGAGAGATCTCATTATCCTTTGTATTGATCATGGAACTCGGAACGACATCAAAATTAGATTATTACGACAGAACCTTTTTTATATCTATTCAAAACATGTTACATGAGAGTGCAAACCCTAGAAAATGATTTAGGCCATTTTTTTTAACCTTTCAGCCTTTTTAGTTTACCTTAAATCTCTACCGTTTGAAACCCTTCTGAGCCTTTATAAAAAGCCTTTCCTTGTTAAGCCCATTAACCTATAACCAAATCCAGTTACGAAGTATGACTCGCGACCCTACTTCTGAGAAGGATAGAGAAATGATTGATATGGGTATACTATGAAAAGAAAAGTCAAGAAAAATCAAAGAAAAGGAAAGTGGTTCAAGATGAAAAGAAAATATGAAAAGAAAGTATAGAAAGAGCTGAAGATGAAAATGAGCAGTCTCAAAAATATCGAGAAAAATAGAAAAATACAAAAGAAGGGAAAGAAACAGATAATGGTGCTATACCCGCAGGAAAGATGCAAGAAAATTGAGATATCCTCTCAGAAGCTTTGAAATCCTGTATCCCCTTATTTTTCTACACCTGACCTAAGCCTCATTACAACCTATGAAAGTCCTACTTGATTCTAGGATAGCACAATCATTAATGTAGAGAATGGAGAAAGAGAAGTTATAGAGTTTGATCTAACGTTCCCAAGTGAAATGATATTCCTATCATGAGATCTTCTTCTGTTAAAAATGTCCTTCCTTCAAACAAAACATATGTGAGATATTTTTTTTTATCAATATGTCTCCTCACATATAAATTGAGAGAAAGAAATAAAACCACTGACGAGTGATCATTTCTGAGTGTTTTACAAGTGAGATTTGAGGTCAAGGCATACAATCTCTTAGGTGATTTGGAACTCTTCACTGTCGGATGATGATAATGTTGACCACACACACACGTCGAGTCTGACTATTCTAGGTCATGATTATCAGTCTGTAGTCTTGTCAAAACTTCATGACTATCTGCTAGCTTGTAACTGTTTTTGCATCCATATGATAATTTGACGAACGGTGTTTTCCCTGAGCTAATTTGAAAAAGTGTGCAGCATGTGCAGAGCCCTTTTAAGCTCATTTATTTCGCACTAATTGCCAAGGATTGGCAATATGCTGGTTGGCGGTTGTGATATTCGCTTAAAAGTGCTTATTTTAAGCCATTATACTTTAGCGTTATCACACTCTCCTATGTTAAACTTCCCTATTTATACACTTTTTGATATTCGCTCAAAAGTGCTTATTTTAAGCAATTATCCTGTTAGCGTTATTGCATTCTCCCACATTAAAATACTCTATTTATCTACTTTTCTACGTAAGAGTCTCTTTTGTTGCGTAGAACACACTTTTCTGGACGAAATGGTATATTTGCATGCATTAAAAACATTTTCGAAAGTCTAGACATGAAGTCATTCTGATAGAGTCTCATTACGCGCTTCTTCTGTCGCAGGAAACCCCGATGGGACGATTCTCGAGACTTGTGGGCCCAAATCGATCATGAAAGCCCATTATCAAAGCTTAAAGAGCCCACATGCTATGACTAGAAGATATGGGCCAAATATGGGCTGAATAAGAGGACCAAAAAGCCGGCCCAAAGAACGAAGAGAGCAGGAGAGCCAATGACCAAGAGACGGACCAAAGCGTTTAAAGCCACATGAGTCAGCAAGGAATGATAGTCGACTTTACTGGAGAAGCGTGAGGATGGTCACAGTGAAGACCAGGGTTCCAGACCCTCCGCCAGTGCTTTTTTCCATTTTTTTGATACTTTTTATCTCATCTCTTCTTATTCTCTCTCTCTCTTCATCTCTCGATCCTCGAATCTACTGACTTAACCCCAGAACTCCTACCCTTCGGCTCTATCTCATCTCCCTTAGCTTTCTGACCATTGGATCTTCAATCGGACCGTTGGATCTCTCTAGATCCGTCGATCTACCAATCTGGGTCCCAATCAAGTCACCATCCATCCGATCGCCATCAGAATGCCTGTCACATCATCTTGTGAGACGATGGACATCATCAGTCCATGTGGGCCAATAGCCGGGCCCATCATCATCGACCCGCTGTCCGACCAGTTAGTGGACCCCGTGAATTTCAAAATAATTTTAATTAAAAAATGGGGGGTCCACTAAATGGGAAGATTCCCCATAGAAAAGTAGGTTTTTACTTAAAAAAAAAAAAAAAAAAAAAAAAAAAAAAAAATTTAAAAATTATTTTTCTTATTTTTTTTATTCAAAAAATCCCCTATTTCCATTAAAGGAAATAGGGAAGCTTTAAAAGGAGAAGGATAGGGGTTCGTTCGAACCCTAATCCCCCTCCTATCTTTTCCTCTCTTCCCCCCTTTCAATCCCCCCCACGTTCGCCCTCCACCGGTGGACGTTTCTTTTTCTTTTCTTCTTCTTCTTCTTCTTCTTCCTCCTCCATCTTCGCCGGAGTTGCAGGCAGCAACTCCGGCCATCTGGTCCTCCCCCTCTCCTCCTATCCTTCTTCTTCCTCTTCGTTTTCTTCTTCTTCTTCTTCTTCTTCTTCTTCTCCTCTTCCTCCTCCTCTTCTTCTTCTTCGTCTTCTTCTTCTTTTGCAACGTCGCCGGAGTTGCAGACAGCAACTCCGGTCGTCATCTTCACGCACCACCGCCAGCACATCCTTCTCCTCCTCTCCGCCTATCCTTCTTCTTCCTCTTCTCTTTCTCCTTTTTCTTCTTCTTCTTCTTCTTCTGCTTCGTGCCCTTCCTCTTCTTCATCTTCTTTAAACCTGCAATCGCCGGAGTTGCCGCCTGCAACTCCGGCCACCTGCTGTGCGATCGTCCACCCTTGGCCACCACTGTTACACCTGCAACTTGCAGGTGCACCTCCAGCCGTCTGGTTCCACCTCCGCCTGCTAACAAGCCGAAGAGAATCCTCCTTGTATCGGAGTTGCAACATGCAACTCCGGTGACCTCCATTTAAGCCGGATTTCCGCCCTCCTCTTCTCCTTCACGAGGTGTAGCCCGTGAGCACTTCACTTCGTAGCTGTGGAGCGCATCAGCAACCCGTTCTTCACCCAGCAATCCACCACGTCTTGCTGTTCACACCGTCTTCCACATCAACAACGCACCACCAACGTGCATTTTCTCCACTCTCCTCTTCTCCTTCACGAGGTGTAGCCCGTGAGCACCTCACTTCGTGACTGTGGAGCGCACCAGCAACTCTTCACCACCCCATATCCTACCTGCTGGTCACCTACTGCACTGCTACCACCTCAAACATGGGTGTTGCATTCACTTGAACCACAACACCCATGTATTTTCCTCCGATCCTTCACGTTTGGCAATACACCTCCACGTGGTGTAATCAAACCCACTACCAGCCTGCCACGACGTCAAGGCGAACCACGATCAGCATCCTTGCATACTTGCACAACACCACACCATCGTACATCTCCTCCCTTGGTGAAACCAGCCCTAGTCCGTGCAACTCGATGGTAAGGTGCAAAAAGGTGATCTCCATCTACATTTTCTCTTTCTAGATTTCTCACTCACTTTCTCTCTCTATCTTTTTCACTAATTCTTCCCCTTTCTCTCTCTAGGTTTCTCCCTCTCTTTCTCTTTTTATCTCTCTATTTCTCTCTCTCTCTCTAGACTCTTTAGATTTTCCTTTCTCTCTCTACCTCCCTCTCTTATTAAAATGCTTTCTAGTTTAATTATTTGTCAGATTTTTGCTGTAAAAGACAATTTTGATTAAATGAAGTTGATTTGAATAAAATTATGTTCCATTCTCTGCAAATTTCCCGTCATTTTATGTCATTATCGCGCTAATCCGACTAATCCCGAGTGCGGATTCGACTCCGACTTTCCACTGTGCTAGAATTCTTAATTTTTGCAGGAATAAATCTCGGATAATTACAAATATTGTTGAGATTAGGGTTTCCGATCCAACGACGCGGAAAAATCCTACTTTCACTTTTCTACGAAAGAGTCTCTTTCATTGTGTAGAATACACTTTTCTGGATGAAATGGTATATTTGCATGTATTAAACACATTTCTGGAAGTCTAGATTTGAAGCCGTTTTGATTAAGTCTCATTACGCGCTTTTTGTTATTGTAGAAAACCCGATCAGGCGATTCTTGAGACTTACGGGCCCACGATCAATCATAGAAGCCTACTATCAAAGCTTAAAGAGCCAACAGGCTATGACTAGAAGATACAGGCCAAGTACGGGTCAAGTCAGAGGATCGTAGAGCTAGATAAAGAACCAAGAGAGAGACAAAGCTGAAGAACCAAGAGACGGGCCAAAGTGATTCAAAGCCGTACCAACTGACATAAAATGACGGCTTACGTAATTGGTGAAGCTGACGGAAGATTACATTGAAGATCAGGGTTCAAGACCCTTCGCCAGCTCTTTTGTCTTTATTTTGTATTATTTTCTCTCTCATCTATCCTAATTCTATCTCCATCTCTCTAGACCTTAGCATCCTACCATTAGATCATCATATCCCCCGTCCGATCCTTAGATCGACCGCCCTGATCCTCAGATCGATCATCCTAACCCTCCGATCTCCATCATCTAACCTCCGATCTCATCTCCTCTAGCTCTATCCCATATCCCACAGCTTTTCCACCATTAGATCCTCCATCGGACCCATTAGATCATCCATCGGACCGTTGGATCTCTTCAGATCTAACAGTTTGCCAATATCGGGTCCGACTCCCTCATCACGCATTATCTTAGTGACCCATTGGTTCACCTATCCTTAGGTCCATTGTCTTGTTAGCCCATTGGCCGACATGTGGCATGTTCAATAATGGCCCACTCACATAAAGCCCATGGCCCCTTCTCAAATCTAATGGCTCTAATGCCCATTTCATTTATTCACTATAATGGGCCAAAGATTGGACCTCTAAGATCATGGGCTGAAAAATGGGCCAAATGTTGCAAATATAAGTACACAGTGGTGTGGTGGAAGAGAAATATTCCACGCTTCTCACTCCATGTTCCTCCCATGGGAGAAGAGGTCAACCTTGACCTCTTCTCACTAACCTCTCTCCTCTCAACCCACGTGGATCCCTCTAATCCTACAACTAACTCCCCTACTTCTCTAACAACACCAACTCTCTCCCTTTCCTAGATCTCTCTAACCCATCGCATTATCCCATCTCTCTCTCTCTCTCGGTTGTTCTTTGGGTATAACAAAGCCGGCCAAACCGAGCTCTTCCTTGATGGCAGCATCACATTCACCGTGTGAGTGCTCTGCCCAGCACCTCTATCTCCAGGCGGTATGCAGACCTGCAAGCCAAGTTCATCTCGTTCATGGCTGCCCTCGTTCTGTGTACACCGTCCTCTCCTTCACCACAGCCCAACACCACCACTCCGTGCTCCTCCTTCTCTTCCATCTTCATTCACGGCCTGCAACCATTGCAGGTCGTTAACCCATTCCTCCACCAGCAGGGCCTGCATCTCTCACCTTGGAGATCAGATCTCCATCACAACGGCCTGAGCGTTGATCTTATCCTCCATTCAGCAACCACCACCTTCCACGGTGGTGCTCTCAATGCTTGCAACTGTACGCTCTTGCTGGTGCATCTCTATTTCGTCCATCCACTTCCCAAGCCTGTGCAAACGACTGCAAATCACCTTAGCCAGTTTCAGCAACGCTGCTGCCCCTCTTGTCTGCGACACCGATGGGTGTTCACAACGGGAACACCAACCTGCTGGTGTGCTCCTCCAACTTCTTCCACCTCTCTCCACCACCGTAGGTTGCTGGTTTGGATCGAGAGGCTGTGAAGGCTCATTCCAGCCAACGATCTCCCACTGTTTGCAGCAACCTTTCCTCCACGATCTTCTTCTTCTTGTTCTTCTTCTTCTCCATTTTCTCCTCACCGGAGTTGTAGACTCACAACTCCGGCCGGCCATCTCCTCCTTCCTCCTCCTTTCTTCCACCATGCATAGCAACCATTCACGGACTGCAAGCTTGCAGTCCATGCTATCCTTGTTCGAAAACTGCGACCTCCCATCACCGTATGCAACTGAGTTGCAGGCTGTTCAGTTTCCTCCACCAGCAGGAACCAGCACCACACCACCACCGTTTTTCACGTCTGTGCACGCCTCCTACTGGTGCTTTCATCTTCTTCCACCGGTGGTGTACCCCCTTGCATACCGCAACCTCAGATCTGCTGGTGCATGTGAGCCCCACAGCCACCTTCTTCCACCACGCTTGCAACTAAGTACAGGCCGTTCAGGTTCTCTCTTCAACACCTTCACCTGTGCACCACGTGCCTCACAGATCCACCAGGCCATGAGTCCAACTCTAGAAACCAGCAACCTTGTTGGACCTACAGACGTGCACGTCATCTCCACCAATTCACGTCCACCTTCTCCTTTTCCTTGCAACAGCAAGCACTTGCAGTCTGCAACCTGCTGCACCCAACACTCTTGGGCTCTTCCATTGTGCACACATGCACAACAAGGCCGGCCAGCAACATGCGTGCACCACACTATGCCATTGATCTCCTTGCTGCATGTGTATTGGTGCACTGGCCAGCAACATCCTCTTAATCTTCCGAGGCACACCATCACATGTGAACCACCAATGCAACCATCATGGTCATCCATTTGGCCAGTATCACGACCTCTTCATGGTGCACCACATGTGCAATCCACGTGGCCATCAATCCTTGGGCCGATCGAACTTGCCATGGTAAGTGCGTACAAGGTAATCTTCTTCCTTCCTCACTTTCTCTCTCTCTTCTACTTTCTCTCTCTAGATCTCCTCTCTAAATAACATGGAAGGGATGTGACATCCCTAATTCCATGTTCTCTCACTTTCTCTCTCTAGGATTTCTCTTCTCTCTCTAAAAATCTTAGTTTCTCTCTCTACATTGTACTTTCTCTCTCTAGATGACATGGAAGGGACGTGACATCCCTAATCCCATGTTCTCTCTCTAGAGTAAGATTTCTCTCTCTAAGTCTATTTTCTCTCTCTAGATCCTCTCACTACATTCTCAGGCCGATCGCCTATTCACTTGGTCGACTCCTTTCGGCGAGTGAAAAAGTAAGCTTTTTAGGGCACATTATAGTACATTAGCCAATTCACATCTACCTTGTCGGCCGGTAAGAGTCGATGTGGATTCCACGATTGAGCAGCATTCCATGAAATTTGGACGATCCTCTTCTTGATCGGTAGCGCCCTTAGCTCCAAAGGTCATAGGATGCTTCTCTGTCAAAACCCTTCTCACGATTGAAGCATTCATCAAAGTCTTGGACGATCCTCTTCTTGATCGGTAGCGCCCTTAGCTCTGAGATTTCAATGGACGTTTCTTTCCCTTACCCCTTCTCTCGATTGAGCAGCATTCCATGAAATTTGGACGGTCCTCTTCTTGATCGGTAGCGCTCTTAGCTCCAAAGGTCATGGGATGCCTCTCTGTCAAAACCCTTCTCCACGATTGAAGCATTCATCGAAGTCTTGGACGATCCTCTTCTTGATCGGTAGCGCCCTTAGCTCCGAGATTTCAATGGGCGTTTCTTTCCCTTACCTCTTCATCTCTCTACCCTTTACATGCTTTCTTTATTTCTGTTATTTTGATTTATGTACGCACTCTTCGATGATTAATGAAATTTGATTTTTGATATTTTGGTGTTCTGAATCTCAAATGAATGATGTTTTTAAATCGACTTGCCCTTCTCATCTCTTCACCATTCTCATTTCTCTTTGTATATTATTTGTCAGTTTTAATTCCTTATTGTGCTAACTCACACCGAGTGCGGATCGACATCCGACACGTACTGCTATACAAGTTACATTTTGCAGATAATCGGATTTTACAAATATTGTTGAAGTTAGGGTTTCCGAATTGACGACAAGGAAAAAAACCTTCTTTCAAGAATGCAATAACGCTAAAAGGATAATTGCTTAAAATAAGCACTTTTGAGCGAATATCAGAAACCCTAGAATCAACACATTTGTAATTATCTGAGACTTTCAACCTGTAAAATAAGCTATTTTGCATAGTGGCTCATGTCGGATGTCGATCCGCACTCAGGATTAGTCGGATTAGCGCAATAAGGAACATAAAATAATGGATTTTTACAGAGAATGTTACTCAATCAACTCAATTCAACTTCATTCAATCGAACATGTCTCTTATAATGAAAAACGAACCAAAATAACTAAATTATAAAGCATAAAAAAAAGAATAAACTAGAGAGAGAATTTTAGAAACTAGAGAGAGAAAATTATAAATGAGAGAGAAAGTAGGTAGAGAAAAAGTGAGAAGAGAAGAGAGAGAAAACTAGAGAGAGAAGAGAGAAGAAGAAATAGAGAGAGAGAGAGCACTCAATTTACCATGGTGGAAGATGTACGGGATGCGAATCGTGGTGGTTCTCACGGCCTACCCATGAATATGATGGGAAGAAAGCAAGTGACCACGGCTTGGTTTGGGGAAGATGGCTGCCCGTGGTGGTTTTCTCGACATTCACAGGTGGTGCAGGTGGTGTACCAATCATGGTGGAGAAGATGAGTGAGTTGCCACCTCGGAAAGTGAACAAGATGTGAAGAGGCTGCAAGGCTGCCAATAAGATCACTGGTTTGAGAGAGCAAAAGTTTCTTCTCCGGGTGTTAATGGTTTGACCCAAGGAGCACAAGTGCACGGGCAGCAAGGTGGTGCTACTCGTGATGGTAGCCGCCCAAAGAAGAAGGGACGGTGGGCCCACTTTCTAATCTCTCCCGTTCCAACACTCTCTCTCTCCCTCACTTTCTAATTGCAGCCCAAACCGTTACCCCCTTCCACGTTCTCCTCAAGAAACCCTAAAGAGGGCATCACGTTGAGAGAGGAAGGGAGAGCCCAGCCATCACATACCACTTCCTTCCTCCTCCAAGGCCAGTCCGTCTCCACTCCTTGCCATCGTTGTCACCATTGGCTAGACAACACCATTCCACCTGCTTGCACCGCTCCTGAATCGCCTCCACCTACTTTCGCCTCCAGCAAGTGGTTGTGAACCACCATCTCCGCCTCTACCAAGGGAAACCACTCAATGGACCACCATTCAGCATCTCCTCTTCACGGTTCATCACGAACCCAGCAATCATCAACACCCCCACACGGTAAGCTCCTTCTCCAACCCCCTTCCCTTCTTCTTCTATTCTTCTTCCTCCCACCGGAGTTGCAGGCCTGCAACTCCAGCAGGCACCATTAAAACCGGTGGTGAAGTTTCACCACAACGATCACGAAGTGCTGCTCACGTGTTCTCCCCCTTCTCTCCCTTGCTGGACGTGTATACCCCCTTCATCAACAACCTTAGCCGTCTTCTTCTCTAAGGAGAGCGGCTACTCTTGCTGGCTGCGATCATCACCTCCAGCCACCGTCACCTCCAACCTGCAAATCCAGTCAAAGAGCCATTGCACGATCAGCAACGTTCTCCTCATCCACACTAGCACCATCACCGATGCTGCACGGACATCACACCCTCCATTGGAGCTCCTGCTGAACCCACTTGCAGGTGAACCAGCCACCAACCTTCCACTAGGACCGGCCTGCAGCGATCACCACCATCTCCATCCTCTCCTCTCTCCGAACTCGATCTCCACCACATGCCATCCAGCAAGACCATCACGAGGTTCTCTTCCTTGCCGTCAGCCATCTCCATCAGCAACACCACCGTCCCTGCTACCCCTTGTTGTGCACCCTTCACTGATTGCATTCCAGCAACCACCCTCTAAAAAAATGCTGATGTGCATCCCATGGTTGCTGCCCCTTCATTACACTATCGGATAGCACCATTACAAACGGTGACCCCATAAAGCCGTAAGCCTGTTCTTGCTGCACCATGCACCAATGGTCATCATGACCAAAATCCGGGCAGCACACCACATACTTGTGGCATCCTCTTGGCCGGGCATGTTCCCAATCCGAATCTTCCACTCTCTTGGCCAAATCAACCACCTCCAGTAAATGGTAAGATTTTCTCTCACTACATCTCAATCTCACTCTCTGTCATCTTTTTCTCACTCTCTCTAGGCTCTCTCTCTAGAAACATGTTCTCTTTCTAGGGTTCATTTTCTCTCTCTAGGGTTAGTGAGATTCTCTCTCTAGAATCCCTAGGCTGATCGCCTTTTTGCACCACTGACTCCGTTCGGTGAATGCAAGAGGGTGAGTTTTTCTCTCACCTCTATCTTGTCGGCCGGTAAACGACCGAGGTGTGAAAATTCTCTCTCTACCTTCTTCCTCTCTCTCTAAAAATTTCTCTTTACATGCTTTCTTACATGCTTTCTAGAATAGATTTACCGCTTTATTTATTTCTGTCATTTATTTCATGTAAGCAACAGTTTAATTAATGCAATTTGAGTTTGATGATTTTAGTCTTCTCTGGATCTCTTGGATGTGTTTTTAATCTCGACTCGCCATTCTCATCTTTCCACGTTTCTCTTGTATATTATCTGTCATTTTATGTTCTTATTCGCGCTAATCCGACTAATCCCGAGTGCGGATCGACATCCGACACGAATCCCTATACAAATCTCTGAATTTTGCAGGATAATCGGATAAAAATTACAAATGTGTTGAAGTTAGGGTTTCCGTAACCAACGACGCGGAAAAATCCTACTGCCAAATGGCGCCGTTGCCGCTCGGGTGACCGGGAGTGCGAAAAAGGACGTAAAGATGGAATTGGAAAGTTGCTGAAGCGGAAAGCTGCTCAATTTGGACAGCCCGACCTTTTCGGAAAACTTTCTATTTTTTGTTTTTAGTGATTTTTAGCAGTCTTTTAAATTACTATTTTTAATGCCTCGGAAGGCCGAGTGCAAAATTTGTAATAATTTAGGAATTTTACTGCTTTCCATATAACTGCTAGATCTTGTTCTAGGGTTTTTTAGAAACCCTAGATTAAGTGAAAAAATACCAAAAAAATCAAAAAAATTGAAAAATGGTAGTTTCTATTTCTGCACATTTTAGGATATTCGCATATGGGAAGATTGCATTTTTGGATACTTCCCGAATCGAGAAATTTCCATTTTTGCACGGTTTCCATTCCTGGGAAATTTCAAATTGGAATTAAGCTTATTTGGATAGTTTCCAAATCGGACGAAATTCCATAATTAGCAATTCTTATTTTTAGAGGATTTCTAACTATGAAAGGTCCCCTTTTTGGAAGGTTTCCAACACAGGAAGAAACCCTAAGTTTAGTAAGTTTTCAGATTTAGGAAACTTCTACTTTTAGGGAATTTTCCTAACTTGGAGAAACTCTTAAATTGGAAAGGTCTATTAGGGGGTTGATAGTTGTTTAGTCCACTCTCATGAATAGTAACTTTCCAATTTACCCTGCCTAATTGATTGATTGATTGCTTACCCACCCTAGGTAGGGACATTCCAAAAAAATATTCCCACACCCTAGACCCATATCATATACTAATTCGTATGTAGGATTGCGAATCCAACTGCGGGTAGGGAGCGAAAGCTCACTTAGGAGGAGTCGGGCCGATGCTCATGAAGGATACCCCTCCCTACCCCAAAGAGGCGACCCCGTGGCGTGGCCCACGGGAGGTAAGTCTCTATCCTCGCCTTGAGTGCGATACAGAGCAATTTGGGTGAATCATTGCCGCTTGTCTATTTGCTTTCGCATACATATTATTCGACTTGCGTGGCGTGGCCGTTAATAATTGAACATTAATAGAGCAGACCCAGCTCCAAATTGAAACTGGTGGGATTTCATCACCCACCTCATCATTCCATCTGATTTGATCCCAAGGCTCCATTTAATTAAAAAGAATCAAGAGTAGAGCCAATTAGCCCGGTGTTCGAGGAAAAATCCACACAAAGCAAACCCGCTTAACATCCAATCGAAATAAGACCACGAGCGCGGATCCCTGTTGTCTAACACACCCATAAGTCCCTGCTACTAAAGTACACTGAGCTCTATGTGGCATCTTGGACTATTCGGCGGTTAGTTACGTGTGGACTAGGAACACGCACCAACCCTAGCTTAACCCGAGGGAACACTCTTCTTAAACACTTGACCAATCCGGTTAGTCTGGGACTTACTTAAGACAGCCATTGTGCCGCACGTCTGTCTAGGCTTCGGATTGCCTTGTTGTTGACTAGAGTCAGTACTAAAGGATTCGCTTTGAAGAGTGTAGCCTGGTGAGAACCTAAGAGCGACAAAGTTAGTCCGGCGGTTAACAAAATAAACCAGTGGTCCGCCCACTGTCATAATCTACAATACCCCAGAAACTAACAAGATAAATCCTCAAACTTATCCTGATTTGTTATAGGCATAGGATTATCTTGCTTGCTCTATGTGCATCATTTAGGATCCCTACCCCAGTGTCTCTTTGTAACCTAGTCTGAAGCTTATTTATATGGGTTCAACTGCCCCATTGTTTGACTCGATCTGAGAGTCCTTCAATCATCAACACCCTTCCTTTGCCATTGGTCTCTTACTGATGAGAGACCAGGCAGACGGATCTCATTGATCCAATCTCTTACGACTGATGATCATTTCAGTCTCACTGCATTTTATACTGGATAGGGGTGCTTACTGTCAACCCCACTGGAGTCTGCTCCAATAAATCCATCCCCAATACACATTGTGTCTTCGGCTCTGCTAACCATGGTCAGAGAATTCCTAGCTAGGTCTCTTACTGATGAGAGACCCACTTCTGTTCTCCCATACCCGCTCCTCTTTATGAGTTTGCGGCTCTGCTAACCACGGCCAGAGAACCCTCTCAGTCTTCACTGAGAAAGAACCTACCCGTACTACTACTAGGGTTGGGTTAGCTCGATTAGAAGCGTTCCTGCTCCAACTGATGA
Organism: Euptelea pleiosperma; assembly: GCA_035048495.1. Classification (NCBI taxonomy): domain Eukaryota; kingdom Viridiplantae; phylum Streptophyta; class Magnoliopsida; order Ranunculales; family Eupteleaceae; genus Euptelea; species Euptelea pleiosperma. The sequence continues at coordinate 14,316,381 of CM068542.1, forward strand.
GCTGGATGACTGATGACTCACTCAGTCTCCCTATGCTTCAAATTGGTTGGGGGTGCTTATCACCCCCATTGTGTCTGGCTGAAGACGTAATACTTAGCGCTTTCGAAAAGGCAATTCCGATATTCCTAGAGTACATGAGTCTCATGCATTTGTTATTACTGTTATATCTCTGGAAATACAGGTACATTCATTCTTCCGATCATCAGGTACCACACGCTGTCGAGTTTCTGCCGACTTGGTAACATCCTTCCTGAATCTTTGCATCATCATCTCTGACTTGTTATCATTTTATGTCCCGGTCATGAGCACCGAGGACGGTGCTATATTTTGGTTGGGGGTGGGTATTTACCAAAACTCATGTCTTTATTTAAAAAAAAAAAAAAAAAAAAAAATTTCTTATTTTTGGGGTGATTTCCGATGTTCTCCAAAAGTTTTCTAGAATTTCAAAAATGTGTCAAATACCCTGACTTTGATTAGCTAAAAAAAAAAAACCTTCGTTAAGTCAGTATTGAGGATGTCAATTTTTGTTTAAAGTTAGCGTTGAGTCAAGTCAAGTGTGACTACAGCAGGTTTGAAAACTTAGAAAAACTCAGATTCGGCACAATTGTACACTATCAACATCAGAGTCATCCTAAGTTTGGAAATTCTAGAGATCCTGCGAGAAGAATTGTGGAGACCTAACCCAGTGAGCTTTCGAACCTTTAATCAATTCAGAGGATTATACAACAATTCTGAGTCACAAGATGACTCACTATTCTTCATGCCCGCAATATTCGTTGAGAGATCTCATTATCTTTTGCTTCGATCATGGAACTCAGAACGACATCAACATTGGATTATTACGACAGAACCTTCTCTGTATCCAGTCAAGACAGTATACATGATAGTGCAAACCCTAGAAAATGATTTAGGCCATTTTTCTGAACCATTCAGCCTTTTTACTCACCTGAATTATACTTCACTAGAAACCCCTTGAGCCGTTCTATAAAAGCCTTTTATTTGCAAACCCATCAACCTAAAATCCAGTCCAGCTACGAAACATGACTGGCTACCCTTATTTTGAGATGGACAAAAGAATAACTGATGTGGGTGTACCGTGAAAAAGAAAAGTAAAGAAGAAGAATCAAAAGAAAAAGAAAGTGGTTCAAGCCAAAAACAAAATATAGAAAAAAAGTATGAAGAAGAGCTGAAAAGAAATTGAGCAGTCTCAGAAATATCAAGAAAAAGAGAAAAATACGAAAAAAGGAAAAAGAACCAGATAATGGTGTTACGTCGCAAGAAAAATTCAAGAAAATGGCAATATCCTCTCAAGATCTTTGAAATCCTGTATACCTTTATTTTTCTACACCTGACCTAAGCCTCATTACAACCCAGGAAAGTCCTACTTGATTCTAGGATAGCACGATCATAAAATGTGGAGATTGGAGAAGGAGAAGCTATAGAGTTTGATCTAACGTTCCCGAGTGAAGTGGTATTCCAATCATGAGATCTTCTTCTGTTAAAGATGTCCTTCCTTCAAATAATACATATGTGAGATCTTTGCTTTCGTATATCAACACATCTCCTCACATATAAATCGAGAGAAAAGAAGAAAACCCTTCTTGTGTGATTCTATTCTGAGTGCTAAACATGTGAGATTTGAGGTCGAGGCATAAAGACTTAGAGGTGATCTAGAAATCTTTACTGTCAGATGATGAGAATGTTGAGCACACACACACGCAGAGTCTGACTATTCTGGGTCATGATTATCAGTCTGTAGTCTTGCCAAAACTTTCCAACTCTTCGCTAGCATGTAACTATTTTTGCATCCATTCAATGATTTGACGAACGGTGTTTTCCCTGAGCTAATATGAAAAAGTGTGCAGCATGTGCAGAGCCCTTTTAAGCTCATTTATTTCGTACTAATTGCCAAGGATTGGCAATATGCTGGTTGGGGGTTGTGATATTCGCTCAAAAGTGCTTATTTTAAGCAATTATCCTTTTAGCGTTATTGCATTCTCCTACGTAAAATACTCTATTTACCTACTTTTCTACGTAAGAGTCTCTTCTGTTGCGTAGAACACACTTTTCTGGACGAAATGGTATATTTGCATGCATTAAACACATTTTTAGAAGTCTAGATATGAAGACATCTCATTACGCGTTTTTCGTTATTTCAGGAAATTCGATCAGGCGATTCTCGAGACTTACGGGCCCACAATCAACCATAAAAGCCCATTATCAAAGCTTAAAGAGCCAACATGCTATGTTCAGAAGATATGAGCCAAGTACAGGTCGAGCCAGACCAAGAACCAAGAGAGAGAATGAGCCAGTGGACCATGGACCAAATGTCGACCAAGTCAACGACTAGCCAGAGCATGCAGAGGTAGACATTGAGGCAAATATGATCGACGACATTGATAGGTTATCTACATGGCTGGATGTTTGCCCAAACTATCAAAAAGGTGGACCGTTCGATCAAGAAGCCAATGGTCAGATTACAAAGAATGAGGTTTGATCTTGATGGATGGGTGTGATTTGCAAAGAAGGACCACCACAATGTTTGACCAAGATGTAGACTGCGAGGGGTTTGCCATTTTCGACTTAAATAAATCAAGGCAAAGATATGAGGCTTGCATATTCATAGAGTGGTGATCAAAAAAATTGAAAGGCGTGGATTGTAAGAAAATAGAGGACCCGTGCGTTTGGATCCGAAGTGAGAGATACGTATACGTGACCAAGACGTATACCAAGTTTGTGGGCCGGGATTCTACGTACAAGGTCGCTACATGCAAGGATGAGGTTGCAGGTGCTTAATTTGATTGAGCTTCTAAAACAATTGCATAAGTCACTAAAGGAAGATTGAAGGGGCTGGATAGTGTCATGAAAATAGGGTTTTTCCGTCGTTGAGAGAACGACCCTACTTCAACAATATTTGTAATTATCCGAGACTTATTCCTGCAAAAATTAAGAATTCTAGCACAGTGGAAAGTCGGAGTCGAATCCGCACTCGGGATTAGTCAGATTAGCGCGATAATGAACATAAAATGACGGGAAATTTGCAGAGAATGGAACATAATTTTATTCAGATCAAGTTCATTCAATCAAAATTGTCTTTTACAACAAACATCTAACAAAATAACTAAACTAGAAAGCATTTTAATAAGAGAGGGATGTAGAGAGAGAAAGAGGTCTTGAGAGAGAGAAACTAGAGAGAGAAAGTTAGCAAAATGTTAAAGAGGAGAGAGAGAAAGTGGTAGAAGAAGAGAGAAATCTAATCCTAGAGAGAGGTCTAGAGAGAGAGAGAGAAATAGAGAGATAAAAAGAGAAAGAGAGGGAGAAACCTAGAGAGAGAAAGGGGGAAGAATTAGTGAAAAAGATAGAGAGAGAAAACAAAGATTTAGAGAGAAGGAGAAAGTCTAAAATGACCGAGGGAGAAAAAGGTAGAAAAACATGAGAGGGAAAATGCTTGACTTACCATGGAAGGTGCTGCAGAAGGATGCAAGGCCGAACTAATGTGTTCGGTTATAATGGAGATTGACTGGCCTGGCTATTGGAGAGGGTAGTAACTAGGGTAGGCACATGGAGGAGAGCATGCACGGTATTCCAGCCAAGGTGTAGGTCGGTGTACTTGCAGGTGGGATGGATGGTATGGCGTTAGTGCTCATTGGATTGGAGCAGGGCAGCATAGAGGAGAAGACTCGAACTCAGTGAGGAGTGGCAGCATGCAAGTATGTAGAAGATGGTGCTATGTGTGCATACTTGCTGGGAAGGAGCAACTGCTGGTGCTTTACCTGCTTGTGTTGTAACGTTGGTTGCATGCGCAGTAGGTAGCGGCTAGGAGGAAGTTTGAAGCAACAGGTGGAAGCGATGAGGAGGAGCATGGGGCTCACGGGATGGACATCTCCGGCCTGTGCAATGGAGAATGGGGTCACCGACTGTCATGAAAGAAATCGCCAGTCCAAAAGATATCTATGGGAGAGAGAGGCGTTAATGGGAGAGACCCATTTAGGAATGGGACGGTAGGGAAGAGAGCTGATATTCGCTCAAAAGTGCTTATTTTAAGCAATTATCCTTTTAGCGTTATTGCATTCTCCCACGTTAAAATATTCTATTTATCTACTTTTCTACGTAAGAGTCTCTTTTGTTGCGTAGAACACACTTTTCTGGACGAAATGGTATATTTGCATGCATTAAACACATTTTCGAAAGTCTAGACATGGAGTTATTCTGATAGAGTCTCATTACGCGCTTCTTCTATCGCAGGAAACCCCGATGGGACAATTCTCGAGAATGCGGGCCCACAATCAACTTCCAGAACCTTTAATCAAAGTATAGAGAGCCAGTGGACTTGGACAAGAAGATGTATGCCAAAGAAGAAAATAAGAGCCAGAGAGATCGAAAGAATTGAGAGAAGATCATAAGAGAAGGAGAGCCAAAGCACCTAGGAAGAGACTAAGGAGATTAAAGCTAATCAACCAACACAAGACGAAAGCTTGCTCAGTTGGTGAAGCATGCAGAAGACTAAGTTAGAGATCAGGGTTCAAGACCCTCTCCTAGCATTTTCTCTTTATTTTGTAATATTTTTCTCTCTCCTCTCTAGATCCTCATTCTCTCTCTATTCACAAATCTAAATCATCTGATTATCTCTTCTTTCACCATCACTCTATCCTACAGCCAGTTTATACCTTAGCCGATCTCCATCTGGTCATCACCATCCATGTCGACCGTTTGATCATCATCAGATCATCCTCCATACCATCCCATCACCATTGAATCACCCAATCCATCTGATCATCACCATCACTCTCTATCATCCATCCAATTTCCCATCCGATCATCTATCCCCATCATCACATCCAATTCCTATGAGATCATCTACAAGATCCGGTTATATACGAGAAGGTGATCTTAGCTGTAAGAACAGTATGTCCATCGAAGGGCCACCGAGATGGACGGTCCAAATTACAAGATGCCGATTTTCTCTATCTAGAAAATATTTTGGAAGGATTATTTGAATTTTATCACTAACTTTCGAAAATGCTTTTCCGGAAACAAAAAATTTTTTTCAAATGACTAGGCGTGCATGGATGGCCTAAGTTTATGGGAGCGAATAACTGAAAAATATGAAGTTTTGAAAACATTAAAAGGGTGGAAATTATCTTTAAGATACAATCAGTTTTTTTTTGGGAAATATGGCCAATAGGGAAAGGTTTTGAAAGGCAACAAAGTGCTGGATTTGTTTTTAAAGAAACAAAATAAGTAAGGATATTTTGGGGGGGGATTCTAAGGAGGAAAGGAGGAGACGTCCTGCACTTTCAAAGGAGGAGGGACCCAACCGTCCTCTTATAAAAGAAGATCAAACCCTGGACCGCCGGCTGGCTGGACCCTCTCATATCCTCTCCGATCTTCCACGTTCACAAGGCTCTCTTTCTCATCCCATCTGATTCTTTCATCTCCTTCAAAAGAAAAAAAAAAAAAAGAAAAAGAGGGGCTGCCTCTTCTCTTGGGCAGCAACGTCCTTCTCCCCTTTACTTCCTCTCCCTCTCTCTCTAATCATCCACTGCCTCACCACGACCTGCAACACTGAGTTGCAGGTTTGCAAGAAAAAAAAAAAAAAAAAAAAAAAAAAATTTTTTAGAGTTCGCCGGAGTTGCAACCTGCAACTCCGACGAGCTCCATTAGCGCCAGCAGCCTGCGACATCTCTTCATCTCCCACGATCTCTCTCTTGCTGGCCGCTCCCTCTCTCCTAATCCCCACGTCTCCCTCTCTTCTCCACGTTTCTCTTTAAGAAAAAAAAAAAGGAAAGAAAAAGGAAATAGAAAGAGGGAGGAAGAGGGAAAGGAAGATGGAGGTCGTACCTCCATCCATGGACGCCTCCCTCCTTGTCACTGCACCATGATCCTCCATGTGCATATCACATCTTCATCACCAACGACCCTAGAGCCGCTACTGTCCTTGCCAGCCACCAACAAGTTGCTGCCTCCATAAAGTTGCAAGTCTACAACTGTATCACCAGCCGGACTGCAACACCTCTTCGTCCTTTATCAACTGGCTGCTCCACCAGCACCGACCTGCACCACTTCCAGTCGCCATTAAAACTGGTACACTTGAAACTCCAGTTTTGTCTTCTCTGTCAACTAGCATTCACGGGCAGCAATCCTCTCTTTAGTCGGCAACTCCAAGCACCACCGGTCTCCCATTAAAAGCCTGCAAGTGCTACCTCCTCATCTCCCTCATCACCATCATCACTTCCTCCCACTGGACGTGCAGAACCTCCTCCGCGAACCACCTTAACCGCCCTCACCTTCTCCTTCAACCTGTGTAGGGACCAGGTCCCTTGCTGGTCCCACAACCGGTAGCTCAACCACGTTGCTGCCACCACCATCTTCATCAAACACCACTGCATCTCCATCACCACCAGTGCACCCCTCCATTGGTAAGTGGTGAGTGGTTTAATCCATTCACCTTCTCTTTTATCACTATTTCTAAGCGTAGTTTTCCTTTTTATTTTTATTTTATTTTATTTGTAGCTTTCTATTTCTTTGTTTAGCTAATGTCTTGGATTGAATGAATTTTTGTAAGGATTTTTTTTGATTCAATAAAGCTTAGTTTACTTTTGCACTATTGCGTTTTAATTATCATGATCAGTTAGTTCTTGTTCTAAGCATTTGTGGAAATTCTCTCTTTAAAATCTCAAGAAAGTTTTAATCTCATTTCATCACCATTCTCATTCCTCAAATCTCTTCACATAGTATTTTTCAAAAGAAAAGCTGTCATTTTATGTGTCTAAATTGCGTAAACTAATCCCGAGTGCGGATCGACATCCGACACGAGCCACTATGCAAAACTGTTCATTTTACAGGTTAAATGTCTTGGATCAATTAAAAATGTGTTGAAGTTAGGGTTTCCGCAACCAACGACGCGGAAAATCCTACTTTCAAATGGCGCCGCTGCCGCTCGGGTGACCGGAAGTGCGAAAAAGGACGTAAAGACGGAATTGGAAAGTTGCTGAAGCGAAAAGCTGCTCAATTTGGCCAGCCCGACCTTTTCGGGAAACTTTCTATTTTTTGTTTTTGTTGATTTTTAGCAGTTTTTAAATTACTATTTTTAATGCCTCGGAAGGCCGAGTGCAAATTTGTAATAATTTAGGAATTTTACTGCTTTCCATATAACTGCTAGATCTTGTTCTAGGGTTTTTTAGAAACCCTAGATTAAGTGGAAAATACCAACAAAATAATAAATTCAAAATTCAAAAAAAAATTAGGGTTTCATATTCTGCAGATTTTTAGAAATCACCAATCCAGGATTTGCGATTTTTGGAAAGATTCCAACATCTTGAAACTCTGCTTAATTAGGGTTTCCCCTCTTAGAAGCTTCCTCTTTAGAAGCATTTCTATCTTTAGAAATCTTCCGAATTTGGAAAAGTCTGCAAAAAGGAAACACCCCAAATCTAGCAAAATTTCAATTTTGGGAAATTTCCCAAAATTATAAGGGATCTCGCAATCAAATCTTTCTTGGAAGATCTCCACAGTTCGGGAAACTTTCCAATCTAGGTATTTTCCAATCTGGGAATTCCTAAATTTTAACCCATCTCGAACTTGGAAATTAATTCAAAAACTTGCCTAAATCCAGTGCTTGTTCTGTGAACCCTAAAAAAGGCAAGGATCTTCCAAATAGAATCCCAAATACCTAGACCGTGCGATCTAACTGTTTCTGCAGGAACACGATCCAGTATGGGTAGAGAGCGAAAGCTCAAAGAGGCGGAGTCGGGCCCAAGCCCATTAGGATACCCCTCTCTAACCCACGGAGGCGACCCCGTGGCGTGGCCCACGGGAGGTAAGTCTCTATCCTCGCCTTGAGTGCGATACAGAGCAATTTTGGGTGAATCATTGCCACTTGTCTATTTGCTTTCGCATCCATATTCTTCGACTTGCGTGGCGTGGCCGTTAATCAATCAACTCCAAGAGAGCAGACCCAGCTCCAAATTGAAACTGGTGGGATTTCATCACCCACCTCATCACTCCAGCTGATATTGATCCCCAGGATCCATCTATAATAAAAAGAATCAAGAAGTAGAGCCAATTAGCCCGGTGTTCGAGGAAAAATCCACGCAAAGCGAACCCGCTTAACATCCAATCGAAATAAGACCACGAGCGCGGGTCCCTGTTGTCTAACACACCCATAAGTCACTGCTACTCAAGTACACTGAGCTCGACGTGGCATCTTGGATTATTCGGCGGTTAGTTACGTGTGGACTTGGAACACGCACCAACCCTAGCTTAACCCGAGGGAACACTCTTCTTATACACTTGACCAATCCGGTTAGTCTGGGACGTACTTAAGTCAGCCATTGTGCCGCACGTCTGTCTAGGCTTCGGATTGCCTTGTTGTTAACTAGAGTTAGTACTAAAGGATTCGCTCTGAAGAGTGTAGCCTGGTGAGAACCTCTGAGTGCAAAACAGTTAGTCCGGCGGTTAAAAGATAAACCAGTGGTCCGCCCACTGTCATAATCTACTCTAGCCCCAAAACTAACAAAGATAATTCCTAAACTATATCCTGATTGCTTAGAATAGGATTATCTGTGCTTGGTGTGCATCATTTAGGATAGTGTTCCTCTCTGGCAACTTTTTGCCAAGTATAGAGCTTGCCTCATTCGCGTATGCCCGTTTGGAATCGTCCGAACAAACGCTTGGTTCGATCTGAGAATCACGTACCTACAGTGGATCCTCCACTAAATTCTTCCCCATCTCTTTCCCCACCCGCGTCCCCCCGTTCTACTACCTTTGTAGTCATGGCAGTCGAACGACCTCTTATCGAGACGTTCGCTCCTATCTCTGCCAATCCACCCACTTGCATTGTTCTACCACCTACTACGGCGGTACAGTTCGAGATCAGGCCGCAGACGATCCAAATGCTGCCAACCTTTCGAGGTCTCCCTAGAGAAGACCCATATTCCCATATTAGGGAATTCCAACATGTCATCCTACTTTTCAAGAATCAGAACCTTGATGATGACAATGTCCGTCTGCGAGTTTTCCTATTCTCGCTCAAAGATCGAGCCTCAGATTGGCTCTACTCCTTACCCGCTGATTCAATCAGCAGTTGGAAAGAGTTGGTGGGCAAATTCATGTCTAAATTCTACCCCATGACTCGGACCAACCAAATGAAGCAACTCATCCAGGACTTTCGACAAAAGTCCGATGAGAAATTTTTTGAAGCGTGGGATAGATTCCAAGACTACCTGACTAAGTGTCCCCACCATAGCATCGACAAGGGCAATCTTGTCCATGTCTTCTACAAGGGACTTACTGATGAGTCCCGTACCATGGTAGAGTCAATGTGCCAAGGAAAATTCCTGCACCAAACTCCGACCGATGCATATAAATTCTTGGGAGAGTTAGGAGAAAACTCTCAACATTGGACGACTGACTCAGAGTTCAGTCGAACCACTTCGGTCCAAAGGACAACCAAGGGACATGATGCTACAGCTGATACTGAGCTTCGATCAGTCATTCAAGAGTTGAGCAAGTCAGTCTCGGCACTGGCTGTGTCTGTACAAAAACCTACTCAACAATCTACCCCAGTCATGCATGTGGGACACGAGAGCCCTATGGAATCCTGCACCCTCTGTCTGCAACCCTCCCATACTACTGAGCATTGTCCTTTGAATGAAGGATGGTCTTATCCTCTTCAGGAAGAAGTTTGTGCTTTCAGCACATACAAACCTCATACTCAGAACTTGTATAGTCAATCTTATCATCCGGACACGAGAAACCACCCTAACTTCTCTTGGAGGCCTCAGTCTACTCAACCTCAAGCTCAACCTCCGCGTCAACCTCAGGGCATGTATCCCCCTGGGTTCAATCAACCCACTAGGCAATTCAATCAAGGTCAGTACCAGCAGAGTCAGTACCCATCTACTCAGAACCAGCAGTTCCAACAGGGTCAATACTCTGGACAATCGAGCACATTTCAGAATCAGCAAAGAGTCCCACAGACCTTTCAGAACCAACCTATTGTCCCAACTAATTCTCCAGTCTATAACTATAATGCCCCAATGAGCTCGAGTCGCGAATTGGTGCCTCAGCTCCCATTAGCTGCCCCCCAACAGTCGCTCCCCAAATCTGGTATCGAAGACCTTCTAGCTCAACTCATTACTCAGCAACAACAATCTATGCAACGCCTAGAGCAACAGCAACAACAATCCATGCTTCGTCTAGAACAACGTCTAGGTAACTTGGAAGCTGAGAAAGCTAAGGGGATCTTTCCTAGCCAACCCATTGCCAACCCTAAAGGAAATGCCAAAGGGGCAGTATATGAGATCGGATCTCAATCTCAAAGCCAGAATGAGAAGTGTCAAGGGGAGGTGCAAGCTGTAACCACCCTACGATCTGGAAAAACTGTGGACATGGGAGTCCAACCACCACCGGTGCCATCTCCAGCACCCATCACTCGTACAGAGGAAACTAGTACCAATCCTACCTCTGCCTCTTCTACCTCTGCACCAACATCAGATATCCCTGTGCAGAAATCTAAGGCTAAAGACAAATCCATTTGTCGAGTAAAGCCTCCCTTCCCGGACAGACTTGTCCAAGATAAGCGGGATCAGCAATTCTCTGAGATCTTAGATGTCTTTAAAGACGTCCAGATCAATATCCCATTCCTTTCTGCTATCAAGCAAATCCCTTCCTATGCCAAATTCCTCAAGGACTTGTGCACAGTTAAGCGGCGTACGCATGTACCCAAAGCTGCCTTCTTGGCCGAAAAAGCTACAGCGTTCATTCAACGCAATAGTGTGATCAAACACAAGGATCCAGGTAGCCCAACTGTCCAATGTGAAATTGGAGACAACTTTAGCTGCACTGCCTTGCTAGATTTAGGGGCTAGCGTTAACCTCATACCATTCTCGGTATATCAACAGTTAGGACTGAAAGATATGAAGCCTACCAATGTCACCCTGAAATTGGCTGATCAGTCCATCAAGATTCCAAGAGGAATCATTGAAGATGTCCTAGTAAAAGTCGCTGACTTTTATTATCCTGTGGACTTTATCATTCTAGACACCGAGCCGTGTCAGGATAACCGCATTCCGGTCATCTTAGGCCGTCCATTCCTTGCCACCGCGAATGCACACATCGGTTGCCGAGACGGAAACATGTCCATTGCTTTCAGAAACCTCAAAGCTGAGGTCAATATCTTTCGTTTAATGCAACAAGATGCCGATCGCGACGTGACCAATGAAATGTGTGCCGTTGAGAGTCTAATCCCGGACTCCACCGAAGATATTCTTAAGCAGTGTCTAGAACACTTTGGAGCTGACTTTGCAATAGAGTCAGCTATTTCTGATCTCAATGATCTTTTGGAGACTGCTCCACTGATAGAGATCCCCGCTCCTCTCATCGAGTTCGAGCCTCTGATAACCATGGCCAGAGAACCCATCCTTCCTTTACCTACTGAAGTCAAACCTCTTCAATCCGTGTCTTCTGTGACACCTATTTCTACTCCATCTGCTCCAATATTGGAGCTTAAGCCTCTTCCCACAGATCTTTCCTATGCCTATCTTGGTCCTAAGGAAACCTACCCTGTCATTATTGCTTCCTCTTTGTCTGAGAGTGAACGTAAAAAACTTCTCGAGCTGCTCAACGAGCACAAATCTGCGATAGGTTGGACTATAGATGATATTCGTGGCATAGACCCCTCGGTGTGCCAACATCACATCTATCTCGAGGATGAATCCAAAACCTCTCGAGAACACCAGAGGAGGTTGAACCCCGTCTTGAAGGATGTAGTCCGGGACGAGGTCCTTAAACTGTTAGATGCGGGTATCATTTACCCCATCTCCGATAGCAAATGGGTGAGTCCTATTCATGTCGTCCCTAAAAAGGCAGGATTCACAGTTGTGGAAAATGAGAACAAGGAAATGGTCACCCAGCGCCTGAAGAAAGGGTGGAGAGTCTGCATCGATTACCGACGACTCAACACCAACACTAGGAAGGACCATTTTCCTTTACCCTTCATAGACCAAATGTTGGAGAGACTCGCAGGTCACTCCTATTACTGCTTCCTCGATGGTTACTCAGGGTATAATCAAATACCAATCGCCCCTGAGGATCACGAGAAGACAACCTTCACTTGTCCCTTTGGCACTTTTGCCTACAAGCGCATGCCCTTTGGCCTCTGCAATGCACCCGCGACCTTTCAAAGGTGTATGATGAGCATATTCTCTGACATGGTGGAAAAATTCCTCGAAGTCTTTATGGACGACTTCTCAGTTTTTGGGTCATCCTTTGATGACTGTCTGAACCATCTAGGGCTTGTACTTCACCGCTGTCAGGACAAGCGACTTGTCCTCAATTGGGAGAAATGCCACTTCATGGTGAAGAAGGGCATCGTTCTGGGACATGTCATTTCCCATCAGGGCATTGAGGTCGACAAAGCTAAAATCGATATCATCTCGACCTTGCCCATTCCTAAGTCCGTGCGTGACATCCGATCCTTTTTGGGACACGGAGGATTCTATAGGCGATTCATCAAGGACTTCTCTCAAATCGCTCGACCTCTGTCCCATCTTCTGGCTTAAGATAGTCCTTTCGACTTTAATGCTGACTGTGTCAAGGCATTTGAGCGTCTCAAATCTGAGCTCACTACTGCGCCCATTATCCGTCCCCCGGACTGGACTCTACCTTTCGAGGTTATGTGCGATGCTTCTGACTACGCATTAGGAGCCGTTCTAGGGCAGAGAGTTGACAAAAGGTAATACGTGATCTACTACGCGAGCAAAACTCTTAACTCTGCCCAAATGAATTACTCCACCACTGAGAAAGAACTCCTGGCGGTAGTCTTCGCCATTGATAAATTCTGTCAGTACCTCTTAGCCACTAAGGTGGTTGTGTACACTGATCATGCAGCCCTTCGTTATCTCATGTCGAAAAAGGAAACCAAACCTCGATTAATTCGATGGATTCTCTTACTGCAGGAATTCGACCTCGAGATTAAGGATAAGAAAGGAACTGAGAATGTAGTGGCTGATCACTTGTCTAGACTGACTTTAGAGTCATCCTTCGACACCCAACCCATCCCTGAGACCTTTCCAGATGAACAACTGTTCGCCATCTCTGTTAATCCTTGGTATGCTGACATTGTCAACTACCTTGTCACCGAAGAAATGCCGTCACACTGGTCAAAACAGGACAAAAGCCAATTCCTAGCAAGAGTTAAGTACTACTCTTGGGATGACCCTTATTTGTATAAATACTGTCCTGACCAGATCATTCGTCTCTGTGTCCCTGAGTCGGACCAACTCAATATCTTATCCTCGTGCCATGACCAACCTTGTGGTGGTCATTTCAGTACTAAGAAGACTGCAGAAAAAGTGCAGCAATGCGGATTCTACTGGCCCACATTATTTAAAGATGCCCACATCTACAGCAAAACCTGTCCTAATTGCCAGCATCTAGGCCGCATCTCCCAGAGGAACATGATGCCCCTCACTCCCATCCAGGTCGATGAAATATTTGACATTTGGGGCATCGACTTCATGGGCCCCTTTCCCATTTCCTATGGTTTTGAGTACATTCTCCTTGCGGTAGACTATGTATCCAAATGGATAGAAGCCATTCCCACCAAGACCAATGACCACAAAGTGGTGGTCAAATTCCTAAAGGAGTTCATCTTCGCTCGATTCGGTGCCCCTAAGGCCATCATTAGTGATGGGGGCACCCATTTCTGCAATAAGATATTCGAGAACTTAATGAAGAAGTATGGGGTAACCCACAAGGTTGCCCTAGCTTATCATCCGCAGACTAGTGGTCAAGTAGAGGTTTCTAATCGTCAGATCAAGCAGATCTTGGAGAAGACAGTCAATACCACACGTAAAGACTGGTCTACTCGTCTCACTGATGCTTTATGGGCATACAGAACCGCCTACAAGACCCCACTCAATATGTCTCCCTATCATCTCGTCTTTGGGAAACCTTGTCATCTACCGGTAGAGATTGAACATCGTGCCCTATGGGCCATTAAGAAACTCAACTTCGACCTCGAATCTGCAGAGGAGGAGAGAAAAGTTCAAATGAATGAGTTAGAAGAACTCAGAAATGATGCCTACAACTTGTCCAAGAATTACAAAGCCAAAATAAAGTGGATACATGACAAGAGCATCCTCAGAAAAGAGTTCCATCCAGGACAGAAGGTCCTTCTTTATAATTCTCGTCTCCATCTCTTCCCTGGGAAATTGAAATCTAGGTGGACCGGTCCTTATACGGTCACAGCAGTCACACCCTTTGGGGCAATCACTATTGAGGATCCCAAAGATCACTCCTCATTCCAGGTAAATGGCCAGCGTCTTAAACAGTTCCATGAACTTGACGTATTATTCATTCAGACTTTTGAGATCGAGCTCATCGATCCTGTCTATGTCGACTGATGATCCACTCAGTCTCCTGTGCTCCAGCTTGGTTGGGGGTGCCTGTCACCCCCGTTGTGTCTGGCTGAAGACGTAAAACTTAGCGCTTTCGGAAAGGCAATTCCGGTATTCCTAGAGTACATGAGTCTCATGCATTTGTTATTACTGTTATATCTCTGGAAATGCAGGTACATTCATTCTTCCGATCATCAGGTACCACACACTGTCGAGTTTTTGCCGACTGGGTAACATCCTTCCTGAATTTTTGCATCATCATCTCTGATTTGTTATCATTTTATGTCCCGGTCATGAGCACCGAGGACGGTGCTGTATTTTGGTTGGGGGTGGGGTATTTACCAAAACTCATGTCTACAAAAAAAAAAAAAAAAAAAAATATATATATATATATATATATATATATATATATATTTTTTGGGGGCGATTTCCGATGTTCTCCAAAAGTTTTCTAGAACTTCAAAAATGTGTCAAATACCCTGACTTTGATTAGCTAAAAACCTTCGTTAAGTCAGTATTGAGGATGTCAATTTTTGTTTAAAAGTTAGCATCGAGTCAAGTCAGGCGTGACTACAGCAGGTTTGAAAACTCAGAAAAACTCAGATTTGGCACGATTATACACTATCAACATCAGAGTCATCCTAAGTTTTGAAACTCCAGAGATCCTATGAGAATGATTGTGGAGACCTAACCCAGTGAGTTTTCGAGCCTTTAATCATTTCAGAGAGTTATACAATAATCCTGAGTCAATGGATGACTCACTATTCTTCATGCCCGCAATATTCGTTGAGAGATCTCATTATCTTTTGCTTCGATCATAAAACTCGGAACGACATCAACATTGGATTACTACGACAGAACCTTCTCTGTATCCAGTCAAGACAGTATACATGATAGTGCAAACCCTAGAAAATGATTTAGGCCATTTTTTTTCTGAACCATTCAGCCTTTTTACTCACCTGAATTATACTTCACTAGAAACCCCTTGAACCCTTCTATAAAAGCCTTTTCTTTGTAAACCCATCAACCTAAAATCCAGTATAGCTAAGAAGCATGACTGGCTACCCTTATTTTGAGATGGACAAAGGAATAACTGATATGGGTGTACCATGAAAAGAAAAGTAAAGAAGAAGAATCGAAAGAAAAAGAAAGTGGTTCAAGCTGAAAACAAAATATGGAAAGAAAGTATGAAAAAGTGCTGAAAAGAAATTGAGCAGTCTCAGAAATATCAAGAAAAAGAGAAAAATACGAAAAAAGGAAAAAGAACCAGATAATGGTGTTACGCTGCAAGGAAAAGTGCAAGAAAATGACAATATCCTCTTAAGATCTTTGAAATCCTGTATCCCTTTATCTCTCTACACCTGACCTAAGCCTCATTACAACCCAGGAAAGTCCTACTTGATTCTAGGATAGTACGATCATAAAATGTGGAGATTGGAGAAAGAGAAGCTATAGAGTTTGATCTGACGTTCCTGAGTGAAGTGGTATTCCAATCATGAGATCTTCTTCTGTTAAAGATGTCCTTCCTTCAAATAAAACATATGTGAGATCTTTTGCCTCTTTATATTAAATATATCTCCTCACATATAAATTGAGAGAAAAGAAGAAAACCCTTCTTGTGTGATTCTATTCGGAGTGCTAAACATGTGAGATTTGAGGTCGAGGCATAAAAACTTAGAGGTGATCTGGAAATCTTTACTGTCAGATGATGAGAATGTTGAGCACACACACACGCAGAGTCTGACTATTCTGGGTCATGATTATCAGTCTGTAGTCTTGCCAAAACTTTCCAACTCTTCGCTAGCATGTAACTATTTTTGCATCCATTCAATGATTTGACGAACGGTGTTTTCCCTGAGCTAATATGAAAAAGTGTGCAGCATGTGCAGAGCCCTTTTAAGCTCATTTATTTCGCACTAATTGCCAAGGATTGGCAATATGCTGGTTGGGGGTTGTGATATTCGCTCAAAAGTGCTTATTTTAAGCAATTATCCTTTTAGCGTTATTGCATTCTCCCACGTTAAAATATTCTATTTATCTACTTTTCTACTTAAGAGTCTCTTTTGTTGCGTAGAACACACTTTTCTGGACGAAATGGTATATTTGCATGCATTAAACACATTTTCGAAAGTCTAGACATGAAGTTATTCTGATAGAGTCTCATTACGCGCTTCTTCTATCGCAGGAAACCCCGATGGGACAATTCTCGAGAATGCGGGCCCACAATCAACTTCCAGAACCTTTAATCAAAGTATAGAGAGCCAGTGGACTTGGACAAGAAGATGTATGCCAAAGAAGAAAATAAGAGCCAGAGAGATCGAAAGAATTGAGAGAAGATCATAAGAGAAGGAGAGCCAAAGCACCTAGGAAGAGACTAAGGAGATTAAAGCTATTCAACCAACACAAGACGAAAGCTTGCTCAGTTGGTGAAGCATGCAGAAGACTAAGTTAGAGATCAGGGTTCAAGACCCTCTCCTAGCATTTTCTCTTTATTTTGTAATATTTTTCTCTCTCCTCTCTAGATCCTCATTCTCTCTCTATTCACAAATCTAAATCATCCGATTATCTCTTCTTTCACCATCACTCTATCCTACAGCCAGTTTATACCTTAGCCGATCTCCATCTGGTCATCACCATCCATCTCGACCTTTTGATCATCATCAGATCATCCTCCATACCATCCCATCACCATTGAATCACCCAATCCATCTGATCATCACCATCACTCTCTATCATCCATCAAATTTCCCATCCGATCATCTATCCCCATCATCACATCCAATTCCTATGAGATCATCTACAAGATCCGGTTATATACGAGAAGGTGATCTTAGCTGTAAGAACAGTATGTCCATCGAAGGGCCACCGAGATGGACGGTCCAAATTACAAGATGCCGATTTTCTCTATCTAGAAAATATTTTGGAAGGATTATTTGAATTTTATCACTAACTTTCGAAAATGCTTTTCCGGAAACAAAAAAATTTTTTCAAATGACTAGGCGTGCATGGATGGCCTAAGTTTATGGGAGCGAATAACTGAAAAATATGAAGTTTTGAAAACATTAAAAGGGTGGAAATTATCTTTAAGATACAATCAGTTTTTTTTTGGGAAATATGGCCAATAGGGAAAGGTTTTGAAAGGCAACAAAGTACTGGATTTGTTTTTAAAGAAACAAAATAAGTAAGGATATTTTGGGGGGGGATTCTAAGGAGGAAAGGAGGAGACGTCCTGCACTTTCAAAGGAGGAGGGACCCAACCGTCCTCTTATAAAAGAAGATCAAACCCTGGACCGCCGGCTGGCTGGACCCTCTCATATCCTCTCCGATCTTCCACGTTCACAAGGCTCTCTTTCTCATCCCATCTGATTCTTTCATCTCCTTCAAAAGAAAAAAAAAAAAAAGAAAAAGAGGGGCTACCTCTTCTCTTGGGCAGCAACGTCCTTCTCCCCTTTACTTCCTCTCCCTCTCTCTCTAATCATCCACTGCCTCACCACGACCTGCAACACTGAGTTGCAGGTCTGCAAGAAAAAAAAAAAAAAAAAAAAAAAAAAAAATTTTTTAGAGTTCGCCGGAGTTGCAACCTGCAACTCCGACGAGCTCCATTAGCGCCGGCAGCCTGCGACATCTCTTCATCTCCCACGATCTCTCTCTTGCTGGCCGCTCCCTCTCTCCTAATCCCCACGTCTCCCTCTCTTCTCCACGTTTCTCTTTAAGAAAAAAAAAAGGAAAGAAAAAGGAAATAGAAAGAGGGAGGAAGAGGGAAAGGAAGATGGAGGTCGTACCTCCATCCATGGATGCCTCCCTCCTTGTCACTGCACCATGATCCTCCATGTGCATATCACATCTTCATCACCAACGACCCTAGAGCCGCTACTGTCCTTGCCAGCCACCAACAAGTTGCTGCCTCCATAAAGTTGCAAGTCTACAACTGTATCACCAGCCGGACTGCAACACCTCTTCGTCCTTTATCAACTGGCTGCTCCACCAGCACCGACCTGCACCACTTCCAGTCGCCATTAAAACTGGTACACTTGAAACTCCAGTTTTGTCTTCTCTGTCAACTAGCATTCACGGGCAGCAATCCTCTCTTTAGTCGGCAACTCCAAGCACCACCGGTCTCCCATTAAAAGCCTGCAAGTGCTACCTCCTCATCTCCCTCATCACCATCATCACTTCCTCCCACTGGACGTGCAGAACCTCCTCCGCGAACCACCTTAACCGCCCTCACCTTCTCCTTCAACCTGTGTAGGGACCAGGTCCCTTGCTGGTCCCACAACCGGTAGCTCAACCACGTTGCTGCCACCACCATCTTCATCAAACACCACTGCATCTCCATCACCACCAGTGCACCCCTCCATTGGTAAGTGGTGAGTGGTTTAATCCATTCACCTTCTCTTTTATCACTATTTCTAAGCGTAGTTTTCCTTTTTATTTTTATTTTATTTTATTTGTAGCTTTCTATTTCTTTGTTTAGCTAATGTCTTGGATTGAATGAATTTTTGTAAGGATTTTTTTTGATTCAATAAAGCTTAGTTTACTTTTGCACTATTGCGTTTTAATTATCATGATCAGTTAGTTCTTGTTCTAAGCATTTGTGGAAATTCTCTCTTTAAAATCTCAAGAAAGTTTTAATCTCATTTCATCACCATTCTCATTCCTCAAATCTCTTCACATAGTATTTTTCAAAAGAAAAGCTGTCATTTTATGTGTCTAAATTGCGCAAACTAATCCCGAGTGCGGATCGACATCCGACACGAGCCACTATGCAAAATTGTTCATTTTACAGGTTAAATGTCTCGGATCAATTAAAAATGTGTTGAAGTTAGGGTTTCCGTAACCAACGACGCGGAAAATCCTACTTTCAAGAGCAGAAGGATGGGCGGTGTGGAGAAGATTTAGGAGGCGTGGTGAGGTTGGTCCTCTCCTCCTCTCTTCTCTTCTCTTCTCTCTTTCCTTTCTTTTTCTTTTTTTTTTTTTTATATTCACGCCATTAACGCCGGAGTTGCAAACCTGCAACTCCGGCCGTGATGTGAAGAAGAAGATGACGGGGCGGTGTGGTGAAATCTCAAGCGGGGAAGATCGTGGTGGAGATGGGTTAACAGTGGCGTCAAAAGCGTGGAGGATAGGTGAAAGAACAGCAACGTGGTTGCTGGTTGGTGGTGGAGGCCGGAGTTGCAGTAGCAACTCCGGTATGAACGTGAAACGAAGAAGAAGAAGACGCAGCAGAAGAAGAAGAAGAAGAAAGGGAAGAGAGGAAGAGGAAAAGAAGAGAAGGGAGAAGAAGAGGGAGAGGACCCTCACCAGCTCGCTGTGGTGAGGACGGTGGTGGCGCTCGGTTCGCCGGCCGGAGTTGCAGACCAGCAACTCCGGCAATCAGAAAAAGAAAACGAAAAAGAAGAAGAGGAGGAGGAAGAGGAGAAGAAGAAAGAGAAGAAGAAGAAGAAGAAGAAGAAGAAGAAGAAGAAGAAAAAGAAGAAGAAGTTCCCCTCCTCACCGGCGATGGCACACCGGAGGAGACGAAGAAGAAGAAAGGGAAGCGGAAGAAGAGGTGTCCGAGCGGCGGGAGAGGAAGAAGAGAGATCCCGAGGGTTTTTCAACCCTCTCCTTAAGTAGAAACCGTGGGTTTCTACACTTAGAAACTCACGGTTTCTAAAAAAAATCATTTTTTTATTTTTTTATTATTATTTTATTTTAATTTTTATTTTTGAAAAGTGATAAGTGGGTTACGGGCTTGGGCTCGTGGGCTATTTGGCCATGACCACCAGGCCAAAAGCTGATGCCACGTGTTGGCCAGTGGTTGGCCGAGAGATGACGCCACGAGTCGGCCAGTGGTTGGCCAATGGGAATGCTCAAAATCGTGGGCCCAGAGTGCATCGGCCATGGGCCAGAAGGTAGGTGAGAAGGATAGTGGGCCACTGGGCTCGATGGATGTGGGTTAGGGTGCGTTTGGTTGCCAGGGGAGAAAAATGCATTTTTCCCCTTGAAATACCCATCAAGGAAAGATGTATTTTCCTTTCTTCGGAAATCGAGCTCTACGCTCTCAGCCACGATCAATAATCTGAGGCATTACTCTACAATCAAACCTGCCTTAGGGACTGATATTTTACACTGGAGATCGGGTGGTTGATAGGATGGATGATCGACTGATCAGTAGCATGATCGGATGGTCGGATGCATAGAATTGATAGATCACATGGCGATCTATAGAGATTCAACGGCCCGATGGAAGATCCAACGGTCAGAAAGCTAAGGGAGATGAGACAGAGCCAATGAGCAGGAGTTCTGGGGTTAAGTCAATAGATTCGAGGACCGAGAAATGAAGAGAGAGAAAATAAGGAGAGATGAGAGAGAAAATATCAGAAAAAGTATTGGCAGAGGGTCATGAACCCTGGTTTTCCATTGTTCTTCACTTGAGCTTTGCCAGTAGAGCAGGCCATCATTTGATGTGGCTTTAAATGTTTTGGTCCTTCTCTTGGTTATCAGCTCTCCCGCTCTCGTGGTTCCTTGGGCCAACTCTTCGATCCTCTTTTTCAACCCGTATTTGGCCCATATCTTCTAGTCATAGCCTGTTGGCTCTTTAAGCTTTGATAATGGGCTTTCATGATCGATCTAGGCCCGCAAGTCTCGAGAATCATCCCATCGGGGTTTCCTGCGATAGAAGAAGCGCGTAATGAGACTTTATCAGAACGGCTTAATATCTAGACTTCCGAAAATGTGTTTAATGCATGCAAATATACCATTTCGTCCAGAAAAGTGTGTTCTACGCAACAGAAGAGACTCTTACGTAGAAAAGTAGGTAAATAGAGTATTTTACGTAGGAGAGTGCAATAACGCTAAAAGGATAATTGCTTAAAATAAGCACTTTTGAGCGAATATCACAACCCCCAACCAGCATATTGCCAATCCTTGGCAATTAGTGCGAAATAAATGAGCTTAAAAGGGCTCTGCACATGCTGCACACTTTTTCATATTAGCTCCGGGAAAACACCGTTCGTCAAATTATTGAATGGATGCAAAAACAGTTACATGCTAGCGAAGAGTTTGAAAGTTTTGGCAAGACTACAGACTGATAATCATGACCCAGAATAGTCAGACTCTGCGTGTGTGTGTGCTCAACATTCTCATCATCCGACAGTAAAGATTTCCAGATCACCTCTAAGTTTTTCTGCCTCGACCTCAAATCTCACATGTTTAGCACTCAGAAAAGAATCACACAAGAAGGGTTTTCTTCTTTTCTCTCAATTTATATGTGAGGAGATGTATTTAATATAAAGAGGCAAAAGATCTCACATATGTTTTATTTGAAGGAAGGACATCTTTAACAGAAGGAGATCTCATGATTGGAATACCACTTCACTCGGGAACGTCAGATCAAACTCTATAGCTTCCCTTTCTCCAATCTCCACATTTTATGATCGTACTATCCTAGAATCAAGTAGGACTTTCCTGGGTTGTAATGAGGCTTAGGTCAGGTGTAGAGAGATAAAGGAATGCAGGATTTCAAAGATCTTGAGAGGATATTGCCCTTTTCTTGCACTTTTCCTGCGGCGTAACACCATTATCTGGTTCTTTTTCCTTTTTTTCATATTTTTCTCTTTTTCTTGATATTTCTGAGACTGCTCAATTTCTTTTCAGCACTTTTTCATACTTTCTTTCCATATTTTGTTTTTAGCTTGAACCACTTTCTTTTTCTTTTGATTCTTCTTCTTTACTTTTCTTTTCATGGTACACCCATATCAGTTATTCCTTTGTCCATCTCAAAATAAGGGTAGCCAGTCATGCTTCTTAGCTATACTGGATTTTAGGTTGATGGGTTTACAAAGAAAAGGCTTTTATAGAAGGGTTCAAGGGGTTTCTAGTGAAGTATAATTCAGGTGAGTAAAAAGGCTGAATGGTTCAGAAAAAAATGGCCTAAATCATTTTCTAGGGTTTGCACTATCATGTATACTGTCTTGACTGGATACAGAGAAGGTTCTGTCGTAGTAATCCAATGTTGATGTCGTTCCGAGTTTTATGATCGAAGCAAAAGATAATGAGATCTCTCAACGAATATTGCGGGCATGAAGAATAGTGAGTCATCTTGTGACTCAGAATTGTTGTATAACACTCTGAATTGATTAAAGGTTCGAAAGCTCACTGGGTTAGGTCTCCACAATTCTTCTCACAGGATCTCTAGAATTTCAAAACTTAGGATGACTCTGATATTGATAGTGTACAATTGTGCCGAATATGAGTTTTTCTGAGTTTTCAAACCTGCTGTAGTCATGCTTGAATTGACTCAACGCTAACTTTAAACAAAAATTGACATCCTCAATACTGACTTAACGGAGGTTTTCAGCTAATCAAAGTCAGGGTATTTGACACATTTTTGAAATTCTAGAAAACTTTTGGAGAACATCGGAAATCACCCCAAAAACAAGAATTCTTTTTTTTTTTTTTTTTTTTTTATTTTTTATCAAAATGAAGACATGAGTTTTGGTAAATACCCACCCCCAACCAAAATACAGCACCGTCCTCGGTGCTCATGACCGGGACATAAAATGATAAAAATTCAGTGATGATGATGCAAAAGTTCAGGAAGGATGTTACCAAGTCGGCAGAAATTCGACAGTGTTTGGTACCTGATGATCGGGAGAATGAATGTACCTGCATTTTCAGAGATATAACAGTAATAACAAATGCATGAGACTCATGTATACTAGGAATACCGGAATTGCCTTTCCGAAAGCGCTAAGTTTTACGTCTTCAGCCAAACATGACGGGGGTATATCAAGTACCCCCAACCAGGATAAAACTCATGGAGACTGAGTGAATCTGCAGTCTTCCTGACACCTAAGGTGGAACAGAGACAACTATCCTATCCCTTGTCTAGGTATACCTGTGTAGAACAGGTCTTTCTCAGTGTAGACTGAGAGAAGGGCATTGAGCTCTCTGAGCAGCCCGGCAAAAGTACGGAGTTGATCTGGGAGGGATCGAAGCTTCTCAGTAAAGATTGAGAGGAGAGTAGGAGTGGTTTCTCTGAGCAGACCCGCAAGGACATTTAGTTCAGCGGGGAGGGATAGAAGCTTCTCAGTAAAGACTGAGAGGGGAGTAGTAGTGGGTTCTCTGACCGTGGTTAGCAGAGCCGCCAACTCATTGAGTTTTGCGGGAATGTATCTGAATGGAGCAGACTCCTGCAGATCAGTAATACCAGAAATGTTGGACTCCGAGATGAAGTCAGACTCACAGTGTTCATGACACTTGGATAATTTATCTTCAGGAGAGTCCTGAATTAGACTCGCTACGGCACACGGGTCATCGATAATATCGACGTAGGGTGACGGGTGAAAACTGTTGACCTCTCCCTTGATGTGTCCTAATTTGATAGGGATGTTCCAATTCCTACATTCAATATGTCCCTCCTCGGTGGTGATCGGTAGGTCCAGGACAGCGGGAGGCCCATTTTCTAGACATGGCTCATCAGTAGGAATGTCTGCATTCAGAGCAGAGAGAGAATTATCAGAGATAGAGAAGGGACTAAGTTCCTCTGTGCTCAGTCCAGAAGTTGGTGCTGTTAAGGGCACCAAAGATTGAGACTCGGGTTCATTACAATTGGTGCACAATCCAAGGGAGGTGGGGAGGAATGGTAGATCTATGACAGTTGGGATCCTACGATCGAGACACAGCTCAGTGTCATGAAGATCGACATCAGGGGCAGTAGAGGTGGAGTGAGAATTAGGTTGCTCTGAGGTAGGTTCAAGATTTGGTGCTGTTAAAGGCACCGAAGAAGGAAACACTGGCTCCTCAGTAGTCTGGCTCGATCTAGGGGTGGGTACAACTTCTATTTCTTCCTCACAATGGTGGTACTGGGTCCAATTGTGCGGCTCCTCATTATAGACAGTGGCCATATCATTCTCCTCAGGATAGGCTATTGGTGGACTAGTGAAGTTGACTTCCTCTCTCTCATTTTCTAATTGAACTAGACGTTGCTCGAAGCGCTCCATAGATTGCTGTTGTTGGTGCTCTAGCTGGGCAATGTACTCAGAGAGAAGGTCCTCTAGACCAGGGTTAGTAGCCAACGGAGGTAGTTCAACTAAGGGGAGCTGAGGTGCGAACTCTTGATTGTAGTCCGACTGGGTATGAAAGTTGTAAGGCAAAGTGGAGTCTGGGACTAGTTGCTGACTCTGAAAATCCTGAGGGGCCCACTGTTGATCAGAATAGTCATTCTGTGGATATGACGGGTACTGGGATTGCGAGTATTGCCAGTCATACTCTCCATTGGGTTGATGGAACCTGGAAGGATAATTATCCTGCGGTAGTTGCTGCATGAGGGCAGACTGTTCCCAACCAAAGTTATGGTGACTCCTATTATCCGGATAATAAGTGTTGTCATAGGAGGTCTGCATTGGAGATGGAAAGGTACAGACATCTTGCTGGATAGGAGGGTAATATCCTACAGACTGGGAATGGTACACAGGTTGCTAGACCGCGGCACGAAGGGCAGAGACTGAATTTTTAAGCTCTTGGAGTACAGAATTGTACTCCGGATCTCGGTGATTATCATACCCTGTAGAAGTGTGCGAGACTGGAGTATCATGATGATACGCAGAATTGTCATACCATTGTTGAGAGTGATCACCTCGATTCTCACAGAAACTGTAGTAGGTCTCATACAGAGGCCGTTCATCTGCCATTAGAGGCGATAGAGGGATGCGGTGGACTAACTCTCAGATCGAGTCAGTAAAAGGTTAGGACAGGTCCAACCGGGCTTCTACTTAAAAAAAAGCAAGCCCAAGATTTGGCAAAAAGTTGCCAAAAGGAGACACTGGAGTAGTGATTCTAAATGATGCACACCAAGCACAGATAATCCTATTCTAAACAATCAGAATATATTTTAGGCATTATCTTGTTAGTTTTGGGGCTAGAGTAGATTATGACAGTGGGCGGACCACTGGTTTATCTTTTAGCCGCCGGACTAACTGTTTGCACTCAGAGGTTCTCACCAGGCTACACTCTTCAGAGCGAATCCTTTAGTACTAACTCTAGTCAACAACAAGGCAATCCGAAGCCTAGACAGACGTGCGGCACAATGGCTGTCTTAAGTACGTCCCAGACTAACCGGATTGGTCAAGTGTAGAAGAAGAGTGTTCCCTCGGGTTAAGCTAGGGTTGGTGCGTGTTCCTAGTCCACACGCAACTAACCGCCGAATAGTCCAAGAGGCCACGTCGAGCTCAGTGTACTTGAGTAGCAGGGACTTATGGGTGTGTTAGACAACAGGGACCCGCGCTCGTGGTCTTATTTCGATTGGATGTTAAGCGGGTTCGCTTTGTGTGGATTTTTCCTCGAACACCGGGCTAATTGGCTCTACTTCTTGATTCTTTTTAATTAAATGGAGCCTTGGGATCAAATCAGTTGGAATGATGAGGTGGGTGATGAAATCCCACCAGTTTCAATTTGGAGCTGGGTCTGCTCTCTTAGAGTTGATTGATTAACGGCCACGCCACGCAAGTCGAAGAATATGGATGCGAAAGCAAATAGACAAGTGGCAATGATGCACCCAATATGCTCTGTATCGCACTCAAGGCGAGGATAGAGACTTACCTCCCGAGGGCCACGCCACGGGGTCTCCTCCGTGGGTTAGAGAGGGGTATCCTAATGGGCTTGGGCCCGACTCCACCTCTTTGAGCTTTCGCTCTCTACCCACACTGGATCGTGTTCCTGCAGAAACAGTTAGATCGCACGGTCTAGGTATGTGGGATTCTATTTGGAAGATCCTTGCCTTTTTAGGGTTCACTGAACAACCACTGAATTTAGGCAAGTTTTTGAATGAGTTTCCAAATTCGAGATGGGTTAAAATTTAGGAATTCCCAGATTGGAAAATACCTAGATTGGAAAGTTTCCCGAACTGTGGAGATCTTCCAAGAAAGATTGATTGCGAGATCCCTTATAATTTTGGGAAATTTCCCAAAATTGAAATTCTGCTAGATTTGGGGCGTTTCCTTTTGCAGACTTTTCCAAATTCGGAAGATTTCTAAAGATAGAAATTCTTCTAAAGAGGAAACTTCTAAGAGGGGAAACCCTAATTAAGCAGAGTATCAAGATTTTGGAATCTTTCCAAAAATCGCAAATCCTTGATTGGTGATTTCTAAAAATCTGCAGAATATAAAACCCTAATTTTTTTGAATTTTGATTTTTTTAATTTTTTTGGTAATTTCCACTTAATCTAGGGTTTCTAAAAAACCCTAGAACAAGATGTAGCAGTTATATGGAAAGCAATAAAATTCCTAAATTATTACAAATTGCACTCGGCCTTCCGAGCATTAAAAATAGTAATTTAAAAACTGCTAAAAAATCCCTAAAAACACAAAATAGAAAGTTTCCCGAAAAGGTCAGGCTGTCCAAATTGAGCAGCTTTTCGCTTCAGCAATTTTCCAATTCCGTCTTTACGTCCTTTTTCGCACTTCCGGTCACCCGAGCGGCAGCGGCGCCATTTGAAAATAGGGTTTTTCCGTCGTTGAGAGAACGACCCTACTTCAACAATATTTGTAATTATCCGAGACTTATTCCTGCAAAAATTAAGAATTCTAGCACAGTGGAAAGTCGGAGTCGAATCCGCACTCGGGATTAGTCAGATTAGCGCGATAATGAACATAAAATGACGGGAAATTTGCAGAGAATGGAACATAATTTTATTCAGATCAAGTTCATTCAATCAAAATTGTCTTTTACAGCAAACATCTAACAAAATAACTAAACTAGAAAGCATTTTAATAAGAGAGGGATGTAGAGAGAGAAAGAGGTCTTGAGAGAGAGAAACTAGAGAGAGAAAGTTAGCAAAATGTTAAAGAGGAGAGAGAGAAAGTGGTAGAAGAAGAGAGAAATCTAATCCTAGAGAGAGGTCTAGAGAGAGAGAGAGAAATAGAGAGATAAAAAGAGAAAGAGAGGGAGAAACCTAGAGAGAGAAAGGGGGAAGAATTAGTGAAAAAGATAGAGAGAGAAAACAAAGATTTAGAGAGAAGGAGAAAGTCTAAAATGACCGAGGGAGAAAAAGGTAGAAAAACATGAGAGGGAAAATGCTTGACTTACCATGGAAGGTGCTGCAGAAGGATGCAAGGCCGAACTAATGTGTTCGGTTATAATGGAGATTGACTGGCCTGGCTATTGGAGAGGGTAGTAACTAGGGTAGGCACATGGAGGAGAGCATGCACGGTATTCTGGCCAAGGTGTAGGTCGGTGTACTTGCAGGTGGGATGGATGGTATGGCGTTAGTGCTCATTGGATTGGAGCAGGGCAGCATAGAGGAGAAGACTCGAACTCAGTGAGGAGTGGCAGCATGCAAGTATGTAGAAGATGGTGCTATGTGTGCATACTTGCTGGGAAGGAGCAACTGCTGGTGCTTTACCTGCTTGTGTTGTAACGTTGGTTGCATGCGCAGTAGGTAGCGGCTAGGAGGAAGTTTGAAGCAACAGGTGGAAGCGATGAGGAGGAGCATGGGGCTCACGGGATGGACATCTCCGGCCTGTGCAATGGAGAATGGGGTCACCGACTGTCATGAAAGAAATCGCCAGTCCAAAAGATATCTATGGGAGAGAGAGGCGTTAATGGGAGAGACCCATTTAGGAGTGGGACGGTAGGGAAGAGAGCAGAAGGATGGGCGGTGTGGAGAAGATTTAGGAGGCGTGGTGAGGTTGGTCCTCTCCTCCTCTCTTCTCTTCTCTTCTCTCTTTCCTTTCTTTTTCTTTTTTTTTTTTTCTTATATTCACGCCATTAACGCCGGAGTTGCAAACCTGCAACTCCGGCCGTGATGTGAAGAAGAAGATGACGGGGCGGTGTGGTGAAATCTCAAGCGGGGAAGATCGTGGTGGAGATGGGTTAACAGTGGCGTCAAAAGCGTGGAGGATAGGTGAAAGAACAGCAACGTGGTTGCTGGTTGGTGGTGGAGGCCGGAGTTGCAGTAGCAACTCCGGTATGAACGTGAAACGAAGAAGAAGAAGACGCAGCAGAAGAAGGAGAAGAAGAAGAAGAAGAAGAAAGGGAAGAGAGGAAGAGGAAAAGAAGAGAAGGGAGAAGAAGAGGGAGAGGACCCTCACCAGCTCGCTGTGGTGAGGACGGTGGTGGCGCTCGGTTCGCCGGCCGGAGTTGCAGACCAGCAACTCCGGCAATCAGAAAAAGAAAACGAAAAAGAAGAAGAGGAGGAGGAAGAGGAGAAGAAGAAAGAGAAGAAGAAGAAGAAGAAGAAGAAGAAGAAGAAGAAGAAGAAGAAGAAGAAGAAGAAGAAGAAGAAGAAGAAGAAGAAGAAGTTCCCCTCCTCACCGGCGATGGCACGCCGGAGGAGACGAAGAAGAAGAAAGGGAAGCGGAAGAAGAGGTGTCCGAGCGGCGGGAGAGGAAGAAGAGAGATCCCGAGGGTTTTTCAACCCTCTCCTTAAGTAGAATAATCTGAGGCATTACTCTACAATCAAACCTGCCTTAGGGACTGATATTTTACACTGGAGATCGGGTGGTTGATAGGATGGATGATCGACTGATCAGTAGCATGATCGGATGGTCGGATGCATAGAATTGATAGATCACATGGCGATCTATAGAGATTCAACGGCCCGATGGAAGATCCAACGGTCAGAAAGCTAAGGGAGATGAGACAGAGCTAATGAGCAGGAGTTCTGGGGTTAAGTCAATAGATTCGAGGACCGAGAAATGAAGAGAGAGAAAATAAGGAGAGATGAGAGAGAAAATATCAGAAAAAGTATTGGCAGAGGGTCATGAACCCTGGTTTTCCATTGTTCTTCACTTGAGCTTTGCCAGTAGAGCAGGCCATCATTTGATGTGGCTTTAAATGCTTTGGTCCTTCTCTTGGTTATCAGCTCTCCCGCTCTCGTGGTTCCTTGGGCCAGCTCTTCGATCCTCTTTTTCAACCCGTATTTGGCCCATATCTTCTAGTCATAGCCTGTTGGCTCTTTAAGCTTTGATAATGGGCTTTCATGATCGATCTAGGCCCGCAAGTCTCGAGAATCATCCCATCGTGGTTTCCTGCGACAGAAGAAGCGCGTAATGAGACTTTATCAGAACGGCTTAATATCTAGACTTTCGAAAATGTGTTTAATGCATGCAAATATACCATTTCGTCCAGAAAAGTGTGTTCTACGCAACAGAAGAGACTCTTACGTAGAAAAGTAGGTAAATAGAGTATTTTACGTAGGAGAGTGCAATAACGCTAAAAGGATAATTGCTTAAAATAAGCACTTTTGAGCAAATATCATGTCACGTGTTAATTGGTTTGGCAAAATGAATATGAGTTGGATGGTGGGTGATAGGGACAAGATGTTGGATGGTATGGGCAAGAGAAGTGTGGCTAAGATGCATGGAATCAGTCACCTAGTTTTGAGAAGATAAAGACAAGTCAGCAAGGACTTTGGACTAGCTGTTGGATGATTAAGAGTTCACTCTCTCTCTCACCATCCATCATCCAACGGCTGTAATGATATTCGCTCAAAAGTGCTTATTTTAAGCACTTATCCTGTTAGCGTTATCGCACTCTCCTACGTAAACTGCTCTAATTATCCACTTTTCTACGTAAGAGTCTATCTCATTACGTAGAACACACTTTTCTGGACGAAATGGTATATTTGCATGCATTAAACACATTTTTGGAAGTCTAGATATAAAGCCGTTCTGATTGAGTCTCATTACGCGCTTCTTTTGTCGCAGGAAACCCGATTGGAGAATTTTATGGAATGTGGGCCCACAATCAATCTCTAGAATCTATGATAAAAGCTCAAGAACATGCTGACTGAGGATAAGAAGATGTAGGCCAAGAACAGGGAAGGCCAGAGAATCGGAGGAGCCTTAGAGAAGACCTAGAGAGAGAGAGAAAGAATCGAGCCCCGAGAGAAGAATAAAGGCATTAAAGCTTGACCAACTAACAAAAGTTAAAGAATTGCTCAGTTGGTGAAGCATGCAGACGACCAAGTCAGAGACCAGGGTTCAAGACCCTCTACTAGCATTTTCTCTTTATTTTGTAATATTTTCTCTCTCCTCTCTCTAAATCCCATCCTCTCTCCTCCCTCAAATCTACGACCTACCTTGTCCAAATTCCATCGCCCAATCATCACTGTCCATCTCTACTGTACAATCGCTCAGTCAACCCCCTGATCATCCATCTCACCATCTCTTAAAATCCAATGGCCCTCATCACTTCATGATTTAATCCTATGGGCCTAAGCCAAGAGGAGATGCGAGCCCATTAGCTGTGATCCACAGCCCAGCCATTTTAGTGGACCCCTCAACCCTAGATATTTCTTAAACATGAAATTTTTAGAAGGAAATTTTAGAAGGAAATTTTTAAAAGAGGAATATCCTATTGCCATAAAATGATTTTTTTTAGGAAGCTTACCAAATTAGAATTTCTTTTTTTTTTGAAAAGCTTTATCTTTATGGGTCCACTTAAACGGCTAGAACCGTTGAAGGGAAGGGATAGCCCTTAACAGATATTAGAAATCATGGGTTTCTAATATAGAAACCCACGGTTTCTATTATGGGCAGCATGTTCTTCAAGTGGAAAGGAGGAGAAACCCGAAAGCGGACACATAAAGGGAGCCACGCTCCTTCCAATTCCACCCCCCCCCATACATCTCTCTCTCTTCTACATTCTCTCCCTCAACTCACTTTCTAAATTTTTTTTTACCCCAAGCCGTTAGCCACTTCTTCTCCTCTAGTTTCTCACTCTCCCCACGTTTCCACTCTCAAACCTGGCGTGATCTTCACGGACTGGATTGCCTCCCAAGCTCCTTCACGTTCTCAAATCCTAACCCCATCAAACGGTTCTCAAAGGAGAACCCGAAAAGAAAAGAAAAAAAAAAAGAAAAGAGAGAGGAGAAGAAGAAGAGGAGAAGAGGAACGCCTACCTGCTGTTCCTCTCCACCTCGATCAACATCGGTGAGTGCAGCCTCCCCAACGTTTTCTCCTCCTTGGACCCACTCCATTACCGTCTCCTCTCCATGCCTCCTCACCTCATTCTATTCTCAACACCGCCTTCACCATGACCTGCAACGCTGAGTTGCAGGTCTGATAACTCCATCTCCACCGTCTTCAACTTCTCCTCCCAAGAAGAAGAAAAGAAAACCAAAAAAAAAAAAAAAATTACCGGAGTTGTAACCTGCAACTCCGGCGAGCACCATTAAAACCGGTGACTCCCTCTCCGCCATTCCACGTTTTCTCCCTCTCTAAGCCGTACCCCTTTCTCTCATCCCATTTTAAAGAAAGTGAAAAGAGAGAAACGGGAAAGAAGCGGTAGCTTCCATCTCTTGTTGCAAACGTGGCTGCAACTTCTCCACTGTGCAGCACCGCCCTCTCCATTGCTCCATCTTCCCCAGCTTCTTTTCTTGGCCTTCAACAGCCAAAAATCAACCTGCAACTCCCGTGCAAGTTCACCATCATCACTGGTGAGCAGATCTAACTAGTCCACCACGCCCCTCAACTTTTGATCACCACGGTCTGCAGCCACCACACCGCCCTCATCCACGAGCTGCTGCCGCAACCACCAGCACACTGCACGTGCTCCTTCAACCGGCGATCATATTATCTGGAAATCCGGCGCTTCAGCCACCATCTCCACGTCCATACTGGCAGGCTTCAAGGGGCTGTCACCAGCGCTCCTCCACGGACTGCACCACCGCCTACTAGTCCCCCAGCCACTTCACAACCGCCTGCAACCACCATCTTCCCTCCAACTAGACTGCACCTGCTGGTGCTTCCTCCACTCTCCACAGCTTGTAGAACCGATCGGATCAACCAGCAGAGTTCGGGCATCTCCAGTGAAGTTTCCTCCTCACACAAATCGATAAATCCACATCTAGCAGCCACGCCTCAGATCTTCCTCCTCCTATGATCGAACCTGCAACTCATCATATTGCATACCTGCAACATCACGGGTTGCATCCCTCACTTGAGCGTTCCACGATTGCATTACCATCAGCGTGCAACAATGCACCTCATCAACCATCTGCAATGGCCGACTCGTATCCTCCATGGTAAATCGGGCTCCACACCCAAGCCTCCGCTTCGTGTCTAAGTACAACAGGTTGTGCCCATCTTGGCCAATCTTCACTCTCAATGTCGAATGGTAAGTGCTACTGGTGAGATTCCTCTTTCTATTTTCTCTCTCTAGTATTCGTTCACCCTTTCTCTTTTCTTTTTCTCTCTTTCTCTCTCTACTACTTTTCTCTCTCTTCTTTCTCTCTCTACGGTCACTGCTTTTATGTTTATCTTATTAGACTCTTATTTATCTTGCATTGTAAGGTACAATAATTTGAATAAAAGTTGATTTTTGATTAATTGGTTTCATATTTGAGCTGTACATTTCAATTGATTGCAACATTTTGTACATAATGGATTTATGATAATCTTTTCTCAAAATTATAAATGTTTTAAATCTCGATATTCACCATCCTCACCATTCCACTTTTCTTAGTAACAATTTCTGATAAAAATCTGTCATTTCATGTTCTTTACATGCGCGAACTAATCCCGAGTGCGGATCGACATCCGACATACTTTCCTCTGTGCAAGAATTCTTAAATTTTGTAGGAATAAAACTGGATATATTACAAATTGTGTTGAAGTTAGGGCTTCCGTAACCAACGACGCGGAAAAAACCTACTATCAAATGGCGCCGCTGCCGCTCGGGTGTTCGGGAGTGCGAAAAAGGACGTAAAGACGGAATTGGAAAGTTGCTGAAGCGGAAAGCTGCTCAATTTGGACAGCCCAACCTTTTCGGGAAACTTTTATTTTTTGTTTTTAGTGATTTTTAGCAGTCTTTTAAATTACTATTTTTAATGCCTCGGAAGGCCGAGTGCAATTTGTAATAATTTAGGAATTTTACTGCTTTCCATATAACTGCTAGATCTTGTTCTAGGGTTTTTTAGAAACCCTAGATTAAGTGAAAAATACCAAAAAAATAATAAATTCAAAATTCAAAAAAATTAGGGTTTCATATTCTGCAGATTTTTAGAAATCACCAATCAAGGATTTGCGATTTTTGGAAAGATTCTAAAATCTTGAAACTTTGCTAAATTAGGGTTTCCCCTCTTAGAAGTTTCCTCTTTAGAAGAATTTCTATCTTTAGAAATCTTCCGAATTTGGAAAAGTCTGCAAAAGGAAACATCCCAAATCTAGTAGAATTTCAAGTTTGGGAAATTTTCCAAAATTATAAGGGATCTCGCAATCAAATCTTTCTTGGAAGATCTCCACCGTTCGGGAAACTTTCCAATCTAGGTATTTTCCAATCTGGGAATTCCTAAATTTTAACCCATCTCGAATTTGGAAATTAATTCAAAAACTTGCCTAAATCCAGTGCTTGTTCTGTGAACCCTAAAAAGGCAAGGATCTTCCAAATAGTATCCCAAATACCTTGACCGTGCGATCTAACTGTTTCTGCAGGAACACTATCCAGTGTGGGTAGGGAGCGAAAGCTCAAAGAGGAGGAGTCGGGCCCAAGCCCATTAGGATACCCCTCTCTAACCCACGGAAGAGACCCCGTGGCGTGGCCCACGGGAGGTAAGTCTCTATCCTCGCCTTGAGTGCGATACAGAGCATATTGGGTGCATCATTGCCGCTTGTCTATTTGCTTTCGCATCCATATTCTTCGACTTGCGTGGCGTGGCCGTTAATCAATCAACTCTAAGAGAGCAGACCCAGCTCCAAATTGAAACTGGTGGGATTTCATCACCCACCTCATCATTCCAACTGATTTGATCCCAAGGCTCCATTTAATTAAAAAGAATCAAGAAGTAGAGCCAATTAGCCTGGTGTTCGAGGAAAAATCCACGCAAAGCGAACCCGCTTAACATCCAATCGAAATAAGACCACGAGCGCGGGTCCCTGTTGTCTAACACACCCATAAGTCCCTGCTACTCAAGTACACTGAGCTCGACGTGGCATCTTGGATTATTCGACGGTTAGTTACGTGTGGACTAGGAACACGCATCAACCTAGCTTAACCCGAGGGAACACTCTTCTTATCCACTTGACCAATCCGGTTAGTCTGGGACGTACTTAAGTCAGCCATTGTGCCGCACGTCTGTCTAGGCTTCGGATTGCCTTGTTGTTAACTAGAGCTAGTACTAAAGGATTCGCTCTGAAGAGTGTAGCCTGGTGAGAACCTCTGAGTGCAAAACAGTTTGTCCAGCGGTTAAAAGATAAACCAGTGGTCCGCCCACTGTCATAATCTACTCTAGCCCCAAAACTAACAAAGATAATTCCTAAAATATATCCTCATTGCTTAGAATAGGATTATCTGTGCTTGGTGTGCATCATTTAGGATAGTGTTCCTCTCTGGCAACTTTTTGCCAAGTATAGAGCTTGCCTCATTAGCGTATGTCCGGTTGGACTCGCCCGAACAAGCGCTTGGTTCGATCTGAGAATCACGTCCCTACAGTGGATCCTCCACTGAATTCTTCCCCATCTCTTTCACCACCCGCCTCCCCCAGTACTACTACCTTTGTAGTCATGGCAGTCGAACGACCTCTTATCGAGACGTTCGCTCCTATCTCTGCCAATCCGCCCACTTGCATTGTTCTCCCACCTACTACGGCGGTACAGTTCGAGATCAGGCCACAGACGATCCAAATGCTGCCAACCTTTCGTGGTCTCCCAAGAGAAGACCCATATTCCCATATTCGGGAATTCCAACATGTCATCCTACTTTTCAAGAATCAGAACCTCGATGATGACAATGTGCGTCTGCGAGTTTTCCCATTCTCGCTCAAAGACCGAGCCTCAGATTGGCTCTACTCTTTACCCGCTGATTCAATCAGCAGTTGGAAAGAATTGGTGGGCAAATTCATGTCTAAATTCTACCCCATGACTCGGACCAACCAAATGAAGCAACTCATTCAGGACTTTAGACAGAAGTCCGATGAGAAATTTTTTGAAGCATGGGATAGATTCCAAGACTACCTGACTAAGTGTCCCCACCATAGCATCGACAAGGGCAATCTTGTCCACGTCTTCTACAAGGGACTTACTGATGAGTCCCGGACCATGGTAGAGTCAATGTGCCAAGGAAAATTCTTGCACCAAACTCCGACCGATGCATACAAATTCTTGGGAGAGTTAGGAGAAAACTCTCAACATTGGACGACTGACTCAGAGTTCAGTCGAACCACTTCGGTCCAAAGGACAACCAAGGGACATGATGCTACAGCTGATACTGAGCTTCGATCAGTCATTCAAGAGTTGAGCAAGTCAGTCTCGGCACTGGCTGTGTCTGTACAAAAACCTACTCAACAATCTACCCCAGTCATGCATGTGGGACACGAGAGCCCTATGGAATCCTGCACCCTCTGTCTGCAACCCTCCCATACTACTGAGCATTGTCCGTTGAATGAAGGGTGGTCTAATCCTCTTCAGGAAGAAGTTTGTGCTTTCAGCACATACAAACCACCCACTCAGAACTCGTATAGTCAATCTTATCATCCGGACACGAGAAACCACCCTTCATAGACCAAATGTTGGAGAGATTAGCAGGTCACTCCTATTACTGCTTCCTCGATGGTTACTCAGGGTATAATCAAATACCCATCGCCCCTGAGGATCACGAGAAGACAACTTTCACCTGTCCCTTTGGCACATTTGCCTACAAGCGCATGCCCTTTGGCCTCTGCAATGCACCCGCGACCTTTCAAAGGTGTATGATGAGTATATTCTCTGACATGGTGGAAAAATTCCTCGAAGTCTTTATGGACGACTTCTCAGTTTTTGGGTCATCCTTTGATGACTGTCTGAACCATCTAGGGCTGGTACTTCAACGCTGTCAGGACAAGCGACTTGTCCTCAATTGGGAGAAATGCCACTTCATGGTGAAGAAGGGCATTGTTCTGGGACATGTCATTTCCCATCAGGGCATTGAGGTCGACAAAGCTAAAATCGATATCATCTCGACCTTGCCCATTCCTAAGTCCGTGCGTGACATCCGATCCTTTTTGGGACACGGAGGATTCTATAGGCGATTCATCAAGGACTTCTCTCAAATCGCTCGACCTCTGTCCCATCTTCTAGCTAAAGATAGTCCTTTCGACTTTAATGCTGACTGTGTCAAGGCATTTGAGCGTCTCAAATCTGAGCTCACTACTGCACCCATTATCCGTCCCCCGGATTGGACTCTACCTTTCGAGGTAATGTGCGATGCTTCTGACTACGCGTTAGGCGCTGTTCTAGGGCAGAGAGTTGACAAAAGGTCACACGTGATCTACTACGCGAGCAAAACTCTTAACTCTGCCCAAATGAATTACTCCACCACTGAGAAAGAACTCCTGGCGGTAGTCTTTGCCCTTGATAAATTCTGTCAGTACCTCTTAGCCACTAAGGTGGTAGTGTACACTGATCATGCAGCCCTTCGTTATCTCATGTCAAAAAAGGAAACCAAGCCTCGATTAATTCGATGGATTCTCTTACTGCAGGAATTCGACCTCGAGATTAAGGATAAGAAAGGAACTGAGAATGTAGTGGCTGATCACTTGTCTAGACTGACTTTAGAGTCATCCTTCGACACCCAGCCCATCCCTGAAACCTTTCCAGACGAACAACTGTTCGCCATCTCTGTTAATCCTTGGTATGCTGACATTGTCAACTACCTTGTCACCGAAGAAATGCCTTCACACTGGTCAAAACAGGACAAAAGTCAATTCCTAGCAAGAGTTAAGTACTACTCTTGGGATGACCCTTATTTGT
This sequence comes from Euptelea pleiosperma, assembly GCA_035048495.1. Taxonomy (NCBI): domain Eukaryota; kingdom Viridiplantae; phylum Streptophyta; class Magnoliopsida; order Ranunculales; family Eupteleaceae; genus Euptelea; species Euptelea pleiosperma. The sequence continues at coordinate 14,353,489 of CM068542.1, forward strand.
ATAAATACTGTCCTGACCAGATCATTCGTCTCTGTGTCCCTGAGTCGGACCAACTCAATATCTTGTCTTCATGTCATGACCAACCTTGTGGTGGTCATTTCAGCACTAAGAAGACTGCAGAAAAAGTGCTGCAATGCGGATTCTACTGGCCCACATTATTTAAAGATGCCCACATCTACAGCAAAACCTGTCCTAATTGCCAGCATCTAGGCCGCATCTCCCAGAGGAACATGCTGCCCCTCACTCCCATCCAGGTCGATGAAATATTTGACATCTGGGGCATCGACTTCATGGGCCCCTTTCCCATTTCCTATGGTTTTGAGTACATTCTCCTTGCGGTAGACTATGTATCCAAATGGATAGAAGCCATTCCCACCAAGACCAATGACCACAAAGTGGTGGTCAAATTCCTAAAAGAGTTCATCTTCGCTCGATTCGGTGCCCCTAAGGCCATCATTAGTGATGGGGGCACCCATTTCTGCAATAAGATATTCGAGAACTTAATGAAGAAGTATGGGGTAACCCACAAGGTTGCCCTAGCTTATCATCCGCAGACTAGTGGTCAAGTGGAGGTTTCTAATCGTCAGATCAAGCAGATCTTGGAGAAGACAGTCAATACCACACGTAAAGACTGGTCTACTCGTCTCACTGATGCTTTATGGGCATACAGAACCGCCTACAAGACCCCACTCAATATGTCTCCCTATCGTCTGGTCTTTGGGAAACCCTGTCATCTTCCGGTAGAGATTGAACATCGTGCCCTGTGGGCCATTAAGAAGCTCAACTTCGACCTAGACTCCGCAGGGGAGGAGCGGAAACTTCAAATGAATGAGTTAGAAGAACTCAGAAATGATGCCTACAACTTGTCCAAGAATTACAAAGCCAAAATGAAGTGGATACATGACAAGAGCATCCTCAGGAAAGAGTTCCATCCAGGACAGAAGGTCCTTCTTTATAATTCTCGTCTCCATCTCTTCCCTGGGAAACTGAAATCTAGGTGGACCGGTCCTTATACGGTCACCGCAGTCACACCCTTTGGGGCAATCACTATTGAGGATCCCAAGGATCACTCCTCTTTTCAGGTCAATGGGCAGCGTCTAAAACAGTTCCATGAACTTGACGTATTGTTCATTCAGACTTTTGAGATCGATCTCATCGATCCTGCCTATGTCGACTGATGATCTACTCAGTCTCCTGTGCTCCAACTTGGTTGGGGGTGCCTGTCACCCCCGTCATGTCTGGCTGAAGACGTAAAACTTAGCGCTTTCGGAAAGGCAATTCCGGTATTCCTAGAGTACATGAGTCTCATGCATTTGTTATTACTGTTATATCTCTGGAAATGCAGGTACATTCATTCTTCCGATCATCAGGTACCACACACTGTCGAGTTTCTGCCGATTTGGTAACATCCTTCCTGAATCTTTGCATCATCATCATTGATTTGTATCATTTTATGTCCCGGTCATGAGCACCGAGGACGGTGCTGTATTTTGGTTGGGGGTGGGTATTTACCAAAACTCATGTCTTCATTTTGAAAAAAAAAAAAATAAAAAAAAAAGGTTTTTGGGGTGATTTCCGATGTTCTCCAAAAGTTTTCTAGAATTTCAAAAAATGTGTCAAATACCCTGACTTTGATTAGCTAAAAAAAAACCTCCGTTAAGTCAGTATTGAGGATGTCAATTTTTGTTTAAAGTTAGCGTTGAGTCAATTCAAGCATGACTACAGCAGGTTTGAAAACTCAGAAAAACTCAGATTTGGCACAATTGTACACTATCAACATCAGAGTCATCCTAAGTTTTGAAACTCTAGAGATCCTGTGAGAATAATTGTGGAGACCTAACCCAGCGAGCTTTCTAACCTTTAATCATTTCGGAGAGTTATACAATAATCCTGAGTCACAAGATGACTCACTATTCTTCATGCCCGCAATATTCGTTGAGAGATCTCATTATCTTTTGCTTCGATCATAAAACTCGGAACGACATCAACATTGGATTACTACGACAGAACCTTCTCTATATCCAGTCAAAACAATATACATGATAGTGCAAACCCTAGAAAATGATTTAGGCCATTTTTCTGAACCATTCAGCCTTTTTACTCACCTGAATTATACTTCACTAGAAACCCCTTGAACCTTTCTATAAAAGCCTTTTATTTGCAAACCCATCAACCTAAAATCCAGTCTAGCTACGAAACATGACTGGCTACCCTTATTTTGAGATGGACAAAAGAATAACTGATGTGGGTGTACCGTGAAAAGAAAAGTAAAGAAGAAGAATCAAAAAAGAAAGTGGTTCAAGCTGAAAACAAAATATGAAAAGAAAGTATGAAGAAGAGCTGAAAAGAAATTGAGCAGTCTCAGAAATATCAAGAAAAAGAGAAAAATACGAAAAAAGGAAAAAAGAACCAGATAATGGTGTTACGTCGCAGGAAAAATTCAAGAAAATGGCAATATCCTCTCAAGATCTTTGAAATCTTGTATTCCTTTATCTCTCTACACCTGACCTAAGCCTCATTACAACCCAGGAAAGTCCTACTTGATTCTAGGATAGTACGATCATAAAATGTGGAGATTGGAGAAAGAGAAGCTATAGAGTTTGATCTGACGTTCCCGAGTGAAGTGGTATTCCAATCATGAGATCTTCTTCTGTTAAAGATGTCCTTCCTTCAAATAATACATATGTGAGATCTTTGCTTTCATATATCAACACATCTCCTCACATATAAATTGAGAGAAAAGAAGAAAACCCTTCTTGTGTGATTCTATTCTGAGTGCTAAACATGTGAGATTTGAGGTCAAGGCATAAAAACTTAGAGGTGATCTAAAAATCTTTACTGTTGGATGATGAGAATGTTGAGCACACACACACGCAGAGTCTGACTATTCTGGGTCATGATTATCAGTCTGTAGTCTTGCCAAGACTCTCCAACTCTTCGCTAGCACGTAACTATTTTTGCATCCATTCAATAATCTGACGAACGGTGTTTTCCCGGAGCTAATATGAAAAAGTGTGCAGCATGTGCAGAGCCCTTTTAAGCTCATTTATTTCGCACTAATTGCCAAGGATTGGCAATATGCTGGTTGGGGGTTGTGATATTCGCTCAAAAGTGCTTATTTTAAGCACTTATCCTGTTAGCGTTATCGCACTCTCCTACGTAAACTGCTCTAATTATCCACTTTTCTACGTAAGAGTCTATCTCATTACGTAGAACACACTTTTCTGGACGAAATGGTATATTTGCATGCATTAAACACATTTTTGGAAGTCTAGATATAAAGCCGTTCTGATTGAGTCTCATTACGCGCTTCTTTTGTCGCAGGAAACCCGATTGGAGAATTTTATGGAATGTGGGCCCACAATCAATCTCTAGAATCTATGATAAAAGCTCAAGAACATGCTGACTGAGGATAAGAAGATGTAGGCCAAGAACAGGGAAGGCCAGAGAATCGGAGGAGCCTTAGAGAAGACCTAGAGAGAGAGAGAAAGAATTGAGCCCCGAGAGAAGAATAAAGGCATTAAAGCTTGACCAACTAACAAAAGTTAAAGAATTGCTCAGTTGGTGAAGCATGCAGACGACCAAGTCAGAGACCAGGGTTCAAGACCCTTTACTAGCATTTTCTCTTTATTTTGTAATATTTTCTCTCTCCTCTCTCTAAATCCCATCCTCTCTCTTCCCTCAAATCTACGACCTACCTTGTCCAAATTCCATCGCCCAATCATCACTGTCCATCTCTACTGTACAATCGCTCAGTCAACCCCCTGATCATCCATCTCACCATCTCTTAAAATCCAATGGCCCTCATCACTTCATGATTTAATCCTATGGGCCTAAGCCAAGAGGAGATGCGAGCCCATTAGCTGTGATCCACAGCCCAGCCATTTTAGTGGACCCCTCAACCCTAGATATTTCTTAAACATGAAATTTTTAGAAGGAAATTTTAGAAGGAAATTTTTAAAAGAGGAATATCCTATTGCCATAAAATGATTTTTTTTAGGAAGCTTACCAAATTAGAATTTCTTTTTTTTTTGAAAAGCTTTATCTTTATGGGTCCACTTAAACGGCTAGAACCGTTGAAGGGAAGGGATAGCCCTTAACAGATATTAGAAATCATGGGTTTCTAATATAGAAACCCACGGTTTCTATTATGGGCAGCATGTTCTTCAAGTGGAAAGGAGGAGAAACCCTAAAGCGGACACATAAAGGGAGCCACGCTCCTTCCAATTCCACCCCCCCATACATCTCTCTCTCTTCTACATTCTCTCCCTCAACTCACTTTCTAAATTTTTTTTTACCCCAAGCCGTTAGCCACTTCTTCTCCTCTAGTTTCTCACTCTCCCCACGTTTCCACTCTCAAACCTGGCGTGATCTTCACGGACTGGATTGCCTCCCAAGCTCCTTCACGTTCTCAAATCCTAACCCCATCAAACGGTTCTCAAAGGAGAACCCGAAAAGAAAAGAAAAAAAAAAAGAAAAGAGAGAGGAGAAGAAGAAGAGGAGAAGAGGAACGCCTACCTGCTGTTCCTCTCCACCTCGATCAACATCGGTGAGTGCAGCCTCCCCAACGTTTTCTCCTCCTTGGACCCACTCCATTACCGTCTCCTCTCCATGCCTCCTCACCTCATTCTATTCTCAACACCGCCTTCACCATGACCTGCAACGCTGAGTTGCAGGTCTGATAACTCCATCTCCACCGTCTTCAACTTCTCCTCCCAAGAAGAAGAAAAGAAAACCAAAAAAAAAAAAAAAATTACCGGAGTTGTAACCTGCAACTCCGGCGAGCACCATTAAAACCGGTGACTCCCTCTCCGCCATTCCACGTTTTCTCCCTCTCTAAGCCGTACCCCTTTCTCTCATCCCATTTTAAAGAAAGTGAAAAGAGAGAAACGGGAAAGAAGCGGTAGCTTCCATCTCTTGTTGCAAACGTGGCTGCAACTTCTCCACTGTGCAGCACCGCCCTCTCCATTGCTCCATCTTCCCCAGCTTCTTTTCTTGGCCTTCAACAGCCAAAAATCAACCTGCAACTCCCGTGCAAGTTCACCATCATCACTGGTGAGCAGATCTAACTAGTCCACCACGCCCCTCAACTTTTGATCACCACGGTCTGCAGCCACCACACCGCCCTCATCCACGAGCTGCTGCCGCAACCACCAGCACACTGCACGTGCTCCTTCAACCGGCGATCATATTATCTGGAAATCCGGCGCTTCAGCCACCATCTCCACGTCCATACTGGCAGGCTTCAAGGGGCTGTCACCAGCGCTCCTCCACGGACTGCACCACCGCCTACTAGTCCCCCAGCCACTTCACAACCGCCTGCAACCACCATCTTCCCTCCAACTAGACTCCACCTGCTGGTGCTTCCTCCACTCTCCACAGCTTGTAGAACCGATCGGATCAACCAGCAGAGTTCGGGCATCTCCAGTGAAGTTTCCTCCTCACACAAATCGATAAATCCACATCTAGCAGCCACGCCTCAGATCTTCCTCCTCCTATGATCGAACCTGCAACTCATCATATTGCATACCTGCAACATCACGGGTTGCATCCCTCACTTGAGCGTTCCACGATTGCATTACCATCAGCGTGCAACAATGCACCTCATCAACCATCTGCAATGGCCGACTCGTATCCTCCATGGTAAATCGGGCTCCACACCCAAGCCTCCGCTTCGTGTCTAAGTACAACAGGTTGTGCCCATCTTGGCCAATCTTCACTCTCAATGTCGAATGGTAAGTGCTACTGGTGAGATTCCTCTTTCTATTTTCTCTCTCTAGTATTCGTTCACCCTTTCTCTTTTCTTTTTCTCTCTTTCTCTCTCTACTACTTTTCTCTCTCTTCTTTCTCTCTCTACGGTCACTGCTTTTATGTTTATCTTATTAGACTCTTATTTATCTTGCATTGTAAGGTACAATAATTTGAATAAAAGTTGATTTTTGATTAATTGGTTTCATATTTGAGCTGTACATTTCAATTGATTGCAACATTTTGTACATAATGGATTTATGATAATCTTTTCTCAAAATTATAAATGTTTTAAATCTCGATATTCACCATCCTCACCATTCCACTTTTCTTAGTAACAATTTCTGATAAAAATCTGTCATTTCA